>OY728135.1:1340777720-1341998220 GCA_963277665.1 Viscum album | reverse complement strand
GACCATTCACATGTCCTTGACTATGGTGATTTGTATATTGATGATGGAAACACCATTATGTTTCACCCATTATTGATCGATGATCAGTAAGAGGGAAACCTATCTGAATGGATAAACCCTCTGATTCGTATGTAATGGAAGAACGAAAACATGCATGAGAGCTCCTAGGAGTGGGATATCAATGTGAGGGATCAGTATCATAAGGTTTTTTCCAATATTTTCTTTACGTGGATGAAAATAATAAAGGATTTAATGATAAAGAGACATGGTTTTATTCTTGCTAAGATTTTAAAATATTTAAATATATATTTCTAGATTTTGGCACTGAGGTGGCATGTGATTCTATGTCTTGGTTTGAAAAAAATTAATTTTAAAAAAATATTCAATGTATTTTATATTTTAATGCATGAAGACTCTTAAATAAAATAGGATAATATATAAACATTTGATCAGATTAAACATATGAGACAACAGTTGAGTATGGAATGCGGTGTTTACCCTATTACTGACATAAAATGAGTCGGTCCGGGATGTTCGTACCCCTCTATCATTGGAATTTCATTTAATGAATGAATGAATTAATTTGTTCATAATTAGTGAAACAGATAATTTATCTAAATATATCACTCTATTAAATTGTTCAAGTGTTGGCCCATAATTTCTATATTCACGGGTGAGAGCTCTTTCCTCCTTTGGTGGATAATCCTAGATGATGATGGAACTCTTAATCGGATTGGATTAGGGAAAAATAAATTCATAAACCCCTTCTTGATCATTGAAGAAAGAGTTCTTCACTAGTGATCTATCAAAAAAAAAGGTAGAACTCACCAATTGGTGTTGGAATTCCCTTTTTCTTAATTAGTTGAGAAGATTCATCTTCTTCCTTTGATCTACTCCAATTTCATCCTATGTGTGTTCCCACGTAAAAAATTTACTTTTTTATTTAGTTTTATTACAATTTGGAAGCCTTTATCTTGATTTATTGGAGAATAATGCATTTCCTTGATCAGTTAACCTTATTTATTGTTCTTTTATCCCATTATTAATTGTGTTTTCCTCAGTGGGATCCCCATATTCCCAGTTTAACAATTTTCAGGCAGTACTGAGCCCGATCGATCCCCAATACTCATAATGAATCTATGAAACTTGAGTAGAATGATGAATTGAGCATCGATACTCAATTATTTTGAGATGAGAATGGTCAATTTTATGATTTGTGGATTAATCATAGTTGAAGGTAGTTGTAGTGGCATGCATAACAAACAGTGAAACCCTCCAGAACTTTTGGTGGCTGATTTTCGATGAGAAATGACAAAGATCCATGTTTTTCATTTAGATCCATGATTTTCAAATAGTTTCATAGTGGAATAATCAGTGGATTGAGTATGTCACGACCCGCCCTCAGGGCTCGTGTCGTGACTACCCCAAGCCCGCCTTCCATAGGCCAGGGGCTGGCGACTAGCACCAAGGCGTAAATCCCGATAAAAGGGGAACGCATTGCCTTTGTAAAGTAAACAAGCACCACAGAGTAAGCAAGTGGAAAAGTAAACACTAAGTAAAAATAGAGTACAACTGAAAGTGCGGAAAAGTAAATGGGCCAGTATACAAACCCAAACTGAAAGTAAAGTACAACTTGAAAGGGAAAACAGCAACTGTAAAGTAAAAGCCGCTACACAGAGCTGTCCACTGGAAATCCCACCTGAAGGGTGGGTAAAAATAGCTCCACTGCTCCTCGGGTCCCGTCGTCCGCTCCGAGCACGTCCCGCCCAGTGGTCCACCTCCAGGTACCGTCCTGCTCTGCGAGCCTCTACCACGATCAACGCTATCCGTCATCTGCAACCAACACAACGTAGTGCGGGCATAGCCCGTGCAGGGGTGAGTATAAGCTACTCAGTAGGGACCCCGAGACCCCTGAAGGTCTCCCAAAATCCACAAAGGATAAACCACAAAGTAAAGATACAATCACGAAGTAACAACCGACACGGCTTAGGTATATGCCCATGCATATACCTAAGTCATCAATTTCAATACGCTCCAACCTCCGAGCCCAAGTACAACTCGGTCCACACAGGAAAGTATACGTATTCCACACAGGAAAGCAAAACGTAATCCACACAGGATAGCACAACACAATCCACACAGGAAGGTAAACAGGATTCACCTCACACAGGTATACTTCTTCGAAAGACGATAGAGATGATCACTGATCCATCTAAGTCGTCAGAACCACAAAGGATCGATGGGTACTAACCCCCGCAAAGACCCACACCGGATTGGACCCACACAGGATCTGTAGGCGCTGGTTCACACAGGACCGCTGAGCGCTGACCCACACAGGATCGGACCCACACAGGATCAGTAGCACTGATCCACACAGGATCGCTGAGTGCTGTAGTCATCGTCATCGAATCCACCAATGATCTCTGCACAGTCGTCGTCGCAGTCACAGTAGCAGTCACAGTAGTAGTCGCAACCAGCTCTAGGGTTCCCGCACACAGCAAGCTCATTCAGGAGGGTCTGCTCCACGAGCTGAGAGGCTGATACATCAACTGTCACAAAGTCCAGAGTTGATGTATCCAAAAGTTCCGTAACGTCAACAGGAACTCAACGCAACAGACGGCGCGCCAATCGGACGCCCGGTCTGAGAGTTATTGGCTTTTTCGTCCCAGGGGCCCGGTTGGTTTTCAAGGAAAAACCAACCCGACCGTACTCCACCTGCATCCAAACCTCGGTCGGAGTATGCCAAAAGATCCGTCTCACTAAGAGGAACTCAACAAAGCTGACATAACGTCAATCGGACGTTCGTAGCTCAAGATATGAGTGTTTCCGCTCCGAGGGCCCGGTTGATTTCGTGTACGAACCAACCCAGCCAAACTCAAAGTATTCCGAAACCTTGTGTGCGATAAACCGAAACGACCGTCTCAATCCAAGGATCACATCTCCGCTGACGGTGCGTCGTTTGGAGGTCCGTAGCCCGAGTTATGGGCATTTGAACCTAACAGTTCGGTATCGGGGGTTTCGGGCCCGGGTCGACCCGGCCCGAGACCCCCCCCCCCCCCCCCCCAGCTGGCCCGAACAAGGTTGACTCGCCCCGGACAGGGTCGGCCCAGCCCCACCCGGCTGGGCTCGACCCGGCCTGGCAGACCGGCCAGGCGCGCCGGTCCGGCTCAAGGCAGCGCGCTGGGCGCGCTGCCAGCTCGGCCTTTGGCCGAGCTAATTGAGAACGGGGGGCGCCTGCCCCCCTTTTGTGAAACCGCGGCCCCCCTCATTATGGGGGGCCGTTTTTATGCTGGCCGGGGGAATTTAATTCCCCCGGCTTTCCCACTTCCGGTCAGCCCGACCTGGCCGGCCGGTTCCTTCTCAACGGGACCAGCAAAGGCTGGTCCCTTTCCGGCTTCCGACACCGGTGACCCGGCTGGCCGCTGGTTACCTTGTTCCGCCGCAGCCCAAAAATGGCCGCAGCCTTGCCATCCGGCGTAGTGCGACGGCACCGCGCCCCTCCGCCGCGGCCCCGCTCTGGTCGCGGCGTCCTCGGTTTCCTTCGACGAGGCGCGACGGCGTCGCGTTCTTGAATTCCTTTCCACGGCGCGGCACGACGGTGCCGCGCATATGTTCCGCATGAACCGCATGGTGCGACGGCACCACGCTCCTTCGTACCAACCACAAAGAAAACAATTATGAAATAAGGAGGAGGGTCGGCTGAGTTTGTGCGGTCCAGCCCCCTCGCATTATTCAATAACAATTAGACGATAACCACGATATTCGACATGCCAGAATCAAGAACGGAAATAATTAAATAAAATAACAAAATTCCCCTACCTCGGTTTCAAGAGCGAAGCACGTCAACAAGCCGCGGAAGACAAGCGTCACGGAGGTCGGGCGTCGCGGAAATCATACGTCGATTCCATTGACGTCGAGGTGCATCTGAAGAGGTAGCATCGCTGGAGAAGCTTCGTAAGCTGACGGAGAAAGTCCGAGGATGAAGCGGCGTCTCATTTCGTTGACACGGGAAGAAGATCGATGAAGCGGCGTCGTCGATCTTCGGAAACACACCGGCTGCGAGGAAGAGAAGAGATGGCACGTGACGGCGTTCTTCGTCAGAGCCTAAGTGTTCTTCGTGTTCTTCGTCGTGGTTTGAAGAAGAAAAAGAAAGCTTCCCAATCCTCTCAAGGTGGCAAAGGAAACTAACCAAAATAAAATGAGCTTAAGCCTTATTTTATTTACACAACTAAACCACTTTGAATTTCAAAGGTTTGAAAAACAATAACTCATCTCAATTAAAACTCAAGTTGTCAAAATTAAATTGAGTGGAGTTATTGGGAGTTTAAAGGGGAGTTGAGGAGTTAGGGTTCGTGTGGGCCCCACCACACTTAATCCTCTCAAGGGAGGTTAAGTGGATGTGGGTCCCACCTCTAACTCCCTTTGGGAGGATATAACCAACATGGATAAAAAAAAATGTGTTTCCACAATTTATTTAACCTCATTTAATTTTCCCCAAAACTAAACTCTCAACCCGTATAAATCGCAACCTCGGAAAAGGTCTCCTTAAGCGAATATCGGCGCTGCGAGTTCATCGGTGCCCTCGGAATTTGATTCCGGGCACCGGTTCCAAAGTTAGAAATTCCCGCTTGTTCGTTCACTGGACGTACCTGAGCCAAACTTTGAAAATTGATTCCAGGCACACCGGGCCTCGGAATCAGGTGCCGTTAGAAACTGCGTTCTTGTAAAATTCCAAAAAAAATTAAGAAAAAATTTCACTTGAATTTTACGGGTCTTTACAGAGTAGATTCAAAAAAAGATATTAGATAATGTATTTCTATGAAAATACTGACTACACACCATGTTACATGATGAACAGATGATGTGTATCCTTTAAGTGGTAGAGGCTAGCCATTTAGAAACCCATATGGATAGCATGGCATGTCCATCACCAACATGTCATGTAAAACTATCTCGTGTATGTAATCCATGTGAAAAATTACAATGCTAGGAACAAACCATGTTCCAAATACATGACATGAGAAGATCACACAGGTAGTACCCCATATGGAACAACACACCATGTACCTGAGTATACAGACACGACAAGCACAACATTCCCTAGTCCTAGTTATCTAGGACACACTGTTTAGTCCACCTGCATGGAATGTACTGCTACATGGGATGGATCCATGTTCAGGAAAGGGATACGGCCATCTGGTGGAGTGGTACCACACACTGTGTGAGTACCCTCACACATCATGTACCTTTGATATCTTCTATGAAAACTTTGAACTACTTTATATCATTCATTTGAACTCAAATTTTGGTCTGTGAGTACCTTATCCTAATAGTTCTTCCACATGGAACGTGATGGTTCCATACTTTATGGATTTCAAGATATGATGAAAAATTTTCTAGGAATGACACATTTAGAGATGACAATAATGATGGAAGCAATCATGTTGGATTATTGGATGATTACTCCTGAGTGGAACCCTATAGCTAGATTGGGCCAGAGTCCTGGATGGATTCTTGATTGGAACTCTCCAATCATGCTAGGAATGGGTCTTGTAAAGACTATCGTGTAGAACCCTATAGTTGGGTTGGGCATGGGTCCTCGAAGACTATTAGAGTGGAATCCTCCAACCAGGGTGGGCATGATTCATTGACCTCCTGAGTGGAACCATCCTGTGGTATCAGGGCATTGTTCCTTGATAACATATAGTAGAATGCTCCAGCTTGGTTGGGCGTGGGTCCTCAACTACTAGAGTGGAACCCTTATTTTGTACCTGGTCATGGATTCTATACCTAAAAACATTTTCCAATAAAATATGTGGTATAGTGAATAGATATGGTTTGTTTTAGCTTAGGACTCATGAAGAAGAGGAACACTTTCAAAAATGAGAAAAAAATTTGTATTATGACTTAAAATTTTTTTGGTGAGTGTGTGTTGCTAAGGAGGATAGTACCAAGGCGTAGTGATTGAGTTCCTTATAATTGTGTGTTTAGGAAAGATGTGTGGGGTGTTGGGAATCATTGTTGGACTACTGTAAATGTTGTGTACTCTTCTTCTTCAGTCGAGTTGTGTAAGGGAGATCCTTTACTCTCTCTTTTAGGTTTATTTGAATATATATATGTATATATATATATATATATCATTTCACTATGTCCACTCCTTGGATTTGGTTACTCTCATTCTGGGAGAGGCGAAGATGTGTGGGGTATTCTACATGCTTTCTTTGTCTAGATTTTTTTGGTTTTATGATCCTACTCTCCTTATATATATGTTGATGGATCCAAAAGTTGTTTAACTAAAAATTGTGTTTATACCCTTGTCCTTGGATTAGCATACTTTGGCTCTTTATGGGTTGAGCTTTACTCTTTCATTATGCCTTGTGCATCTACTATATTTCTTATCTATTGTATCTCTTACTGCTCATGCTTCATCTTTCAGGGTGTCCTAATGGGTATGTTTATACTCACCACTATATTGGATTTTCCCACACAAGTATTTTCTTATAAGGAAGATATAAAGTTTGACCATAACTACATGTGATATTAGGGATAATGGGTGTTTGGACTGTTTATGGTGGTTGTAGATTGGGATCTAGGACATAGGCTCTCAGCTGTTTACTTTTCTATTTTTATATTAGGTTGGGACACATTTCTAGTTGGGTGTGAATTTTTCTACTTTACTTTATAGTTTAAACTACCTTACCATTGTAATTTATAGGGGTTTATGCAGGCTTGGTTTATTTTATAGTAGTGTTGCATCTTTTATTTATTTCGTCTGCACTTTTTAATAGAGTTGGTTGTGTGTCTATATATATACATAGGAAAAAGGAATCCCTAATTTAGTGATAGCTTCTATTATTGTCACCAGCCCTAGTCTATGGAGGCATTTTTGAGTTTTTTGTGGCTCAATCCATGACATGGGTGGGTCATGACTTTTTTTATCTATCCACATAACTCAATGTATATTTTGATTAAATAATCATATTAATTTCCCTAGGTAAAAGTGATTTTGATCATATCCTTAGATGAAATATGGAATAATGGAAGTATATATAATATACTAACTAGTTCACACACTAGTTACATATTTTAGTTTGTAGAGTTTTATACATGTGAAATCATATTTCATTAGGTAATTTCTATATGAAGAAGTGAGTAGACACTTATTGGGACTCACCAATCATAGATTCTCTCATTGTTGATCATAATGTAGATGAGGAATTTTCTCTAATACCTAAGTGTGGGAGGAAATGTAATAATTTTTTATCATGGATTTATCTTACATATAATCCATTATAATGACTAATACTGATCATATTTTCAAATCATGGTATGAAATTTGTTTCACAATTGCTACTAACATGGGTTGAACCAGATTCTTTATTATAGGGCCTAGTCTAGATAAATAATTCTTGGTTTTATTACATTTTTATGATTTTTTTTGAGAATATATTTTTTCATGAACTTATGTCATATTTGGTGGAATTTTATGAAATATAATTATTATAATCAATAGTTTATTAGTTCATATTAGAGATAAACATTTATTATTTTTATAATCATAGTTGGTTTTTAATTGTAATGATTATAGCGACCCAAGATTAAAATTCATGGATGGTAAATAATTTTTTATGAATATTCAACATAATAAAAAAAACACATACCTAAGGATGTTAAAAGTTTAGTGTATTTGGAAACATGGAACATATTCTTCAAGTTTGGTGAAATATCATCAACAACTTCTTTAAAGATCTTATGCTTTAGTAATTCTACATAAAATATTTCTTCATAACATGGGGAAAGAAAACATAACAACGGTGATATCAAAAGTTCATTGAGGTCAAATAAAAGAAATACATAAGCATAATATGAACATAACGGTGTGATAAATGTTCATAACATTTGAATATCATAAAATGGATAAAAATATCATAATCAGGAAACATGGAATAAATATTGGTAGTTTATAATACATGTAATTATAAGATAATCATGAACATGAAAAATGTGTTCATATCAAAGGCGTAAGATAAAGAATTTTTGTTTGACACATAAACATGTACCATTATTCCCTATAGTCAAGGTGCATTTCCAAAACATAATGTGGAACATAATGCTGATTACACCTAATGGGGGGGACACACCACTATACCATGTGTTAGTGCTTTCCTTATTAGGGATTATATTTCCTCATATTCCCATAGTGGATCAGGTTTCCACATATTCCTATAGTGGATCTTCATTCCCCATCTTCCCATGGTGGATTACGACACACCTATTTCCAAATTTGGATCATGGCACACTTGTTTCCCATTTTTGATGAATCTCATTGACATGTTTTCCATCGTTATCTCATGAGATTTAAATCTTTACCCGATGAAATATTGGGATATATAGTTCTAAACCATCATATATTTTAATCATACATACATGTGACACAAAATTATAAACAATCATATCCTTAACCATGAAATGAAATGGGTTTTATAAACATGTACTCATTTTATATCATATCATAAATACAGTTTTCATAATCATTTACAAAATAATAACCCATGAAAATAATTAGGGTTCATAATCATACAACCTACGAAAGAGAAAGAGGTTTCAAAAAAATCATATCACCGAACCATAAACTATTTAAGAATTAATATGAATGGTGTTCTTGGATCATAACCCATGTGAAATATAAACTTTTACAACGTATGTCATATTAGATAGAGAATATTTTTCAGATATCAAATGAAACATTTCTTAAGGAAAATATCCTTTGTTTGAAAATAATTTTCTATAAAACCATTTCAATATATTTTTATTATAAATAAAACATTAAAATTTCATTTAAAACCTATATTTACGAAAATATATTATCCACTATAAAAAACTCTATTAAGAAACATAAATAATTATGAAATCCTTTTTCTTTTAATATAGATTAGAAAAAAATTAAAGGAAGCTAAAAAATATTTTAAACATGTTTTTCTTTTAAAACACCTTGAAAAATCATAAATAATGCTTGAAACGTTTTCAAAACATTGATCATTGAAGCGAATTTCAAAACCAAAAGAAAATAATGTTTGAAATACTTTATAAATGCCTCTTCTTTAAAATGGCATTGAAATTTTATAAAGAAATTTTTGAAATCAATGAGATACTTTTACTTTAAAATAAACGTTTTAAAATATATAAAGGATGCTTTAAAAACTATAAAAAATTATTTTTAAACATAAGACATTTTTTAATATGATTTTCTTTTAACACAAATTTAAATTCAAAAAATTTCCATAATATTAGAAAAAATGATTCTTTAGAAACAACCTTGTAATATAAAAAATTAAGCATTAAGGAAATTAATATCATTATGAAGGGTAAGTCTATTCATGCTGAACATTACTCTTGCACCTTAAAGACTAAAAAGGTTCCTTGATTGGAAAATGATAATAATATTCCATTTAAATAATTTTTTAAAAAGGTAAAACGTGGGTAAAATTTATTTTAAATATAAAAAGATAATGGTAATACATTTAATTTTTTTTAGAAAACAGAGTATTAAGAGAAGACATATTTCTGACCTAAAAGTCAAATAAAGATAAATTTTCATAAGAAATTATATTAATTTTTGTTTGTACCATGGATTATAAAAATTGTACTAATACATGAAGATACCATAGATAACCAGAGTAGAAGAAAATTAATGACTGTTATTGAAATTAGGATCATAGAATTTCATCAATAGTAGCATAATCATAAACAATCAAAATAAATTATGAGATTTTAACAATAAACTGTTACCACTTGGTAACCATGAATCATAATCCCCATGACACAATAATGTTACATAAATAATAAAATATCTTTAAAATAAGAATATTCATGATATAATGTTAAAAATGACACAATATACACCCTATAGAAAAATATAGGTTTATAACATGTCATGTATCTATTTGAATGTTATTCTTTCTAAATAACTTTTAGGGAAAATATAGAAACCATAAAGGGCCATACGTAAGGGCATTAGATGGGAAAAGAAAAAAATCAATAAAGACAAGGCTGAGATTACTAAAACCCGGGACTCTATATCATACCCATTATAAAGAAGTTACCTTATTTTTTATGGATTACTTAATGGTTTCTTCAAAATGGTGTTCCAAATTATCCAAATTTTGTATGTATTCCTCCATATTGTTCTTCCCTCTCTCTAATCCTCACACCAAGATGTTGTCTTTTTTATTAATCCATTCCCTTTGATGCCCATTCATATTAATTTGAATCATTATTACCCACAAATGGTTATACTCATCCATTTAATCATTTATATGTAATATATTTTTAGGTATTTATTTTTTTTAGTAGAGATTGAGCTCCAAAAAAATCCACTATTTATAATTCCATAATTTTATACATTCACTTCTAGTCATTGAGATAAATTACATTATCGATTTGGTAACATATAAAGTATAAAATCCATGAAATAAAGATCTTAAAATGGATATGTAAATACCCCTAAATTTATTTAGAAGTATCTATTAATATATTTATGGGTATTATATACACAAAATAAAAGAAAATAGAGGTCAACATGGAATTTATCACAAAAATATAAAAAGTGACATGGGAAAAAACTTACAATAAGCCTTAAAATAATTTTAATATGTTAAAACCTCATGAATACTAAATATATTTTTATTATAAATATACATAATAACCATATTCCAATATATCATGCCTTTTATAATTCACTCATCAATTTATATAACCTGTTTTTTAACAATTCCATGTTAAATAGGCGTTTTGGGTAATAACTGTTTATAAATCATACGTGTTTGGATTTTTTATTCCTGATCATATTAAATAGATCACTATTTACTTATTTAAATAATGTAAAACATTATTTATATATCATATATATTTAGTATATAAATATTTATAACAATCTATACATGATTGATATATGAAATGGAATACACCATTAATAGAGATGGTAGGTCGTACGTTTGCATAAATGTTGTTTCTGTTTTCTTGTCATATTAAAAGAAAAATTAAATCGAATATATGTATATATATATAATATCATTAATTTATAATTATTATTTCACATATATCATATAATTTAACTAAACCCACCTTGAATACATTCCATGCAGAGTGTGGAAAAATCACATCGCTTTGAGGAGGCGGTAGTCCACAAGTCCATAGATGAAGATATCATATTTAAAAAAATGGAAGCCATGAAGTTATATATTATATAATAATTAAATAAGAATAAATATATCATAAATATCATATATATCATATAAAAAATATTTTACATCATCATTCTCAACCATGAGAGGTTTTAAAGACAAAACGAACAATCATCAATTCATAAAGAAGTAGATCATTGCACATAAACAATAAGTTTGTTTCCCATTAGATGGAAGTGTGTGTAGGTATAGGTAAAAATCATAAAATAACAATATATCACTATATTTTGGATATTTTTGTTATAATATAAATATTAAATAAAATTAATTTATGGGTGGAGAAGTAAATGAAAAAAAGATGATCGTTGATGAATGTTACTTCGTTTTCAGGTAAATACTTTTGGATTACGCCAAAATACTTCTATGGTTTAATTTATTCTAAATAGTAATATAATATTTTTAGGGTAAGTATGTTTGGAGATTATTTGGAAATATTTTGGGTGATTCAAATTGATTTAGTGGGGTGAATAAATAGGAGGGTTGAGTGCCTTTTATTGTGTGTGGGGGGGGGAGCGGCAGTCTTCTATATTTTTGAAAAGGAAATTCCCCCCAAATTTTTGTAAGAAATATTTCTCCAATAATTTAATAAATTATTGAAAATGGTTTATAGAGTTGAAATATGGCTATAAAATATATTTTGGTCAAGTTTCTAGGTCATGGTGGCCTTTATGTGTATGTTATAGTCCCTTGCCAAGCTAATTCTCTTGTAGATCATTATAATTAATTTTAATTATTTTCACTAATATTTTTTTCAAAATATATTTAGAACATATTTAGAAATTTAAGTTATTACAATTCAAAATATGTTATCCATTTTTCCAAATTTCAATTATATAAGTTCCAGAAATCAATCCATTCTTAAGCCCAAATACGATAATGTTCAAAAGATTTTTATGTGTTTATATCATACTTCAGAGTGAAAGATATTACAATGAAATAATATTTATTAATTGATATATAATTTATCTAATTAAAATTTAAAACCAATCAAAAAAATATCATATAAATAAATTAGACAAAAGATTACTTTTGAATTAAAATTTTGTATTATTCACTTATTGTAAAAAAATGAAACTTCCCAAAAAAAGAAAAAAAATTCACCATAATAAAATTTTTAAGTTTCTATTTTAAATATTATATTTATTTTTTAAAATAAAAATTATAAAAGTGTCACATTGGGATTTAAAATGGGTTTTCTATTAAAAGGTAATGAAATTACATTTAAAGGAATACATTTTTTTATTTATAAAATCAGATTAATTATTATAATATACCTATAAAATCTATTTTATGATTACAAAAAATAACAATTTAATATATAATATATTAATTTTATTAAAAACATTAATCAAAAAAAATTAATCCATAGAGATAAAATTGTGTTTGTACATGGAAAAATAGTCTTATTAAAAAATTAATTTCTTTATTTTTAAATAGTTCATACATTCAATTAAAATAACTGATAACTGAAGGATTCATTTTATATACATTTGTATATCATTTTTTCAAAATTTATATAATCTTATTAATAACCTCCATTCCAATGGCTAGGTGGTAGATATAATAGTACTTTAATAATAATATTAATAGTATAATGTAGTTCTTTTAAAATCAACCTTGCATTTAACAAAAATATATTGAAGGGACTCGGTATTTTGTGAAATACAATAAATATATATTTTTATTTTACCAAAAGATAATCTATGTGTCTTGTGTGCTGTAAGCTAATCTACATAATTAATATAGTTCTAGATTGACTTGGTGTTGTGTACAAACCATGCGACACTTATTACTTTCGTATGAAAAAAGACTATATTAAGTGTTGTTGGAAATGAAAAATGTAACATCCTGAGATTTTATAAGAAATTTGTTTTTATGTCTTATGTTATACTCTACACCAAAGGAATCTTTCACAGCACACAATACGGACTTGGCTTGCATTACACGCAATCGCGACCTTCCTCGATAGCTTGCGCCATACGCAATACTGGGTTTCACTAAACAACGATATATTATTATAAACTAGCCGTTATGAATAGTATTAACTACATTTTGAATTTTATTATTCTTCATACACATTTTCTAGAACGTGGTAAGAGAACAAAATAAATTTTTCGGGTAAAATAAGTATTTTTAAAAAAAATACAGTTTTGCCGCCTTTTGATGGCGCACCCACATTACATCTAGTTTTTGACATGATTATAAGTTAAATTTGAAAAAATAAAATTCTTCTTTTGAATCATGGTATAAAAAATTACTTTGGATAAATTTTTGATATTTTTCTGATAACTTTCATATTTTGATGAATAATAAAAATACGATAATTTTTAATTAAAAACAAATTTTTTCATTGAGTTAATTATTATGGTTAAATTATAATATTGAATGGTTTTAAAGTATAAATAGAATATATTTTTACCATTTAATATAATGTATTTCATTATCATTAATTACACATTGAATTCATAGGTAAAAACATTTCAATCTTTGGCAATGTTTTAACTTCTAAAACTCGTTTTCTTAACAATGGGGTATCTTTTAAATTAATTAATGCAACTTATATGTTTTGAATTTTGAAAAATGGATTCCATATTTAGAATAAGTGGCTCCAAATTATGTTAATAGGCTACTTTTTATTTTTGTGCATTATGAATAGTAACTACGGTAAATTTTATTTACAATAGTTAAAGGTAAATCGGGTAATTAAGGGTAAATATAAGATTATAAAATTACCCTAACACCTGCCAAAATCTTATTGGATGACTAAAAGTAGACCCATATCACCTAAGGGTCGGATTCGATTAATTTAATGGACTTTGTTCCATGAAAATAATTTAATTATTATTAAAACCAAAGAATGTGACAACATGTCACTTTCTTAAATCTTATAAGTATAATAATTTTAATTTAGTGATAAACATAATGAATCATCGAACATTGAATAGTCTGCAGAAAGATAATACAATTATCTACATCATAGGAATTTATTTAGTATTTTTGGGGATTAAATAATTATTATTAATTATGACACAATAGTGATGTTGAAATTATTTTATTAATTAAAATATAAAATAAATTGTTTTAAAAATATTAAAATAAATATTATATGAACTATTTAATGTTCTCCACTAATTTTCTAGATACATATGACATTTTATGAATATATTAAAGCTTTTATTTTGAACATATCTTCTTTATATAGTTTATTTAAATTCAAATAAATGAATAGTGTCAAAATTGACACTATTGTTATTTTATAAAAATAACATATTATAAAATTGTTTAAAAATAACAAAAATATTTAAAAATTATAAATTAAAATTTATATGGTCGAAAATGTCATAAAGTGTCAAATTATGGAAAATTCACAACACATATGTAATTATTTATAATAATTTAAAATTTATAATATTATTACCACAAATAAAATTAAATTGATAAATAAGGATAAATCATGTTGATAATGTTTAAAATAAACTCCTAACATGTCTAAATTTTATTGGTTGATGCGATTACAACCCTGTCTCATCTAATATTTGGATATGAGTCATTTTGGAAGTTTTTACGTGGGGTTGGGATTTAATATAAACAAATATTTCTTATATTTCCAAAGGTGCCCCTCTCCTCCCTTACAAAAGGGCACCTCCTCCCTCTCCTCCTCAAACCAATTTGAGCCTTCAAGATCAGACTAACCCGGCCCATTTCACTTCCTCACTTCCATGGAAACATCCTAGAGGTCATGGTCTTCTTCAAAGATAAATTTTAGTGCCCTAAAAGGAGGTCTCAAAGAGGCACTTCAAAGAAGAGGTAATGTCTGTTACCGATTGTTTCAACTCTATTTCTTCTTCTACTTATTCATATTTAGTTGTTTCATTATGAAGTAATAACATTAGTATCACCCATATACTGATATGTTATTATAAGTATTAAACAACCCTATTTCACCATCTATCCATCCTACGGAAAACGAAATCACCGCGCGTGTGTACGTACGAAATACCGTCTCCACGCCGTGGTGTAATCTATTTTCCATCACCACCTTACTTGGATGGGTATAATGGTGAAAATAAATAACTATATATGATTATTTTAAAGTGGTATTGATTCTTAAATAGTATACATACACTCCAATACAATTCCAAAATCATGGGAACGATATCATCGCTCGTGCGTACGTACGGAATACTGTCTCCACGATGTGATGTGATTTGTTCTACATGATATTCATTCCATAATGATTATATAAATGAATTTAATGAATAAATATGATATATAGTACACAAATACAATTTTTTAAATGAGGTATTTATAACCTAAAGAGAATAATAAGAATTTATTCGACAAAACACGCATAAGAACAAAAAGAAATAAACACCCGAATAACAAGTAGCAATGAAATATTACTAACAAGATGCTAAGAATATGACCATATATGATATCATAACAATCATAATGATTCTGGAATAAGTCAATGACATTATTTAAATCATTATACAGGAGGTTCGGACACTTATGAAGCAAATCGGACCTAAGGTAAGGGAAAATATCACAATCTCATTTTTATCTGAGATTGTTTATACATTGGTATTTACTCGGGTGTATTTTATCATCCACATCCATGTTCCCTCAATATGTAATACTGTTTCCATCCACTTACAATTTTTTAAATCCAATTTTACCCTTCGATGAGTTTTTAGTAAAGGATATGAAAGGAATCTTTTGTCTTTTTTCATACGAGGTACTTTTTGACTTTTCCGACAAAAGTACGAGAAGAATGTTTTTTTAACTTATACGGCATGAATGGATTATTTCCAAGAAGATTCCTTTAAAAGTTTTCAAGTTTATTTTTAATCAACTTCTTTTAGTTTATAATTGTATGACATGTTAAGAAAGGAAAAGTTTTTTTGAAGTTGAAGGGATATTTTCCTCAAGAATGGAGTTCAAGTGTTTTATCAAAATTATTTTCCATCTAAGATAATATAGGGTTATGTTTCTATCCCTATTTTTACATTGTTTTGATTGTGTTATGATGGAATTATATTTATGAATTCCTTTAATTTTATATGATTTATGTTATGATGGCATGATGTTTAAGAATCCCATTTTTATTACATGGGTTATGTTATGATGTATGATTTATGATATTGTGGCACACATAAGAATGGTATCATTATGAGATGTGTGGGACCTATATCTCCCTCCAATGCATTGGGTAAAGATTTTATATCTCATGAGACAGACATGGCTGGAATGGCAGGTTAAACCGGTTCAGTGAAACAGGACTGAAACGAGGAATGAACTCGGTTAAGAAATGGACTTTGTCCACTATGATAGTCTTGGAAATGAGTCTTCACTAATAAGAAATGATTCTCTATGATTATCTGTGTATGCCACAAAGTTCCATGTTTTAAGTTATGATTATTTTTATTACATTTCACTACCACGATTTATCCCATGTTATGGAATTCTGATCTCTTTTGCAGGGTAAGATTTTAAAAATGATATGTTCTTATGAATTTGATGTGATAGATATTTCTTTTGTTTACCCTTACTAAGCATTTGAGCTCACCCTTTTATATGTTTTTTTTTTCAGGTCAGGAATAAGGGTATTAAGTAAGATATGCCAAAAAGGGACTATAGATATGATGAAATAAATGGGAGACAATGTAGATGCTTTATAAACCAGTTGTTTATGTTTCCCAGTTTCTAAAGACACTATACCTATAAGGTCCTTTCAAGGTTTTGTTATCTGTTTTAATAAGTGTACTTCAATTTTGAAGTACTAACAATTCATTTAAATTATGGGTCATTATAGTTGGTATCAGAGGAAAGGTATAGTCAACCTTTGGAAACTAGGAAGTGAAAGCCTTAGTAAGAATCCTAAGGATAAGTCTAAGCATAGAACACAGTCTTAGTGTTTTAGAAATGGCCATGAATAACCTAGGATAAGACCTTAAGTGTGAAAGTTTATTCTTGATTATGGGGTTTTCCTATTATAATTAGTGTTGTTCACACTATTCTTCTTGGTTTTAGTCAATGGCTGGAACCCAAAGGAACCGTGTTAATGCGGAATGCAATGGGAATTGCAATGATTGTCCCCCTGAGCAACCAAACATTATGGGAGTTGGAATGCAAAATCTTGTAGCCATGCTCACACAACTTTCTCAAGCTATTAATCATGGGGGGCTTCCAAACGATCAAAGGAAAGAGCAACATTCTATTGAATTCTTCATGAGACAGCGTCCACCTTCATTCAGCAGGTCTACTGATCCATTAGTTGCTGAACAATGGATCAGTACTACTGAAAAAGATATTTTCAGTTCTTCAGTGTTCTGAACATGATAAAGTCATCTTAGCAGTGTATCGTTTGGAAGGTGATGCTGATCAATGGTGTAATCTTATCAATAATATGAGGCCAAGAGATTAAATTGATTCCATGGAATGGGGCGAGTTCAAGAACTTATTTTTCAATAAGTACTTCCCTAGTATTCTCTGAACAATGATGGAGAAGGAGTTTCTTGGACTAAAGCAAAAGGATGATGAATCTATTGGTACCTATGAAGAAAATTTTACAAGACTTGAAAGGTACGCTTCTGGTATTATTATCCAACCTGAGAGTAAGATCGATCGATTCTTTAGTGTCTTAAAACCAAGTTTTCAAATGGGTGTTATCCATAAGGGACTTCAATAGCTACGAGGAAATCGTTCGATGTGCTCTCAAAGTTGAGATGGAGATTGGAGTAACCCATCAGTCATATGGGTTTGATAAGAAGAGGAAAATGGAATTCAAAGGAAAATCTAAAGAGCACACTGAAAAGAATATTAGTTTTCCCTTATGCTCAAAGTGTGGAAAGAAACATGGAGGGAGTTGTCTTAAAGGGACAAGTAAATGTTTCAAATGTGTAAAGGAAGATCATAGGGAATTTAAATGCTGCAATGATGGGAAGAATATGTCTAGTGATGTGAACAATGAAAAGGCTGCATAGAGTTCACCTCCTACACTTCAATGTTACAAGTGAAAGTAAATGGGGCATTATGAAAATCAATGCCCTAATCCAAGGGTTGTTTATGATGATCGACGTCAACAAACTCTTAAGGCTAAAGACAAAGGAAAGTCACATGCAATTTCTATCAGCGATGTGGAGTACGATAACGAAGTGGTGGAAGGTATACTTACCATCCACTCTAAAGTTGAAAATGTTTTATTTGATTCTGGATCCACCCACTCCTTTATTTCTGAAGAATTTTCTAAGGGTATCACCGTATTACCTCAACAATTAGATTTTGAGTTAGCTGTGACAACCCCTAATGGAACAACAGTCGCATCAAATGTTTATAATTCTTCTCCGATTGAAGTTTGTGGGAAAGTGATTCCTGAAAATCTTGTGATCCTCCCTATAGTGTAATTTGATGTGATTCTTGGCATGGATTGGATTTCTCTATATGGTGCTCATATCAATTTCTAAAGAAGGGAAGTCACAATTCATATTCTAGATCACTCTTTGATCGTCTATCGATGCAAGGATGAACATAACCTTCCAGTGGAAATTTCTTCCATCTTATGGGCCTTGATTCCACTAAATGAAGGTTATTTATCTCAAATGGTTGGTGAGAAACTCATGATTAAGAATATGCCCATTTTACGGGAGTTTGATGATGTTTTTCCGGAGGAATTGCCGGGTCTTCCACCAAATCGTGAAGTTGAGTTTTCAATAGAACTCATATCGAGTGCTTTACCTATTTGAAAGACACCTTATAGAATGGCCCCAATTGAGTTGCAGGAATTGAAGAAGCAACTCCAAGAGAATCTTGATAAGGGGTTCATACGCCCTAGTGTGTCACCTTGGGGAGCACATGTTCTGTTTGTTATGAAGAAAGATGGATCAATGAGACTCTGCATTGATTATCGAGAACTTAACAAGATCACTATAAAGAAAAAATATCCTCTCCCACGCATTGATGACTTATTTGACCAACTACGGAGAGCTCAATACTTTTCCAAGATTGATCTTCATTTAGGGTATCATCAATTAAGTGTCAAAAGGGATGATATACCAAAGACAGCTTTCCGTACAAGGTATGGACACTATAAATTTATAGTGATGCCATTTGGTCTTACTAATGCCCCTGCTATCTTCATGGATCTGATGAATAGAGTCTTTAGAGACTATCTTGATTATTTTGTGGTAGTCTTTATAGACGATATTCTTGTATATTCAAAGAGGAAGGAAGAACATGAAGATCACTTGAGAATTATATTGAAGACCCTGAGAAAGGAGAAGCATTATGCCAAATTTACTAAGTGTGAATTTTGGCTTCAAAAAGTTTCATTTTTGGGTCACATAATCTCAAAAGAGGGGATATCTGTGGATCCAGCAAAAATAGAGGTTATCGAAAGATGGTCGGGACCAGCAACAGTAACTGAGATCCGAAGTTTTCTTGGTTTTGCTGGATATTATCGATTTTTTGTGAAAGATTTTTCACGATTATATAATCCACTCACCAGGTTGACTTGGAAAGGAGTTAAGTTTGTTTGGATGGAGGAATGTGAAGAGAATTTCAAGGAGTTGAAAAGAAGGTTATCTGGTGCACCTATGCTCACACGGCCTTGTAGTGGAGAAAGGTTTGTGATCTACAGTGATGCATCCAAGAAGGGATCGGGGTGTGTTCTTATGCAAAATGATATGGTGATAGCTTATGCCTCACGACAGTTGAAAATCCATGAGCAAAATTACCCAACTCATGATTTGGAGTTAGCTACCGTAATCTTTACATTAAAGATTTGGAGGCATTATCTTTATGGAGAAAGGTGTGACATTTATATTGATCATAAAAGTTTAAAGTATATTTTCACACAAAAGGAGCTGAATATGCGCCAAAGAAGATGGTTGGAGATGATTAAGGATTACAACTGCTCAATTCATTTCCACCCTGGGAAAGCAAACAAGGTGGAAGATGCATTAAGTCGACAAGACCATGCCAGTTTATCCATGATTAGGATCAAAAAAGATCCAATTTTTATGGATTTACAAAGTATGGATCTTGGAATTATAATGAAAGGGGAAAATCGTATCTTTCTCAAATGAATGTTCAACCATCTATACATGTTAAGATTAAAGAGGCACAGAAAGAAGATGTAGAGTTACAAAAGAATGTGAGAAATGTTCCTGATTCAACCTTGATTGTGATGGGATAATAAAGTTCAGGGATCGGGTTTGTGTTCCTCCCATCCCCAAATTAAAGAAGGATCTACTGGATGAGGCTCATAGCTCTTCATTCTCTATTAATCCTGGAATCATGAAGATGTATAGGGACCTGAAAGGGTACTTCTGGTGGGATGGCATAAAAAGAGATGTTGCTGAATATGTCTCTTGATGCTTGGTTTGTTAGAAAGTTAAAGCTGAGAGACAGAAGTCCAAGGGGATGTTACAACCATTACCCATACCTGAATGGAATTGAGAAAAAATCACTATGGACTTTGTCACAGGACTTCCTAAAACATCCAAAGTCAATGATTCTATCTGGGTCATAGTTGATCGTCTTAATAAGTCTACAAACTTCACTACTATTAGAGAGGATTTCTCTCTCGATCATCTTGCTAGGATATATGTAAAGGAAGTGGTAAGATTGCATGGAGTACCACTTTATATTATATCTGATCGGGATCTGAGGTTTACCTAAAAGTTCTGGAGAAGTCTTCAGCATACTCTGGATACAGAGTTGAGTTTCAGCACTGCTTATCATCCTCAGAAAGAGGGTTAGTCTTAGAGGACAATTCAAACTCTAGAAGATATGTTGAGAGCTTGCTCTATATATTTCAAAGGTGGTTGGGATCAACACCTACCTTCGGTGGAATTTTCTTATAATAATATCTTTCACTCCAGTATTCAGATGGCTCCTTATGAAGCTCTCTATGGAAAGAAATGCAGGACTCCAACTTGCTGGGATAAAGTTGGGGAAAGAAAGCTATTAGGACCTGATCTTGTTGAAGAAATGGTAGAAAAGGTCAGATCTATTCAACAACACATAAGAGCAGCTCAGAGTCGACAAAAAATTTATGCCGACAACCGAATAAAAGACCTAGAGTTTGAAGTGGGTGATAAAGTGTTCTTAAGAATATCTCCCTGGAAGAGGGTCATGAGATTTGGGAAGAAGGGATAGTTGAGCCCTATATATATCGGTCCTTTTGAAATTCTGGATCATGTTGGTAAGGTAGCTTACCGATTGGTGCTTCCACCAAATCTCTCTCAAGTTCACAATGTGTTCCATGTATCTCTCCTGAGAAAGTACATATCTGACCCTTCACATGTACTCAGCTCAGAAGTTGTACCGCTGGAACAAGATATTTCTTATGAAGAACATCCGATAGAGATTCTCGATCGTAGTGAAAAAGTCCTACGGAACAAGACCACTCGCTTGGTGAAAGTATTATGGAGGAACATGGTTAGAGAACAAAATAAAAATTTCGGGTAAAATAAGTATTTTTCAAAAAATGCAGTTTTGTCGCCTTTTGATGGAGCACCCACATTAAATATAGTTTTTGACATGATTATAAGTTCAATTTGACAAAATATAATTCTTCTTTTGAATCAGGGTATAAAAATTTACTTTGGATAAATTTTTGATATTTTTCTGATAACTTTCATATTTTGATGAATAGTAAAAATACACTAATTTTTAAATAAAAAAACTTTTTTCATTGAGATAATTCATATGGTTAAATTATAATATTTAATGGTTTTAAAGTATAAATATAATATATTTTTACCATTTAATATAATGTATGTCATTAGCATTAATTACACATTGAATTCATAGGTAAAAACATTTCAATCTTTGGTAATGTTTTAACTTCTAAAACCCGTTTTCATAACAACGGGATTTATTTTAAATTAATTACAGCAACTTATATGTTTTGACTTTTGAAAAATGGATTTCATATTTGGAATCAGTGGGTTCAAATTATGTTAATAGGCTACTTTTTATTTTTGGGCATTATGAATAGTAACTACGGTAAATTTTATTTACCATAGTTAAAGGTAAATCAGGTAATTAAGGGTAAATATAAGATTATAAAATTACCCTAACACCTGCCAAAATCCTATTGGATGACTAAAAGTCGACCCATATCACATAAGGGTTGGATTAGGTTCATTTAATGGACTTTTTCCATGAAAATAATTTAATTATTATTAAAACTAAAGAATGTGACAACATGTCACTTTCTTAAATCTTATAAGTATAATAATTTTAATTTAGTGATATACTTAATGAAACTTCGAACATGAATAGTCTCCAGAAATCTAATAAAATTATATACATCATAGGAATTTATTTAGAATTTTTAGGGATTAAATAATTATCATTAATTATGACACAATAGTGATGTTGAAATTATTTTAATAATTAAAATATCCAATAAATGGTTTTAAAAATATTAAAATAAATATTATATAAACTATTTAATGCGCTCCAATAATTTTCTAGATATATATGACATTTTATGAATATATTAAAGCTTTTATTTAGATCATATCATCTGTATATATTTTATTTAAATTCAAATAAATGAATACTATCAAAATTGACACTATTGTTATTTTATAAAAATAACATATTATAAAATTGTTTAAAAATCACAAATTTTTTTAAAAATTATAAATTAAAATTTATATGGTCTAAAATGTCATAAAGTGTCAAATTATGGAAACTTCACAACACATATGTTATTATTTATAATAATTTGAATTTAGAATATTATTACCACAAATAAAATTTAATTGACAAATAAGGATAAATCAAGTTGATAATGTTAAAAATAAGTTCCTAACAGGTCTAAATTTTATTTTTTGATGCGATTACAACCCTATATCATCTAATATTCATATATGAGTCATTTTTGAAGTTTTTAAGTTGGTTTGGGATTTAATATAAACTAATATTTCTTATATTTCCAAAGGTGCCCCTCTCCTCCCTTATAAAAGGGAACCTCCTCTCTCTCCTCCTCACACCAATTTGAGCCTTCAAGCTCGGCCAAACCCTGCCCATTTCACTTCTCCACTTCCATAGAAACATCCTATAGGTCCTGGTATTCTTCAAAGACCAATTTTAGTGCCCTAAAAGGAGGTCTCAGAGAGGCACTTCAAAGAAGAGGTAATGTCCGTTACCGATTCTTTCAACTCTATTTCTTCTTCTACTTCTTCTTCTTATTTAGTTGTTTCATTATGAAGTAATAACATTAGTATCACTCATATACTGATATGTTATTATAAGTATGAAACAACCCTATTTCACCATCTATCCATCCTACGGAAAACGAAATCATCGTGCGTGCGTACGTACGGAATACCGTCTCCACGTTGTGGTGTAATCTATTTTCCATCACCACCTTACTTGGATGGGTATAATGGTGCAAATAAATAACTATATATGATTATTGTAAAGTGGTATTGATTCTGAAATAGTATACATACACTCCAATACAATTCCACGATCATGGTAACGATATCATTGCTCGTGCGTACGTACGGAATACCGTCTCCACGATGTGATGTGATTCGTTCTACATGATCTTCATTGCATAATGATTATATAAATTAATTGAATGAATAAATGTGATATATATTACACTAATACCATTCTGGAAATGAGGTATCTATAACCTAAAGAGAAGAATAAGAATTTATTCGACAAAACACGCATAAGAACAAAAAGTAATAAACACCCGAATAACAAGTAGCAATGAAATATTACTAACAAGAAGCTAAGAATAATACCATATATGATATCATAACAATGAGTATGATTCTGGAATAAGTCAATGACATTATTTAAATCATTATACAGGAGGTTCGGACACTTGCTAAGAAAATCGGACCTAAGGTAAGGGAAAATATCACAATCTCATTTTTATCCGAGATTGTTTATACTTTGGTATTTACTAGGGTGTATCTTATCATCCACATCCATGTTCCCTAAATATGTAATATTGTTTCCATCCACCTACAATTTTTTAAATCCAATTTTTCCCTTTCGGTGAGTTTTTAGTAAAGGATATGAAAGGAATCTTTTGTCGTTTTTCGTACGAGGTACTTTTTGACTTTTCCGACATAAGTACGAGAAGAATGTTTTTTTAACTTATATGGAATGAATGGATTATTTCCAAGAAGCTTCCTTTACAAGTTTTAAAGTTTATTTTTAGTCAATGTCTTTTAGTTTAGAATTGTATGACATGTTAAGAAAGGAAAAGTGTTTTTGAAGTAGAAAGGATATTTTCCTCAAGAATGGAGTTCAAGTGTTTTATCAAAATTATTTTCCATCTAAGATAATATAGGGTTCTGTTTCTATACCTATTTTTACATTTTTTTTATTGTGTTATGATGGAATTATTTTTATGAATTCCTTTAATATTATATGATTTATGTTATGATGGCATGATGTTTAAGAATCCCATTTTTATTACATGGGTTATGTTATGATGTATGATTTATGATCTTGTGGCACACATAAGAATGGTATCATTATGAGATGGGTGGGACCTATATCCCCCTCCAATGCATTGGGTAAAGATTTTATATCTCATGAGATAGACCTGGCTGGAACGGCATGTTAAACCGGTTCAGTGAAACAGGACTGAAACGAGGAATGAACTCGGTTCAGAAATGGACTTTGTCCACTAAGATAGTCTTGGCAACGAGCCTTGACTAATAAGAAATGATTTTCTATGATTATGTGTGTATTCCACAAACTTCCATGTTTTAAGTTATGTTTATTGTGATTACATTTCACTACCATGATTTATCCCATGTTATGAAATTATGATCTCTTTTGCAGGGTAAGATTTGAAAAATGTTATGTTCTTATAAATTTGATGTGATTGATATTTCTTTTGTTTACCCTTACTGAGAATTTGAGCTCACCATTTTGTATGTTTTCTTTCCCCAGGTCAGGAAGAAAGGTATTAAGTAAGATATGCGAAAAAGGGACTATAGATATGATGAAATAAATAGGAGACAATGTAGATTCTTTATAAACCAGTTGTTTATGTTTCCCAGTTCCTAAACACACTATACCTATACGGTCCTTTCATGGTTTTTTTATATGTTGTAATAAGTATACTTCAATTTTGAAGTACTAAAAATGTATGTAAAGTATGTGTCATTATAAAAAATATCATAAAATTAAATTAATTCAAAAAATATAATTCCCAAAATCTGAGGGTGATACAATCCAACACCCTTAAAATGAATTTTTCATTCAAAATTCGTCATGGATATCAATGGTCAAATAATTGAATGTTCCTTTCTTCAAAACCCACATCGTAAAAATTAATACTAAAACTTCCATTAAAAGGGAGTGATGTAAACATAATGGTTACCCTAAGTAACACATAATTAGTTTTATACAAAGGATAACATAGTTGGTATGTGAAAATAGGGACATGTAAATGAAATATAACAATCAATTAAGGATTGAGAGTGATAGAGAACATAGAGAAGAGAATGTTAATGATCACAAATCCATAACCCATAGAGTCTTAAAAAAGTACATTGATATAATCAAAAATTATAATAACATTACATCCTTTTAATTCATGATCATTTTTCATAAATTTTAATAATTTTCATGATAATATATAATTACATGATTTTAGGACATCATCACCCTTTGATGCATCTTAATCAATTTCCACTTCATCTCTTATTCCAAGAAATAAAGGTAAATTTTTCATTCTTAAGGCATTAACAGTTCATGAGACCCATAAATAGAATTATGATTCATTTCATATATATATAGTTAAAAGTATAGATAATGGTTTGCATAAGTTATCCAATATGAATAAATCTGTATATGGTGAGATAATATTTTAATCTATAAAACCTCATCCTATGTTTAAAAAAATGATTCCATAAATGGTAAACCTTGTAACCCTTATAAAATATGAAAATAAAAAACACTAGAAGGATGTTAAATAAATCATCCAAACATTTATCCACCATATATCAGATGTTATCTCTTAGTTGTCATATACCAAACATGTGAATACATTCATCATGAATTCTGTTCAGAAAATTTAATAACATGAATTTCTGAAAATCTATATTGAAAACAATCATGTTTCCTTATTCCAATGTCTATCAGATAAATTCATTAAATAAAAAAATGTCATAAAATTTATTAATGATAGCATAAACCACTTTTCAAAAAATACTTAATTAGTTCCAAGGTAATATATACAACCTAATTTATTTATTCATATCCAACATATCTGTATTCGAACATACTTATCATAATATAATAAACATATTATTGGTTACCTTACCTGAGTTACAATTTCATATTTCTAGTTGATACATTTTCTACACCATCAGAACCATTTTATATATTCTTATGACTCCTTAGAGAAAAAACATAAAGTGAACAATCCTTATATATTTCAAAATTTATAATTCTTGATTTCAAAAACATAAACACAATGATTACTATACTTTATCTTTAATACTTTAATAAGGATTCCTTATCATATTACTTAATACCTCTTTCCTATAACATTTCAACTTTATTATCATCCTTATCAGCAACATAACCATTACTCATACCACCTTGCGGATTTCCTTTGAGATCTTTTCACTTAGGGAATGAATTTTCATAAATTACATTAATTCCATATATAAATCATTAAACTATTGATAATATATTATGGATCCAATATTTCTATCCATTTAATAAACTAAAATTTTCATTTATCTATTGCAGTTACTTGATTTGTGTCCTTATTTTCCCAAGTCAAAACATCTTTAGGGTCCATTGATACATTTACTTGGTTGTTTCTTCCCACATTATGGACTAATAGAAAACCAAATATTCATTCCACAAGTTTATCCATTACAAAAATTCTTAGAAACCTCATTCTTTCTCTTCCTCAGTGAGTCTTAGAGTTGATTAAGGTATACACTATTAATCATGTTATGTGAAAACTATATAGGAATGATCATAAAATCCATCACTCCAATGATCATCCCATTAGAGTTATCATCATCAAATTATTCAAGAAATTATATTTTAACCCATTTAATTGTCATTATTTCCATTAAATAAAAAAGGAAATCATTTTTTCGAAACTTTTATCTTAGTAGAAAAGCTCATAATCCTAAAAAATTAGTAATATGATGTCTAAATTATGAAACATACTTCTTTAATTGATAACACCTTATGTTTATCCTAGAATATTCATATACATGATTTATTTCAATCATTTATGGTGGTTCGTAAAAAAAATTGAATTCCAAAATTATATCCCCCTAGAGTGTCAAACGAGGTATGAAATAATGCATGTTGTCTTGTGCCAGTTCCCGATTGAGCCTATCTCAACACGGTGTTTTCTAGGTTTTCACCCCTATGTGCATATGTTCTAGAGCCAAATCCTCTTGTACTATCAAGAGAGAAATATATTTCTACAAAACTACTCACTCTATCCTTTACAAAAATTACATTACATTTTCATAAGCATTAAATCATTCCTATACTCATCCATAGAGAAAACCATATATATATCCTTATAAATATCCCTAGGGTTATCACTAATTTTTTCTTATACTAGTTTCTAAAAGGTAACTAATATTTTACTTTGATAACAATTATAGACACCAAACCATAACATACATGGATATGACATTATTTTAGATGAATATTTATCACAATACCAAATTACATATAGGAGGGACATGATTATTTAGTTTATTGGAATCATGGAATATATTTTTCCCCTATATTACACTTTTATAAAAACATTCATCATAACCTGGGGAAATGAAACATAATAAGGGGATGTGCTTGAATTCTCACTAAGTTTAATGAAAGGAAATACATAATTATAACATGAAAATAAGGGTATGAGAACAAAATCATAAAATTTGAATACCATACCATGTATAAAAATATCATAGTGATGAGACATGGTATAAATATTTGTATTTTATAAGACATGAAATTATAAGTTAACCAAGAACATGAACCATGAGATCATATCAAAGGCATAAGACATAGAATTTTTGGCATACACATAGACATGTAACATCATTCCCTATAACTCAAGGTGCATTGTAAAAACATATTTGGGAACAACATTGGTACTAAACCAACTAAGCATGACACACTTCCATCCCAACCACAGTCCTTTCCTTGTAAGGGACTGGTTTTCCTAATCTTACTATAGTGGATCGGGTTTCTCCATATTCCCATAGTGGTTCAGGTTTCCCTGTATTACTAGAGTACTATTAGAACATTCCTATTTCCCATTATGGACATGGACATGCTATTTTCCATTTTTGATCAAGCCCTTCGACTTGTTTCTCATAATTATCTCATGATATATAAATATTTACCCAATGAATTTAAGGGAGATATGGGTCCAACCCATCTCATAATGAAATGATATATACATGTTCTATAAAATAATAAACAAAAATATTATAACCCATGAAATGAAATTGGTTTCATAAACATGTAATAATATCTAGACATATGGAAAAATATAGGTTTCATAATCATTTCATCAATGAATGGCCCTCAAAAATAGGTGGGATTCATAAGCATATAACACATGAAACATAAAGTGGTGACATAAACATCATATCATAAAAATATAAACCATTCAAGAAATAATATTATTAGTGTTCCTAGATTATATCAATATAAATTAATAAACTATAAAAAATTATGTCATATTAGATAGAGAACGAATTTTAAAGATCACATGAAGTATTAATTAAGAAAAAAAATTACATTTAAAATCATTTTTTATAAATCCTTTCAAAAATATTTTCCTATAAAAAACTGATTTGAAATTTCATTTAAAATGTTTTTTGAGGAACATATGTTTTCTACTATGAAAAAAACTTTTTAAAACTTAATTCATTTTTAAACCATTTTTATTTTAAAATACATTAGAAATATTATAAATGAATATTGAAAATATATGATACCGTTTTCTTCTAAAACACCTTGAAAACTCATAAATAAATCTTAGAAACAATTTAAATCATTTTTTTAAATAATTTTAAAACCTAAAAAATAAGTCTTGATATCATTTTGAAAACCCTCTTATATAAAGTATATTTGAAAAATTATAACAAAATATTGAAATCATTGAAATAATTTTCTTTGAAAATGGAAATTTTGAAACATATAAAGATAGATTATAAAATAATTTAACACATTTTTAAACATTAATCTTTTTTAAATTTGTTTAAAAAATGTTAATTTAAAATAAAATCTATAATATTCAGAAACCATTTTCGTTAAAAATAATCATGTAAATGTATAATGTAATACTCAAGTAAATGATTTTCATGAAAATAGGTAAGTTTGTACATGCCAAACATTCCTCTTTCACCTTACAAGTTTAGAAAAGTGCCTTCATCGGAGAAAAAAAAGAAGGATATTTTTTAAAACTGTTTAGAAAAAATGTAAAACATGGGAAAATTTTCATTTAAACACAGTGTAATAATATTAAAACATTTTGAAAATATTATCATAAAACATGGGTTTGAAAGAACCTAGATTTCTGGCCAAAAGTAGAAATAAAGTCGGCTTTTCATAAAAACATTTTCTTAAATGACTTAAGTATAAAAGAATAAAAAAATTGTATTAATAAATGAATATAAAATTTTTAACTAGAGGATAATAAAACTCATGATTTTTCATGATATATGGATCATAATATTTCATCAATGGAAGCATAATCATTAACAATCCTGAAAAATGATGAGATTGCAGCAATAAATTGTTACCACATAGTAACATTGAATCATAATACGAATGAAATAATAAAATTACATGAAGATTATAATTTAATTAAAAAAAGGATATTCCTGATATAAAAAGTAAAATCAATTTTTATAAAACCTATAATGAAAATTTTGGTGCATAACAAAAAATGTATCTCAAAGAAGGGGAATTGGTACCAAATAACATTTTAAATTTGGTAACTTTTAAACTATAAACCCCATGAGTGAATTATCATAAAATAGATATATAAATACCAATAAATATAAGTATAATTATTATAGAAAAAATTCATGGGATTTATATATACCACACAAAATAATTATGTGGTGAACAAGGCATGTATCTCACTGATATAGGAAGTCATATAAGATAACACTTACCTTAAGTATTGGCTTTCCATGAACATGTTCATACCACCTATGTAATAAAGTTATGTTAATTATAAATATAAAATAAAACAACATTTATATATATAATACCATATATTACTAACTTATGAATATTTATTATATTTTTATTAACAATTCCACGTTAAAGAAACGTTTCTCGTAATAAACCCTTTGTATATCATATGTATTTTGACTTGTTGTTCTTGATCCTATTACATAGTTAATGATTTATCTATTTTGATAATGTAAAAAAATATTTATATATCATTTCTATTCTATATAAAAAATATTTATAATAATATATGAAAGTTGTATATATGAAATCGAATACACCATTCATGAAGATGGTAGGTTGTATCTACGCAAGAATGTTGTTTCTGTTTTCTTGTCATATTATTTGAAATGAATATGAAATATATTTATAAATATATATAATATAATTAAATTACAATTATTATTTCATATATATAATATAATTTAAAAAAAATTATCCATAATACATTATGGGAAGACTGTGAACAAATCACTTCTCTTTGAGGAGGTGGTAGTCTAAAAGTCCAAAAATGATGTTATTGTATTTACCAAAAATGATAATAATGGATGTATGCTTTATGTAATAATTATATAAGAAAAACCAAATAATAAATAAAATATTTATCATATTAAAATAAATTTTACATCATAATTACCAACCATTATATGTGGTAATGTAAAATAAACAATCAATGTTTCACGAGGCAGTAGTTCTACGTACACATACAGTAAGTTCGTTACCCACTAGATTGTTGTGTGTGTAGGTTTATTTCAAAATATTAGCACAAAAAAATCTCAATATATTTAGGATACATTTTATTATATAATCATGATATAAAACTAATTTAATGGCTGGATAAGTAAAGGAAACAACAGATGATCATTGACGAATGTTATCTCATTTTTGGGTAACTCCACTTGGTTTAGACCAAAATACATACTTGGTTAACTTTATTATCAAGGTGATGATTTTAGGATAATGGAATGGGTGTTGTAATTTTATTTGGGTATAGGTTGGGAGAGATAAAGCTATTGAGATTTTTGAATAAATGGGTGGGTTGAATGCCTTTTTATAGTGGAGGAGGAGTGGAATTCTTGTATATTTTTGAAGTGGATAATTGCACCCACATATTTCATTTGCCATTTGGAAACAATAACAAACCATACTAGGGAAAATGGATTTTAGGGTCTAAATATGGACTTAAAATTTTTTTGGGTCTAGTTTCTAGGTCATTTTCGCCCTTAAGTTTACGTTTTAGTCATTTGTTAATCTATTTTTTCTAATAATCATTATCATTAATTTTGATTATTTTCACAAATACTTTTTTGTAAAAAAATAATTTGACCATATTTTACATTATATAATCTTTTGATTCCAAATTTGGTATCAATTATCAAAAATTACAATCACATAAGTGGCATAAATTAATTCAAATTTAGACCCAAGATCAGATGACAGAGCAGGGTTTTAAAGTAAAAATGTTCAAAATTTTGGTAAGTTTATATATCCAATTTAAAAAGATAATTTGATTAAAATGACATAAATTGGATTAATTTATATATCATTGATATAATTTTACTTTATAAATAGTCAAAAACATAATTTAAACTTATAAATAAATTATATGAAAAATATTTTTTGAATTAAAATTCAGTATTATTCATTATTCATCATAAAAAAGAAACATCACAGAAAAATACCAACAAATTACCATAATCTAATATTTATGGTATTATTTAAAAAATGATATTTATTTTGTTGAATAAAATTTTTTAAAGTTTAAATATTCATATTTTTAATGGATTATCAATAAAAAGGAAGAAATATTGCCTTTTAGAATAAAAATATTTCAATTCATAAAATTGGATTTATTCTTAACCTGTACCTATCAAATCTATTAGATGAGTATCAAAAATACTGATTGAATATAAAATATATAATTTTTTTTTGAAAATATTAATCAAAAGTGTTTTGTTTAATTTATTGACATAAAATTATGGTTGTACATAAACAAATTTATTAAAGTAATTTCATTTTTTTAAATAGTTTTTACATTAACTTTTACTAATTGATAACCAAATGATTCATTTTATATACATGTGTAAATCACATTTTCACAATTTAGTTAATCTTATTCATAATATTCATTCCAACAGCTAGGTGGAAGGTATAATACTTTTTTAATAAAATATAAATACTATCCTCTAGTTTTGTTAAAATCTACCTTGTAAGAAACATAATATATCGAAGGGACTCGGTATTGTGTGCAATACAATAAAAATATAGTGTTGTGTGTAAATTAAGCTAATATAAGTTTTTCATATTACCCAATATTTTCATAGTGATTCGTGTAACACAAGCTTGAATTGGTGTTTTGTATAATTAAATCTACATATAGTACTTTCATATAATAAAATATTTATTCAGTGTTGCATGAAATTCAAAATATTAAAATATTAAATTAATTAAAAAAAATACATCACAAAATCTCAAGCTGTTACAATGATCTATAATATTAATGGGCTATACAATTTTGTTTGTATCTATTTGATATAATGTTACAAAAAAAATTATATGAGGTTGTTTAGTTTTTGTGAGAGTCTATGTGTTGAGACATTATTAATTTTTCAATTTGAGTACAAGTCTCTAGGGGAGATCATAAAGTAAGATTGATTACATATTTTTTATAGGGTAGTGATATATTATTATATAAGATCAATTTTATATTGTATGAAATATAATTTCTAGTCCACCTTTATGAATTAAATAAAATACAGTTCTGTGATAATTAGAAATACAAATGATGTCAAATATTGATTTGTTTGATTAGAAACTATTACAAACGATAAAATAATCTTGATTAGTTTTCTATAAATATTAATTTATCTTTTTTTAATTGTTTTTAGCTTTGTTTTTTTCTATGATGGGTTTAAAACATCCTGATATCATTTTGAGTGATCAACATAGCTTAAGGTGTATGACATTGTTTATCAGTGTATAAGTATGCATATTTATCTTAATGATAACCCTAATATTGTTTTCATTAGAGGTATATATATAAAAGTTATAATGTTTTTATTCATTATTGACATCTCTTACTTAGTTTAATGATTTTAATGAGTTTGGGGAAGATAATTTGAGGTTATTTGGTTAACCATAACCTTATACTCTTATATAATATTAGTATCAGATCCTGGTAAATAACATTCTTAAGGATATTTCAATTTTTTGTATAGTGAGGTTATGAATATTTCCCTTTTTTTGAATTAATTTTTTCTATTTCAACATCCTTAAAATTTTTTTACATGAAGATAGGACAATGGTTCATTAGAAACTTCTGATAATCAAATGGGTGATAAGAGTTATAGGTGATATTTTCTATACCGATGGAGAATGTGATATTATTACTAAATAAAAGGAAATCAATTATTAGATCAAAATAATCGTTTATATTGAAATTGAAATTTATTTTATGAGGTTGGTATGGAAAGTTTTGAATGTTATTAATTTTTAGTGAATAAAAACATCCCTTAGTGGTGATGATAAACTCCATCTATTCTTTTACAATTTATATTTCTATAGTAATTATATTTCAACAATAAGGTTTTTCCCCTGATTAAAATAATTGACTAATTCTTTATATGTGTTTTCAATTGAATTTTGGTAAGAATAACATGATTCCATGAAATTAAAGGGTGAAATTTATCACATTATTAATAGTGGTTTTGAACCATCATTAACTCTCCATTGGTGGCATGAAGACTTATTATAATGGTGAACTATGACCTTTGGTAATGATTTTATTGATTAGAAAAACTCTAATTGAATTCTTATTCTCATTTATAAGGAGAATAATCTTATTAGATTTGTTGGTAAGACATGAAGTGAGTTTCTATATATAATATGGTAAAGACATTATTATGAAAATATTGATGTACGTGTTTATGGTTATTCACTCATCAACATTGTCTGTAATTGATTTGTTCAACAACATTACCTTATATAAATATATGTATGCCTAAGTGTAATACCTAAAATATTATCATAATAATGCTTACTGGTTTTACCTTAAGGATATTATTATTTTTCAATAATATAGTTGAATATTTTACATGATTAATTATGAATTATTGTGTACAATGATGACACATTATCTTGATCCAGTAGAATTTAAATTATTATATATATTAATCAAACATAAGGATGAATTATACTTATTTTTTTATTTTTGAAATATAGACAAGAGTTTAATCTAATAAACTATAAATTAAGGCCATGAAATGTTCCATTGATGATCATATTGAGCTGACATGTTGTTTCATTATTAGTTTGAAGGAGATATTTCAAGAAATAGGTAGGTTGTTATAGAAGTTAATAAAAAGCATTGATAATTTGAATTGGTCTTTTACATGATATAATATAATCACATGTTCTTATGAAACACATGTACTATAAATAAAGGACGATTTCATTGGGTTTTTTTTGTGATGGATGAATAAAGGTGTAGATATGATCAGCTTGGAGATTTACATTATATATTTTGGTGCATTTCCATTTTTTATTTATCTTTATTATTAATCTTGATAAATTTTTATGTTGAGGTAGTTTTATAGAAATAATAATTAATTAGAATTAATTTTTTATTACATGATTTTCATTTGTTTGTTAACTTCGTAAATAACCACTCATAGATTTTAAAGTTACAAATCTTTCTATGATTCATGTTTTATGTTATGGTTAACCATTTTTTGAAGATGAATATTTGATTCATGATTTTTTTATTTTGATCCTTCATGTATGAGATTAGTATTTTTTAGGATTAAAATTATTGATAGTGTATCAATTTTAAGATTCATGAATATTTTATATAGGAAGTTTTTAAATGTTCAAGATTATTTTTGTAATATCTCATATGAGGAGTAAAATAGTAATTGAACAAAGTAAATGTACCCTATTTTGTTATGGATTAGCCAATCATAGAATGATTTTTTTCACCCCAGGGTTATTTTTTATTTTTTATTAGGAGTGTTTTGAGTTATTGTATGACATATAATTTAACTAATTAATTTTTGACAAAGATTCACATTCATTTTTATTGTTTAAATTTAAAAATTATTTATCTTGTAAAATTATTTTAAAAAAACAATTCTAACCATAATTTTGATTTTGTAACGAATCATTTACCTTTGCATTCATATTTTGAGATGTATTATTATATACAAGATCTGTTAATAGAGTTCCTCACAAACTATAACATGAAATCTAATTTCATTATTTGTATTTTTATTGGGGATTAGTATTTTATTTAAGGATAATATAAATTTTTTCATGAAACTTTCCTAACATAGGCCCTACTTGAGGATTCATTTTTTCCTTTAAATAATTAAGTGGATATTAGATCAGTCACTTAACCTATGGGATGATATGTAGACCATGGAATTTATTATTGAATAACAAAGTGATGATTATTATCTCTATGAAGTATTTTATAAACCTTTATTATATTGATTTTTACATATCAAATTATGTGATGTTAGAAATTTATTTAGGAAATATGAAAGTGTAATTAACTTGTAAAGGAATTTTTAATATTAAATTAAACAAAATAATGCACTATATTTTGGAATTGTATCCCTGGATATACAATTGATAAAACATTACCCCTCTAGCACAATACCATAATAGGATCGTTCTGAACATCATCCTAATGATAACCAATCTATATAATATGATAGAGGATACCCTAAAAAAATATTTATTTTGAGTTTTATAATGGGGAACCACCAAAGCATGTCCGTTTGTAGAAATGGTAGTTGGACGGATGCATCAGTGGTTTATGTGTCATAGATATGGTGAAAAAGAGTTTTGAGGGAAGAGATATGGTCAAACTTTAGTTAAGTCATGAGGTGGATGAAATTTATGTGGTTCATGTTTTGATGGAAATGACTAAAAGTGTCCAAACAAGTGTATTTGATGTTTTATTCATGATTCATATGTGGTAGAGTTTTAGTTGATATAAGGGAATCCAATGATGGTTGAAGGGCATTTTAAAAATGGTTAAATGGGTGACCAATAATAGATAAATTGTGTAGGATGAAGGGTTTGTTTAAGTGCATGTTTTATGAAGATGGTGATTCCATAATGTGGTTAACCTGGGAATAATAAGATTAAAATTGTTGGTCGGCGGTGATGTGAACCATTTGATCAAAACGATTGAACAGTTTGGATCTCTAATGGGAAGCTACCCCTGACTTACACATATATTCCTTTTCATTAAGAAAATTTATAAGAAACAATATTAGTTTTAATAGTTGAATTAAATAGATTAAAAATTTAATTTAAATTGACAATTAATATAAATAATTCACAAATTAATTTATTTAATTGATTATATGAAAAATTATTAAATAATTATTTAATTTTCACATTAATTTAATTTAGTAACAATATTTAGAATGTAATATTTTAATTATTTACTAGTATAATTTATGGTATTGAATATCACGGAAAATAAATAATTTTTTAATATTATATTTTTCTAAATGAATAGTAGAAATAGATTGAATTTTTTACATATATTGTCATGGTGGTGATTTCAAGGATTTATTGATTTATTTGAGGGGTATTTTAGAGATTTAAAGATTGTGGGTCCCAAGACTAATGGTAACACAGTCAGAAAAAAAAATTCATGATGTTACCTGAGGAATTTTTAGGATTCAAATGTGATAGCATGGGGCGTTAATCAATTTTATGCAAATAAATTGATAAAAGTGATAAAATATTTTTTTTTGGTATAGACACACATATAAGTGATATGAATATAATTTGGACATCTATATTGCATCTTCAGCTCCATATAGGACTCAAAGTAAAAATATAGTAATAATTATTCCTTAGGACCAGTGTATATTATATGAAATAATGTTTTTATGAGTATTAATATTTATAAATTATAACATTCCCATATCATTATTTATAAAGGATAATGTGAATGGGCTATAAACTAATATAATGGTGAAATATAGTCATTGGTTTGACATATGATGATGAAAAAATTTCCAACAAGGTGATGACCCATGATAGTGTGTTGATGATCAAGGTATGATCAAATGTGAATGACATAAAATCCAATAAAAGTCTAGTCCCTTACCATGATAATAATGTTGAGTGTTTTTAATTGAAAAAAAATGATTAAGGTTTTCTACTCATGATGGATAAAAAGATACCTCTATGATAACATTATGATGAATTTATGGTGTCAACAATTAATATTATGTTGATTTTCTATGATTATTATGATAATGAGGACTATGATGATGATCTCATAGAAGATTCGATAATGTTATACTTATAAGTAATGATGTTACATTCAAACCTCTTACATGAAATTTGATTCTCATAATAATTTATTCTTATAAATGTACATTCTATTGGATATGTGAGATAGATATCATCTCCCTATAGGGTCTTTATATTTGGATAATAGTGTTGGTACTTTAGAGTTTTTTACTCAATTAATATGAGAGTTTTCATGCACAAACTATTGGGTTTTAGTGATGTGCATTCATTCTGTAATGTGGTATTACAACTTGCAATACTAGTGGGAGTTTATGAAGAGTATTAGAATACTATTTGAATATGACTCTTATTCCATTCCATTATATTATAGAACAAAACATGATGCAGATGGGTGTTCTATAGTGGGTTTACTGATAACATGTATGTAATATTTCTTGTGGAATTAATGATGTGGGAGTACCACATGTGATTCTAGTATGAGAACCATTGATGTAAAATGATGAAAAAAATTGGATCTGTGAGAGGTAAAAAAATTTTATTTCATATATTGATATTATAGATCATTATAAAACCACCTTAAGAGGGTATTCTTCTTATTTGTGACCCCAAAAAAACATTGTTAGTGGGATAATGTGATGGCTAACTAGTAGAAATTATACACTTTCTACAATTTAATGTTGTGATAATACCACATGAGATTCCATGAAATGTGGCTATCACACACAATATTGTCTTATGGGAGTACCACATGCTTTCTCAATTGAATAACCATATAAAATCAGGGTTACCATTATTATGATATATCTATGAAGTTGATATAGTATTGATTATTGGTCTACAAGGTTTTTTTCTTTCATAATGAGAGGCATTGGGACTACCATGACATAGTTAGAAAGACTAGTTTCTATGGAACCTTTCTATTATTTTAGAGTTAGTTTTTTTAATTATATGTCTTACTCTTAAATTTATAGAGTAAAATTTCAAGTGAGATGAGAATAGTTATGAAGGTGTATCATCTTGAAGGTTTTTAATAAATGTGTAAAATGACCTAGATGACCCTTTAGTTGGGATTGCATTGTGGTTAGATCAAAATAATTCCATATTTATTGCTATAGTATCATTATAATGCTTACACAATATTTCTTGAGTTGTTTAAACATTTTAGAAATTTATTTTATAATTATTTAAATATAATATCATTTATATTTATATACATATTTAAATTACTTTTTCATAGACTTTTTAGTCAATTTTATATCGAAGTTCAAGGTGGATAGTATGATCCAAATGTATTTGGGTTTTTTATGTACTACTAAGGTATATTTTTTATTTTGGTTTTTATATTATTGAAGGTCTTTTTATTCCATAGTATACATATCATATATTTTAATTATACTCTATTACATTCATTGATTATAAAATATGTATGATATTAATTGAATTTTGATTTTTCATTATTCATGATTTAATGGTATTCATTTTTCTTACAACATTCTGTCATGGTCTCTAGAGGGTGTTGCCTCTCATTTGGGTGAATTACACCCATAGTGCTAATTTTAACCAATGGCCTATTAGAGGTGGGCATCATATATCAAACTCCATTTCACCACCAATACTTGTGGGGACCTAGTGTAATTGCTTCAGTTTATGCTCTAAGAACATTTTTCTAGATCCATGAAATTGTATATGAAAATTTCAATGGATTAGGATGATTTTCATAAATAAAAGAAAGGTTATGAACAATTTAAATGGGAATTCTTATCCTTAAATAAGGTATTTTAAAGGAATTGTTTTCAATACAACGTTTTAATAAAACAGTTTATATTTAGAAATTCAATATCTATAAAATTATATTTTTTTTAATACGGAAATTCATTACCATAGAATTAAAAACCACATTTTAGATTATTTAAGAATAGCATATTTTCATAGTTTAATGAAAAATAATAATATTTCGTACAAATAACAATTATTGATATAGGCCCCATGTATCTTTACATAAATGTTTTTTACAAGATAAGATATTATTCTAATGAAAATATTTATTATAGAATGGTAAAAAATATCATAATTATTTTATAAATCCATCAATTATTTATTTCTATGTATTAGTATTTATAATAATTGAAGTTCTTCTATAATAATATTTGTATTATTTATTATTTTTTGAAATTTATTCTTTAAAATTTTATACAATACATTTAATCACTCAATATATAAATATAATAAACCATAATTTTACTCAACCATAATTTTTTCAACTATTTCATGGCATTATGAAGCAATACAGAAAGATTGAGTGTTGCAAGCATGTAACGTTTCAGATTCATAGCACAATAGGATCTTGAAAAAACTATGGGAAAATATGGGGAAAATACCTTAAGTTCCCAAAGGTTTTTGGGTCTTAAAAAATTTCTACACCTAGTAAGTGTTGTCCAATCTTTTAAGGGAGGGACGAGGATTGTTGCACATGTGTTCTGTGAATGTGAGAATTTTTTTATTTCATTATAATCCCTGGTTACACACTAAAATTATATTTACAAACTAGAAATATTATAATTATTTTAAATGTTTTAAATTAAAGTTATATGGAATCATTAAATCACTAGTGAGTAATCATTTATGTATAGTGGAAAATAGGGTTAAACTTCCAATTAATTTATGGGTGAGACTCTATTTATAAAAGTAATAGTTGTATATTTTTTTAATTCCTTATATTCTCCTTTCATATATTTTTGTTATGATTCTAATTCATTATGTGAAATTTATTTTATGTACAATGTTATTGTAAGGGATATAAGTATATTTTGGACATCATAATGTTTTATATTGTGTATACATAACTAAAATAATTGGTTTTGTAAGATTATATATTAATGTGATTGGAATAATATAATTTCTTTGAAAAAAATGAAATATAAAAATTAAAACATTAAATTCATGAATATATTTCTAAATTTATTTAGTTTAATTAAGAAAATGATGAAATATATTAAAACCCATTAAAATAAAAAAAGTGATAAATTGATAAGAATTTAAACACCCATAATGTCATCATTGTTAAAATAATTATTCTCTCACCCAGTAATGTGCCTAGGATATTATTGTGTAAGACAAGTTAATCTCAATAATGGAGAAGTTTTTGAGCGATAAAGTGAATATGGTTTATATGTTTATGTTTTATTCAATAGATAAATAAAATTCAAAATCAAATAAAGTAATTTTCATTATGTGGGGTGAAAGATGTTATGTTTTTTGGACTTGTATAGATGAATTTCAGAATGTATTCCTAATATTATTCTAGAAATGGAGATGTTATAGAAGAAATAAAAGGACATAGATTCACAGTGTTCAACTTACTAATTTTTGGAAACTAGAATCTGATATCGAGAACATGGAATTTAAATGATTTATGAAGATAAATTATTTAAATGTTATATTTATTAAAGAAATAGAAAAGTATATAAAAAAATACATGATGATGCATAATATATTTAATAAGTAATTTAATATCAACTATAGGAATATAGTCAAATATTTTAATAAGGTTATATTTTAATTTTTTTGAAAAGAAGATCTAAATTTTGACAATGGGAATAACAAAATTACATGATACCCTACTGTAGCTAGTAACACCACAATTTAACTGTTACACCATGAACATTCTAAAGTGAATTTATTCATAAATTTATTGATAAGGTAAATTTTAGAATTTTAAATTGAAAAAAATAACTTCATTTATTTATTCAAATCATTAAAATTAGAGTAGTATTACATTCCAATGTTTTCTAAAAAGGATTGTTTTTAGTTGAAATATATGGTTTTTATGAAACATGTAATTTTTATAACTATATTACTATATGAGTATTACCTAGAAATTTAAAAAACCATCTCATTAATAAAATATTAATTTTAGGATTAAAAATATGAATTTCAATGTATTTTTTGAATTTATAAATCATATGGCCATCATTTTTAGTATAAATTAAAATGTAACTTCAATAAAAACCTTTTTTAGTATTTCTTATGAATCAAGTATTCTTATGATAGATAATTTTTTAATATTTCCTTCAAATCCTCATTAACCATAATTTGTTTCAAAAATAAATAAAGTTTTTTCATTAAAATCATTATCAAAGATAATTTCATCCTCTATGTAAATTTTATAGTTAAAAATATTATTTTTCTAAAAAAAATTAGGTGATTAAGTGTGCTTATTTAAAATTTAACTCTTAACTCCAATAGAAATTCCATTTTGTTAAAATTAATTAAAATTTTAAATAGGAGAATCGAATTATGTAAAATGGTAATTCTTAATCATTTTAAATTATATAAATTACAAAGGATATAAATTAGTAACCACAGTAATAGTAAATCATGGTAAAAGTTAAAAAGTTAAAATAAAAATCCCTACAACACTCATATTTGTGTAAAAATGATTGTATGACGTTATTTTTTAGCCTAAATCACTATCCTTTTGTATTTTTTTCATTTCTGTCCCCTAAATTTTTAATAGTCACCTTACATTATTAAAAATATTAGTGTTTATCCTAAAACTACCATTATACACACTTATAAAAGGGTAATATCTCCATAACATAAAGGCTAACATAACCAAAGAATTTATCTATTTAGAACACAAAATTGTATCCTCCTAGAAGGCTATCATGAATTAAAAATATTGTGGTAAATTTTATTTAGCATAATGCATAAATTTCCAAAGATTCTTCTAAGGAAAATCCAAGAGTCAACATGAGTATTATTAACTATATTTTGTTTATTCTAAATTATATTCCGTAAATTTTTTCTGGACACAATGATATACTTATATTACAAAATTTACATAATTTAATGTTACTATGTTAAGGTTTTTATAATATTATATTCATCTATCTCATTAATTAAGAAAAAATAATTTTATGTTTCTGCATACGTAGTAATTACCACCACAATGAGCAGAAAACTTAAATTTTTCATCACCACCCATTATTTGATAGTTCTTAGGATTTTTTAATGGGGGAATATTACATTTTTTATATCAATAAGGTTATGTTAAGAAAAATTGGAGACCCTATTAATGGTATGATAAATAAATGATCATCATTAATTCAACCTTTTCAAAAAAGTATCCTAAGAGGAAAATATTTTATTCAAATTATGTATTATTTTATATCAATTTATTATAATTATAATTCCATTACAATAATGTTATATAAAACCAATAAAAACTAAATATTATCATTATTCATCCACTATAATGATATTAAAACAAAAACAACCTCATAATCATTCATAAAATAAGGACACATTCATGTTTTGGTTGGTTTAAGAACCCTCATGAAAAATAATATGAATTTATATCATGAATGAATATGTGAAAATAATTATTGGTATAATATAATATAAATTTTTATGTATTTATTTTGTTATTATGGGGATTCTATATATATATTTTATTTAAAATTTAATTAAACACGCTTTGATTGTCTTTAATCATTGAGATGTGCTTGTTATAGAGTTTATATTCACAGATAAGGGATAAAGTACTCAAAAAAATGAATCATCTAAAATATATATAAGTAACCTATAATAGTAACATTAATGACCAAGTAATGATGATTTTTGTAGAATATTTAATACATAAAATAGTATTATGAAACTATTACAGATGATTAAAATGATAAATAAAAAATAGTGATAATCAGTTGAACTCATATAAAGAATGACTATTTATGAAGATTATAAATTAAAATGAATATGATTAATGATTTTAAATAAGTGATTAAGATATGTAGTTTTTTTAGGTAGGTGGTAAATTTTTTGTCATGGAACTTAAGATAAGAGGTAAGGTCTTACATCTCAAATTACACTCTTTATGAAATGTTTTGTATTATATAGCTATGTTGGACCATTTGTGAGATAGCTGTTTTAAAAATCAAAAAACACACCACTTTATAAATCCCAATAATTCATAACATTTTGTTTTAAGTAATGTTAGTCATGTCAATAAATATATATGAATAACTTATGTCACATGGTATAATACATTTCAATGAGTCAATAAATTATGGAAATTTATGTTTCAATATATTTACATGTAACTATGAATGTCAGTTAATCTGGTAAGGTTCTGTATAAAACAGACACTTTGTATGTTTTTCAAAGTCTCTAACATCGATAGTTCAAAGGAGTAACTATTGGATGACTTGCTGATGAGGACTCACCAATCAAAGAAGACACTAATGCAGGAATCACCGATAGTACAAACGACACACTGATGCCCAAAGTCACTGATACCAATGAAAAGGACTCACTGATACAGAGAGTCACTGATGTTGATAACCCGATGCTGACAGACTGATGCTGACAGACCGATGCCAATGACTCATCGATACTTATGACTCACTGATAGGCATAAAAACTATTTTTAATTTATTAATTCAAATTTATATCTAATGATCATATTCAAACAAACTAATTTTTCTTACATTATTTAATTTTTTCTGTAGGATATTCAAGAGACGGTATGATATACATACATGTGGGGAGATATTTCTTTCTGTTGGACCTAGAAGTATAAAATAATTACAAGATGGATCATTGAAAAAGTGTTAAAAGGTAGAAAAAAAAACCTGCGAACTCCTACAGCTCTCGAGCACACTATCAAAAGCCTAGAAACTCAAAGGAAGAACATACAGGGAGATAAAAAGGTAAATCTAAGCCTACTAAGCTTACCTAAACACATTACCAATAAGAATTTGAACATTTCATACTTTTGAAAAGCAGGCCACAGAGGCTATGATAATCTATTTTGGATTCAAATTCTAGAATAAGACTCAAACGTCGAATCCACTACATCAAACAAGTCCAGAGTTTCACTACATAACACACAAAGCCTTCTAAACCTATATCTACATATTTAGCTCTGTTGGTTTCTTTTCTTTAGATTTAAAAGCAGTGTGTGTATCATTCTGTTACACACACATTAAATCCTATGCATAACTATAGGATACTTGATATCCTCAAACTCACTCTCTATTTACCCTTTGTATCCCATATAGAACTGTGGAAGAGGTCAATTGTGACCTATTTGTTGTTTTTACCATGTGGAACTTTGGAAGAGTTCAAGTGTGACCTAGACAGCCTTCCATACTATTGAGAACCCCAATCTATGGTGTGGATAATACTTTTTATTAATTTAAACTACCTGGTGGTAGGTGATCACCAAGTGTAGAGGGCTAAGTATTATCTTGAGACTCAACCTCTTGTTTATATCCACTTCATTTTTACTTTTTAGTTTTACCATTTTACCACATACCTCATAAAACTAAATTGAACTATGCTTGTTAGTTTAGAGAGTTTTTATAGATATTTTGAACTATTAGGATAGTTTCAAAAGTTTTATTGATCTTTAGATTAGTATATCTGAGAAATAATCAATATTTTGATAAATTAATTGAACATATAGGAAACATATGAATTCAATACAAACTAACTGTGATTATATTTTAATTGGGGGGTAATTTTCAAAGAACTATTTTAATAGAAATTTTTATAGATACTTAATTCCCCCTCCCCCCCACCCTTCTTGAGTACTCTTCTCCGACCAACATTTGGTATTAGAGGGACTCAGGAATTCTTTAGCATTCAAAGCTTTCTCAATATTTTTCAACTATGATTGTAGTTGTATTTCAAATATCTTAAAATTTATATTATTTCAAAATTTCTTTCTCTTTGAAATATTTTCAAAATTATATTATAGACAGTATATTAGAAGTATCTACTAAAAATAGACCACCTTTTTTCAATGAAAAAATTATGCTTAGTGGAAGCCTAAAATGAATATACATTTTGAAAGTATGAGATTTGAAATCTTGACTACTATTGAAAGTAAATATGAAATCCATGAAACGGTTAGGAATACTTGGGAAGAACCTACCAAGACTTCCTATAACAATAAATATAAAGCAATGAATTCCATATACTTTACACTTGGATGTGAAGAGTTTAATCAGATTTCTTCTTGTAAAACTTTTGATGAGATTTGGGACACTTTATTTTTTTTCCATTAGGGAACATATAATGTTAATGATATGAGATAAAATACATATACTATTAAATATGAAAATTTTATGATGAATCCTGGTGAATCTATTTCTAATATTTATCTCAGGTTCAATGAAATTATGAACACCATGATTTATTTAGGAACAATTGTCATAAAAAAGGAACAGATCATGTGGATTATAAGATGATTACCAGAGAGATGGGGAAGGACATCAGTATCCATAATATAATCATGAGACATTGATAACATTCCAGTAAATGAACTAATTGGAAAATTAATGATGTATGAAGAGGAACTAAATATGAATGAAGAGGAGTAAAAGCCAAAGATAAAATATGTAGCCTTTAAAACTACCACTTCCAAAACCAAAGAAAAAGAGAAAGTTCAAGCTGCTGTTGAGAGAACAAGTAATGGAGAATAAACTTCATAAAGTGATGAGGAAATTTCCCATCTATCCAGTAGATTTAGAAAGTTCTACAGAAAGAAAAAGTTCTTCAAGAGGCCAAACTATAAAGTAAAATATGAAAACAAAGGCAATTAAAAAGGGTTTTAAGAATTCTAAAAAACAGGAGTAATAGTTTTCTATGAATTCAAGAGGAGAGGGCATGTCAAAGATGACTGTCCTAAATTAAAGTATAAAAAGAAGTATGAGAATAATCATATGAAATATAAGAAAGAAATGAAGGCCACTTAGAGTGCATCTGAGGATAGCTCAAGTGAATCTTCCTCTTATCAAAAGGAGAAAGAAGATATAGAAAACATGTTTTTTATGAAAAATACCTCAGAAGTACCAATACTACAAATAGGGCTTATAATAGCGCTAAAAACCACCTTTAACAGTGCTAAAAAAGAACTGTTAATATCGTCGAAGATAAAGGGGGGTCCCCTTTATCAGTGCTAAACATAGCGCTGATAAAGGTGGGTCTTTATCAGTGCTTTCTTAGTGCTAATAAAGGTAGTATTTATCAGCGCTATTTTTAGTGTTGATAAATGAATAATATATCAATGCTAAAAATAGCGCTGATAGATACTACCTTTATCAGCACAATTTTCAGTGTAGATATATTATCTATTTATCAGTCCTTAATTACTACTGATAAAGGCTAAATTGCATGTGAAAACCTAGAACCTGCACAGCACCTGCACACATATGACGGCACCTGCACACTGTACAAACAACACCCACACACAAAGCACAGAATAACAAAACTCTATATACATTTACTTGAAATCATGAATACAAAAAAACACACTACTATACACATTTCAAACAATGTTTAATTTGGTTACAATTACAATTATCCAATAAAAAGTTAAAAAATATTGATGTTTCATCCTTTTTGCATCCATGATCTGCTCGAAAAAATTGTCGTCCATTGTATTAGTTGTCGAAAAAAGAATTCAAACTCAGGAAAAATATTTCACCTATATAAAAAAATCAAATATTATGTTAGTAATACAATAATGAAATAAATTAAACATTAATATAAAATAATAAATTAATAAAATTTCAATTGTTACATGTTACAACCTTTACATGTCCATATTTCCTTGGACAACACCCCCCCTCCCTCCCCTAGACGGCACCCCCTCCGTCCCCTTGTAGTCATCCCTTTCCCTGGACAGCCCCCTAACCACCTCTTGTACAGCCCCCCTCCTCTCCTAGACATCCCCCTCCCCTACTGGACACCCCCTCCTTCCTAGACAACCCCATCCCTCCACTCCCTAAGACATCCCCCCTAGACAGCCCCCTCTCTACCCCTGAACACCCCCCCCCCTCCCCTTGCTACCCCCCTCCCACCAACCACTCCACCTGCAACCCCCATCCCTCCTCCTAGACAACCCCCCCCCCCCCCCCTCCCTCCCCTTTTAACCCCCCTCCCTTTCCCTGGACATCCCCCTTTCCTCCCCCTAGATATCCCCCTCCCCTCCTGGATAGCACCTCCTCCCCTCTTGGACAACCCCACCCACCCTCCCACCTGGATACCCCCTCCCTCCTGGACACCCCCTCCATCCAAGTTCTTTAGTGTATACCCATTAATAACCTTTTTTATCCAACTATATTTCCATCATCTATTTGATAATGGAATAAATATTAATCATACACCATCATTCAAAAATATGAATTATAAAATCATATATATTTTTAAGAGATACAGTTCAACAAATCAGGGGAAAACACCAAAAAAAATATTTGAGGAATAGGAATGAAATTTCACATAAATCTAATGTCAGAAAGGTAAATGATGGATATGTTGGGTCTTTATGACATTAAATAAGATATATTGGGCCTCAAATTTAACTGGAATATAATTCTTGGGCCTTTACATGGGCATGGAATTGGTTTGGTTGGTTAGAACTTTTGATACCTCACTACAGACCCACTTCAGACTACTCTATAAGTGATCTACCCATTGTATATTATCAGTATTGAATAGAATTGAATGGATCTTTGTCTGTAGACCCCCTCCCTTCTGGACACACCCCTTCCCTCCCCTCCTGGAAACCCTCACACCTAGACACCCCCTCCCTCCTGGACACACCCCCTCTTGGAAACCCCCCCCCCCCCCACTCCTGGACACCCCCTCCCTCCTGGACACTCCCCACCCACATATAAGGAAAACTAAAATTAAAAAATTTAAAATCCAAGATATTGGTTCCCATCCTGCTTTTAATATGCTCGTGAGTGGACTAAATGACAATGCATCGGTCGACTTCCACACTATCGGCCAGGGTAGTCCAATGAGTTATGCTTTACTAGAAAGACAAATCATTTCAAAAACCATTCATCATAACCTAAGGATATAAAACATAATTAATGGTGATCATATATGCTCAATAAGTGTAAAAAATGGAGATATCAATAATCATATATGGATAACATAAGTTGGAGGAATTCACCTTCATCCTATTTGTGTCCAATATTCCATCAGGTATACTGCCCAATCGTTTCTAAACACATCTATATCATCTTCTAAATATGGGTTTTTGCAACAGTCATGGTAGTACTGAAAAAATATAAATACACAAAAGATTAATAAATATTTTAAATGAACTTGTAATTATTTTCGAAAATACCTCATGAGGGATGCTATTTTGTTGATGAAATACAATCTATTTCATAAATTTCCAAACATAATAACCAGTGTCCTTTCCGTTTGTTTGTTTTGGACAATTCAGAAACATCAACAACAATAAGTAATTTATTTTGATATGTGTTTGGATAGTTCAGTATTATTATATATACCAGGATACTTTTCCAGTTGTAGATCTTGTAGAAGTTCTTATCCTTAGGCCCTTGATTTATTCCATGTAGTATAAAATATTGATGCACCACCCTATCATAACAGAATCCTCATTGAAAGATAACAAAAATTATAAAACTTGATGTATAGTTTTAAAATGTTGGATCTAGTGTATTGTAAATTAACAAACACTATCATGTGTGGTCGGTTTTTTGGATATCCATGCATTGAATCCAGAAAATAAATCTTTGGAGTATCCAAATTGACTGCAATCAGCATCCAATGCTGTCTAAAAATACAAAAAGTAATAAGTAAAGAAGGAAATGAAAATATATTTTATATGATTAAATTTTTGAGTTTTACACCTACATCGTTGGTATTAAAAAGAGTCTGTCATCTGTAGCTTTGTTTTCAAATTATTTGAGCAGGGATGACATTATTGCAGCCTCTTTATCAAAAACTATTTTGTCTTTTGAAGTGGCAGTGTGAGGACTAATGAGTCCAAATTTTTGTTCATGGGGAAATCCATTCAATTTTTTTCATATATATGCCATCAAAAAATATAAAATGTATTTAGTCATAATTATTATAGTATATCAGCTTCTGTAAAATCAAATCAAGAAAACATACCTCATGTATACATTTATAACTGAGGTGCCTAGACATTCATACTTGAGGATTTCATTTACATTTTCAGCACTAATGAAATCTGATGCTTCCTCTCTGTACACATTTTTTTTCAAACTCAAATATGTAAGCATTGTCGTCTATCAACTTTTTATCCACATGAGACTATAATGATATTAACTATGGATATTGAACGGTCGGGGTGAAGGTGCTCTCAGTAGATCGTTTCAATCGTTTGGTTGATCCTTGAGATATTTTTGAGCTGATATTTCATATCACCCCCTTATCTTTGTGGTTCTGTAATAACATTCATCGGTTCAGACTTTTTTTATTAAATGTTAAAGGTCCAACTTGAAAAATAAATTGGAAATTGATACCTCCTTGTCGACATGTTTTTTACAAGAATTGTCAACCATGTGGTGAATGTTCCAATAGCTTGTTCAACCTTATTAATTCCATCATCTTCATTTGAAATAGGTAGCTCGGAACTCGGCTCATTAGCTGTGTTAATTAACACTCTGAGATGATCTGTTGGAAGATATTTGCTGTGTAGCATGTCATTCTGCGTATTGAACACCACAGCCCTCGCTACAAGGCGATAGGTGGGAGTTGATAGATATAAATCATAATCATTTTAACCAAGTAAATTATTAGTACATCAAAGGTATTAGTGTCTATGTGTATCACATTTCAAAGAAAAAATTATTAAAACATTGATTACCTCAGCTAAGGCTAGTTTTTTAGGGGAATGACTTGCCTCAAAGCTTGTGGGGGTGGGGTGGGATCATCACCCACGAGTTGTTGTTGAGTTGTTTCTTCTGTTTTTCTCTCCCCCATCAATATAGATATCATCTCTATCTGTTATTGTAATTCTTCTTGAAAAATAGTTAATTTTTCTTTCAGTTTTTCCATTGTTTCATTTTGATCCTCCACTTGTTTTTGTTTTCGAAAATATGTTCGGGGTGTCACCCCCAAACCCGCACCTCTGACGTGGCCATACTGTTCTGGCCGCTTCAAGGCTACTGAAAGTATTTCTGCATCTGGTGCGGCTATTTTTTATTCCTGTGACTATGTCAGATAGAAAATATAGAAAAATAAGTAGTCTTTTTAATGTAATAGCTATTTAAAGTATATCAAATTTATATTATGTCATACTTACACATGTTTCCTACACTTTTTATGTGTCTTCATTTATCAGTATCCTCTCTTTATTTACAAGAGCCTCCTTTCATAGCACTTGGCATGGGATGGATATGGCTTTCAATTTCGATTCATCATTCTGCATATAAATAGAGAAACATGGTTATGATGTTGTTTTATGTCACATATAAGTAGTATGGTAGATTTAAAAGACGTACCAATTTTTTCTAAAGTGAAGCGTGCCCCATCCTTGCTTTTTAGTAAGGGTATGTTGGTTCTATTTTTTGTTTTTTATTTTTAGCACTTAGTTTCTATTTCATCAATAAAAAACTGTCAATAAAAATGATGAATACAAGAAACGTCAAACAACGTATTAACCCACACAATGTACCTAAAAATTATGATCCCCATGACGGTTGCTAAACACATCCCATGCTCCTTGGGATATCAAGTGTGCATAAAGAGGATGTGGGTACGGCTTGATTTTCACTTCAGCATCTTAAATATTATATTTTGTTAAAATTTTGTGGAATCCTTTATGAATCCTTCTTTCAACACTTAATACATATTCCTTGTGCAAAGAATCTACTATAAATACACTCTAAAATGGATGATGAAAAGTACATATTTTGGTAATTTATTTTATTTTAATAAATTAAAAAAATTATATCATAATGTTATCGTAATCTCTTCCCACATTAGTGTCTTCATCCCGGTGACAACATGGTGTCAGGACTGTACATCAATCGGCACGTGTTGCTAAGTGATGATTCCAATGTTGCTACTAAAGATGGATTTGTTGGGGTTAACATGTTGGCCTTTCTTATTCCATCCCACCTCAAATTTGATACATTTTCCTTTTTCCATAAGGATTTTGGATAACACTATCAAACTACAGCACTATTGATTTTTTTCCCTTTCAGTGTTTCATTTCCTACCATTTCATTAGAAGTATCATCAATATGTTCCTCCGGAGCGCTATCATCGGCACTGGGACCAGTAGCAATAGGTTGAGAAACCTGTTGTACCTCAACATTGGGACTAGCAACAAAAGGTTGAGAAACCTATTGTTTCTCTGCAGTGGGACCACCACTAGCTAGTTGAGAAACATGTTGTTGCTCTTCACTGGGACCACCAGCAGCTGGTTGAGAGACATTTTCTGCCTCGGGATTGGGTGCGTCAGTAAGTGCAGAAGTCATTATCTGTATAAGTGGTTTAACATTTAATGTATATTACATAAAAGCATCATCAAATAGATAATAACATAACATAAAAAAATGTATATTACTATAAAAAATAACTTGATTATTGTACTCTCTTGTTTTTCTTTAAAGGCTTTAGAGATTTGACTCCTGTATCGACTATGTAAATCCCTTCATTATAGTATCCTCTGACATAAAAAATGCAGTCTACATTGGGAAGTTTGTGAAATTATTGTGAAGTCCCTATAAAAGGATCATCCTCCATTGAACTTTCATCTAACCCATCAGATTTTTTGGTCGATAACAGATCAATTGACCAATTTCGTTATGCAGGGTCTGGAAAATAAAATACTTGTACTGCCTATGATGTCATTATAAATCTTACTTCTTTCTCCCCTTCCTTACTGAAATCAACAATCACAAATCCTAATTCATCTATTCTAACAGCACTAATGTTATCAACCCACTTTTATTGAGAAATCAGCACTTTGAATTTCGTATAATCTAACTCCCATATTCGTTTTATGATTCCAAAGTATGACATATTCGCATAAATTGGATTTATTTCCTTAGCCCCAGAAACATGCATCACCTCATCCACAAGTGTAACCCCACTATTCTGTTAGGATTGGATTCATGAGAACCAACTGTTTTGTACATTGATTACTTGAATGTTCACTTATTATATATTGTTCATTGTTCTGCATGAATATAATATAATAATGTCCTGGAATATTTTTTGCATTAATAAGGTCATGGAAGATCCCTGCTATGATGAGAACATTGAAATTTTGTAACAAATATTCTTAAATCAAGTTCTGTGGTTGGATGACATACGATGATAGGACACATAGTATACAGACCGTCATGTGTGAGTACTCGTAAGAAGACGAGACTCTATCTCATAGAGTTCTCACTTGGTAATCTCCAAGATGAGAGATTATGAGAACAGACCCACTAGTAGTAATTCCGCATGTTTTAGTGTCATCGGATATTTCTATCTACGAGCATGTGTAATGGTCCTTAGACTAGAATAATATCATTAACTCATGTCATGACTCGCGCACTTAGATTTGCTGACGAAAACTGTCATTAAGATACTTGGTGGGAACAAATGTACGTTGGGTGTGTCACGAATGACATGTTGTTAATGGATAAATCAAGGAACTATTTTTCCCTTCCATATTTATGGAATTATATATCTCAAGCCCTTTGATTGAAATAGAACTGTTGAATAAATTCCATGTCCATGGTGACACGATGAGTTTATTTCTAGAAGTCAAAGTATGACAGATCAGGCATATGGGTTTATGACACTGCCATGAAACATGCTTGATGAGATATTGAGACAAAGGGATTAAATTACATAGTAATCATTCATATAAGGTGACACATCAATGTGGTGTCAAATTCTTTCTCTTGGGTGCCCTGACCCGTTGCTAGATAGTAATCTTGGACTTTAGGCAAGCCCGCCTAATGCCAATGAGAAAGAGGCTTAGAGGGTCACACATTAAGTGTATCCAAGTATCTCAAGTAGAATAAATATTATTCCCATATGTGGTTTAATAATTATTTAAGGAAGCCTAAATTTCCTTAATGATGGAGGAAAAATGAAATGAAAAATAAGATATACACGTCGTGTATTAATTATTACACGCCGTGTAGTTTTTCATGGAAAACAAGTACACGATATGTATTAATGATTACGCGCCGTGTAGTTTTAATTTTGGAAAAGAAATGAAAAACAAGTACATATTGTGTATTAATTATTACACACTATATAGTTTTATGGAAAAAAAGTACACGCTGTGTATTAATGACTACATATCTTTTCGTTTTCTAGTCTGTATTTTGAGGATATAATATTTTTTTATTAAATGATATTTATTATAATCAGCGTGGGCGCATGTCAAGGAATTAATTATTTGACATGTTGGTTTTTAATAACATCCAATGAAATAAATAAAACTCGTAACACATTTATTTATTATCATAACTCTACAACCTCAAACCCAATTATAAATATCCTCACAACCCCAACTCTTTTCCTACATTAGAATCGTTGTGCACAACAATTCTGGAGAATTGTTTCAAGGAAAAAAGAACATCTTCCTCCAAAAATGCTCTTAAGACTGAGAGAGATCCTCTACCACCGGATCATGACGATCTAAGGTGGACAATGCAAGAAAAGGCTTCTCCACGCCAGCACCCGGAGACTCCTTTGGAAATGTCCAGAGATACGAGGTGCACGTATAGATCATCGCTAGAGAAGTTCTACACTTAGCTTTTGTGATGCAATGACGAATCACATCAGAATGTGATCAAGAATATCAATTAAGAAATAACATCCAAAAGGTAATTCTTTTCAATTAATTAAATTAATTATAATCAACCTGTGAAGATTCACTTTTGTGGTTCCAGGACCTTTCTTCTTCTTTGTCTATTTCTATGAATCGATCTATGGAGACTGGCGTTTATCATCATATTGATACTAGATTGATCATTACTAATGACAAAAAGCCAAGTGGGAATATCCACGAACTTGCTTCTGCTGCGCCTGTAACCTTCAATTGGTATCAGAGCAAGGTTATAGCTTTGGTTATAGTTATAAATTTTCGTTGATAATTTATGCATTTATATTTGGTTCAATTCCAGATAAATCATTATATAAAAAATGAATGAACGAGATATATTCTTCCTTATTCATTTCTCAATTCACATCACAGAAATGGCCTTTTAATTTAAATTTTGATTAAAATAAAAAATGAGGAACTCATCCGGAGGAGCCGCTCTTTCTTTCAGTACAAAACGGGAATACACATCGTGTACTGAAAACTACACTCCTTGTACTTAGGTTCAATGAACTGGTACTGGTCTACCAAACCACGTCGTGTGAATTGAGTATACCTGTGTTTTATTACACCGTGTTGACCATAAATGAATAGTGCTTGGAACTGGAATACACGGTGTGTATGTTGGATCAACACGTCGTGTAGTCTGATCTGGCCCAAGTGAAACTGTGTACAAGGGGAATCCGTGTTCCACGTACACGGGATTTCCAGGTCGGTAACTGCGTAACAAAGAAGTACACACTATGTTAGATTAATCTACATGTCGTGTACTCCAAAATTTCCAAAGTAGATAAAACACTTAAAATCCCCCAGTGTGTACTTTGGATAAAGGGTGAAAAGAAATACACGCCGTGTAAATATAAACTACACACAATGCACTTTTCATAAATGGAATTTCACCAGGTTTTTTCCAAAAGTACAAATACCTGTACATGGGATATAGATGAGAAGAATCTCAAGGAAATTGAGAAAGGAATTTAAGATAAATAATTGATTAATTATAAGATCATAATTAATTAATTTCATGCCAGACATATCTTAAATAGTAGAACAATTAAAAGAATTTTATTCTAAATATACATATATGTCATTGCATGCTATGGATGATCATGAGATAGACCAAAGGACCTTTGTATGTGTGTTTGGTCTCATTTAGATTTGTTTAATTTAAATTCGTTGGAATGTGATCCTTCTTCCAATAAAATGTAGGGCCTATGTGCCCATGGTTTCTTTAATGTAAACCCCATGTAATAGAGGATCTCCCAATCTAGAGGAGACGGTTCAAAACTCGAAGCTAAGAAGAAACCAACCCATGAAGATACAAAGGTGTACATGTGGGAGGTTCAAAACATGAACCATCGGTTCTAGGTGTTTTTCCCTAGGTTAGGGTTAGCTTATCCAACCGCTAGATAATCAAACCAATAAAATCTCATGATTATTCCATCTTATTTTATTTATTTCTGATTGCATCGTTTATTTATTATGTATGTGTTGTCGCGATCATATAGTTAATAAAATGAACAATCATGCAAAGATGGAAGAAAATAAAAACTAGACTATGCGTATACATTATCAGAACATGGTTAATCACTTAAGCAAGCATCACTTAATATTAACAAGCATGTGATAATGAAAAAATGTTCATAAAGGATTAAAATCCCTCAATACCATATTAAGTCAAACCAAACCTTCCTTTACTTGATTAAGGGCAAGACTCAATAAATATATGTGTTTGAACAACCCTTTTTGGGACACTTACTTTTATTAAGGATGCCCTTATGAAAGGTTTCGGGTTGAATAAAACATTTTACATCAAGAAGAGTAGCCCTTGATAGACTTGTTGTAAAATGGAGGCAAGTGTTGAGGAAATCTAAGTCAGGATTTCAGGATTGGGGAGTCCACTCAACAGATTAAGGAACTCTAAGCTCATAGTTGGAAAAGACCTTCCTACCGAAATACCTTCAAATAGCTTGACCAACCCTTGTTGGGGTTATGCGAAGGGGAATATGGATCCTTGCCCCTAGAATGTCATGGAAACTATACATTCCGAGTTCAATGGATAGGGCCATTGAGACTTGATAAAATAGTGGGAGACTTAATAAAATTTATTATTTCTCATAAAATTTAATCAAGAAAATAATAATAAATATTCTCTTCTAATTTGTAGAATCAATATGAAAAACTCATCAACCACCTTTTCTCTGCAATCAATTCTAGATAAAGACAATATCCTCACCAGTAGTAACATTCATAAATGGTTTAGGCACCTTCGGGTTATCTTATGCCATGAACAAAATTATTACATGTTAGAGTCCTCACTTCCTGATTCTCTTACCCAAGGGGTGAGTGATGAAGATTTACTGGTCTATGATCAACATTTCAGTGATGCACTCGAAGTTCAATGTTTGATGCTATCATCAATGTCAAGTGAGCTAATGAAGTCTCATGAGGATAGGGATGCCTATATCATGCTCGAGTACCTCCATGGTCTATACTAGGAGAGAGCAAGACATGAAATGTTTGAGATCTCCAAGGATATTTTTCAGAGCAATCTTGGAGAGGGTACATAGTTGTGCCTCATGTATTCAAGCTCATTGGATACATTGAGCGCTTAGAGGTTCTAGGATTTAAACTCCCTGAGGAACTGGGTACCGATCTCATTCTCATATCACTCCCCCAGAGCTTCTCTATCTTTGTTATAAATTTCAACATGAACTACATTGAGAAGTCTCTATCAGATCTTCTAGTCCTTATTCACCAAGTGAACAATGATATGAAGCGTGAAAAACCTTCTATCCTTATGTTGAATAAAAGGAAAGGGAAGGAAAATAACTTCAAGACCAAATCTTCTTCAAGGCCTTCCAAGAAAAGGAATATCAAAGGGGAGTCAAGGGAACATGATGCTATTTGTTTCACATGTGGAAAGAGGGCCACTGGAAGAAAAACTACACCCTGCCAAAGAAGCAAGGGGAAGCTTTATGTACGTTTTTCATCGAATGCAATCTATCTGTTTCTACAAATTGAGTATTAGATAAAGCTAGTGGTGATCACATATGTTTCCAAATACTGGAACCAAGTAGATTCAGGAAGATTGATTGAGGAGAGGTAGATCTACGAGCAGCCAACGGGGCCAGACTTGGTGTTACAGCTATTGGAGACTACCACCTCGCATTGCCTACTGGGATGGTCTTAGTTTTAAAAGGTTGTTATTATGTACCCTCTGTAACCAAAAACATTATTTCAGTATCCAGATTAGATATTGATGGATTCATACTCAAGTTTGGAAATGAATGTTTCTACTTTTATAAAGATAGCATTTGTTTTGGTAAGGCACATTTATATAACGACCTTCATGTGTTATACTACACAAACCAAGTAATGGAAATCAATGACAAAGATAATTCACATGACTCATACCACACCCAACTTTGGAATCGCCGGCTAGGTCATGTCAATGAGAAAAATTTGACAAAAGTACATCAAGATGGGTGTTTAGATTCTTTCGAACAAAAACCACTTGGTGTATGTCATGCGTGTCTTCAAGGAAAATGACCAAAGCCCCATTTAGTGGGAAAGGTGAAAGGGATAAAGAGATTCTAGACATAGTTCACACAAATGTGTGTGGACCATTTCTAGTTGAAGCAACAGGTGGGTTCTCATACTTCATAACTTTTACAGATTATTTTAGTATATATGGATATATTTACTTAATGAGATATAAGTCAGATTCTTTTGATCGGTTCAAAAAATACAAGAATGAATTTTGGAACCATCTTGGTAAGAAGATTAAGAAAATCTGCTCATATAGAGGAGGAGAATATCTTAATTAGGACATCATTAATTTCATACAGGAGTTTGGGATTCTATCTCAATTCACTCCTCTTTGCACACCTCAGTGTAATGGTGTAAGTGAAAGGAGGAACCGAACCCTGTTGGACATGGTGAGATCAATGATGAGTCATGTGAGTCTTCCATTATCCCTTTGGGGATATGCATTACAAACAGAAGCACACATACTAAACCATGTACCAACTAAATCGATAAATGGTATTCCATACGAGTTATGGAGTGGACGTAAATCCATGTTATCGAATTTACATGTATGGGGTAGCGAAGCATTTGGTAAGGCCTCTTCAAGTAACAAGCTTGCACCCTGAGGCACAAAGTGTATCTTTATAGGATTTCCCAAGGAAACATGGGGATATTATATATACAACCCCTCGAATAAAAAGGTAACAGTGGAAAGACACACCATATTTCTTTAGAGGGGGCACATCTCCAAAAGTGATAGTGGGAGTGAGATAGACTTTGATGAAGTCGAGGCTCAAGATATACAAGAGTTGGTATAAGGAAAGATTCCACAAAGCCCTGTGGAAGAAGAATTTGTTCCAAAGACACAAGAACTACGTAGGAGCATGATATAGGTGAGAGAACCAGAACGATATGGTTTTCTTGTCACCGAGGATGGTGACTCATTATTGGTTGACAATGATGATCCTCTTACCAAAAAGGAAGCAGTTGAAGGCACAGACGTTGCCAAGTGGCAAGAAGCCATGAATTTTGAAATGGATTCCATATACCAAAACTAAGTTTGGATTTTGGTAGATCCTCCCGTTGATGTAAAGACTATTAGTAATAAATGGTTATTCAAAAAGAAACTGGACATGGAGGGGAAATTCAGCACCTATAAGGCATGACTATTTGCCAAAGGTTTTAGATAGCGTCAAGAAATAGACTATGATGAAACCTTTTCACTGGTGTTGATGCTGAAATCCATCAAAATATTATTGTCCATTGCCACTTACCATGACTATGAAATATGTAAAATGGATGTCAAAATAGCATTGCTTAATGGGAACCTCTAGGAAGATTTCTACATGACACAACCTGAAGGGTTTGTGACTCCAAAGGATGACAACAAGGTATTCAAGTTGTAGAAATCCATTTATTGATTAAAGAAAGCATCAAGGTCATGGAAAATTCGTTTTGATGAACCTATAACGGGATTTGGCTTTGTTAAGAACAAATGTTAGACTTGTGTCTATAAGAGTTTTAGTGGAAGTGCAGTCGTTTTCCTAATAGTATATGTTGATGACATATTACTAATGGGAAAAGAAGTACCTATCATACAGTCAGTTAAGAAGTGGTTAGATAAATTCTTCTCTATGAAAGACTTGGGAGAGGTAGCATATATTCTTGGGATCAAGATCCATCATCATAGATCCAAGATAATTCTGGGCATGTGTCAAAGTACATAAATTGACAACATACTGAAGAGATTCAATATAGAACAATCCAAGAGGGTATTGTTGCCAGTGTCACATGGCATTCATCTTTACAAGAAAATGTGTCCTAAGACACATGAGGAAAGAAGGAAAATGGAAAGGATCCCTTACACATTTGTGATTGGGTCAGTCATGTATTCTATACTATGTATAAGTCAAGATGTTTTTTATGCATTAAGTGTAACACCCCGAGATTTTTTGAAAAATATTCTTTTTAAATTCATTAATGTCTTGTGTTGTACGCTACACCAAAAGGAGCTTGCACAACACGCATCCCTGACTTTCCTTGCATTACACACAACCGCGGCCTTCCTCGATAGCTTGCATCGTACGCAATACTGAGTTTCACTAAAAAATGATATGCTAGTAAAATATTATTAAAACTAGCCGTTATGAATAGTAATAACCACTTTTTGAAATTTTGAAAATTTTATTTTCAAAATGGACTTCATTTTTGGATTCAGAATATCGAAATTAGCTTAGGGTGAAATTTTGTTGCTTTTCGGATAACTTTCATATTTTGATGAATAGTGAAAATTACTAAATTTTAATTAAAAACAACTTTTTCAATCGAAATAATTAATAGTGATAAATTATTAATTTGAGTAGTTTTAAAGTATATTTAGAATATATTTTTACAATTTAATACAATTTTGGTCATTGGATGTAATTTCACATTTAAACCAGACATAAACAAATGTCAATCTTTTGGTAGTTATTATCTCTTAAGAACACGCTATTTGTTTTGACGACGGGAATTAATTTTTAAATTAATTAATGAAACTGATATGTTTTGAATTTGGTAAAATAGACATCATTTTTGAGTTCATAATATCAAATATATCTTAGGCCTAATTTTTGATATTTTTCTAGAAACTTTCATTTTTTGATGAATAGTGAAACCACTAAGTGGTAGTTAAAAAAAATGAATTTTTCATAAAACTTAATTTTACCGCTTCTGTGAGTGGAATTTCAAAATCCGAGAAACATGGTTTATGTTAGTAAGTAAAATTTGATTCAATGAGATGAAAATAATTTTTGATGAATAGTAACTTTTAACTTTTTTTCCCACGGTTAAAAGTAAATAGGGTAATTAAGGGTAAAAATGATATTATTATTACCCTAACACATGTCCTAATTCTATTGGATAAGTGTAATTCGACCAAAAACAACCTTAGGAATACAATATGACCATTTAAGCCCACTTGGATTAGATTAGGACATTTATTATTAATTTATTTAAAGAAGGGTTAAAATAGTTAAAATCAAAGTTTAATAAGTAAATCATTTTTAATATGGGGTTATACATAGGATAAATTCGACTATAAATATTCATTATAAAGCTAAATATATTTCATATATAATGGTATTTTATTTATAATTTTTAGACATTAAATAAATTAATTTATTTATGACACAACGATGATGCAGTAATTATCTTATTAATGAAATATTGACATAATTGATGTTATAAATACCGAAATAAATGTAATTTGAGACTTTTTATGAATTACACTAATTTTATAGGTTAATATGACATGTTAGTATTGATTTAATTAACTTGGTTCGAGCTAATCATTCTATTATGAGTTTCAAAAAAATCAATTACTAAATAGTGTCAAAATTGACATAAAATAGTTTTTAAAACAAATATTATATTATTAATTATTATTTTATTCCTAAAAATCTAAGGTTCGGCCAAATGACTTAGATAGGGTTATATATATTAATAATAAACAACTTGGTGTTCGTTTGGCTTGATATGGTAAGTTAATTAACCTTATATTGTAAGAAAACAAGAAGACACGGTAAAAGTAAAATTATTTTACTTAATGTTAAATCTAAATGATAAGGTTAAAATAGGAACCTAAACTTGTCTAAATTCTATTGGATGAGATAATTTCTACCCATACCCACCTTAGCTTCTAAAGGAATCAATTTGAAGCTATTTAAAACCGAATTTGACTTTATAATAAAATAATAGTTTTAGTTATTCCAAAGGTGCCCCTCTCCTCCCTTATAAAAGGTCACCTCCTCCCCCTCTTCCTCACACCACTTTGAGCCTTCAAGCTCGGCCAAACCCTACCAATTTCTCCTCTAAACTTCCCTATAAACATCCTAGAGGTTCTGTTCTTCTTCAAAGACCTATTTTAGTGCCCTAAAAGGAGGTCTCAAAGAAGCACTTCAAAGAAGAGGTAATTTCCATTACCGATTCTTTCATCTTTATTTCTTCTTCCACTTCTTCTTCTTTAGTAGTTTCATAATGAAGTAATAACATCAGTATAACTAATATACTGATATTTTATTATAAGTATGAAACAACCCTATTTCACCATCTATCCGTCCTACGGAAAATGAAATCACCGCGTGTGCGTACGTACGGAATACCGTCTCCATGCCGTGGTGTAATCTACTTTCCACCACCACCTTACTTGGATGGGTATAATGGTGTAAATAATGACTATATATGACTATTATAAAGTGATATTGATTCTTAAATAGTATACATACACTACAATACAACTCTACGATCATAGTAACGATATCATCACTCGTGTGTACGTACGGAATACCGTCTCCACGATGTGATGCGACTCGTTCTACATCATCTTCATTTCATAATGATTATATAAATGAATTGAATGAATTAATATGATATATATTACACTAATACCATTCTGGAAATGAGGTATCTATAACCTAAAGAGACAAATAAGAATTTATTCGACAAAACACGCATAAGAACAAAAAGTAATAAACACCCGAATAACAAGTAGCAATGAAATAATACTAATAATAAGCTAATAATATGACCATATATGATATCATAACAATAAGTATTATTCTGGAATAAGTCAATAACATTATTTAAATCATTATATATGAGGTTTGGACACTTACGAAGCAAATTGGACCTAAGGTAAGGGAAATATCACAATCCCATTTTTATCCGAGATTGTTTATACTTTAGTATTTTTTGGGGTGTATTTTATCATCCACATACATGTTTCCTCAATATGTAATATTATTTCCATCCACCTAAAAATTTTTAAATCCAATTTTACCCTTAGGTGAGTTTTTAGTAAAGGATATGAAAGGACTCTTTTGTCATTTTTCGTACGAGGTACTTTTTGACTTTTCTGACAAAAGTACGAAGAATGTTTTTTTAACTTATACGGAATGAGTGGATTTTTATAACATTATATCCAAGAAGCTTACTTTACAAGTTTTCAAGTTTATTTTTCATCAACTTCTTTTAGTTTAAAATTGTATGACATGTTAAGAAAGGAAAAACAATTGAAGTAGAAAGGATATTTTCCTCAAGAATGGAGTTCAAGTGTTTTATCAAAATTATCTTCCATCTAAGATAATGTAGGGTTCTTATTCTATCCCTATCATTACATTGATTTGATTATGTTGTGATGGAATTAATTTTATGAATTCATTTATCTTATATGAATTGTTTTATGATGTCATGATGTTTAAGAATTCCATTTTTATTACATGGGTTATGCAATGATGTATGATTTATGATTTTTATGGAACACATAAGAATTGTTTCATTATGAGATGGGTGGGACCTATATCTCCCTCCAATGCATTGGGTAAAGATTTTATATCTCATGAGATAGACATGGTTGGAACGGTAGGTTATACCGGTTCAGTGAAACAGGACTGAAACGAGGAGTGAACTCGGTTCAGAAAGAGACTTTGCCCACTAAGATAGTCTTGGCAATGAGTCTTGACTAATAAGAAATGATTCTCTATGATTATGTGTGTATGCCACAAAGTTTCATGTTTTAAGTTATGATTATTGGGATTACATTTCACTACTATGATTTATCCAATGTTATTAAATTATGATCTCTTTTACAGGTTAATATTTCCAAAAGATATGTTCTTATGAATATGGCGTGATTGATATTTCTTTTGTTTACCCTTACTGACCATTTGAGATCACCCTTTTATGTTTTCTTTTCCCCAGGACATAAAGAAAGGATTTATTTTTAGAAAAAAAGAATATCTTTATGGTAGATGTTGAAGGTCTTTCACCACAATTAGAAGATTATATTCCGAGTTTCCAAAGACACAAAACTATTACGGTCCTTGTGTGTGTGTTTTTGTTATGTACTATGTATTCCGAAAAAGTAATGTAATGTCCATGTATGTCAGGCTTCGGGTCTCTACAGTTGGTATCAGAGGAAAAGTTTAGTCAACCTTTGGAAACTAGGGTGTGAAAACGTTAGTGAGATCCCTAGAGATATTTCTAAGGTATGTCTAGGGATTTCCCTAAGGATAAGTATACATATAGGATATAGTCCTAGAACTATGGCAACGATATTAGATTAAACCAAAGATGTTAGATATTGAAGTTACTCCCCCTTTATTATGATTTTTGCCTCTCACACTATTCTTTTTGGGTTTTAGAAAATGGTTGGAAACAAGATGATTCACGATAATGGAGGATATGATGGACAATGGAATGATATTCTTCATGAGCAACCAAATGAAATGGGATTTGGAAGTCCAAACATCATCATTATGCCGAATCAGCAGTCTCATAATATGATCAATAAAGTAAAATTTGGTAAGTTTCCTGACTCGGCTAATAAGAGAAAGATGTGGTTTCATGATGATCATAGAGGAAAGAAAGTTCAATTTCCCCTATGTAAATCATGTGGGAAGAGGCATCAAGGAGAATGTTTCAAAGGAACTGGAAGATGCTTTGGGTGTGGAAAAGAAGGACACAAAGCCAGTAAGTGCAAAGGAAAAGGTTCAGTTAACACTTGGGATGAGGATAATGGTATTGCTATAACATCAACAATGGTTAAATGTTTTAAATGTGGAATGTACAGGCATTATGCAAACCAATGCCCTAAGGGAAAGTATCATGAAGAGAATCAGTATGGTCGTATCGGTAGTATTTATGTGGATGATGATGATGAGACTACAAATGACATGTGAGATGAAAGAATTGTTGAAGCTTGGTCGATGGTTTAAGAATGTAGTGGAATGATTACATATTTATCATGTGTAATGTTGTATAAGTTATCTCATGGTACTATGGAATAAAGAGACATCTAAGGATTGTTACACTGCTGTCGTTCCTTGAGTTTTGAAAGTGTATGATTAATGTTACCAGTATCCATGAAAGGTTATTCAGATATTTTTGGAATGTAGATGATAGGCGCATAATGAATGGATAAGGAGAAAATTAAATGTTTGATAGTATTCATGAGCTCATGACTGATATAAGGAGAAGGTTATATCATGGTTTGAGTATATAGAATTTTTTGGATTTTGGTTTGTGGAAAGTGTTAACTTTTGACAGCATTCATGTTTTCACTAAGGTGTAATGGGTATTCATTTTTCAAGAGAATACATCATTAAGGTATTCACATGATTGGAATGTGACCAACAAGATATATGGGGGATAAATGATGGTATTCACATGCTTGGGTGATGACATTTCAAGTAATTGTTTTCTTTATACTATGAGCTTGGATCGAAGTATTTTAGATAATCCTAAAGATTGGAATGGATTATGTTAACCATAAGTTAGTATTGGTTAAGGATAGAACTTTTTTTGATATTATTTATGTGATGTTATAGTAATGTAGTTTTAGAAAAAGGACAACCTGCATGACGGGAGACAGCCCATCGCGTCGGACAAGGCTGTGGGAATCGAACCCACAACTGAAGTGCGACTGACCTTTATCGCCTACCACTGGCCTACAGGAAGTCCCTGTTTAGTAGAAACTAGTTTTATTATATTAAGCAGTATGATATATGTAGTATAAGTCCATTTTAGGAACTATATATGATTAATCTCACTATAGATGGACTTATGTATTTTTTGATAACTTTTCTAACCTTTTGTTTGAGACAAATGGAATGACCCATCATTCTATCACATGATCTGCTAACACATCACGAATGACAAATTCAACTTCATTTCTTTAAGAGATGAAGTGGAAATTGTCCAAAGAAGGACAAACGGTGAGACTATACCAAAATCACGAAAGTATTTCTTCTAATTCCAATTTCATCAACTTTAGGGAAATGATCTTGAAAACCAAAAATGTTGTCCTAGTGCTCTTATATCTGATGAATCAGAAGGTACCTTAGATCGTCACAAATTTATGGCTTTGTGATTGCTGGATTTTCTATAGCCATGTTCTCTACCACTCTCCATCAGAACATGATGGTTAGATTTCTCTTCCATATCCATATTTTCACCTATGTGGAAACCCAGTGATTAGTTTATTTGGGTAACCATTACATTTCATACTTTTGTCTTTAAAGATTGGTTTTGGTATTCCTTTTTACGATGTGGGTTTCTATTAAAGAAACTTTCGAATAGTAAACCATTTATAACCCCGATGAATTTCGAGGCTGAAATTCATTTTAAGGGGGGTAAAATGTAACACCCCGAGATTTTATGAAAAATATTCTTTTTAATTTCATTAATGTCTTGTGTTGTACGCTACACCAAAAGGAGCTTTCACAACACGCATCCTTGACTTGCCTTGCATTACACGCAACCACAGCCTTCCTCGATAGCTTGCGTCGTACGCAATACCGAGTTTCACTAAATAATGATATGCTAGTAAAATATTATTAAAACTAGCCGTTATGAATAGTAATAACCACTTTTTGAAATTTTGTAAATTTTATTTTCAAAATGGACTTCATTTTTGGATTCGGAATATCGAAATTATCTTAGGGTGAAATTTTGGTACTTTTCGGATAACTTTCATATTTTGATGAATAGTGAAAATTACTAAATTTTAATTCAAAACAACTTTTTCAATAAAAATAATTAATAGTGATAAATTATTAATTTGAGTAGTTTTAAAGTATATTTAGAATATATTTTTACAATTTAATACAATGTTGGTCATTGGATGTAATTTCACATTTAAACCAGACATAAACAAGTGTCAATCTTTTGGTAGTTATTATCTCTTAAGAACACGCTATTTGTTTTGAGGACGGGAATTAATTTTTAAATTAATTAATGCAACTGATATGTTTTGAATTTGGTAAAATATACATCATTTTTTAGTTCATAATATCGAATATAGCTTAGGCCTAATTTTTGGTATTTTTCTGGAAACTTTCATTTTTTGATGAATAGTGAAACCACTAAGTGGTAGTTAAAAAAATGTAGTTTTCATAAAACTTAATTTTACTGCTTCTGTGAGTGGAATTTCAAAAATCCGAGAGACATGGTTAATGTTAGTAAGTAAGATGTGATTCAATGAGATGAAAATAATTTTTGGTGAATAGTATCTTTTTACTTTTTTTACCATGGTTAAAAATAAATAGGGTAATTAAGTGAAAAAATGATATTATTATTACCCTAACACGTGTCCTAATTCTATTGGATAAGTTTAATTCGTCCAAAAACAACCTTAGTAATAAAATATGACCATTTAGGGCCACTTATATTAGATTAGGACATTTATTATTAATTTATTTAAAGAAGGGTTAAAATAGTTAAAATCAAAGTTTAATAAGTAAATAATTTTTAATATGGGGTTATACATAAGATAAATTCGACTATAAATATTCATTAGAAATATAAAAGGATTTCATACATAATGGTATTTTATTTATAATTTTTAGACATTAAATAAATTAATTTATTTATGACACAACGATGATGCAGTAATTATCTTATTAATGAAATATTGACATAATTGATGTTATAAATACCCAAATAAATGTAATTTGAGACTTTTTATGAATTACACTAATTTTCTAGGTTAATATGACATGTTAGTATTGATTTAATTAACTTGGTTAGAGCTAATAATTCTGTTATGAGTTTCACAAAAATCGATTAATAAATAGTGTCGAAATTGACATAAAATAGTTTTTAAAACAAATATTATATTATTAATTGTTATCTTATTCCTAAAAATCTAAGGTTCGGCCAAATGACTTAGATAAGGTTATATATATTAATAATAAACAACTTGGGGTTCGTTTGGCTTGATATGGTAAGTTAATTAACCTTATAGTTTAAGAAAACAAGAAGACACTGTAAAAGTAAAATTATTTTACTTAATGTTAAATCTAAATTATAAGGTTAAAATATGTACCTAAACTTGTCTAAATTCTATTGGATGAGAGGATTTCGACCCATCCCCACCTTATCTTCGAAATTAATAAATTTGGAGCTATTTACAAACCGAATTTGACTTTATAATAAAATAATAGTTTTAGATATTCCAAAGGTGCCCCTCTCCTCCCTTATAAAAGGGAACCTCCTCCCCCTCTTCCTCACACCACTTTGAGCCTTCACGCTCGGCCAAACCCTGCCAATTTCCCCTATCCACTTCCCTAGAAACATCCTAGAGGTTCTGGTCATCTTCAAAGACCTATTTAATTCCCTAAAAGGAGGTCTCAAAGAAGCACTTCAAAGAAGAGGTAATGTCCGTTACCGATTCTTTCATCTTTATTTCTTCTTCCACTTCTTCTTCTTTAGTTGTTTCATTATGAAGTAATAACATCAGTATCACTCATATACTGATATGTTATTATAAGTATGAAATAACCCTATTTCACCATCAATCCATCCTATGGAAAACGAAATCACCGCGCGTGCGTACGTACGGAATACCGTCTCCACGCCGTGGTGTAATCTATTTTCCACCACCACCATACTTGGATGGATATAATGGTGTAAATAATGACTATATATGACTATTATAAAGTGACATTGATTCTGAAATAGTACACATACACTCCAATACAACTCCACGATCATAGGAACGATATCATCACTCATGCGTACGTATGGAATACCGTCTCCACGATGTGATGCGACTCGTTCTACATGATCTTCATTTCATAATGATTATATAAATGAATTGAATTAATGAATATGATATATATTACACTAATACCATTCTGGAAATGAGGTATCTATAACCTAAAGAGAAAAATAAGAATTTATTCGACAAAACACGCATAAGAACATAAAGTAATAAACACCCGAATAACAAGTAGCAATGAAATAATACTAATAATAAGCTATGAATATGACCATATATGATATCATAAAAATAATTATTATTCTGTAATAAGTCAATAACAGTATTTAAATCATTATACAGGAGGTTCGGACACTTACGAAGCAAATCGGACCTAAGGTAATGGAAATATCACAATCTCATTTTTATCCGAGATTGTTTATACTTTAGTATTTACTAGGGTGTATTTTATCATCCACATCCAGGTTTCCTAAATATTTAATATTATTTCCATCCACCTAAAATTTTTTAAATCCAATTTTACCCTTCGGTGAGTTTTTAGTAAAGGATATGAAAGGAATCTTTTGTCGTTTTTCGTACGAGGTACTTTTTGACTTTTCCGACAAAAGTACGAAGAATGTTTTTTTAACTTATACGGCATGAGTGGATTTTTATAACATTATTTCCAAGAAGAATCCTTTAAAAGTTTTCAAGTTTATTTTTAATCAACTTATTTTAGTTTAAAATTGTATGACATGTTAAGAAAGGAAAAATGTTTTTGAAGTAGAAAGGATATTTTCCTCAAGAATGGAGTTCAAGTGTTTTATCAAAATTATTTCCCATCTAAGATAATGTAGGGTTCTGATTCTATCCCTATAATTACATTTATTTGATTATGTTGTGATGGAATTAATTCTATGAATTCATTTATCTTATATGAATTGTTTTATGATGTCACGATGTTTAAGAATTCCATTTTTATTACATGGGTTATGCAATGATGTATGATTTATGATTTTTGTGGAAAACATAAGAATGGTTTCATTATGAGATGGGTGGGACCTATATCTCCCTCCAATGAATTGGGTAAAGATTTTATATCTCATGAGATAGACATGGCTGGAACGGTAGGTTATACCGGTTCAGTGAAACAGGACTGAAACGAGGAGTGAACTCGGTTCAGAAAGGTACTTTTTCCGCTAAGATAGTCTTGGCAATGAGTCTTGACTAATAAGAAATGATTCTATATGATTATGTGTGTATTCCACAAAGTTTTAGGTTTTATGTTATGATTATTGGGATTACATTTCACTACTATGATTTATCCCATGTTATGAAATTATGATCTCTTTTTCAGGTTAATATTTCCAAAAGATATGTTCTTATGAATATGACGTGATTGATATTTATTTTATTTTCCCTTACTGAGCATTTGAGCTCACCCTTTTATGTTTTCTTTTCCCCAGGACATAAATAAAGGATTTAGGTTTAGAAAAAAAAGAAGAACTTTATGGGAGATGTTGAAGATCTTTCACCACGATTAGAAGATTATATTCCGAGTTTCCAAATACACTAAACTATTACGGTCCTTGTGTGTGTGTTTTTGTTATGTACTGAGTATTCCGAAAAAGTAATGTAATGTCCATGTACGTCAGGATTCGGTTCTCTACATTAAGTGTGTTATGCAGATATCAAGATGATCCAGGAGACCGCCATTGGATGGCAGTAAAGACTATCCTTAAGTATCTGAGGCGTACTAAGGATATGTTCCTGGTTTATGGAGAAGATGTGGAACTAGTCATCAGAGGACATGAAGATTCTAGTTTTAGACTGATCAAGATGACATGAATTCGCAGACTGGATACATCTTCAGTTTGAATAGAAGTACACTGAGCTGGAAGAGCACAAAGCAAAGTGTGGTGGCAGATTCTATAGTAGAGTCCGAGTATATCGCAGCTTTTGAGGTAGCTAAAGAATAAGTATGGATATGAAGCATCATCCAAGAGTTGGATGTAGTACCTAGCAGTAAAGATCATATCACACTCTATTGTGATAATACTGCAGTGGTGGAACTTGCAAAATAGACAAGGTCACGTCAGCAGACAAAGCACATACTTCAGAAGTATCATCTCTTGAGGGATTTTTCTCAGAGAGGTGAAGTTACAGTGATCATTATTTCCACGGAAGACAACGTGGAGGACCCCTTGACTAAAGCCTTGACTCATCAGAAACATTATCATCGTGTGAGGTCTAGCGGACTAAAAGTCGTAGGCAGTTGGCTCTAGTCCAAGTGGGAGTTTTTCAGGGTTGGTGTCTTGAGAATCAACTATTTTGTACTTTGATTACACAAATGTTCACTTATGATATATTGTTTATTGTTCTACATGACTATAATATAATAATGTCCTGGAATATTTGTTGCATTAATAAATTCTTGGCATATCCCTCCTATAATGAGAACCTTGAAATACTATAACAAATATTCTTAAATAAAGTACTATGGTTGGATGGCATACTATGATAGGACACATAGTATACAGACCGTCATGTGAAAGTACTCGTAAGAATATGTGACTCTCTCTCATTGAGTTCGCACTTGGTAATCTCCAAGATGGGAGATTATGAGAATAGACCCACCAATAGTAATTCCTCATGTTTTGGTGTCATCAGATATTGCTATCTGTGAGCATGTGTAATAGTCCTTAGAATGGAAGTTTATCATTAACTCATGTCATGACTCGCGCACTTAGATTTCCTAAAGAAAATTATCACAAAGATAGTTGGTGGGAAGTAGGGTACGTTGTGTGCGTCACGAATGATATGTTGTTAATGGATAAGTTGAGGAAGGATTTATCCCTTCCATATTTATGGTAGTAGATATCTCGGGCCCTTTGATTGAAAATAGAACTGTCGAATAAATTCTATGGCCATGGTGACACGACGAGTTTATTTCTGGAAGTCAAATAATGACTGATCAAGCATATAGGTTTATGACACTGCCATGAAACCTGCTTGATGAGATATTGAGACAATGGGATTAAATTAAATAGCATGTGTTCGTATGAGGTGACACGTCAATACGGCTTCAACTTCTTTCTCTTGGGTGCCTTGACCCGTTACTAGATAGTAATCTGGGACTTTAGGCAAGCCCACCTAATACCAACGAGAAAGAGGCCAAGAGGGTCACACACAAAGTGTGTCCAAGTATCTCAAGTAGAATAAAGATTATTCTCATACATGGTTTAATAATTATTCAAGGAAGCCTAAATTGTTTTAATGATGGATGAAGAAGGAAATGAAAAACAAGATATACACGTTGTGTATTAATGATTACACGCCGTGTAGTTTTCATGGAAAACAAGTACATGTCGTGTATTAATGATTACATGTCGTGTAGTTTTCATTTTTGAAAGGAAATGAAAAACAAGTACAAGCCGTGTATTAATTATTATATGTCGTTTAGTTTTATGGAAAACAAGTACACACCATTTATTAATGATTACACAACATGTAGTTTTCTAGTCGGGAATTTGGGGATATAATATTGTTTTATTAAATGATATTTATTTTAATCATCATGGATGCATCTCAAGAAATTAATTATTTGACATGGAGGTTTTCAATAAAAGTCAATGAAATAAATAAAATGCGTAACGCGTTTATTAATTTTCATAAATCTACAACCTCAAACTCGATTATAAATATCCTCCCAACACCAACTCTTTTCATAAAAATTAATCATTGTGCACAACAATTCTAGATAATTATTTCAAGGCTGAAAGAACCTCTTCCTCCAAGAACACTCTCAAGACCGAGAGAGAGAGAGAGATCCTCTTCCATCGGATCAAGACGATCTAATGTGGAAAACGCAAGAAAAGTTTTCTCCATGCTAGCAACTGGATACTCCTTTGGCGAGGTCCAGAGATATGAGGTTCACGTGTGGATCACCACTGGAGGAAGTCTACACTTGGATTCTGCAACACAACAACAAATCACATCGGAACGTGATCAAGAATATCAACAAAGAAAGAACACCCAAAAGGTACTTCTTGTCAAATAATTAAATTAATTATAATAAACCTATGACGATCCACATTTGTGGTTCCGAGACCTTTCTTCTTCTTTGTCTATTTCAGTGAAAAGATCTGTGGTGATAGGCGTTTATCGTCGTATTGATCCCGGATTGATCATTGCTAATGAAAAAAAGACAAGTGGGCACATCCACCCACGCACTTTTGCTGCACCCGGAACCTTCATATTCTGCATGGTACTGTCTTCATCATGTTCATTAGTATAGAATGTATAACCATTAACTTCATAAGAATTTTAAGATAATACATACACACTTTATCCTCTGGCTAGCCATCGAAGTAGTTGTGAAATTGAGTCTATATTTTCATCTAACTTCTTAAAAATATGGTCATGAAACCATCCTATAAACTGTCAATTATGTGTATCTGATATCCATTTTTCAGCCCTAGAAGGATTCAAATTCCTAATAAATTCTTTATGGGTTTGAACATATGGGTCAACGTCGAAACTGTTATGAAAAACATAAAGGTGAGCCTGCACCTGATCTGTAATATTGATTGTGACAACCACTCTTCCAGAAATTCCTTCACCCCCAAGCTGCTCTGTGTGATGAGATTTCGGTAGGCCATCATTTTCCTCACCAAATAGGTATTCCGTACAAAATTCAATGGCTTCCTCAAAAATATAGTTCTCCTCAATACAACCTTCTTGCCGACTTCAATTTTGGACATACCCTTTCAAAATTTTCATATACCGTTCAATGGTGTACATCCATCTATAATGTACAAGACCATATAGTCGAATCTCTTTCACCAAATGAACCCTCAAATGAACCATCATATCAAAAAATTTCGGCGGGAAGAACATTTCCAATTCACATAATATGATGGCAATTTCTCTTTCCATAGTTGGCAATTTCACCGAGTCTATAAGTTTGCTGCATATAGCTTTGAAGAAGAAACAGAGATTCATTAATGTATGGAGGACATTCTTCGGAAAAATTCAATATAAAGCTATAGTAATTAGATCTTGCATCAAAACATGGAAATCATTTGATTTCAGACCCTATTATTTGTAATAACTCATTGACATGATGTTCTTGATATTTGATAAATACCCCTATGGAACTTTTATGTCATTCAAGAGGTTTCAAAACTGATATCTCTCTTGCCTGGAAAGATTGTAAGCATCAGGAGAAAGAAATGTTTGTTTTTCACCCTTCACTGGTGCCAACTCTTCTCGAATTCCCATCTCAACCATGTCCAATCTAGCCTTAATTCCATCCATTTTTTTCCATGTGAATTTAGCAACATGCCGATGACACAATCACATAATCTTTTTTACACATGCATAACATCACGAAAATGTTTGACATACAGACAATTCCAGCATGGTAATTCAAAAAAAAAGATCTCTTTTTTCAACTAGTTTTTGTAAGGTTTTTCATAAACAGCTTACCAAAAGTGGTGTCCAAATATTTTACTTTCTAAAAAAATTGATCACCTGTTAGTGGAGATGGTATTGTACAATCTTCTGAACATCCCTCGAATGATGTCGTCCAAGATCGGTACTTATGTCGTCGGGGTAGAAATCTGTGATGTCCTAGAAACACGGTTTTTGATGAATGTTTCAACCTAATTGACCGTATACCTTGTTCACAAATGGGAAACCCTTGATTTCCTTAAATTCTATATCCGAAAAAATTTCCATAAGCATGAAAGTCATTTATCATCCCGTACAACATGGATTTCAAAGTGAAATCTTTATTTTTGTAAGAATCATACAATGTAAAACCTGAATCCCATAATATTTTTAAATCCTTGATCAATGGGGAAAAATAAACATCAATATCATTACCCGATTTTTTTGGTCTAGATATAAGCATAGATAACATGATTTATTTTCGTTTCATGCATAACCATGGTGGTAATTTATAATTTACCAACATAACCGGCCATGTACTGTGACTGCTGCTATGAAAACCCAAAGGATTCACCCCATCTATAGATAATGCCAGATGAAGGTTTCTCGGCTCGTTTCCGAATTTTGGATACTCGTGATCAATTCTCTTCCACTAAGGAGATTCTTCTAGGTGACGTAGTTTCCCATTTTTAATTCTTCTATCTTCATTCCACGTCAATTTTCCTGCAGTCTCCTCACTTCCATATAGGCGCTTAAACCTTGGAATGATTGGAAAGTACCATACAACTATCATCAGAGTAGAATTGTCTTTCTTGTATCGAGAAGCACCACACTTTGGGAATTATTTAAATGATTTTTGGTCCTTGCAAAACAATATACCATCATTCATCCAGGTGTGTATTCTATCAGAGATCATATACATTGATCGTAGCATTCGTTTGGCATCGTATCTTCGGCTTGGTAGTTCATTATCTTCTGGGATCCTTTCATTCAGGAGAGCAAGTAGTTCTGTAAAACTGGAATCACTCCACCAGTTTCCTGCTTTCAAATTATACAGCTTCAGTACGGCTGACAATGTTGTATATTTAGTGCAACCAGCATACAATGGTGTTTTTTCACAACTCTTTAAATTATCAAACAATTTTGGGCAATCACGAAGTTCGTTTTCAACTGTCCTTATCATTTCCTCAATAAGATCTTCATCATCATTCACATCTATAATCACACCCTCCATTGATTGTCTTCACTGTTCATTCTTGTAATCATACCAAATGATCCATAAATTGTTGTGTTATCCGAGCCACTATCTAAATTCGTTTTTTCTCCATGTTTATTACAACATGTATAACTTTGATCTATTCCATGATAGATCAGGTGTTCATCCAACTCCTCTAGACCTATTTGTCTTAAATAACAATAGCGTAAACATAGAAAAAGGGTTTTAGAAGGGTCACATGCATGATCTTATGCAAACTTGATAAACTTTTTCACGCCATCTTCATACTCTTTTGTCATCCGATTGGAATTCATCCATTCTTTATTCATATTCATCATCTTTATGGGTTCGATCTCAAACATGACTAATATTATGATTTAATTAATCAAGTAGCATTTTTTGGGTTTTATAAAAAAAATCATGGTACAAATGCCTCTACAATGAAATAGAGGAACCTATCTAAAAACATGTGAAAGTACATGAACTCTATCTATATACGGGGGACTGTGCCCTGTCTTTTGTATATCTCCATGGAGTACCTAAAACCTATACATGGAGGACTCGTCCCCGAAACATGGGGGAGTACCATACTCTATATTTTCTACAAACATCTCACTTTTCAGTTGTCAACTCTCAAGCAGAGTGAAGATAATTAAAATATCCAAACCACATCATGTGAAATTTCCAATGAATGAGGGAATCATATTATTGTGATCTACATGAGAAGACATTTATAATGGGATACTCATACATGAAATACTATCATATAAGTGAAAATTAAATAAAAATAATGGAAATAACATAGCATAAAATTTGTTGAATGGATACACAATGTGTTGGGTTCTCAGTCAAGGTTGGTTGTATGCTACCATTTATAAACTCAAGTGAAATCGATATACATGGTGTGTCCAGTAGGGTGAACATCGTGTATGGATAAGATACCTGATTTAATCTGACATATATCAAATTAATTCCAAGTTAGTCTTACAAAGACTACATGATGCCTTTGAAAATACATGACGTATAGAACAAATTAAGCTGAAGGCATGTACTTTAGATACATACTGAGTCACCTCACCGGTTATGCATCACAATTTTGTGGAATACACGGTGTGTAGTCCTTACATGACCACTAGGGGTGTATAGTTTATACACATAAAGTTACCATGGTATCTATACATGGTCTGAGTAAAGTAAAACACATATGATATGATTCTACCATTATTTCATGGAATTTACATGGTTTCATGCTGAAGTATATGTCTTGGAGATACATTGTGTGTGACCTAGGTTCACATGACATGTAACATTTAAAATGAAGCTTATTCCAAGTTTGAGTCATAAGATGAGTCATGTGGTGTAAATTTTAGAGATAAATGTTGTGTGGAATTAAAATATATATGAAATCCATGTATTGTGAAGCATGTTCCATTTAAAAAGACTATATACCATGTATTTTAAAAATATATAGAATCTGAAAAACATCATCTTCACACCATAAAGTGTCTCATAGAGTCCCCTAGAAGTTGTTTTCTAGGATTCAGTGGAATTGCACTAGTAACAAAGTGGTGGTGACAATGAAATGGATAAACTTTGGATTGATATTCAATGGTGGAATAACTACAACATGGAAAATAAATGGCATATCAATCATGGAAACAACCACAACATCATACAAAAACACAATCGTGCTCACAATCGCAACACCATACAAACCAAACAATCACAATTTTAGATTTTACAAAGCATCCCTTAATCAATTTTGTTTGTTAATTCAGGGGTTATCACATATGTTTTATCATCCTGGGGCATTCATTCATAAGTGAAGTATATGAAAATTACCAATTTTTATATTCAAATGTTCAGCAAGAACTAACCAACATGCAATTCATTTAGTGCGCAAACAAGGACCACCAATGGCCATGATTTTCAATGAGGCATTTAGCCCATACATTACACATTATAACCATCAATATCAAATAGTAATAACATGCGAACAAGAGGAAACGAAGTAGTAATAGGAGAAAACTCACCGCAAAGGTGTCGTTAAGCACGTGGAAAAGGTGCATTCGTGGCAGAGGAGAGGCGCACAATAGAGGAGATTTCCAACTGAAAAGAAAACATAAAATAGGGGAAACCCATGAGAATAAAATAATCTAAAACTGATTACACCATTTACCACATCCCACAAAACCCAAGAACCCACTAAAACCGAAATCAACCCACACAATGGTTAAACACACCATAAGATAACAAGAAATTATAGAACCCACATTCAATATAATGAGTTCAACAGACTTTTAAAATAAAAAAGATGAACATACAATGGGTACGCCCTGACCAATATGTCTTCTTTACTAGGTATAATCCCCAAGTTTATTCTAGATAGTATATCCCAAATGAGTAATCCTTGATCAATCCTCTATTATCAGACCTTTCACAGCACATACATCTTAATCGCATGACTTAAAACTTCATGGTACAATCATTTCAAACAACCGTAAACTATTTCAATTAAACTATGTGGACTTTGATTCCTATTTCAATAGGATATGTAATATTCTATATTGAGTTCTAAAACTATCTTCATATTTCATACCCATCCTCATGAATACATCTTCCTAATGAGATCATCCACATCCTTCCCTTTCCTAACTTACGAATTTTGGAGACATTAGGTGTTTCTAGTTATATGAATAAACCCATTGGAAATTGTCTGAAAAAGAATCAAAACCAGACACAAATATTGTGTTACCATACTCAGTCCCCCTCATATCCAAGAATTGGACTATGTTGTTTTGATTTGAAACAAAAATGATGAAACTAACATGAAATTATTCAATAACTAAGTAAATTATCTTCCCCACATGTCAGGACATTTTATTTTCATGTGACATACAAAAAAATAGTGGACCCAATTTGAATTATTCAATGATCATATAATGGTGTTCCAATGATGTCAGGATATTTTGTTTCATGTTTTCCACATAAACAAATTTTATTAATATAACATGAATCCTTTACTTGTTAAAATGATTAATAGAATATACTTATTAGTAATAATTCACTAATCAGTGTTCTTTTTTTGGTAGTTTTTGTATATAGGTACCCCTTATGAGATCCATTCAATCGAATGTGATGGTCTCTTCATCCACTAGATGTTCCTATGCTTTGATTTCTGCCAAATCTATACCCCCATGATCCAAAGGAATACATCACCTATTCGGAGACCTCAAAACTAGGTGGATGACATGATGGTATGGGGGTAACACTAACATAGTACTATCCCTGCTCTTGAAGATTCATATGAGGGTCTTTATGTGTTGAAGCCTCACAACCCACCCCATTGTCGGGAAAATATAATAAATAATGTGGAACCTACCCCCACCATTAATTAATTCAGAATTATATCCATAGATAATGATAATAATTATATTCATTATCTTAGGAAGGTGGATCAAGAAGTCATCCATGACCTCAACTCAGTTTAGGGGTCACCCAGTAGGGATCCTAATAATCGCCACTATCACCAACATCATGTGACCACTAACCCTTAGAAGCCTGTTGAGGGAACTACAATGAAGACCCCTTCCCTAATCTCTTAGATCTAATAAGCAATGAGGTCTCTCTAGGAATTAAGATCTACTGATCATAGGGAGAGGGTTTGTATCCCCACTTCCCCATAATAATTTTTTCAACACAACATGCGGTATCTAGTGAGTAGGATCATATCCCTATTCAAAATCAATGAGTCTACCCGTACATCATGAAAAAAATTAGGGTGAATGCACATATGTCCAAACCCATGAATAAATTCTACCAGTTTCTTATGGAAGTGGATGAGCGGAAGGATTAGGTATATACCCCCACTCCTATAAATAAATACGCTCATAATCCTATTGAAATTATAGAATTTCATCAATACCACTTGGTGGATACATAAAAACAGCCCTATATACCCACCCATGTCTTAAATATTTGTCAACATATATTGGAAGCATTAGTAGAAAGTGGTAATCGAAATATTTCAAATATCACATAGGGGTAAGCCCATATTCACGCTTCCATAATTTATGAGCAAGGTAACAATATATCCCATTTTTCATATGATACCAGACCTATATCCACACACCCCTTCAAGAGGAATGTTATAATATCCCAACAAAAACATAGGATTGGATTCATATTCTCACATATTTCTTGAAGGAGAACTATTATATCCTTCTTGAATCTTTGAATTAATCACACATTCCTGCTCCCCTCCAACCTAAAGAAGGATGATGACATAACTCAACAACTACTAAAAGGTGGGACAATAATAAATTTTGGATTGAATGGATCCATTATCAATTTTTAGTAAAACATAAGGTACAAGTCTATATTCATATCCCTTGCTAAGAATCCCATCAGTTATCTCCATCAATGGCATGTGATTAATCTATGAACACTCACATTAGGTAGGTTCACCAATCTTCCCAAAGGATAGCACCTAAAAGAAGGCCTCTCTAAAGGAATATACTAACCCAAGAGAAGGAAAATACTCCTACACTGACCAGTGGTGGTGGAGGTAGCGGCAGCAAAGGTAGCGGCAGTGGTGGCAGGGGCGGCAGAGGCAGCGGCAGTGGAGGTAGCGGCAGTGGAGGCAGCGGTGGTCGCGGCGGAGGAGGAAAACCCAGCGGCGGCAGTGGAGGAGGAGGAGGAGGAGGAGGAAGAATAGGAGGAGGAGACGTCATGGTGAAAGATCAGCCTGGTTCAACTTCTGCGAAAGCTTAACCACGTGCGAGAGAGGAGGGAATATTATGGTAATTAAATAAAAACTGTTGGAACCTTTATCAGTGCTTTTTTAGCACCGATAAAGAGATACCTTTATCATCTCTAAAAAAGTGCTAATAAATGTATGTTTTATCAGTGCTTTTATTTTAGTGCTAATAAAACATACCTTTATCAGCGCTTTCAACGAGTGCTGATAAAGGTTCTAGAAGTTTTTATTTAATAATTTATTTATATTCTTATATATTTATTTAAAATGGCATATAAGATTAATATATATCTATTTATTAATAATTATAACAATAAAGAGTATATTTTTATAAATATTGGTAAATAATTGTTAATATATACAAAAAACATTATTTTTTATTATAATTTTATAATTTTATATAATTTAAAAATAAAAATGTTTATCATCGCTTATTTTAGCATTGATAAAGGTTATATTTATCGGCACTTTTAACTAGCGTTGACAAAGGCATACCCATTTATTAGAACTTTCTGTTTAGGGATAATAAAGGGCAGCGCTTTCCTTTCCCTGTTTTGTGGTAGTGTACTCTTAATCTCTTCTATACTTAATAAATATTATTTTGGAAATGAATCTGAATCTGAAAATTTGAAAAATGATAAATTGTTTGAATATTTAAATATTATAGAAGAAAAATTTAATAAACTAAAGGATAAGTATAAATCATTAAAGAAACATCATGAACTCTTCGTAAATATTAAATCTAAACATACTGTTGAGAGAGAGAGAAATGATCAACTACTAAAGGAAAATAATGATCTAAAGTTATCTAATGAAAAATTAAAGAAAGATCTAGAAAATTTTACCAATGGGAGAAACACACTTACTCATTTACTTGGTAAATAGATATCTCCTAGGTATAATACAATAATAGTATATCAGAAATGACACAGAAATTTATCAAAAACGCAATTTATATCATAATCTTGAAAATTGGATTCTTTTTCCAAAAAAACCACAATTTTACTACAAGTTTCAGTTCTAGAAATTATTTTAATGCATCATGTTTTTCTGGACCAAATAATGTTTATTTTTCAAAAAATTGAAATTCTAAATATATGAAACCCATAAAACAATTGTGGGTTCCTCAATATTTTACTACTAATGTTTCTAGACCCACGCAAATATGGGCACCAAAATCGTTTCTTGGATGAATTGTTTTGTAGGTAAACTATCTAAAGAGTTCATGTAGAAAACTTTAGTACTTGGATAATTTTTGTTCAAGACACATGATAGGATACTACACAAGCTTTAATAATCTCATCATGGTTGATGGAGGACATGTCACATTTGGTGAAAATGGTAAAGGAAAAATCATTATCTTAGGCCATATTAGTAACCCAAACTCTATTCCAATTTCCAAAGTACCTTATATTGATTGATTAAAGTATAACTTTCTTATCATATCTCAACTTTGTGATTATAGATTTAATTAAAAATTTAAAAATGATTTGTTCCATGTTTTTTATGCCAAGAATAACTTAGTATTTACTACTCTTAGAAATGTTAATATATATGTTGTAAACATAGACACACTAGCATTACAGAATGTTTCCTGGATAAGTGACTTTCAAAAAGAGACTTTCCTCTGCCATAGAATAATATGACTTTGTAATGTACACCTCCTTAAGAAATTAACAAGAAAATTTTTAGTTAAAGACTTTCCCAAACTAGAATTTATAGACAATAGAGTGTGAAATCCTTGTCAAAAATGAAATCTACACAAAATATCTATCATACCAAAGAAAGAAGTTACAACTTCTAAACCTCTCAAGTTGGTTCACAAAGACTTGTTTGAACCATATAGAGTTTCAAGTCTCAATGGGAAGCACTATATATATGTTCTTGTATATTAATTCTCTAGGTATACGTGGACCTTCTTCTTAGCTCACAAAAGTGAATATTTCTCTCACTTAACCAAGTATTCTAGGACTGTAGAAAATCTTAGTGGGCTTAAAATTAAATACTTAAGAAGTGAACATGGACATGAGTTTGAAAATCACGACTTTGAATCTTTTTTCTCCCAAAATGGATATATTCATAACTTCTCTACCCCTAGGACACCTCAACAGAATGGTGTAGTAGAAAGAAGAAATAGCACACTATAATAAATTTCTTGAACTATGGTCAATGAATATGACCTACCAATTTATTTTTGGGCTGAAGCTATTAATACATATTGTTATATAATAAATAGAGTAATAATCAAACGTATCCTTAAGAAAACTCCTTATGAGTTTTGGAATAATAGGAAACCCATGGTAAATAATTTTAAAGTGTTTGGATATAAAGTTTATATTATTAACACTAAAGATAATCTTGAAAATTTTGCTTCTAAAAGTAATGAAGGAATATTCCTTGGATGTTCAACATCAACCAAAGCTTATATTCTTTACTAAAATGTCCAAATGTGTGGAGGAATCTGAACATGTCAAGTTTGATGAAACATATCCACAAGAACCTAAGACCTCACTAGGAAATCTTGAGGAGGATATGTCCAATCTAGAAATTAATGTTAAACCTTTTTACCATCCTATAAACAAATCTGTTAAAAAATCTAGTTCTATAAATTCTCCAAAATCTAGTTGAAATGGACCGAAACCATGTGTTGCACCAAAAATAACTAACCCTTCTTTCACTATATTAACTAGAATCCTTAAAAACTATCCCTTAGATGTTGTAGTTGGATATTTAGATAGAGGAACACAAACTAAAGATTCCTTGATAAATCAAGTTAAACATCAAGAATTCTTGTCACAACTTGAATATAAAAATATCAATGATGCAATCAATGATGAATTTTGGGTAATGGATATGCAATAAGAGCATAATCAGTTTGATAGAGATAATTTCTGGAATCTTATTGATAGGACAAAAGATACCTTTACCATAATAACTAAATTGGTGTTTAGGAATAAAGTATATTAAGCTAGAAATATTTTTAGAAACAAACCTAGATTGGTTTCACAAGGCTATAATCAAGAAGAGGGAATTGATTATGAAGAGACATTTTCACCGGTAGCTAGGCTAAAATCCATTGGAATTATACTTACCTATGCATCCCACATGGATTTCAAAATATATCAAATGGATGTAAAAATTGAAATATTAAATAGTTATATAATTGAGGTTGTTTTTGTTGTTAAACCCCCAGGTTTTACAAATCATCATTTTCAAAATCATGTTTTCAAATTATCTAAATCTTTATATGGTTTTAAACTAGTTCCAAGAGCTTGGTATGAAAGGTTAAGTAACTTTTCTATTTCTAAAGGTTTCACAAAAGGAGTTGTAGATCCAACCTTATTTATAAAAATAATTTCTAAAGATGTTTTAATAGCCCAAATATATTTAGATGATATTATTTTTGGATCTTCTAAAAATTCAATATGTATTTATTTTTCAAAAATAATGCAATGTTAATTTGAAATGAGTTTGATGGGTGAACTTAAATATTATCTTGGATTTCAAATATTTCAAAATAAATAAGGTATTAATATAAATCAATGTAAATTAACTAATTATATTTTGAAAAGATATGTCTTTGATGGAATTAAGTTTAGTGAAACATATATGAGTTATATATGTATGTTATATCTTGATGAAAATGGGAAATCAGATGATCAAACTGCTTATAAAGGAATGATTGGGAGTTTTCTTTACTTAACTTCTAGTAGGATAGACGTCATGTTTAGTGTTTGTGTATGTGAAATATTTCAAGAAAACCCAAAATAAGCACATATTAATGTTGTTAAAAGAGTTTTCAAATAAATCAAATATAAAACCAACTTAGGATTGTTCTACCCAAGAAGACATATTTTTTTGGTGACTTATTCGGATGATGACTTTGGTGGATGTAAGTTATATTGAAAGATAACCTCAGGAACATGTCACTTTTTAGAAAAGTCTCTAATTTCATGGTGTAATAAAAAAAACTTGGTTTCATTATAAACTACTAAAGTAGAGTATATTACCATAGGAAGTTGTTGTCCACAAATTTTTTGGATGAAAAACACTTTATTAGACTATGGATATCAATTCATACATATCCCCATAAATTGTGACAATAAAATGATATTTAAATTTCTAAAAATATAATTTCTCATTATTAAACAAAAAATATTGATGAAATACATCACTTTTTGATAGATCAATATCAAAAAGGTAATATAACTCTTGAGTTTATTGGGACTGATCATCAACTTGCAGACATTTTCACCAAACCTTTAAACTCTTAGAGAATGAGCTATATCTGGAATGAACTAGGAATGATAAATCTATAAAGTCATTCCAACCATATCCCTTTTGAAATATTTGTTTTTCTATCAAACTGATCTATGAAACTGATCTGTGAAACTGATCAGGTGAAACTAATCAGTGAAATTGATCAGTAAAACTGATTAAGTGAAACCAATCGATTGAAACTGTTCGAGTGAGACCGTTCACATGAAGCCAATTGCATGAAAATTATCATGTAACATTGTTCTAATGAGACTGATACCTATCAAGTGAGATCGATACTGATAAAAAAAATTATCTATTTATTTGAAGTATTTTATGTAAAAAGAAAAAGTATAATTCTTTTATTTTACTATTATTTTTTAAAAAATTACAATCCCTGAATGGTAACATAAATTCAATCCACACTTAGATCATTCACTAACTTCAATATACCTTTCAAACCTTCAACATTTCAACTCCCTCCTTTGAACCCAAACCTCCATAATGGTGAGAACGAAGTGTGAAATGCAAGGACCGAGTGAATAAATAGCATAAAAGCATCAAAAAGGAGAGTCGAGTAGTGTAGAAAGTTGGGTGAAACTGGAATTAGGAAGTCATGAGGTAACTGCAAAGAAGGAAGTATCTGCCGAGTGGCTTTCGTCAAGAAAATCTCAATTGCTTAAAGTATTAGAATCTCAATGATGGGTCAACTGGTTTTCCAGTAATGAGAGGTTGTTCTATCCCCATATAGTCCATCAGTTCAATATTAATATGAAATTATCTTTATAAGAATCCAAGGAGGCTAGGATGAAGTCTGTGGTGAATGGAAAATAAATTTCATTTTCTGCAAAGTATTGGGTTAAATGCTTGGAGATGAAACATGAGGGGATTTATGATGACTACCAAGGTAATATTCCACCATCCTTATATTTGTTCTCTTATAAAAATGATTTAAAGGAATTGTCAATAAATTAGGAATCAAGGAGAGAAACAACTAGAGAATTATATCGAGAGGCCATGCTACTTTTCAAATTTATTCAACACTAAATCTACCTAGGGTAGGTATATTTTTCTACTATGAAGTATCGAGATGATTACCTAATTTATTTTTTAGGAGTGGAGTGAAGGTGGATCTATGTAGGTACCTTATGGTACATATTTCTGATATGATCAGACCCTCCAAGAAAGAAACATTTTTATACTACCCAAGGATGATTTCTACAATGATAAAGATGTTTCGATATGTAGAGGATGAAGATGAGGTGATCACTGCTTGTAGTGGATTCTACCTACACAAGGATATTATCAAAACGATGAGGATATTTTGGAACCCATGGAAGAGATGTTGGGTAGCTGATGAGGAGAAATCATATGAGGATTACAATCCCATAGATCATCCTAGTAGACCAAGGGATCAAGAAGATCCTAGTATTAAACCTGGTGAGAAGGTTTTTTATTCTGCTGAGGAATAGGTTAATCCTGAGCTACCAAGAGAATAAGGGTCTCCTATAAATGATAGGTGTGTCCCATATATACTTGAAAGTACTATGGATATTTTATATGGACCTAGCAGTCCACCATTGGAATCACCTTCTTGAGAACCTGTTTTGGGTGAAGAAGATGAGAAAGAGACTGAAGTCTACGGAGTGGAAGGATATGTGAGAAAGACTTATGTTGACGATGAGGATGATGGTGATGATGAAGAGGATGATGAAGGTAGGAATGTTAGTGAATCACTGAAATCTAGACAAGATGAAGCCAGTTCTAGTAAAGAATCTATATATAGATAATACGATTAGGTAAATAGGTTGGATGGTGTTGATCTTGTTGGACAGGATGATTTTTTTCATGATGATGATAGAGATGCTGGAAATGAGGACAGGCATGAACACCCTAATGATGATACTCAAGAAATAATTCAGGATATTAATGATATAATGGATATAGGACAAGAGGAAGAGGTTGAGGATCATATTTCACCTATTAATCATATTGAGGAAGAGCCTCAAGTGGATGGAGTAGCTGAAGTGGTTGGAGTCTTAGAAGAAGTTCAATTTCAGTTAGTACTAGTTCCTCTAAAACAATTTGTTGGATATCAAGAAGAAGATGATGATGAAGTTAAGATTTTACTAAAGCCTCAAGGAAGAAGAGTCATGATTTATACAGTGGATCCTAGAGACTGGACATGTTCTCATTAGTGGAATAAAAATCCAAGTTGTATCTTATTTGGGTTGTTTTATGACTCATATGAGAATATGGTAGCTCCTCCTCCTCCTGCTCCACAAGCTAATATGGAACTGATTTCTCCTTCTTCACATTTCTTACCTATTGATGAGCTAGTTGTACAGACAGTTCCTAGTGACTATCTCACCAAGGCCGATCTTGAGCAATTCAAAGCTGATATATCTCAGTCAGTGAGATCTTTTATTGGAGTTATAACTGAAGCTTCTACTTCTGAGAGTATTTCAAGGCAGATGCGACTATGATTGCAAGAATAGTGATTTTATAGATATAGCCTAACCTAATCACTACAATTGAGTCTATTATTAGAAATAATACAATGTTGTGAGATGAAGTGAAGGGGATGATTGCGGAAATTAAATCTCTGACTACTGATTTCAAGACCACACTTGGTGGTGTTATAGAGGTTCTTAGGAACCTTATTACACATCCACTAAGTGTAGATCTGAAATAATAGAAAGAGGATATTGGAAAAATGATATATAATGCCTCTAGTTATAAAGGTACTAGGCCTTCTACTACTGATATGGAGTCAATTAGGTTTTTGATGAGAGAAGAGAATTAGGCTGTGAAAAATGATACAGAGGCTCTTTCCAAAGTTCAAAAAATATCTGACCTTGTTTATAACATGGTGAGATAGTGTACGAATGAGGTGTCTACTGCTCAAAAAGAGTTAAGAGAAAAATTGGACAAGTATTTCTTGAAAATCTACACCAAGTATGATATTATTAACTAATTATAGTACCTGGATGAGAATCTCAAAATCCATCCTATGATAGAAGCCATCAAGAGGCAAGAGGGTCAGTTGAAGAAGTTTACTCCAACTTTTGAAACGTTCATGGAGAACAAGTAAGATTTTGAGAACGCAATTTAGTATAGAGTTGAAAAAATCAATGATTTTATCAAGATGTTGAAGCCATACCTTCATGTTCAAGTTGAAGCTATAGTTGTCCTAGCAGCCACTTCCATTGAACATGGTTCACTGCCTCTGGATCAGATGACAGTGCCTCAATATTTATCTTAGATTCAACCAGTTATCCAATAGAAACCTCAATGTCTTGTTCTGTCAAAAATGAGAACAATCCATACAGCCAATGTTCCTATAGTTTTTTCTTTACCTGGTGTTGCAATTCGACCATCACTTCCTACTTCTACAACACCGCATCTTGCACCTTCTATTGACCCTTCAGAGAAATGGAAAGATCCTCAAAATCCCAATCCTTTGTTGTGATCCAATATTTGATAGGGCCTTATTCTTTTATATTGATGGTCTTAAACTTTGTACTTTAATTAATATCAATTTTTTCTTCACTGTGTTTTCAATTTTCTGTGTGTTTTTATTATTATTGTATATGTTTCTTTTAACCTTTTTGCTAATCCCAAAATGGGGAGAAATATATGGATGGAATATATTCTTAATCTGGGGATGAGAACTATAGAATAGGAAATATGGCATGTATTTAAAATAATGTATATATATATATCCCACCTCTGATACAAATCACTTATACTATTCAAATACAACTTACTAAGGGGGGACATGAAAATTCTCGGATATAACCCTCTTAAAAGGAACCTTCTACATATATCCTATGATACAATAATTAAGGGGGAGTATAATAGGAAAGACCTTATAGTTATATTGGTAATTCATACTCACTTTTGATATGCTATGTCAAGTAATTTCTATTCCTTAATATCTTGTATAATTCATTAATTCCATGATTTGTGGTTATCAAACAGGTGGAGATTATCGATCCCTTTGGGAGATAGTTTATTTAATAATCAAAAATCATGCCAGTTTAAAAATCCTAATAATTCATAACATTCTGTTTTAATTAATGTCAATCATGTAAATAAATATTTATGAATTAATTATGTTACTTGGTATAATACATTTCAATAAGTCAATAAATTATGGATAATTATGTTTCAATATATTTACAAGTGTATATTTAAATTTAATTATGAATTTTAGTTAATCTGATGATGTTCTGTATAAAATAGACACATTATAAGTTTTCCAAAGTCTCTGACACTGATTGGTCAAAGGAGTCACTATTGGCTGACTCACTGATGAGGACTCACTGATCGAAGAAGACACCGATTCATGACTCACCGATAGTAAAAATGACACACTGATGCACAGAGTCACTGATACAGATTAAAAGGAATCATTGATATAGAGATTCACTGATGTTGACAGACCGATGCAGACTGATCGATGTCGATGACTCACCAATAGTCATAAAAAAAAATTTAATTTATTAATACAATTTTATATCTGATGGTCAAATTTAGAAAAATTAATGTTTCTAACATAATTTAATGTTTTCTGTAGAATATTTAGGATACAGTGTGAGGTACATGAACATGGGTAGATCTTCGTGTCTACTAGACCTCGAAAGATAAAATAATTACAAGCAGCATCATTCGGTTAGTACTAAAAAGTAGCAAAAAACCTGCAAACTCCAACAACTCTCAAGAACATTGTCAAAAGACCAGAAACTTAAAGGAAGAACATATTGGGAGATCAAGGAGTAGAGCTAAGCCTGTTGAGTTGACCTGAACCTCTTACATACCATAAGCTGAAAATTTCATACTCCAGGAAGCCAGACCATAGAGGCTACGATACTTTTTTTGGAGTCAACATCCAGAAGAAGAATAAAACTTCAAATCTACTATATCAAACAAGTCCAGAGTTTCACTTCATAACACGCATAGCCTTATAAACCTATAAATACATATTTAGATCTATTGGGTTCTTTTATTTACATTTCTGAGTGGTTTGTGTATCTTTCTATTACACACACGCTAAATACTATGCATAACTAGAGGATACTTGATATCCTAAAACTCACTCTCTATTTACCCTTTTTATCCCATGTAGAACTGTGGAAGAGGTCAAATATGACCGGTTTTTTGTTTTTCCCACGTGGAACTATGGTAGAGTATAAGTGTGACCTAGACAGCCTTGCGTACTATTGTGAACTCTGATCGAGGGTGTGGATCAAACTATTTATTAATTTAAACTACTTTGTTGTAAGTGATCACCAAGTGGAGAGGACTAAGTCTCGGCTTGAAACTAAACCTCTTGTTTATATCCTCTACATTTTTACCTTTTAGTTTTACTCCATTTTTATCACATACTTAATAAAACTAACTAGAACTTTTATAGTTAGTTTAGAAAGTGTTTATAACTATTTTGAACCAGTAGGTTAGTTTTGAAAGTTGTATTAATCTTTATATTAGTATAGCTGAGAACTAAACAATATTTTGAGAAATTAATTGAACATTCAGGGCCCATATAAGTTCACTAAAAACTGACTTTTATTATATTTTAATTTGGGGTAATTATCAAAGAACCATTTTTATCAAAAAAAATTATAGATACTCAATTCACCCCCCCCCCCTCTTGCGTACTCTACTTCGACCAATAACCTAGTTTTTTATTTGGTGCATATAATACCTATTTAAGATGTTATATAATAAATTATATTATTCATGGAATTTGGAATTTATTTCAATCCCTATATTCAAATATTTTTTGATTTAATTCCTACCTAGTCCATAAGTGGGGGGTCCGTCTAAATTTTCTTTCTTTGGGACTCCTGTTATAATAATCTATTAGTTCATTTTTAGTATTTTATAAATTTAAATTTAATAATTTTTAGCATATTACTCATGAAATTTATGGTATTCACATGTATATGTAGTTATCTCTCCCACATAGTTTTTTTGATTCAATATTTACCAAATCCGTTACAAAACTCAAGCTTTTACTTAGTGGGAAACAACTCTAAATTTTATTAAACTAAAAGTTTATATAGTTTCCAAGAAAATAGTTCCATATAAAGATACTTATATGTGGATTAATCTATGAAATAGATACAATATAGGGTAATCACCCTAAAAAGTGTTTATTGATTTTTCACACTATCACCATTCCGATTCACGGTGAATGGGTTTATGGAATCACATCTGGATTAACACTCCATGTAGACATTCTTTAGAATGTTCACATTCCCTTTATAAAACAAGATATATGTTTTTCAACAATTTAATTGGTCTCCTACTAATGAAAAAAATATACCCTAATTAATATCTTCCATATATGAGGTCAAAAATTTATAGTCCTTTTCCACTATATTTCTTTGATAAGGGTACTCATTGTTAGTTTAAGATATCCCAAAATTTGTAAGATTTCTATGGGATATTCTCCTAGCCATCCAAATTATTAAATTTAATGGGGACACAATTATTTCCCCTATTTTTAATTATATGGAGAACCATGTTTTCCTTTAGATAGTGCTTACTTATAAAATACTATAAAAGGTCTTGTTGACTCTATTCGTTAATATATTGGACATAATTTATTGATAGGTGTGGCATGAAATTTTACAACACCTTGATAAAATCATAGGTTTCTTAAGACAGAACGACATGTGATTTAGGGTATACCTCTCCCTATATAAGTATTGGGTCTTTCAAGAAGGTTTAGACTACTTTTCTTAATTTCAAAAATTATACACCCCATCACTATGTGATCAATTTTTATTATTTTCCATGTTTTTATTTATTAAAATGGATATATAATTCCATCTATGTCAGTTGATTCTATACTTATATTTATTATTTATTATTTTCACATCATTCATGCCATGTTTATTTAATTATATATTTTATTATATACTACTCCTTACAAAGAATCTTATCTTACTATTGTTTGTGTTCCTTTCCCTAAGAAACAAAGAGGAGGACTATGTGTATGTTTAAGTGATATTATAAAAGGTTTATTAATGTTATCATAATTGTTTCAGGTTGTATCTTATGTTTCTAAATTAAATGTATGTATATATATAGTTTTATAAAACTAATAAACTATTATATCTTTTAATAATTCTAGTATTCTAAACCAATAATATAATATAACTACCAAATACAGTTTTTTTGAGTTCAGGATGATACTCTTGGTATGATATGAGGTTTACAAGAAAAATTGGGCACTAGATTTATAGGAACCCTGTATGAAAAAAAAATTAATCCAAAAAACCCTCGAGATTTTTATGGAACACTCAAGAAAACATAATATCAATTTTATTTTAAAAATAAATATCATGATCCAATTATATGTATTCTATTATTTAATTATAGAAATTAATTAGAGTAATGAGAACCATAAAACATCTATTGTCAATATATGTATGTTCCTCATAAGAATTCAATGAAGTATGAGTTGAGGCCAATGAGATCATAACTATATTAGGTACATTTAGCATGGTTATGAAAAAAAATTACCCACATAGAGTGAATAAATAATCCATAATAAGGTTAAAGTACTTTTGATTACTTCATGTGATGATAACTTGTATCATTTAGTGGAACTTATAAACCCTTTGTGGATGAAAAATGGATCAAGTCCCTAGGGAATACCTTTCTACCTTTGTAAAGTACTAAATGGAAAAAATTATAGTTATTGCTTATCATCTTAATGAATATACGGAATAATGGTTGTTTCTAATTATAAAAACTAGATAAGTAGATTAAAAATGATATATGGATAATGAATATATTATAAGAGTTAATGATGTCCCAATTGTACAAAAATTTATTGATTTTTATCCATAGGAATTACTTGGTCATCAACATGGGTGTAAAGTTGAGTTCACAATTGAAATCATTCATGATGTATGGTCTATATCTTTAAATCTTTGTCTACTAAAAATAATGGATTTGGTGTAGTATAAGAAAAAAAATAAAAGAGTTCTATGAAAAAGGATTTAAACATCCTTGTGTTTCTCTATGAAGATATCGTATTTTAATTGTAAAAAAATATGGATGGGCTTATGAAACAGTGCATAGATTATTGAGAGATCAATGAAATTACTATAAAGAATATGTATACTTTAACACATATGGATGAAATGTTTGATAAAATAAAAAAAGACTAATAGTTTTAAAATATATATCCTCATTATCAATATTAGCACTTAATAGTGAAGAAGGTTGGTATTCTAATGAAATAATTTTGAACAATGTGTAGAAATTATGACTTTTCTGTAATTCATTTTGTGTAGAATAATGTACCTTATTTCTTTATAGATATGATGGAAATATCATTAAAGGATTTTTTTGATAAAACTATGTTATTATTCATTGATGATATCTTGATAAACTCTATGATCAATTAAAAGATAAATATTCATCTGGAAATAATTTTGGAGATTCTCACAAGAATGAATTTTATAGAATATATTTTATCTATGAATTTTACATTAATGAAATATCTTTTAGTGTCTATATTATCTCCAATTATGAAATATATATTTAAACATCAATGATATTTTTATTAAAATAATGAAATACACTGATTAAAATAACTGAGATCCAATGTTTTCTAGTTTTAGTATGTTATTACCATCATCTTGTTCAATATTTTTCTCAGTTGGCTAACACATTAACCAATTTACCACTTAATGGGTTAAATTAATATTTTCAAGTGAATGTGCATAATATTTTGAAAAAATAAATATGAAAATGATTAATTCAAATTTATTTACTTTAAAATTAGGAAAGTATGAATTTTTACCATATAGTGATGCATCAATGAAAAAAATGATATGTCCTTATGATGAATGACACAATGGTTTAGCTTTTATAAAGACAACTACAAATCCATGAATAGAAAAATCCAACTCATGGAAATGAGTTAATATGAATAATGTTTTTTTCAATATGGAGACAGAACCTTTATTGTGAAATATGTGATATATATAGTGATAATAAGAGTTTAAAGTATATACTTTCTCAGAAGGATCTCAACATGAGTCAAATAAGATATTGAGAACTACCCAATGACTATGACTACCCAATACAACACCACCATGTGAAGGAAAACAAGGTGGATGATGCACTGGGTAAGAGGAGTCATAATGATATGACCGTGATGAGAATTAATAACAATTCTATATAAAAATATATATTAAAGATAAATATTTTGATTTTTAGAAAATGGTTGAAATCATTCATTTTTTGTGACTATTTGTCCAGGTGCATAGTAAATTAGTAGTTGAAGGCTTAAATAAAACATCCGAAGGCATTATGAAACCTTATATGATACCTATATGGATGTGGTAAAATGATATAATGGAATTTTTACCTGAACTCCCAAATTATCCAATAAATAATTGTTATACATCAGTCAGCATTGATCTTATTACTAATTTTTCTCATTTATTAGTGATAAGAGAAGATCTAAAAATTTATTTTCTATAGAGACCCTCATTTTTCATATATTAGCATTACATAGCTTTTGTGGAATACTTAAAACCTTATACAAATAGATTCCCAAACACCATACTAGTCTAGTGCCTTTGTAAATAGAGAAATGTAAACACTATACATAAGTGAGCTACATTATCTCATCATATGTTCTTCTTGACTAAAACCTTCTTAGATACATAAAAAATAATACATATCTTTATAACATGTGGAAGGAAACTGAAAACGGGGTGAGGTCAAATGCTCAATAAGGGTAAATAATGGATATATGTAACCATAATCAAGTGCATAAGCGTATGAGAACATAATCATGAAAATAGAATATCATGCCCTGCATATCAAAGATCATTTACATGAATCATTTCATAATGATTGGTCGTTCACAAGAATATAATCATAAGAAAATAAATAACATAATCCATTAAATCATAAAATTGGAATAAAATAAGAAATTATGGTAGACACATAAGAGTATATAATTATTTCCATAGTATCCAAGGCATTAATGATGAGACGATCTTAGTGTACAAATTCCTTTACTGAACCAGGTTTATATCCCATTCCTACCATGTATTACTAAGCTGAATTAACCCCTCATTCCAACCCTGTATTACTAAAACCATGTTCATTTCCCATTCCAAACCTGTAATATTGTACTGAGTTCATTTCTCATTCCATCCATGTCTATCTCCTTAGATATATATATTTACCCAATTAATTGTATGGAGATATATGTCACACACATCTCATAGTGAAATCACACATACACGTTCTACAAGAACGTAAATAACCAAATCATAACTCATGAAATGAAATGGGTATCATAAACATGTAATCATATAATAACCTATATAAATAGACATGTTTTCATAATCATTTGATCATGAAAATTACTCGTGAAAAAAAGTAGGTTTCAAAATCATATTACCTGTGAAAGAGAACTATGCTTCATAAACACCATGCTTTCAAAATGTAATCCATTAAAAAAGAATACAAATGGAGTAATTGAATAATTTACTCATAAATGTGTGATTAAGACCAATGGATGTTATCTTAGGTGGGAAATAATTTTGAAATATCTTTTAAAAAATTTCTTGAGGAAAATAATCTTTCTACAATGAAAATTATTTTTGAAACATAATACCTTTTTGAAATCAGTTTTTTTTAAAGTAATATTAAAATATTATAAAAGAATAATCTAAAACTATTAAACGTTATTAGAATAATTTATACTTGAAAATGGACTTCAAATATCTTTTGAAAACATTTTTGAAAACATTTTTTAAAACATCGGTTTTGAATACAGTAGATTTCCAAATCAAGAGAGAGACAGTCGTATTTTACATAAAAACATTATCTTAAGTACCAAATATTGGTAAAAATTGTAATAATATATGGATATATCATGAATAAATAAGGGAAAAGGAAAATCATTAGTTTTCTTGAGATATGGATCATAATATTTCATCAAAGGATGCATAAACATAAATAATCTTCTAAAGCATTGAGATTGTCTCAAAGAACTCTTATAACTTGGTAACTTCAGATCATGATCTCCATGTAAAAAAAAAGAAATTACATGAAGCATAAAATATCATTAAAGAAATTAAATTCATGATATAACATGTAAAATAGAAGTATATACACAATGAAATAGAATTTATGTTCATTACCCAACTTGAGTCTCAATAAATGTAAATTGAGACACACGATTTTACAGATTTGGTAAATTTTGAAACATAAAACTCATTAAAGAACAATCATCAAATGAATATATGAACACCAATAAATTTAAGTATAATATACATAGAATTTAACAATGGTCAGTACATACACTTCTTAATAAGAAAGAGTGACGAACATAACATGTATCTCACAGAAATAAAAAGAGAGATGAAATCCCCTACCTTGTGTCTTAACTCTCTTCGTACTTGTTCAAACATCCAGTGTAATAAATATAATTTTATTATACATATTTTAGAGAACCATATTATTCTATATATTTTTTTATTATGATCTTATATTACCCTCTTTTTAACAATTTAATGTTAAGGTTTCACTTTGGGAAATATTCACTTTATTCTTCACATGTGTCTTAATTTGTTATATATTTGGTATTTATAAATTATATTAGGACTATAAGAATGTAAAAAATGATGTAAATATCATGTATATATAGTATATGTGTATTATAATAATCTCTAGAATATAAAAGTATGAAATTAAATACATCGTTCATGGAGGCAATAGGTCGTGCGTACACACAAATTCTATTTATGTTTAATTGTCATGCGGAAAGAGAAAACGTAAAATACATATATGTATATATATTATTATAGTAGATTTATTATATCATATATATCTTACATATTCACTAAAATGATCCTTAATATAATCCATGTAGTGAATGAACAAATCATATTTCTTTGAGGGGAGGTAGTCCACACTTCCTCAAATGAATTTATTATATTAACACCAAGTGGAAATTAAAAAATATATATGTGTTGTAAATGTAATAAAAAATCTTAAATAATTAATAAATACAATATATAAAATATATAAATAGAGTGTCTGCCATAATGTCCACCACGAGAGGTGGTAAAAAAATTGAACAATTGTCATTTAGTGTAGGTAAAAACTAATGAATAACAACATCCAAGTATATTGAGGATACTATTTTTTTATACAATAATGGAATAAATGGATTTTATGGTGTGGAGAAGGAAAATAAAAGAAAAGATCTTGAGAAAATGTGTTACCTCTTAATTGGGTAACTCATTTTGGTTTTGTGCCAAAAAGCTTCCTTGGATTTCCTTATTTCCAAGGGAAAGATTCTAGGAATAAGGGAGGAATGATGGAAAATGTATTAGTAAAATAATGGTATAACATAAGAGGTTTTAGAGGTTTGAGGATGTAGGAGAGTTGGTGGCCTTTTATAAGAAAGTAAAAGTACTCACATGGAATTTTTTAAAACAAGTTTGGTGTACACATTTTATTACAAAATAAAATTCATAAAAAACAAACCTAAATCAAGAATGGATTGTTTATATGAGAAATATGTACATTAAATAGGTTTTTAATAAGTTTATAGGTCATTTGACCCTCTGAGATTAAGGTTTAGTCCCAAATTTAGCATTATTTGACCTTATTCATTGGATTAATTTTAATTTCTTTTACTAGTTATTTTGGTCAAAAATCAACATGATATAATTATACAAAAAAAATATTATACTAATTATAATAATTTATGTTATTTTTTCTTAATTCAACTCACAGAAGCAGAGAAATTTAGACTAGTGTTAATCCTAAAGACGAGAGGAAATTATGGGTTTTTGTGTAGAAAAAGTTCCAAAAGATGAATATTTTTTTATAATGAATTTTAAAGTGAAATTGATTTTAATGATCTCAATTGTATAAGTAGTTGTATATTTTATCTAATTTTACATTAAAAAAATTTAAAATATAATTTAACATTAATATTGTTTAAATGAAAAGGTTGTTTTTAACAAAAAAAATAGTATTTTTCACTATATATCAAAAAATAAAGTTTCTCATAAATATCCCCAAATTTACACATAAGGAAATTTTGATAGTATAAATTAAAAAATAGAGTTTATTTTATCAAATTAAATTTTTAAATGATTCTAAAATTGATTTTATTATTTTCCATTGAAGGGCATTAAAAGTATTTTACTCGAGAAAATGGAAATTTTAAACATAAAATAACATTTCCAAAAATCTTATATTTCATTATAAATAAGTATTACAATTATAAACAATATTTTTACAGTACTTACTAATAGTCATATTCATAATTTTGATATCTATGTTATAATTATCTTGTTTAAATAATTTTGACAACAAAATGATGTTTTGTAGAAACATCACTGTTGCATGTAACATACTCCAAGATAATGTTCCATTTAACGTACACTAAGTCTATGTTCCATGTAGTGTACACCAATTTCATGTTTCATGCTATGCACTCTAACTCTTTACCTTGTGAAAGGAAATTTCGACTTAGTTCATTGCATGAAATAAATTAAAATTTGATTTATTTGAAAAAAAAAGTTTCATAAAAAACTTAGGGTGTTACATTCTACCCCCCTAAAAATGAATTTATCCCCCAAATTTAGTCACTTGGGTAAAACAAAATAAGCATAATTATGATTAATCATATCCTCAAGTTCCCATATATCTTTCTATAACTAGTAATTTCTTCAAAAAAATGTAAACTAGGTGAGTGGTCTTGTTTTGTATATCTCTCTTTGATCGGTCAAGAATTTCAACTGGTTGTTCTTCATAAGAAAGATCCTACTCAAATGGTATGATCTCTAAGTTCAGTACATGTGAAGGGTTAGTTATGTAGATCCTTAGGATAGATAAATGGGACAAATCCTGGAATTAAGATATATTTGGAGGATGTTCCAAGAGATAGGATATAATCAAAATACGATCAAGAATATCAAAGGGACTGATATACCTAGGGATCAGTTTCCCGTTTTTACTGAATCTCATTAATTTCTTCAAGTGTGACATTCATTGAAAAAATTTACTCCAAATTCAAAATCTATATCTTGATAAAGGTTATCAACATAACCTTTTTCTGATTTTGAGCTACCTTGATATAGTGTTGCATGGTTCTAACCTTCTTGGACACTTCTTCTACAATCTCATGTTCCAATAGATTTCATTATCCAAATCCATCCCATCATGTTGGGGATCTACATTTCTTCCCATAGATGGATTCATATGGTGCCATCTGAATGTTTGAGTGAAAGACATTATTGTGAGAAAACTTAACTAGAGGAAGGTGTTGATCCCAACCACCATTGAAATCAAGGGAACAAGATATAAACATATACTCTAGGGTTTGAATTGTTCTTTTAGACTAACCATTTGTCTGAGGATGGTATGCAGTGATAAAAATAAATTCCCTATCAATTTCTTGCTGAAGACTTTTCCTAAAAATTGAGTTAATCCTTGTGTCATAATATAGAAATATAGAATATGGAACACCATGCAAACTTCCTTAAATTATATCCTGGAAAGTTGATTCATAGAGAAGTTGTATCTGATAGCGGGGAAGCGTGATGACTTAGTAAGGCGATCGACTACAACCCATATAGAATTAAACCATTTATAGGTTTTGGGGAAGTCCCATGAAGAAATACATAGTGATGTTCTCCCATTTCCATTCTGGTATGGGTAATGGATACAACATTCCCTTTGACTTTTGTCATTAAGACTTAACTTGTCATAATAACAAGCATCGATATACAGACTCTATGATACCTCTCTTCATTCCATCACTCCAAAATCATTCTTTCAAGCCCCTATACATATTTTTACTTCTCGGAAAAATATAGAATGAAGAAATATTCCCTTCCTCAAACATCTCCTTCTTTAAATAAGGTATAGAACAAACACATACATGGTTCCAAAACCTTATCATTCCATCCCGATTAAGGTTAAAGTTAGGAACATTTCTAACTCTCTTTTGTAGATCTTCATCTTCCTTATACTCCTCCATTAATATACATAGGATAATGGTGAGAACATTAAATTTAGAAAGATGTAATTTATCCCCTTCCATCAATATTTAAATTTACATCCTTTACAAATCCAAAAATATTGGATCTTTTGTGATCCTCACCATGGATAAGCTATCATGATCCACCTGACTCAAAGCATCATCCACGTTGTTTTCCTCTCTATGGTGGTAATGTATTAAGCAGTGATAATCCTTTATAAACTCTAACCATCTTCTTTGTTAACTCCTTCTATGTCAATATTTATTTCATACTTTTATGATCAATATATATATCACACTTTTCCAATGAATATAATTCCTCCATAACATTAATGAAAAAATTACTATTACTAACTTCAAATCATGAGTTGGGTAATTTTTTTCATGAATCTTCAACTGGAAAAATGCATAAGGGATAACCAAGTTATTATACCTAAAAACACATCCAAATCCCTTATTTTATGCATCTTTAAATATTACAAAACCTTCCCCACTAATGGGTAATGTAATCATAGGTGCACTGAATAACATTCTCTTCATTTCCATGAAAGTTTCCTTACATTCATCTATCCAGAGGAACTTGACACACTTCCTTGTTAACATTGTCAGAGGATTAGATATTAATGAGAAATTATACACAAACCTTCAGTAATATCCATTCTAAACCATGAAATCTATAAATCTTAGAAAATGTGGTTGGTCTAGGCCAACATTTAGTAGCCTCTGTCTTTGATGGATCCCCTACTATACCATATCATGATATTATTTAACCCAAAAATGAAACTTTTTCTGCCAAAATTCATAGTTTTTAAATTTTTTATGTATCTTATCCTTCCTTAGGGTCATTAGTACCATTCTCAAGTGATCTTTATGCACTTTCAATATCTTTTAATAGATAAGAAAATAATCTATGAGGACTACCACAAACTAATTGAGGTAATATCTGAAGAATCTATTCGGTAAATCCATGATAATCAGAGGGTAATTAGAAAGACCAAAATAATTAACTATATATTAACAATTTCCTTTCCATATATGGAATGTTTTATTCAGTATATCCTTTTTCTTTTCCCTCGATTGATGATATACATAATGAAGGTCAATCTTGTAATAGTATTAGGATCCATAATGTTGGTCAAACAAGTCATCAATATGGGGGATACTTATTCTTGATTACAATCATGTTTAAATCTTGATAATCAATGTAGAGTATCATTGATACATATTTAATTTTTACAAAAATTATCGGTGCACCCCAAGGTGACACACATGGCCGAATGAATCCCTTATCAAGGTTTTCTTTGATTTTTTTCTTCAATCTTTGCAACTCAATCAGGGCCATTCTATAATGACCCTTTGAAAATGGTGTGGAACGATATATGTGTTCTATTGAGAATTCAACATCATGTTTTTTTGGAAGACTATGAAACTATTCAATAAAGACATCCACAAAATCCAAAATAGTAGGCATATCATTGATATCAATTTTCTCTGCAACCATTCGAGATAAAAAACCCTTTTGAGCAGAAATTAAGACCCCCACACTGGATATAATCTCCACAAAAAGTTCATACTTATCATCATATGGATTTATTATCATAGGAGGGTTTGAAATATCAAAATTAACTTTCATTACTTGACAATGTATGTGGGATTTGTGCATAGAAATCCAATCCATGCCTAATATGACATCAAATTAAACCAAAGGAAGAATTTCAGGATTTGTAGGAGGCACATTCCCACAAAATTCAATCAGATAGGAATCATAGACTTGAGATGTAATCATTATACCATTATAGGTTTTCACTTCTAATTCCACATCTAATTATTTTGGTGTAATATCAACACCCTTATAAAATTCATTATATATAAGATACTAGATAGATCCAAAATCAAATATTAAATTAGTAGTTCTTAAGTGGATGGTAATTGTTCCTTTCATCATGTTGTTATCGCAACCATCATCAGAAATACTAATACCATGAGAATTACACTTATCTTGTGGCATAATTGGTTACTAACATCAATCATCATCACCAGCCCTTGGGTTTGGGTAGAGGTTAGCATAATGCATTCCCTCCTTAAACTTGTAGTAACGAATCAAGGGAGGTGCATTCTATGCGACTTTTTCTCAATTATCATTTTGATTTAACTTCTTCTTATCAATTATACAATCAATTACTCAGTGACCTTCCCTTACACACTTAAGTTATTTACTAGACCCCTTAAAAAAATTCCACCATGCTTCTTCACACATTTAGAGAGTAAATTAAAACTAATTTTCTTTTTTATACTATTTTTAGTGTTTACATTGAACTTTATCTTCATTTATTTTTTTCAAAAACTTGTGGTTGATACATGAATCCATATCCATTTTATCCTTTATTGAACAATGCACAATCTCATCATAGCAACTAAATACTCTTATTTCCAGTTCCCTTTTAAGACATGGATTTAAAAAAATGAATAACCTATCAAATTTCTTTTCAGGTTGGATGATAATTCATGAAGTGTACCTTGAAATTCTCATGAAACTAGCCTCATAAGTACCAAACAATTCATCATAACATTACTTCAACATAGTTAATTGTTTATCTCTATTTGTATGAATAATCCAAGGGAATTACTTATTCAAAAATAGGTCTTGAAATCATCCCAATTTATGGATTAAATATAATCTTACTACCTAGTATTATTGACTAGATTCTACCACTAATCTTCTTCTCCTTATAACCAATATATATCCATAATTAATTTCTAATGATCCAAACACTTGAGAATAGAAAATATCATTTCAGTAGTACTGATATGTTCTTTAGAAACAAGAGGATCAGAAAACACTCTAAAATAAGGTGGATGTTTCCTCATGGAAGCTCAATAGAATGTTGTTATTTACTTTTCTTATTCAGTGGTACACTATCATTTATAACTTGAGAAAGTTTTGTGAGAATAAAAATGTGTTTTTTCATTCTATATCCCATAGAATTTAGTTCCTCGGGAGGATAATAATTTCATTATCTGTCACAATCACAATTAATGCAGTTCCTTTGGGTTCCACCCATTGACTAAAACCAAAAATCATAGAGTAAGAAACATTTTTCAAAGTGAGTAATCACATATTCCTGAAAAATCACTTATATGATGTCTACATTATGACACATACCTTAATCTAAGACCCCTTAGGTTTATCCTAGGTTATTCATAACCAATATCTATTTAAATCCTTCATAATGGTCCTTGTAGTGTTTGTGGATTCCAAAAGCATATATCTTATGAGTTTCAAACCATGTGTGCAACAAGGCCCGTTTTTGTGTACTATATTACCATGAGTCAGGTCCATAACATCTTGTCATAGTTTTTACCCCTAGGTAAATTTATTCCAAATCCACATCAACTTTTAGTATCTAGACAGGTATGTATTTCTAGGAAACCACTCACTCAATCCTTTTACTAAAATTCTAGGACATTTTCCTATATATTTTATTATCCTTATATTTATACATAGATAGGTCCTTATGGATCTAAATATAGTTATCTCATCCTAGCTTCCAATGGTTAACTAAACATTCTATGATACCAACTATAACGAACCTATCTTTTCATTCATTAATAGTCCATAGCTTTTGTGGAATTCTTAAAACATTATAAAAAATACACTAAAAGACTCTACTTGCATAGTGACTTTAGAAATATGGAAACATAAACACTAATACATAAGTGAGATACATTATCTCCCACTAGTTTCTTCTTGACTAGCATCCTTCTTAGACACATCAAACATATTACACATATTCATCACCAGGGGAAGGAAACATAAAAATTAGGAGGTAAAATGATTAGTAAGGGTAAAAAGGGATATATGTAAGCATAATAATTACCAAAAGTGAATGATAACATAAACATGGAAATATATGATCATACCGTTCATATCAAAGATCATATACATGAATCATGGAATAAATCTTGGCAGTTCACAAGACATAAATCATATGAAAATAAAAAACATAATCCATGAAAACATAACATATGAATAAAACATTGAATTAGGGTAGACACAAAAAATATATATAATGATTTTCATAGAAGTCAAAGAATTGATGCTAAGACCATATTAGTGGACAATGTCCATTACTGAATCAGGTTCACACCTCGTTTCAGCCCTGTATTATTGAACCAAGTTCACCCTCATTCCAGCATTGTATTACTAAACCGAGTTCATTTCTCATTTCATCCCTGTAATACTATACTCATTTCATTTCTCAATACTTCCATGTCTATATCATGAGATATTTATCTTTACCCAGTGCATTAGAGGAAGATATATGTTCCACCCATCTAATACTAAAATCATACATACTTCTGACACAAGATCATAAATAAGCATATTATAATCCATGAAATAAAATAGGTATTATAAAAATGTAATCATATCATAACCTATTTAAAGATATAGGTTTCATAATAATTTTAGCATGAACATAACCTATGAAAATAAGTGGGTTTTGAAATCATATAATGCATGAAAGAGATATGGGTTTCATAAACATCATTCTAGAAAAACATAATAAATTCTGAAAAATAATATGAATAGAAACATTTAATAATTTCCTAATAAAATAATGAGTAACACTGATATATGTTATCTTATATGTGAAGTAATTTTGAATGATCTTTTAAAATAATTTCTTAAGGAAGATATCCTCTCTGTATTGAAAATTATTTTTAAAATATAAAACATTTTTGAAAACATTTTTCATTGAAATATCTTTAAGAACTTATAAAGGAAGCATTAAAAACTATAAAATATTTTTAAATTCCATTTTACTTGAAAATGGGCTTCCATGATATTTTGAAAATTTTATCGAAAACATAGTTTTTGAATACGATATTTTTTTGAATAGAGAGAGAGACAGTTAAATTTTACATAAAAAATTTATCTTAAGTGCCAAAGAGTGGAAAATGGAACTAATACATGAGTATATCTTGAATAAAACGAGTGTAAGTAAACTCATTAGTGTTCTTGAGAGACTAATCATAATATTTTATCAAATAATTCATAAACATAAACAATCTCGAAAAGCATTGATATTTTCTCAATAAACTCTTATAACTTGGTAACATGGAATCATACTCTCCATGTAATAAAATAAAATTAAATAATGATTAAAATGTCATGAAGTAATCTAAATTCAGGATTTAACATGTAAATTTAGAGTATATACACCTTGAAAGATAATTTAGGTGCAAAAAAACAAGAATCTCACAAAAGGAAAATTGAGAAAAAATTATTTTAATGATTTTATAGCTTTTGAAACATAAACCTCATGAAAGAATGATCGTAAAATAAATATATGAATACCCATGTATTTAATTATATGATAAATATAATAAAATTATGATAAATACAAACACCATACAAAAGGAAAGAGTGTAAAACATAACAGGTATCTCATGGAAATAAAAAGTTAGATGAAATATTCTTACATTGTGCCTTGACTCTCATCATACTCATTCAAACCACATGTATAATAAATATAGATTTATTATAAAAATTCTAGAGAACAAAATTATTTCATTTTTGGTCTGATTATGGCCTTATGTTACCCTCTTGTTAAAAATTCTATGTTAAGGTTTCCCTTCAGTTAATATTCGCTTTATTCTTCGCATGTGTCTTAATTTGTTATATCTTTGGTATTTATAATTTATATCATTATTACCATAATTTAAAACATGATATAAATATCTTGTATATACAATATATGTTTGTTATCATAATCTATATAATATATAAGTATGAAACGGAATACATAGTTCATGGAGATAGTAGGTCGTATATTTGAATGAACTATATTTCTGTTTAATTGTCGTGTTGAAAGAAATAAAGTAAAAGATATATATATATATATATCATTATTATAGTAGATTTATGATATCATATATTTCCTATATATTAACTAAACCAATCCATAATATAATCCAAGTAGTGTATTAATGAATCATGTCACTTTGGGGGCAGTAGTCCACACTTCCTCAAAAGAAATTATTGTATTAACACCAAATGGAATGAAAATGAATAAAGTGGATTTTCCATAATAATGTGTTGTGAAAGTAATAAAAAAGATTAAATAAATAATAAATATAATATTTAAAAAAATATAAATATATTTTCCATCATAATTTCTTCTATGATAGGTGGTAAGAAAAATTGAACAATCATCGTTTAGTGAGGTGGTAGTTCACTGTACACATAAACAGTATGTTCGTTGTCCATTAGATGGAGGTGTGTGTAAGTGTAGGTTGAAACCGTATCATAATATAATATTGTTATATTGATGATACTTATTTTTTTTATACAATAATGGAATAAATATATTGGATGGGTGGAGAAGGAGAATAAATGAAATGAGTTTGAGAGATGGTGTTACCTCTTAATTGTGTAACTCCTTATGGTTTTTGCCAAAAGGATTCATCAGATTTCCTTATTCCAAATAGAATTCATCTAAGAGTAAGGGAGGATTTTTTTGGAAGTATATTGGGAAGATTTTTTCTAAAAATAATAGTTTTGAGAGGTGTGAGGAAGTAGTAGATGTGGTGTCCTTTTATACAAAAGGAAAATGACTCAGTTGTATTTCTTAAAAATAAGTTAGATGTACACATGTTATTACCTAAAAAAGTAATAAAAAACAAAAAAATAATGGAAGTTTTATAGCCAAAATATGGCCATATAATGTGTTTTTTACAGGTTTCTAGGTCATTTGAGCCCCTAATATTATGGTTTAGTCCCTAATTAAGCTTTATTTGACCTTAATCACTGTGATTAATTTTAATCACTTTTAAAAATCATTTTTTTCAAAAATCCACAATATATAATTAGAATCTAGATATTATACTGATTTAAATGTATTATGTAGTTCTTCTAAATTCAATTCACAGAAGTGGAAAAATTAATATTAGTGATAATCTTGCTGGTTGGATGAAATTACAGGTTTTTAAAGTAGAAAGAAGTTCAAAAGATTATTAGGTTTTTATATTCAATTTCAAAGTGAAACTGATTCTAATAACCTAAAATGAATTAATATATTTATAATTGATCTAATTTGACATTAAAAAATTTAAAATATAATTTACCCTTAATATTTATTTAAATGAAAATGCAGTTGTTAACCTAAAATCATTTTTTACACTATTCATCAAAAATGATGTCTCAAAGAAAAAACCAAAAAAATCAACCTAAGCTAATTTTGGCGTTATAAATTAAAAAATATATATATGTTTATTTTATCAAATTAAATTTATAAATTTGTCTAATATTAATTTTAATATTTTTTTTACAGAAGGACATTAAAAGAAGTTAATTCGAGAAAATGGTATTTGAAAATTTGTTATTAATTTTCATATTACTATGTTTGATGACTATGTAATTATTATCTTGTTTAAATAATTATTAAAATAAAATGAAGTTTCTTAGAAACATCATTGTTGCGTGTAAGGTAAACTGAGTTGATGTTCCATGTAATGTATGTGAATTTGATGTTCTGTGTAACATACACAGATTTCATGTTTTGTATTACATATTCCATGTAAATTCCATGTGAAATGATTGTTTTACTTGGTTCAATTTAATAAATAAATGAAAATTGAATTTATTTGAAAAACAAGGTCAATAAATACTCAAGGTGTTACATTATACCCCCTTAAAATGAGTTCCTCTCCAAAAATTTGTCACTCGGGTAAAAAATGAGGATTTATATGCTTAATCATATCCTCAATTACCCACGTAGCTTCCTCTAACTAGTGATTTCCCTACAAAACATAGACCAGTTTAGTGGTCTTGTTTCGTATAACTTTCTCTGATATGTCCTGAATTTTAACTGGTTTTTCTTTGTAAGAAATATCATGATCCAACGGTATAACCTATGATTTTAGTACATGTGAAAGGAATGGTATGTACATACACAAGAGAGATACATAAAACATATAATGGACTTGAGATAGATTTGGAGAAAGTACCCTGATATGATCATGAATCTCAAAGGGACCGATACACCTAGGGCTTAGTTTCTCTTTCTTCTCAAATATCATTTCTCTATTTCATAGACATATTTGTACAAATAATTTTTCACCAAATTCAAATTCTAGATCATGCTGATAGTTATAATCATAAATTTATTTTTGATTTTGAGCTACCTTGATATGTTATTCTATGGTTCTAACATTCTTGACCATTTCTTTAGGAATCTTAGGACCCAATATCCTTCCTTCTCCAACTTCATCCCAACATGTTGGATCTCTAAATTTCATCCCATAGAGGGATTCATATGGTTCCATCTTAATTCTTGAGTTAAATATATTTTTGTAAAAAAAACTCAACTATTGGAATGTGTTGATGCCAACGACCTTTGAAATATTGAGAACAAGATCTCAACATATCCTCTAAGGTTTGAATTGTTCTTTCAGAATGACCATTGGCCTGAGGATGATATTCAGTTCTAAAAATCAATTTTGTATCATTTTCTTATTAAATACTTCTCCATAACATTGATTTAAAACTTGGGTCCTAAAGGAATACAATATAATGTGGTACTCAAGGAAACATTACCACTTCCTCAATATATATAATGGAGAGCTAAACTAGATAGAGATCTCCTATAACAGTGATGATGTGTGTTGACTTAGTAAGGTAATCAACTACCACTCATATAAAATTTAACCCTTTATATGTTTTGGGTATTTCCCTAACAAGGTCCATAGTTATGTTCTCCCATTTCAATTCTATTATGGGAAATAGATGCAACATCCCCTTTGACTTTTGTCTTTCATCCTTAAATTTTTGGCATACCAAGTGTAACACCCCAGGTAAATAAAGAGTATAAAATTTTCACATTTATCCATATTTGTGAATAAAATATTAATATTACTTTAAAGGGAATGCTATGCTTGATGGCGTACCCAATATACAACAACAAGTTCCTTTGAAATCATACGTTGCACTCTAATAATAAAATAATGGCAGTTAACACATAGCCGTTGTATTGACAGGAATGAATATAAATAACTAATTTATGATTAAATATGTTTGTTAAATGTTTTTACTTTTATCCAATAAATTTTAGAGGCTTAAAATACAAATGAATCCAATCTTAAGCATTGAATACACTAGTATTTTTAAAAGATTGTTTTACTACCTTTTGATGAAAAACCATTTTTAAATCAAACTTTTGAAAATTTTATAAGCACTATTTTTCAAAATAAACATATTACTTATGATTGGGACATTGAAATTTACCTTGGGTTAATTTTTTGTATTTTTCTGACAATATTCATCTTTCAATGAATAGTGAAAAATACTGCATTTTACATCAAAACTGCTTTTTCATATAATTTAATTATATGGTTATATTATCTTCTTAATTTTTTTAAAGTGTAATTGGAATTTATATTTACCATTTAATCCAATTATGGTCATTGGGATTAATTTCACTTTGGAATTGGGTATAAATAAGTGCCAAACCTTTCATAAATATTGTTTCTAAAAAACCCGCTATTTGTTTTGACAACGGGGAGTTTTTTTTAAATTAATTATTTCAATTTATGTGTTTGTAATTTGGTAAAATGGATTACATATTTGGAATCATAAGGTCAAAATTTTGTAATTAAGACTCTTTTTTTGGACATTATGAATAGTAACGACGGTAATTATCTTTAATTATCTTGATTAATGAGTAATCGGGTAGTTAAAGATAATAAGATAATATCATAATAATAAAAAAATGACCACAACATGTGTCCTAAGGCTACGGGTTGTCTCATGGCCGACCATGGGATGCATTGTGCCAAACTTGGGGGCCACATGGAATCACTTTTGTGAGAAAGTGACCTATTTATCTTTTTATTTTTAAAGAATGTTAAATGTAACAAAGAATGTATCACCAAAGTAAAATATTTTTAATTTTGTCTACATAAATGATATTTTGGACTATAAATATTCATTAGAAAGATAAAAAGATTTCCTATATCATGATATTTTGTTTATAATTTTTAGACATTAAATTTATTAAATTATTTATGACATCATGATGATGCAGTGATTACCTCATTAATAAAGGATTTAAATAAAATGGAAAGATAATGTAAAATCTAAGACCTACACAAGTCCAAAACATATTGTATGGGTGGATTTAGAACCCTTATCACCTTATACTCGAAACACATCAATGTGGGACCATTAAAATCCGAAACTCATTTGAAAATAAAGTTACATTTTACACCTTTCCAAGAGTGCCCCTCCTCTCCTCTTATAAAAGGCTCCCACCTCTACCTCCTTACCCACACTTCCAAAGCCTTTGTCTTGGACAACCTCTGCCCATTTTATCTCTTCACATCCCTCTCTAACTCCTTGAATCCTCACTTTGGGAATAATTCTTCCCAAGGAAGCCTTTGAGCTCAAACCAAAGGGAGTTACCCGACTTTAAGGAATATAAAGAAACGAATAGGACAAGTTGGACTTGAGGTAAGGGATCCTACTCCTCTCTTTCTTTTTAAATACACTCTTTTATGTCATTCCTTCTAAGCTCATATTTTTTGTGGTTGGGATGTTCTTTTATATTACTCTTACTGTAATTTTTATGTTCGTATGATGAGAGACCCTATTCTCTCTCATCAATCCATTTTGGAAGTTTTGAGTGGCGCCGTTAGGCTGTCGAATTTTCGTAAGAGATATAACCTCTCTCTTTCTCTTTAAGTACTCTCCTTTATGTCACTTCTTTTAAGCTCCTATTTATTATGATGGGGGATTTTCTTTTATATTTCTCTTGCTGTACATTTTATTGTAATGTGATGAGATACCCTATTTGATCTCATCAATCCATTGTTGGAAGTTTTAAGTGGCGCCGTTAGGCTGCCGAGTTTTCGTAAGGGATTTTTCATCTCACTTTAATTCCTATGAGATTTATGCTACATTTGACACAATTTCCTTTGAGTGGTGTATGTACTGACCATTATTTTACACATTGTGTAATATTCTTTCATTTATGAGTATTTACATCAATGTTGTATTGTCCTTCTTTCATGGGGCGTATGTTTCGAAAGATACCCATGTCGGTAAGGGAACCTTTCACCCTCCTCTTTTTAAAAGACTTATTTTATTGGGTATTTTAATTTACATATTGTTATGTTGGGATATGTTCTCATATATCCTTATTGATGTAAATTTTATGTCCAAGTGATGAGATACACTTTTTATCTCTCATCAACTCATTTTGATGTGACGTCGTTAGGCTGTCAAGGGAACTTCTTAACCCAATTTCGATTTCTTTGGGTTCAATATGTAGTTATTGAATATGTCATCCTTTGAATATGAGTGAATGACCTTTGATTATTTTACAATTAATATCAACTTATATTTGGTGTATTCTTTTGTCACACATAATTATGTAATTGATTTATCCTTAAACCAAGGATATTGCCTTTGTATGGGACTTCGTCTCAATCTCCTTTCATTGAGGCATATTTTATTTTATACACAACCTTCTTTTATATGGTGTATAAACCCCTTTGACTTTTACGTTTATCCAAAAGGAATCTTTCTTTATATGAATCGTTTTACTAAATGAAAAAAGGGAATGTTTTTTGTCATACGTATGCGGCGACAACGACTTCTCCGCCGCCGTGACCATTATTTGAATTTTAGCTTCCTCTACAAGCCATACCTTTTTTTAAAAGAAAAATAAAAACCATGTTTTACTTTTATTCTATTTTGGTATTGAAAATGGTTTTCATAATTTTTTTATATCAATGTGTTGTATTTATATCTTGTGATTGAAAGGTGGAAATGTTATGTTTCCATTATGCATGTTTTATGTGATACGGTTATGTTGAGGTTCTTGGGAATTATTATGAAGACAGGTGGTTTCGTGATAAACTAAGGGCGGGTGAGCCCGATATAGCTCTCCAATGCATTGGGTAACGCAAAGGAGTGAAACGTTAAGGTTTCTCCGAAGAGATTTAGGGAATATACTGTGGTGGGTATTCCAAACGTAACCAAGAGGGTTACTCCCTACGAAATAATGTTATGAATGCCTCAAGTTACCTTTTAATACTTATTATTTCTATGGTTTATTCATGATTTGATGAGGTATGTTAAAGTGCCTATGTTTTATGGGTAAATTATGATTTCATTCTTATGTATATATGAACTCATGTTTCCTTTCCATATTTTTATAACCCTTACTGAGCTTTTTATGCTCATCCCAAGTTTTTGAAATGTTTTTCACAGGTCAAGGGAAAGGTACATGATGTGATGATAGTGTCAAGGTTGTGTCAAGAAAGAATCTGTGTTTTATTTTAAATATGTTTCCATTGATGGGAAGAATGAATATTGTCTTTTAGGTAACCACTTTCTTTAAATGTGGAATGTAATTCAAGTTTCATGATCTAATTCTCTAAAACTCTAAACCTGAAAAGATCATCAATGTGTAATCTTGTAATAACTCAAGATTAAGTAAGGTTTAAGGCTGGGGCCTTATAACAAGCACTGAGATAAAAACTCTACGATATCTCTCTTCATACCATCCCTACAGAAGTATTATTTCAAGTCACTATACATATTCATACGTCCAAGATGAATAGAGAATGAATAACTATGAGCTTCCTCTAAAATATTCCTCTTCAAATCTGGTATTAAAGGAACGTGTACATGGTTCCTATAGAATATCATTCCATCCTGATCAAAGTTAAACTCAAGGAAATTTTTAACTTTCTTTTATAGCTCTTCACCTTCCTTATGTGACTCCTTAAACTTCACTAGGATAGATGGCTGAGAATTCATTTGAGGAATATAATATTTTTCCTTTCCTTTAGGATTTCATGATCCATCCTTTTTAAGTCTAGATATATTGAATATTTTGTGATCCTCATCATGGATCGGCTAGCATGATCCTTCTGACTCAAAAATATCGACCACCTTGTTTTCTTTCCCAGGGTGGTAATGTATTGAGTAGCCATAATCATTTATCAACTCTAACCATTTTTTTTGTGCGTGTTCAAATCCTTCATTGTTAATATATATTTTTGACTTTTATGATCGGTATATATATCAAAATTTTCTCTATAGAAATAATGCCTCTAAATATTTAATGAATAAATTACTCTTTCTTACTCAGAATCATGAGTTGGGTGATTTTTCTAATGAATATTCAATTGACGTGAGGCATAAGTGATAACCATGTTATTCTAAAAAAGAAAATATCCCAAAAACGTATTGGATGTGTAATTTCCCAGACCTATCTAGTCCATTCCTTTGAAAAAATCAAGTGTATGAGGTGATTCGGGAGGTCAAGGTCACTTATCCCCAACAGTTTTCCAATTTTTCTGGTTCAGTGAGCAGTTCCAATGGTAGACAGTTGTGAACAGTTCCATCAGTGAATAGTTCTATCGAAAACCTCTAATGGTAACCGCTCTTTCCTTTTCCAAATTTCTAATTCAATGAACAGTTCTATTAGTGAACAGTTCTATTGGTAACCTCTAATGGTAACCTCTCTTTCCTTCTCCAAATTTTCAATTCTATGGACAGTTCCATCGGTGAAGAGTTCTATCGGTAACCTCTAATGGTAACCTCTCTTTCCTTTGCCAAATTTCAAATTCTATGAATAGTTTCATCAGTGAACAGTTCTATCAGTAACCTCTAATGGTAACCTCTCTTTCCTTTTCCAAATTTCCAATTCTAGGAACAATTCGACCAGTGAACAGTTCTATTGGGAACCTCTATCAGTAACCTCTATTGGTTGCCTCGATTTTTCTTTTCCAAATTTTGAGTTCGTGAACAGTGTTTCTAGAACGATGAGGTCTATAGGTAACCTCTATTTTCCTTTCCCAAATTTTGAGTTTTTGAAGAATGTTTCTAGAACGGTGAGGTCTATCGGTAACCTCTATTTCATTTTCCAAATTTTGAGTTCATGAATAGTGTTTCTAGAATGGTGAGGTCTATCAGTAACCTCTATTTCCTTTGCCAAATTTGAATTTCATGAATAGTGTTTCCAGCTTCCTACAGTTTCTCCCCTTTAACGTTTCCTTTCACATAAAATGCATTTTAAAACCTTATTTTACTGACTCTAAGGCTGATTCATAGGCCATAACTCCTATATTAATTATTCTTAAGTCTTGGGATGTTTTTAATTCATAAAATCATGTTGTTTATTATGATCTACTTTTAATGGAAAATCCATTGTATCTTAAACTACTGCTCCGTTAAATCTTTTAAAGGGACAAGATATCTTCCACCCTAATTCTTTCTGCTTATTCTCAGTTGTGAGATACTCTAATATTTCATTCCTTCATCTAGGATTTGTGCAATCAAAATTTCGTCTTCATATTGGTTCTGCTCTATTTTGATGTAACAAAGAAGTATCAATCAATATTCGATATAAGGTATGTTTTACCATCGTTCTTTTGGGGTTTATCTTCTCATGTTCTCCTATCTATATCATACCATGTGATCTATATGCTTCTAATGAAGTTTTCTTGGGTTTCAGTTGGTACGGTTGTATGGTGGAATCCTTGGGTGGATGTAGTTGTCGCGAGAGGAGGCGATCATGAACCGTTGTGTGGACTATTCTCATATAAATAATGCCAGGAACCATTTGAAGTAGGGGATTCATTGCTTCTATTTTCTTTTATGTGCAACTGTATAGTTAGTAAGTTTTATTCCACTAGATGGAAATGGAATTGACATAATAAATATTTGAACTGGAAAATTAATTGATATTGATCATATTTTATTGCTTCTTGTTTTTCTAGATAGTGTGATAACAATGATTTCTTCGTATAGTTGTTCATTCTTGATGTAAATTGGGAAAGAACATAAACCAGAATTAATTGATAATGGTTTGGATAAAGATAAAGAGTGATGTAAGTGAATCCAGTTCTTCTAGTTGTTATTTGATGTTAATCAAAATGGTGCAGTAATAATTCTTAATTATTTGTGATAGTTTACTTTTTAGGTTTCCCAATGTTGGAACCTGTGATTAATAAATCAGTTAATCCAAGTTGGGTTAAAGAACTGGTGGTTTGATTAAAGATAATCTATTGTAGGGTTTTGAGTTACCCTCTTGGTTGTTTAAGGGCCAAGATCTCATTTGATATGATGTTTGTTTTTCCTACTGCTTGTGATGTGGTGTGAGCCTGGATGGCTGTTCTGATATGTGGGGGAAGGGAGGACACACAGTATGATGGAATGGGTTGGATGTGAATATTTGGATGCTTGTTGATTATTATTGGTTGTTTATGTGCTTTACTTCCTCCCACTTCCCAAGGTAGCTGGTCTTACTTACCCTTCTTCCAAAAGGGGAGAAGACGCGTGGGGTATGCCACATTATTTCCGTGTTTAGTTTCTCAAGGGAGAATGAGTCTACACTCTTTCTATAGGCAGAAAAGAATCGACGGGTAGTTCATCTACTCACCAGGTTGACCCCCCTTGTGTTTAGTAGCATAGAATGATTTTCAAGAATGCTTGGGAATATGGGAAAGTAATAATGTAAAAAAATAATCGAATAAAAGATGTTAACACACGGGGTTTGTAGCTTGAGGGGGTGTAAAGATGAGGTGGTGATTTGAAGGAATAGTGTAATTTGGGTGTGATGGTAATGAAATTTAATGTGGAATTGTTATTGGTTAATTAAGGTTTAAACAATTAATTAACATAATGTGAAACTCATAAAAAGGTAATGAAATAATGTATTAAATCTCTTAAAATGGTTGTGTGCTTATTGGATACCTAGTCTTAGAAGTGGCATCCAGGAGTCCGGGAGACGTTAGCAGCAGTTGAGTCTAAGACTAGGTTATGCCCATAGTGTGGTAGTGAGCTATAGTATATTATGTACTTTTTATGTTTCTATATGCTACTCCACCCTTTCAATAGGGGAAACTGACACCCTAGGGATTCTAAGCCCTGTGGGGTGTTTTACCCAACATTCCAGTGGGAGGATGAATGGATGACTACCCCCTTTGGCCCTTCTCTCTTCTATTGGTAGTTACTTGTGCGGGTAAGCGCAGTGGTTAGTTTTCCCCATATATGTGTGTATAGGGCTGTAATGGATTGGGTTTATTCACACACATATATTCTAGATATAGTTTCCAATGGACTACTATATGTGAAACATGTATAGGTTGTGATGGATTGAGGATCCTTACTCGATGTTTGGGCTGTAATGGCTTGAGGTATAATACCTGATGTATGATACACATTATGCGGGATGTGGTGGCTCCCAGAAACTACCAAGTTACTTTGCTTACGTGGACATGGTGGTTTTTTTGTAGGAGGTGCATATTGTGTTGCTTCGCCCAGGTATTTGTGGGAAAGACTTTTTGGAGAAAGATGCTCAGGACGTGCGACATTATAGAAAAGCGGAAAACCAATGGGGAAGTAGTAGCAGGGTGCCCTTGATATTCTTTATTATATGATATATTCTTATATGCATTACTTGGTGAGAGTAGCCATGGTGAGGCTGGGAACTTATTATACTTGTTTAGGTGATGAGTTAGTTTCACTTTTTGTTCACTGTGCTTTAACATGCTTTCTTTACTTCTGAACGAGAGGCTTCAGGTAGGATCCTACTGATTATACTATTAACTCACCATATGTATATATAAACTGCTTTTCAGGTCACTTGGAGTAGGTTGGAGATCTGGATGGTTACTACTAGCTTACGATTGCAGGAGGTGTTCGGGCTTGTGGTTGCTACTATTTTACTTCCTTTTTTGGTACTTGCAGTTTTTTCCATTCAGTTGTATTAGTTTTTTCATGACATTTCATATGAGTACTTGGGATTTCTTTCATCCTACTGGTTGAGTTGGAGTTGGTTGGGGTCTATCTTATCTCTCTTTCGCGTGTGTTCTCTTAGAGGGTAATGCCTCTCATTTGTGTGTTTACTATACCCTCATTTCTAGTCGCAAACCAGGGGCCTACTAGAGGTGGGACTCGGGGGTCATTATCTCCCTTCTCACTTTTCTGGCCCAGGAGGGGTACACTTTGTGGGGAGGGGGTCGTGACAGAGTGGTATCATAGGTCTAGTTGAGGGATAGGATGGGGTTTAGAGTTAGGCATGGGTGAGATTTTATGAGTTGGTAGGGAAACGGTGTCATTCAGGTTTAGTGAGTGATGTAAAAACTGGAGACCAGTAGAGACATAAGCATTTAGGGCCCCCTATGATCAGATGTATGGACCTTTAAGATTACAATGACTACTAAATGAGGTGATACTAGTTTTAGGGTAGAGACCTACGAAAGGTTCATGCATCATTCTTCATTGTGCCTGCGTTTGAATAGGTAGACCTTGGGATTGGTTAATCTAAAATGAAAAATAGAAAAAATTAATTAATTAATTAATGTTAAGTCTTCCATATTCCAGGTTTAGGAGCCCTAACTGTTTGTTATTTTATAGGTATGGCTCCATGTCAGTGTCCTCATCAGAATCGCATAGAAGACATCTAGCAGGCTGTTCCAACAGATCACCGTAGGGTAGAGGTTGACGATGATGACACTTGGAGGAAGACACTATGAGAGTTTTAGCACTAGAGTCTGCATAAGTACGAGGGCTATGTTTCACATGTAGTCACGGAAGACTGGTTAGAGTAGGTCGAGATTGGCTTTAGTTAGATCCATGCTCAGAAGGAGAACTGTAAAGACCCTAAATTCCCATGTAAGTTTTTTTAATAAATGGGATTTTTATAAGTCTGCGAAAATTTATGTCGTGTGATTCTGAGGCCCAGAGTGCCCGGAATGAATTTCTGAACTTTTTTTCGGGTACGTTCAGTAAACGTGCGAGTGGGTTTTAATATCTTTTGAATCGGTGCTCAGAATTGAAATCTGAGGGCACCGTTGAACTCGAAGTTCTGGTATTTTCTTAAGGAGACCTTTACCTCGACCATAGTAGGTATTGGGTGGAAGTTAGATTTTCGCATATTCGTGAAAGAATAAAATAAAAATAAAATTATGTAACTTTTATTTTTATTTTTAATCCATGTGGATGTTGAGAAGTGGGGACCACTAGACCTAAACCTCCCATGAGAGGTTATAATGGTGGGGACCACCCAAACTAACCTCCCATGATAGGTAATAGTGGTGGAGAACACCCGAGGCTTAAACCTCTTGAACTCCCCTCTTAATGGAGAGAAACCCCCTCAACTCCCTCTTTAATGTGGAGGAGCCTCTTGAGCTTCCTCCACAGTAATTAAGCCAACGCACCACTTTAATATGCCAATCTAGTTAATTAATTTATCCAATTTGAATTTTTATTCCAATAAGCTAAATAATAGATAACTTGATCAATTATTTTGGGGACTATTTATTTTTGGTGGAATTAGGGAGAGGAGGAACTTTGGAGGATTATTTTCTTCAATGAATAACTTCACCTCCCAATGAAGAATGTTCCGCCAACAAAGAACACCGACCTCAACTTCGACCTTCTTCCTCGGGACTTCTTCCGACGTGGGACGTCTTCATCTACAACGAATCGACGTTCGTACTTCCTCCCTCACAATCTTAACCATCGAACAATCCTGAGTTAGGGGTTTATTTCTATTTGTTTATCACTTCCCATGTACACCCCTTCTATTTCTTTTGAGGGTAGGGAACAATCATTGTGGGAGGATGGGATTTTTGATGCTCAATGACCATGTTCTTGATGAGAAATATGCTAACACCCTAACGCGGAGGGTATGGGCCAAACAAACATGGCCCGACCCCTCCACAAATATTGTGATGATTTTTGGTGTAGAACACGATGAAGCTGACGGTGCAACGACACCACACCGCGGCCACCATCGCTTCACGACCTCCACACCCCACGGCTCCACCACCCGTAGCCCCACCGTCCACCGTCCTCCATCCGCCGTCCGCCGATCCACCGCCGTTGTCCGTCGTCCCTCGTATGCCATCCGCTGAGCCACAATCTGTCGTCCGTCGGGCCGCCACCACCATCTGCCGAGCCACCACCACCGTCCTCCGATCCACCGCTGGTCGGACCACCGACCCATGGCCAGACTGCCACTCAAGGCCGGACCGCCTCCCCACAGTCGGATCGTCGCCCCGTGGCCTAACTGTCAACCCGTTGTCAGACCGCCGCCCGACGGCTAGTCTGCCACCCAGCGGTCGGACCGCCGCCCTGTGGCCGGACCGAAACCCCGCAGTCTGACTGCCACCCACGGTCAGACCGCCCCAGCATGGTCGGACCACCGACCAATGGCCGGACCACCGCTCCGCGTCCTGTCTGCCACCCCGTGGTTGGATCGCCGACCTGTGGTCGGTCCGCTGCCCCTCGGTCGGACCGCCGACCAGCAGCCGGACCACCACCCCGCGGTCTCGCACCGCCCTCAGCTGAGCCACCCCGCACCCTCATAGTACCCCTCATATGAGCTGCCATCGCAGCACCCACACGGACCTCACAGGCCGGGCCAGACCCAATGAGCCAGGTCGGACCAAACCCAGGCCCACTAGGACCCATTTACTTTCTTTTAGCCATAACCTTGGCACTGGACGTCTACTAGATGAACCGTCAGTGGAATTGGGAACCATGAAGTGATTTAGTACCTTTAAGAGATACCCCACTATGTTTTGGATAAATATGGGGAACAGTCAGGTTGGATTGAGTACGAATCCAATCGGGCCCCTGGGACTAAAAGGATAATAACTCACATATCGTTCATCCGATTGATGGGCCGTCTGTTACGTTGAGACCCTTATGACATGGTGGACCTTTGAGACACTTATTCATGAGACTTTGTGGTAGTTAGAGTATCAACCAATAGCTTGTGGAGCGGATCCTCTCGGAGACGAGCGAACGTAGTGCGGGAATCCTGTGGCTAGCTGAGACTTGAGGACTACTAACCTTTACTCCTCAAAGTGACTCAACAGGCCTAGTGGGGAGCGCCTTGGTGACACAGAATACCAACATTGGGGAGTGAATTGGTGACACGGCAGACGCACGGTACTCAACAGGAGGAGTACCTCAGTAGGACACTTGGGGGAGTGCCTTGGAGACTCAGCAGACCCACGGTGGGGAGTGCCTTGGTGACACGGCAGACCCACGGTACTCAATAGGATTACCTTAGCAGTCCAAGGTTAGTGGGAAGTGCCTCTGAGTGATGCGGCATTCCCACTGTACTCGATAGAGGAGGAGTTCTCCCACAACAGTGTTGTTTGAAATTGTCACTCAGAATGTTACTTGATACTACCCTTAGAAAAAATCCTGGTGTGAGCTGAGTCAGTACCTCTGTGTTTTTCTTCATTATTGAGATGGATGACTTGATAACATAGGTATATGTAATGGAATATACCTAAGTAAGGTTATCTATTTATTTAATACTTTCTAATTTATCCTTGATGGATTTTGTGAGACCTAGAGGGTCTCGGGGTCCCTACTGAGTATGTTATACTCACCCTTTCATGGGATATGCCCACACCTTGTTGTGTAGGATGTAGATGACGGATAGTGCTGACTGAGTTTGGGAGTACCAGGACTGGACCGTTCCCGGAGTCGGACCCTACGACGTGTCGATACGCAGGGGAGACGGGTGTACGTGGAGTGCTGAGGAGGCGATCTGTACCTACCCTTCGGGTAGGAACCTCGATGGACGACCCAACATCTGACTTTCCCCTTTCTTCAGTTGTATTTTATCATAGTTTTACTTGTAATTTCTAGTGGGGATTGTATTCTGGACCCCTTTTACTTACTGTACTCACTCTTTTTACAGTTCTGTTTACTTGTGTTCCTATCTTGTTGTGTGCTTGGTTACATTTTCTTTTAGGTTATAAATGAAATGCCTTCCCAGTTTTGGGGAATACACCTTCAGTGCTATTCACCAGCCCCAAGCCTATGGAAGGCGGGATTAGGGTAGTCACGGCACAGGCCCCGGGGGATAGGTCATAACAAATTGGTATTAGAGGAGTCGGTTCCACTACAGAACTAGGACTCTGATATTTTCTATAAAGCAATAATGTTAAGGGTAATGAGTGTGGTTTTAAGTTAAAGGAGTCCAGTGTTGGTGTGGTTCCCAACATATCCATACACCAAGACCCTTACTTCTGATTTCTGACTCAGTGCACGAAAAAAGTGACTGTGTGTGTTTTCAAAATATTTCTTTGTAATATTTTGAGTCAGCTCACCAAGTATAACTTTTAGCTCACCAGGTATTAATTTTTGACTATGGAGCACCTATTTCTTTTCAAGATGCCTCCATGAAGACAGCCATCTAGAGTTCCACGAGTTGTATGCACTAATATCCCACCGAGTGATGAGGCCTTGGTGCAGAGCCCTATTCCAGTAGAGGCACCAGCGGAGGAATCAGCGGTATCATTACCCATTAGGCCACCGATTCCACCAGCCCAAACAGTATATAGTGCATGCTGCTTGAGCACATTGCATGAGTTCTAGTGTCAGAGGCCACCAAGGTTCAGGGGAGATATGGACCCGCATACGGCTGAGGACTGGATGGAGGCTGTAGTGAGATTCTTCTGACTCGTAGGGACACCAGCTGATCTCATGGTGATCCATGCCACCAGCCTTCTACATGAAGCAGTAGGAAGATGGTGGATCATCATGTTCTATGTTCACGATGAGGTGACGCTTATATGGTCAGACTTCGAGAGCCTTTTTCGGGCAGAGTTTGTTCCAGTAACTCTTCGCACAGTGCGCATACAAGAGCTTCTTCATCTACAGCATGGCAGTATGACTATAGCTCAGTACTCAACGAGGTTCACTAAACTCTCACGTCACTCCACCGATATGGTGAAAGACCCTTTCTTTAGGTTCTGCACCTTCGAGCAGGGGATTAGGTGAGAGATCAAGGCTTCGATGATCTCACTCAATATCCCGACGTAGGCGGTGGTGTTAAAGAGATCCCTCTTGGTGGAGAGTTTCATTTTCGAGTAGTCACTAGTGGCGAGACCCACTACCAGTTGTCACGTAGCAGAGTCTTTTGCAGCTAGAAGCAGACAGATTTCACTGAGGTCCAAGAGGACCAGACCTACAGGTGGATGACCGCATGACTTAGGATCGGTTGTTCGGGGCACCCGAGGCGGGGCCAGTTATACCTGGAGCAGGAAGGGTTTCACATGTGGTGGGTAGGGTCACATGGATCGTGATTGTCCAACCCGTCTTATGGATGATCAGCATACAGTCGAAGGATCTCCCAGGTAGAGATAGATATTTGACGGAGGAGGTCCACTGGGAGCAGGTGGGCGTGGTAGGGGAGCTGGTCGTGTATCTGGCGGTGGGTGATGAATTGAGATGTTTTCACCACCACCACCAAGAGGTCCACCCCGACCACAGGGAGCAAGTGGATAGGGGAGAGCTCAGCTTCAGGTAGATGAGGCCTACAATCACGGCGCTCCAGAGATTATACGAGGTATGATCTATGTCTACTCCACCATAGCTACAGTACTTATAGACACAGGTTCCAGTCATTCTTTTATTTCCATTGCCCTCGTTCGGATCTCAGAGATTCTAATGGATTTTTTGGCTCGATCCTTACGGCTAGAGACTCCTACGGGAGCAGATTTGATGATTACGCACTAGTGCCGGCAGTTTCAGCCTACTCTAGGAGGCAAGAGATTTGGCTGGGATCTTCTAGTAGCGGCATAGAGGCCTTACGATGTCATCTTGGGAATGTACTGGTTATCTACAATACATGCTCAGATTGACTGTATTAGGTGAAATTTGCGGTGTGTCCACACGGATGGGACTAGGTTTACCTTCACTGGAGAGAAAGGAACCTTTTTAGTGTAGGATGGACTTACCCGGAGGAGAGTGCAGCCGATCACTAATTAGTTGGCTAGCCTTGCCCTCAAAGTTATTGATGTGGAGAGCCTGAGCTATCCTATAGTGGTGGACCAGTACATGGATTTTTTCCCTGATGATGTTCCAGTTCTACCTCCTCATAGATTTGTGGACTTTTACATTGACTTGTACCCTAGGATGACACCTATAACGACACCAGCATATCGGATGGCTCTCGCAGAGCTTCGTGAGCTACGGGTACAGTTAGAGGACTTGTAAGGGAAGGGATTCATCTAGCCCAGTGTTTCTCCTTGGGCAGCCCCGATTCTATTCGCCAAAAAGGTGGATGAAAGCTTGAGGCTTTGTGTTGACTATCGGGGCCTGAACCAAGTGACCGTGAAGAACAAGTACTCACTCCCAAGGATTGATGACTTCTTTGATCAGCTGAAGGGAGAATGGTGGTTCTCGAAGATAGACCTTAGATCAAGCTATTACCAGCTCAGATTAAAAGATGAGGATGTGCAGTATACTGCCTTCGGGTGTCGGTATAGCCATTAGGAGTTCTTGGTTATGACATTCGGTGTGACCAAATATCTAGAAGTGTTTGTGGGACTCATGAACATGATCTTTCATCCATAACTTGATCGTAATGTAGTGGTCTTCATCGACGACATTCTGATCTACTTTAATGCTATAGAGGATCATGCATATCATTTGCAGGTGGTACTGGACATACTCCGAGAGCACCAGATTTATGGTAAGCTCTCGAAGTCCCGGTTCTAGATCCAAGAGGTTCACTTTCTGGGACATGTCATATCGTAGGCTGGAGCTGTAGTATATCCAGTGAAGATTGAGGTGGTACCTGCTTAGGATCCACCTAGTATTGTGACAGTGGTTCAGAGTTTCCTGGGTTTGGCTGGATAATACTGTAGGTTTGTGCCAGATTTCCCTAGAGTTGCAGCACCACTATCAGCATTGACGAAGAAGGGGAAACCCTTCGTTTGGTCAAAGAGATGCCAGTATAGTATTCAGGAGCTATGGCAGAGGCTGACTAGTGCCCCCATCTTGAGGCTACCAGAGGAGGTCATAGGGTACGTAGTTTACTGCGACACATCAGGGACCAGACTCGGATGTGTCCTAATGCAGAAGTGAGTAGTGATCAAATATGGTTCTCAACAGTAGAAACAGCACGAGCATAATTATGCTACCCATGACCTGGAGTTAGTAGTTGTGGTCTTCACCTTGAAGATGTGGTGGCACTATCTGATGGGAAAGCATTTTACCGTGTACTCTGATCACAAGAGTCTCAGGTATATCTTCTCCCATAAGTACCTGAACCTGAGACAGCGAAGTTGGCTTGAGTTCCTCTATGACTATGACTTTGATATAGTCTATACTCTTGGGAAGGAAAATTTTGTAGCAGATTCACTCAGTAGAAGGTCTGGTATACCACTTCTAGGTGAGGTGATGAAGAAGCTATCTGCTTTGCAGATATCCTTCGTGGAATGTGATGGAACATCTTTCCTTCAGTCTCTTACAGTCACTCGCCCACTTCTTTAGTGAGTCAGGGAGGCGTAGGGTGGAGACACTGACTGTGAGGCACAACGTTCTTAGATATCCCCAGGACATGCACCTGATGGATTTTCTGAAGGTAGGGAGCACGTCATCCTCTTTAGAGGATATACCATGTTACCAGTGTAACTTCAGGAGGATGTGTTGAGGGAGTTCCACACTTCCCCTCTAGCAGCATATCTAGGAGTGGCGAAGATGTACCAAGATCTCCAACAATAGCACTGGTGGTCGGGAATGAAGAAATCAGTAGCAGATTTTGTCTCTCGATGCCTCACTTTTCATCAAGTGAAGGTGGAGAATCAGGTACCATCGGGCTTGGTTCAGGCTTTAGAGTTCCTAGAGTGGAAGTGGGATGGGATATCCATAGACTTCGTGATAGTACCTCCATGTACATTCAGGTGACATGACTCAATTTGCGTTATCGTTGACCAACTCAGCAAGTCATCCCACTACCTACCGATCAGAGATCAGGATTCAGTAGAGAGCATGTGATTCCTCTTTGTGTAGGAGATTGTGAGATCACATGGAATACCCTCGATTATTTCCTCTGATCATGATTCATGTTTTACTTCCTAGATATGGAAGGGGTTGCAAGAGGCTTTCGGGATGCAGCTTCATTTGTGCACCACCTTCCATCCTCAGACGAATGGCCAGACTGAGGAGACCATTTAGACCCTTAAGGACATGTTTCATGCCTATTTCATCAACATCGGTCACAGTTGGGAGGATCACTTGCCTTTGGTGGGGTTTGCGTACAACAATAGCTATCACTCCACCATTGGGATGACACCTTTCGAGGCATTGTACGGGTGACCTTGCAGATCCCCCTTATGCTAGACTGACCTTGGAGAGTCAGCACCAATGTGACCAGAGGTGCTACGGGCTACCACGGAGAAGGTACAGGTCATCCAAGAGAAGATGAAGATTGCACAAAGCAGGCCGACGTCGTATGTCGACAGGAGGTGGAGACCTCTGGAGTTCGAGGATAGGGACCATGTCTTTCTATGGGCCTCACCTCGTCGCGGTCTACAGATATTTGGCCGAGGCAGAAAGATATCTTCGAGATTCATCGGACCTTTTTAGGTCCTTAGCAGAGTTGGAGAGGTGGAATAACGCTTAAATCTTCCACCTCATATGCACCGGTTGTATGACGTCTTCCATGTGTCCTAGCCTAGGAGATACGTGCATGACCCTACCCACATCATCGACTGTAGAGAGATGGATGTCAACGATGGGGTGACTTTTACGGAGGTTCCAGTAGAGATTGAGGATCGACAAAAGCAGGTCCTTCATAGATGGTGGACACCTCTGGTGCGCATTCACTGGTAGCACAGGAACCTCCAGAAGAGAACATAGAAGTGGTAGGCGTAGATGCGTTCTCATTACCCCCTCTTGTTTAACTAGTTTGAGTTGTGGCTTATGGGGACATAGAGCCCTGATGTGGGGAGAAAATAAAGACCCAAAATTTCTATGTAAATTTTTTTAAAAAAATGGGAATTTTACGAGTCTGCAAAAATTTATGGCATGTGATTCCGTGGCCCGGAGTGCCTTGAATGAATTTCTGAACTTTTGTTTGGGTACGTTCAGTAAATGTGCGAGCGGGTTTTTTTAACATCTGAACTGGTGCTCAGAATTGAAATCTGAGGGAATTGTTGAACTTACAGCGCCGGTATTCACTTACGAAGACCTTCACCTCGACCGTAGTAGGTCAAGGGTGGAAGTTAGCTTTTTGCATATTTGTGGAAGAATAAAATAAAAATAAAATTATGTAACTTTTATTTTTATTTTTATTTTATGTGGATATTGAGAAGTGGGTACCACCAGACCTAAACCTCCCATGAGAGGTTATGATGGTGGGGACCACCCGCAGAAACCTCCCATGAGAGGTTATGGTGGTGGGGACCACCTGAGGCTTAAACCTCTTGAACTCCCCTCTTAATGTAGGAGAATCCCTCTCAACTCCCTCTTTAATGTGGAGGAGCCTCTTGAGATTACTCCACATTAATTAAGCCGATGCACAACTTTAATATGCCAACCAAGATAATTAATTTAGCCAATTTGAATTTTTGTGCCAATAAACTAAATAATAGATAACTTAATCTATTGTTTTGGGGACCATTTCTTTTTGGTGGAATTGGGTAGAGGAGGAAATTTGGAGGATTATTTTATTCAACGAAGAACTTCACCACTCAACGAAGAACACTCCGTCCATGAAGAAAGATGACTTTGACATCGACCTTCTTAATCGGAACTTCTTCCGATGTGGGAAGTCTCCATCTACGATGAATCAACATCCATACTTCCTCCCTCACAATCTCCATCATCGAACAATCAAGAGGTAGGGGTTTATTTCTATTTGTTTATCACATCCCATGTACACCCCTTCTATTTCTTTTGCGGGTTGGGAACAATAACTATGGAAGGATTAGGTTTTTGACGCTCAGTGACCATATTCTTGATGAGCCATATGCTACCACTATAACGCGGAGGGCACGGGCCAAAAAAACATTGCTCGACCCCTCGGCAAATCTTGTGATGATTTGTGGTGTTGAACGAGAAAAAGGGTACAGTGAAACAACACCGCCTCGTGGCCACCACCGCCTCGCGACCTCTATGCCTCGTGGCCCCGCCGTATACCGTACACCGTCCGTAGAGCCTCCACCACCATATTTCGTCCACCATCCACTGAGCCGACATCTGCTGTCTGTCGGGCCACAGCTACCGTCCGTTGAGCCGCCACCACCGTCCGCCGAGCTACTGCCAGCCGGACCACCCGCCCACGGCTGGACCGCCTCCCCATGGCCGAACCACCGCCCCGCATCCGGTACTCTACCCTGTAGCCAAAATGCCGCCCCGCGACCGGACCACAGCACCGTGCCCGGACAGCAACCTATGGCTGGACAGCCCCCGCACGGCCGGACCGTCGACCCGCGGCCGGACCGCCGCCCCATGGCCGGACGACCGTCCCATGGCCAGACCGCCACCCCGCCGAAGGACCGCCGACCCATGACTATTCCACCACCCAACGGCCAGACCACCGACCCGCGGCCGGACCACCACCCCGCGGTCTCACACCGCCCTTGGCTGAGCAGCCCCATGTCGGTCCAAGCCGCCCTGTGCCCTCGTGGTACCCCCCAGCCGAGCCGCCCTCGCGGCATCCTCACAGCCCACACGGGCCAGGCCGGACCCAATAGGTCGGGTCGCACTATGGGCCGCGCCAGACCCAATGGGTCGGGATGGGTTGGTCCGACCGGGCCGGATAGGACCCGGGCCCACTATGACCCATTTACTTTCTTTTGTCCATAACTTTGGCACCGGATGTCCATTAGACTAACCGTCAGTGGTGTTGGGAACCTTAGAGCGAGTCAATCCTTTTGGGTGATACCCCACTATGTTTTGGATTAATATGGGGAACAGTTAGGTTGGATCGAGCACAAATCCAACCCGGCCCCCGAAACTAAAATGCTAATAACTCACAGACCGGGCGTTAGATTGACGCGTCGTCTATTACGTTGAGACCCCTATGACATGGTGGACCTTTGAGACACTTATTCGTGGGTATTCGTGGAAGTTGGTGTGTCAACCAATAGCTTGTGGAGTGGATCCTCCTGGAGATGAGTGAGCGTTGTGTGAGAACCCAGTGGATGGCTGAGACTGGACGACTGCTGACCATTTCGACTCAGAATGACTCAACAGAACCAGTGGGGAGCGCCTTGGTGATGCGGTAGACCCACGGTGGGGAGCACCTTAGTGAAATGGCATAACTATGGTACTCGACAAAAGGAGTACCTCAGCAGGCCACGTGGGGGATTGACTTGGTGATGCGGTAGACCCATGATGGGGAGCACCTTGGTGATGCGGTAGACCCACGGTACTTGATAGGAGGAGTACCTCAGCAGTCCAAGGTTAGTGGGAAGCGCCTCTATGTGATGCGGCAGGCCCACTATACTCGGTAGAGGAGGAGTTCTCCAACAGTTGAGTTGTTCGACATTGTGACAGGGAATGTTACTTGATACTACCCCTAGAGAAAATCCTAGTGTGAGCTCAGTCAGTACCTATGTGTTTTTTCTCATGATTGAGATGTATTACATGATAACTTAGGTATATGTATGGGAATAAACTTACGTAAGGTTGTCTGTTTATTTCATACTTTTTTATTTATCCTTGATATATTTTTTGAGACCTAGAGGGTCTCGAGTTCCCTACTGAGTATCGTTATACTCACCCCTACACGGGATATGCCTGCACCTTGTTGTGTGGGATGCAGACGACGGACAGTGCTGACTGAGTTTGGGAGTACCAAGACTGGATGGTGCCTGGAGTTGGACCATACGGTATGTCAGTACGTAGGGGAGTCGGGTGTACGTGTTGTGTTGAGGAGTTGATCTATACTTACCCTTTAGGTAGGAATCTCGGAGGACGACCCAACAACCGACTTTACCTTTTCTTCAGTTGTATTGTATCAAATTTGTACTTGTACTTTCCAGTTGGTCTTGTATTCTGACCCCCATTTACTTACTATAATCACTCTATTTACATTTCAGTTTAATTATGTTCCTATCTTGTTGTGTGCTTGGTTATGTGTTCTTGCAGGTTATAAAGGAAATGTCTTCCCAGTTTTAGGGAATACTCCTTCGGTTCTAGTCGTCATCCCCTGGCCTATGGAATGCGGTCTTAAGGTAGTCACGACATGGGACCTAGGGGATGGGTCATGACAAGAACTGGGTGTCCTTGGTTGTGACGATGCTATGTGGAGCAGCGAGGCAGTGGTGGTTCTTTATCTTTAGGGATCACAAGGAGTTGGTGATCTCATGGGAGGAGTTCCGAGATAAGTTTAGAGTTGAATTTATATCTTTGACCATGAAGGAATCCAATCACCAGGGGCTCCTTACCCTTCAACATGGGATCTCTAGTGTGTGAGAGTTTGGAATCTGTTTCAGGAACCTTTTATAATATGATTTGGACCTGTTTCCAGATGAGGAGGTTTGGGTGAGGCATTTTGAGGAGGCTTTTCATCCATAGATCCAGTGCCAGGTCACCCCATTTATGCTGAAGACATATATTGAGGTGTTGACGAGGGAAGAGGTTGTCGAGAGGACTTTGTCCAGTACTGGATCATCATGAGAGGGGAGTACTCATTGTTCCTCACGAAGCAGAGCTGTGGTCCGGGGTTCCTGGTTTCCAGGGCAGAAGATTTTTTGTTTAGCTTGGGGTAGGTCCCAGCCATTCACATCTCGTTTCTCCAAAGGTAGAAACTCTCAAGCCTATGCGAAGGGATCAGACACTTGTTTTTCTTGGGGTGTGTGAGGTCATCAATAGCAGGAGTGCTCGACCTTTCAGAGTAGTCATCGTGCACCCGGTGCTCCGCTCCATGTTCCTCCGTTGAGGCAGTTCCAGCCGAGTCAGTAGCAGTAGGTTACACCAGCTTTAGATCAGCAGAGGGTAGATGGGGAAGGAAGAGGACAGCCCTGTGATGCTCTCCATCCTTAGAGAGAAAATCACAGCCATGTTTGTGGTCTTCATCAAGGTTAGAGAGGTCATGGAGGAGTTCATGGTCAGCTTCATGCTCTAGCGTTTCCATCTCTAGGAGAACCAGACATTGTTCGAGGTACCCTTTGCTTGTTTTCTACCTTAGTGTATGCCTTGTTTGATTCAGGAGTGACACACTCCTTCATATCACCTACCCTTGTCCATGATTTGGGACTTGAGGTGGAGAGGTTTCCAATTCCCTTGGTGTTGACTACACTAGTTGTAGGTCGAGCTAACTTGTTTGAAGTATGTAGAAACTGTGAGCTGGTGTTGGGGTATCACCACTCTAGGGGAGATTTCCTATTTTTATGAATACAACCATATGATGTCATCCTCAGCATGGATTGGTTTTATTCGGTGTACGCTATTGTGGATTTCTTGAGGAATAAGGTTGTTTTCTTTGGTGCAGATGGAGAGTCGATGGTGTTTGTTGGAAAGCCAAATCCTCAGATGGGTCATAGGCTTGTTCTGTCCTTATCATCCATGATGTCTAAGATGATGTTGAGTTCTTCATAGGTTCAGCATTTGGTGTTTCCTAGGGTCGTAGAAGAGTACCCAGATGTTTTTCCTGAAGAGGTTGTAGCATTACCCCCTTGACGAGAGATCAATTTTGGGATTGAGCTACAACCAAGAGTGTCTATTATCTCTATGTCTCAAAATATGATGGCCCCATCTGAGTTACGAGATCTACATATACAGCATGATGGTCTGTTAGAGTGCAGTTTTGTTCGTCCAGGTGTGTCACCATGGGGTGCACCGGTTTTGTTTGTGAAGAAGGCTGATGGGAGTTTGCAGTTGTGTTTCGATTATCATATCTTAAACAAAGTGACAATAAAGAATCGCTATCCTATTCTGTGAATTGATGATTTATTTAATCAAATGAAGGGTGCAAGTTTTTTCTCAAAGATCGACTTGCGGTCAGGATATCATCAGATGTGTGTGAAGGACAAGGATATCCCAAAGACTACTTTTCGTTGTTTTCATGGGCATTATGAGTTCGTTGTAATTCCATTCAGTGTGATAAATTCTCCAACTGTGTTCATGGGATTATTGAACGCTGTGTTCCATGAGTTTTTGGACACGTACATGGTGGTTTTCATCGATGAAAAACTTGTGTACTCCACATCTGAGGAAGAGCATGCAGAAAATCTACGCTCCATTTTGGGAGTTCTTCGTCAACATTAGTTGTTTGGGAATTTGTCAAAGTGTGAGTTTTGGGCTCAAGAATTCCATTTCTTAGGAAATGTTGGGTCCCAAAAGGGAGTATCTTTGCATCCATCAAAGATAGAATCAGTTGTGTCTTGGGCAGCCCCCATGACAGTGTCAGAGGTGCGAAGTTTCCTTGGTCTCGCAGGCTACTACAGGAGGTTCTAAGAAAATTTCTCTCGAGTTGTGACTCCTCTAACAGCATTGACCCAGAAGAATTAGGCATTCATATGGATTGATTAGTGTCAATAATCTTTCGAGTATCTAAAGGAGAAGTTAGTAAGTGCTCCAGTTCTTTGTCTTCTATTATAGGGAGTTCAGTTTGATGTTTTTTGTGATGCTTCACATCTGGGGTTAGTTTGTGTTCTCATGTAGCAAAGATCAATTTTTTCTTATGGGTCTCAATATTTAGGTCCCCATGAACGTAACTATGCCACCCACGATCTTGATTTGGCAGTCGTGGGGTTTTCTCTGAAGTTTTGGAGACATTACCTCATTGGAGATCGCTCTGTGGTTTTCACCAATCATAAGAGATTGAGGTATGTTTTCTCCCAACATGACATGAACTTACAACAACATCGGTAGATGGAGTTCTTAGAGGAATATAACTTTGAGATATCATATGCACCTGGAAAGGGGGATGTGGTAGCTGATGCATTGGTTCGAAAGTCACGTAGTCATGTTGTGCATAAATCTGCTGATTCCTAGAGAGTAATGGAATAACTCTCAGCATTACATATTGATATGGGAGAAGTTGGGGGTAGAGGTTGTCTTTTTCAAATGATGGTGCAGTCATCTATCGTGAAGAAAGTGGAAGATTCCCAGTTGGGTGATCTTGAGGTGGAGGTGTGTAGAGACTGAGTTGTTTATGGTGAGGCCCATGATGGTTGGTCGGAGGATGAACAACACCGAGTGTTGTATCACGGAAGGCTTTTTGTTCCTTTGATTATGTGTGAGATGGTTCTCAGAGAGCTTCATAGTTCTCCTTTAGCGGTGCCTCCTGGCGTGACAAAGATTTATCAAACCTTGAGGAGAGAATTTTGGTGGCCTGGGCTGAAGCTTGCAGTTTCAGAGTTTGTATCTTGATGTTTGGTCTACCAGAAGGTGAAGTCTGAACACCGTGTTCCAGGTGGTCTGCTCCAGCCATTAGAGATTCCTCAGTGAAAGTTGGATGACATCTTTATGAAAAAATTTACTGGTTTAGCTTGAGCTCAGGGAGTACATGATGTTATTTGGGTGGTAGTGTATCGTTTATCAAAATCATCCCACTTCATAGAAATCAAGGAGTCAATATCAGTTTAATTTTTGTCAAGGTTGTATCTGGAGGAGGTCGTGAGACTTCACGGAGTCCCAAGGACGATCATTTCTAATCGTGATCCTCATTTTACCTCTAGGGAGTGGAGAGGTGTCCAGTATGCCTTTGGTTCTTAGCTATTCCTTAGCACTACTTTTTATCCTCAAACGGATGGTCAGACAGAGTGAACCATCCAGACTCTTGAAGACATGTTAAGCTCTTGTGTTCTTGATTTTGGAGGTTTGTGGATGAGGCAGTTACCCTTGGTGGAGATCGCTTACAATAATAGTTTTCACTCCACCATCAGTATGGCACCATTTGAAGCCTTTTATGGACGACCTTACCATTCTTTGTTGTGCGGGATTGGTGTCAGAGAGTCAGTAATTCTCTGACTGAAACTAGTTCATAATACAATAGAGATAGTTCAAGTGATTTTAGAGAGTATGAAGATAGCACAAGATCATTATAAATCATATTCCAATCAAAGTAGGATGCCCTTAAAGTTTGGTTTTGGTGACCACGTGTTTCTGAAGGTGACTCCCCATCATGGGCAGTGAAGGTTTGGTCATGGAAGTAATCTTTATCCACGATTTGTGGGGCATTTTGAGGTGTTAGCTCATGTTGGAGCAGTGTTGTATCGAGTAGCACTTCCCCCGTAGATGAGTTGGATACATGACTTTTTCTATGTATCAGAGCTTTGTCATTATCTTCATGATGACTCTCGCGTCATCGATTGGGGAGATATCGATGTTGATGATTTTGCAACCTTCGAGAAACGATCTGTGGAAATCCAAGACCGCAGAGAGAAGGTGTTGTGCAGGCATTCTATCCCCTTGGTTTGTGTCTTGTGGTAACATGGTGGCATGGAGGAGAGTACCTAGGAACGTGAGTCACAGATATGTGCTCAGTACCCAGAGTTATTTGATTTTTAACTCTTTTCATGGAATAATGTCCCCATTGTGGTTATAGACCTTTCGTGTTTATAGTATGGGTTTGTTTTGTTGCTTCATGCGGATTCCTCTCTGTTGAGAGGTATCTCGGTGGGTGGTTTCTTGGACCCCATTTCGTTTTCCCTTTAGGTGGGTTTTGAATTCTTGAGGATGATGATGTTTTGATATGTATCTGATGTAATGGCCCAGACTGCTCTACTCCATTCCTTTTCGAAAATCAGTTGTATGAGGTGATTCGGGGGGTCAAGGTGACTTATCCCCAACACATTACCAATTTCTCCAGTTCATTGAACAATTCCAATGGTTGATAGTTGAGAACAGTTCCATCAGTGAACAGCTCTATTAGTGAGGCCTAACAGTAACCTCTCTTTCCTTTTCCAGATTTCCAATTCTATGAATAGTTTTATCGGTGAACAGTTCTATTGGTAACCTCTAATGGTAACCTCTCTTTCCTTTTCAAAATTTCCAATTCTATGAACAGATCCATCTGTGAACAGTTTTATCAGTAACCTCTAATGTTAACTTCTCTTTCCTTTGCCAAATTACCAATTCTATGAATAGTTCCATTGGTGAACAGTTCTATTGGTAACCTATAATGGTAACCTCTATTTCCTTAACCAAATTTCCAATTCTATGAATAGTTTCATCGGTGAAAAGTTCTTTTGGTAACCTCTAACGGTAACCTCTCTTTCCTTTTCAAATTTCTAATTCTATGAATAGTTCCACCAGTGAACAGTTCTATCGGTAACCTCTATTTTCCTTTTCCAAATTTTGAGTTCATGAACAGTGTTTCCATAATGGTGAGGTCTATTGGTAACCTCTCTTTTCCTTCACAAAATGTTGAGTTCGTGAACAGTGTTTCCTAAATGGTGAGGTCTATTAGAAACCTCTATCGGTAACCTCTATTTCCTTTTACAAATTTTGAGTTTGTGAAGAGTGTTTCTAGAATGGTGAGGTCTATCAGTAACCTCTATTGATAACCTCTATTTTCTTTTCCAAATTTGGAGTTCGTGAACAGTGTTTCCAGTTTCCTACAGTTTCTCCCCTTTAACATTTACTTTGAGGTAAATGCATTTTAAAACCTTATTTTAAGGACTCTAAGGCCGATTCAAAGGCCATAACTCCTATATTAATTATTCCTAAGGCTTGGGATGTTTTTACTTGGTCAAACTACGTGGTTTAATGTGATCCAATTTTAATGGAAAATCTAGCGTATCCTAAACTGCCGCTCCATTAAATCTTCTAAAGGGAAGAGATATATTCCTCCATAATTCTTTCTCCTTGTTCTCGTATGTGAGACACTCTAAACTTTAATTCCTTCCCGTAGGAGTATTTCGATCAAACTTTCCTCCTCGGATTGGTTGCACTCTATTTTAATTCAACCAAGTAGTATTGATCAATCTTCGATATAAGCTATGTTTTATCGTCGTTCTTTTGGGTTCATATTCTTCTGTTCTCATTTCCATATTATAGCATGTGATTGACATGCTTCTAATGTAGTTTTATTGGGTTTAGGTTGGTACGATCATACCATGGCATCCTCAGGTGGATGTAGTTGTCGCGAGAGGAGGCGATCATGAACTGTTGTGTGGACTGTTCTCATATAATGAACGTCAAGAACTGTTTGATGTAGGGTATTTGTTGCTTCTCTTTTCTTTTATGTGAAATGGTATAGATAGAATGTTTTATTCCACTAGATAGAAAAGGAATTGAAATAATAAATATTTGAACTGGAAAATAAATTGATATCGATCATATTTTATTGCCTCTTGTTTTTCAAGATAGTGTGATATCTATGAATGCTTCATATAGCTTTTTGTTATTTATAGAAATTGGTAAAGAACATAAATTCGAAATAATTGATAATGGTTTGGCTAAAGATAAATAGGCATGTAAGTTAATCTGGTTCTTCTTATTGTAATTTGATGTTAATCAAAATGGTGAAGTAAGCATGTTTAATTATTTTTGATAGCTTACTGTTTAAGTTTCCCAATGTTGGAACCTATGATTAAAAAATCAGTTAATCTAAGATGGATTAAATAACAGGTGGTTTGATTAAATATAATTCCTTGTAGGGTTTTGAGTTACCCTCTTGGTTGTTTAAGGGCCAAAATCCCATTTGATATGATGTTTATTCTTCCTACTGCTTGTGATGTGGTGTGAGCCTAGATGGCTGTTGTGATATGTGGGGGCAGGGAGGACCCAAGGGATAATGGAACAGGTTGGATGTGACTGTTTGGATGCTTTCTGATTCTTATTGGTTGTTTACATGCTTTACTTCTCCCCACTACTCAATGAAGTTGTTCTTACTTATCCATCTTCCAAAAGGGGCGAAGACGCACGGGGTATGCCACGTGCTTTCCGTGTTTATCTTCTCAAGGGAGAATGTGTCTACACTCTTCTTGTAGGTGGGAAAGACTTGATGGGTAATTCATCTACTCACAGTGTTGAGCCCCCTTGTGTTTAGTAGCATGGAATGTTTTTATAGAATGTGTGGGAATATGGAAAAGTAATTCTATAAATAAATAATTTAATGAATGATGTTAACCCATGATAATTGAAGCTTGCTGGGGCGTAATGTTGAGGTGGTGATTTCAAGGAACGGTGTATTTTGGGTGTGATGATAATGAAATTTAATGTGGAATTTTTTTGGTTAATTAATGTTTAAAGAATTAATTAATGTAAAGTGAAACTCATAAAAAGGTAATGAAATAATTTATTAAATCTCTTTAAATGGTTGTGTTCTTATAGGATACCTAGTCTTAGAAGTGGTAGCCCAAAGTCCGAGAGACATTAGCTGCAGTTGAGTCTAAGACTAGGTCATGCCCATAGTGTGGTAGTGAGATATAGTATATTTTGTACCTTTTGTGTTTCTATATGCTACTCTACCCTGTCAGTAAGGGAAACTAACACCCTAGGTATTCTGAGCCCTAGGGGGTGTTTTCCCAAACATTCTGGTGGAAGGATGATTGGATGACTACCCCCTTTGGCCTCACTCTCTTCTCTTGGTAGTTATTTTTTCTTGTAGTCGCAGTGGTTAGTTTTCCCCATAAATGTGTGTAGATGGTTTCAATGGCTTGTGGTGATTCACACACATATATTCTGGATATAGTTTCCAATGGACTACTATAGGTGAAACGTGTATAGGCTGTGATGGCTTGACGATCCTTACTCGATGTATGGGATTTAATGGTATGAGGTATAATACCTGACGTATAATACACGTTATGTGGGTTGTGGTGGCTCCTAGAAACTACCTGGTTACTTTTCTTACATGGACATGGTGGTTTTGTTGCATGAGGTGCATGTTGTGGTGCTTCGCCCAGGTGTCTAAGGGCAAGCCTTTTTGGAGAGAGATGCTCAGGACATGTGACATTGGGGAAATGCAGAAAACCAATAGGGAAGTAGTAGTGGGGTACCCATGATATTCTTTATTATATGATATATTCTTATATGCATTAATTTCTGAGATTAGCCATGGTTTGGCTAAGAACTTAGTATATCCTTGTTTAGGTGATGAGTCAGTTTCACTTGTTTTTCACTGTGCTTTAGCATGAATTCTTTACTTTTGCATGAGAGACTTTAGGAAGGATCCTACTGAGTATACTTTTATACTCACCCTATGTATATATAAACTTCTTTTCAGGTCACTTGGATTAGGTTGGAGATTAGGCTGGTTACTACTAGCTTGGGGTTGCAGGAGCTGTTTGGGCTTGTGGTTGATGTTGTTTTACTTCTTTTTTGGGTACTTGCAGTTTTTTTCCTTTCATTTTTAGTATTTTTTCATGAAATTTCATATGTTTACATGGGATTTCTTTTACCCTACTGGTTGAGTTGGAGTTGGTTGGTGTCTATATTATCTCTCTTTCGCATGTGTTCTCTTAGAGGTTAATTCCTCTTATTTGTGTGTTTACTATTTCCTCTGTGCTAGTATCCAACCTGGGGCCTACTGGAGGCGGGACTCGGGGGACATTATCTCTCTTCTCACATTAGCAGCCCAGGAGGGGTGCACTTTTTGGGGAGGGGGTCGTGATCGGATGCATATATATATAATAAAAACCATTCTACACTATAGGGTAATATAAGCATAGGTTCACTGACTAACCTTCTCTTTGGTTCCTTAAATTTTTTCACACATTCATATGCCTAGAGGATCTTGAAACACTTTTGAGTAAACTTCACCAGATTATTAGATAGTCATGATAAATTCTCCCAAAAAAAGTTTTATTATACAACTGAACCCAGAAAGATGAGAATTTCAATTACCACATTTTTTCTAGTACATCATTTAATAGCCTTCATCTTTAATTAATGAACTACTATACCATCTCTTGAGATTCTATGTCCCAAAAATGAAACCATTTTTAGCCAGAATTCATACTTTGTAAATTTTTCATATAGATTTTCCTTCCTTAGGGTATTTAGTAAAATTATCAAGAGATATTCATTATCTTCCTTTCTCTTTTAATAGATAATAATTTCATCTATAATGACAACCACAAACTGATCAAGGTAATCTCTAAAGACTCTATTCATTAAATCCCTGAAAATAGTAGGGTAATTAGTAATAAAAAATGAATCACTATATATTCCTAGTGTCCATACCTTCTATGGAATGTCATATTGAGTATATCTTCTTTCTTAACCCTCAATTGATGATTTCTAGAACAAAGGTAAATCTTAGAGAGATTTATTCTGCTCCACACATTTGATCATACAAGCCATCAATACCAGGGAGAGGATACTTATTCTTGATCATGATCTTGGTAAACTCTTGATAATAAATATAGAGTCTCGTTGATCCATATTTCATTTTCACAGAAGGAACTGAAGCACCCCAAGGTAACACACATGGCCGAATGAATCCCTTTTCATGGTTTTCTTTGAATTTTCTTCTTCAATTATTGCAACTTAATTAGATAAAATCTATAAGAAGTCTTTGAAAATGGTGTGTAACTAGGTATGAGTTTTATTTAGATCTCAAAATCATGTTTTATTGGAATACTGGTAAGATCTTCTGGAAAAACACACACAAAATCCTGAATAATAGGCATATCAGCAATGCTGATTTTGTCCCAAGCCATTTGAGATAAAGAACCCTTTTGAATGGGAATTAAGAACCAAACACAGGATGTAATCTCTATAGAAAGTTCATACTTATCATTACATGGTTGGATGATCATAGGAGTGTTTGAAATATCAAAATTAACTTCACTTCCTCAAAAATTGATGTGGGATTTATGCATAGAAATCAAATCCATGCCTAATATGACATCAAATTCAATCAAAGGAATAATGAAAAGATTTTTAGGAAGCACATTCCCACAAATATTAGTCAAAGTGGAATCATATACTTGATATGAAATCATCATACAATTAAGGGTTTGAACTACTAATTCCACATATAATTGTTTTAGTACACCCTTAGAAAATTATTTAGATATGAATGAGTGGGAATATCCAGAATCGAATATTACATTTATAGTTCTAGAGCGGATGGTAAGTGTACCTTTCATCATGTCGTTATCACAACCCTCATAAAAATAATTATTGCATGATATTTCCCCATGTCACTTGGAAAAAATGGTTACTTACGTCAATCATCATCACCAATCATTGGGTTTGGGAAGTGTTTATCATAATTCCCATTCTCCTTACACTTAGAGCACAGAATCATGGAAGGTTCATTCTATATAGGTCTTTGTCCAAATTTATTTTTTGATATCTTATTCTCATCATTTTGACAATCAATTACGTGGTGACCTTCATTTCTACACTTAAAACATTTACTATAACCCTAAAAATAACATTCCTATATGATTCATCCCTCATTTAGAGAATAAAGGAAAAGTCATCTTCTTTTCTCTATGCATTTTAGAGTTTCCTTTGAACTCTATATTCATTTACTTTTCAAAACCATATGGTTGATATGTGGGCCAAACCTATATTTAATCCTTGATTTCACAACACAAAATCACTTAATAGATAATAATGTCTCTTATGTCCATCACCCTTGTAATACATGGTTTTAATCCACTAATGAACCTATCATCTTTGTGTTTAGGTAGGACAATAATTCTTGAAGTGTACCTCTCAAGTCTCATGAAATTAGCCTCGTAGGTACTGATAGATTCATCGTACATTTTCTTCAACTCATGGAACTCTTTATCCATATTGGTACAAAGAATATGAGGAATGTACTTATTGAGAAATAAGTTCTTTAACTTGTCCAAATCTATGGATTCAATCTCATATTGATGCCTTGTATTTTTTATTATAGTCCACCATTGATCTTCTTTTCCTTCAAATTGATAAATAGCCAAAATGTATTTCTAATGATGTGGACACTGAAGAATGAAGAATATATTTTCAATAGTATCTATCCAATGTATATCAACAAGTGGATAATAATACCCTCTAAAAGAAGGTTGACATTTCCCCAAAGACTCATCATAATGTAGTTCCTGCCTTTTCTCAATTAGAATTATATTATGGTTCAAATCTTGGTAAAGTTGTGTGAGTAAATAAATGAGGTTTTCATTCTATATCCCATGACACTCATTTCATTAGGAGTAAAATCATTTCATTGTCTGTCTCAATCACCATTAATGTGGTTCCATCAAGTTCAAGCCATTGACTAAAATAAAAAAAGAATATTGTAAGAACCAATTATTAAAGCGAGGAACCACATAATCATGAAAAGTCACTTATATAATGTCTAAATTTTGAAACCTTCCTTAATTTATGACACCTTAGGGTTATACTTGGTTATTCATTGCAAAATTATATTTAAATACTTCATAATGGTTTATGAGGTGTTTATGAATTCCCAAATCATGTCCCCCAGCAGTGTCAAACTAGGTGTACAACAAGACCCATTGTCATGTACTAGATTACCCTGAGTTAAGCCTGAAACATAATTCTAGAGTTTTTACCCCAAGTTTCATCTTTTCCAGATCCAAATCCACTTATTGTATTCATATAGGTATGTTTTCCTAGAAAACCACTCACTCTATCCTTTACCAAAATTCAAGGACATTTTATTATACTTTTATTTATCCTAAGACTTATATGTTGACATTTCCTTAGGGTTGTGACTAAGGTTTTCTCATACTAGCTTCCAATGGATAACTGAACCTTCTATATAATACAAATTATAGTGACCCTTACATTTTATACATTAACATTACATAAAATTTGAGGAATACTTAAAACATTATACAAACATATGACCAAAGATCATACTAGTCTAGTGCCTTTAGAAACATAGAAACATAAACACTGATACATAAATGAGCTAAATTATCTCCCACTAGGTTCTTCTTGACTAGAACCCTTGTTAGACACATCCAAAATAATATAAATGTTCATAAAACGTGGAAGGAAACCTAAAAAGAGGTGAGATAAAACACTTAATAAGGGTAAACAAGGGAGATATGTCACAAAATGAATCTAGTCTCCATAAAAACTAGCAGAAAACCCAGCCCATGGTAGGACCCAAAGGGCATTATATATCCCTAGATATTGGAAAAAGTTCCCCAGTATATTAAATATTGGTTTGGGAGTGATTTACCAAAGTTTAGAATCATTTAACAACCAAAGACAATCAATAAACTAAATCTAAAAATTACTAACCAAACAATCCTTCAATAAAACTAAGAACTGAATAAAAGGTCTTAAACTTGACACAAGAGGTCAAAATATATATAAAAGTAGCAGAAAAATAGCCCAAGGAACACCACACGACAAGGGGTCATCACCCATGATCTGTCTCTATAATACTGCACAATGGAATGAAACTAACAACAAGAACTGCCATCACCCAAGGCCATGCCTATACATGTTTTAAACATGGCCAAGTATACTTACACCCAAAGCTTTCTGTAGGGTGTAAACTTAATCCCATTATGATATCACCCAAATACTCTATATATTAAGAAATACAAGATAAAAAGAATGCAAGTTTTAAAAAACAAGAAATGGTGGAAATAATTTATAATGAATGAAACTTTTAAAAGTAAATAGTTTTCAAAGGGAAACTTACAAGAATGAACACATTTAAATAAAAAATTTATGCTGCTCTATTTTTCACCCAAACACACCATAAGCCAATGATAAATACCAAATAGTCAATGACCACTAATCTCAGGAACACCCCTAGGCACTAGTTAGTTTTGTGACCCATGTATCTCGTATCTCAGTGTAAAGTAATTGTAACCATATCTGTTATAATGCACGAGACACTATTAGGGAATATAACCATAAAATATTGGTCCCAAACCATAATTGTTATAGTTTTGTTGGTGTTTTCAATTCTCAACTTGCTAAGTGAAACATGGACAAAACCACTTCAGATCACTAGCGTACTAGTACACGTCTTCCCACCTAGATACATCGGTTTCTCCCTTCACGATCAAATAATTTCCATATGTTATCAAATTCCATTTTCATATAAAAACACCACTAATGATTATCCACACTCAAAACAGTAGCTACACATGCTTCTCACTATTTATATAACTCAATAAACCATTTGGAATTTCAACAAAACATTTTCAAGGAATATAAATAAAATTTTCACATAAAATACATCTAAAAGAACTCGTTGAAAACCAAATTCACAGCAATATTACCCCAAACTATAATTTTTAGTATCAAAAAAAATTATAAAACCCTTCCATGAATTATAAAATATCCCCAAATGGTACAACATGAAATGAACATGTAAGACACTCATTTTCACACAAGAATGGAACTTAAAAACCAATTTCTTAACAAATTCCACCAAAAATAATTTTTTCAGCAAGAAAAATGATGGAGGAGTAGTCTAAAAATAGAAATCAAGAAATGATAACTCATCTAGTAGTTCCTGCACAAGGAATCACCAACCATAAGTGTCAAAAACACCAAATCCTTGTGCGAAAGTTCAACCGCACCACTGCCACACCACAAGGAAGTTAAATCAAACCTAAAACCACAATATTAGACCAAGAAAGCCAAAATAAAACCCTAGGATTGAATCCATAATTTCTAGACATTAGGAACTTTAATAAAAACTGAAGAAACCCTAAATAAATGGGAAGAGGAAGGAAGGAAACCCACTTACTTGAGAGATCTTGAAGAAATCACCCCAAATACACCAATAGGTGAATCTAAAAGTATCCAAAAACAACTAATTAGGTTTGAATAATGTTGAGTAGGTCATTTGGGAATTAAAATAGGGTTAAAACAGTAAAAAATTAATGAGTTATGAAACAAACAAATTGCATTTTCAAATCTCGATGATTTGAGAAGGCCAGGGAAAGTTTTCCCTAATTCGAGATGAATTTTAGCTCCAAAGATGGATAAACGAACATGGGGGTTTTTCCTAGGTTTCATGGATCTAAGTGATATTTTCAATCACTAATAAATATTAAAAAATTAATAAGATAAAAAAGAAACAAATTCTTTTTTTAAAAATGTAAATTGGAACATAGGCAGGCCCAATACCTTAACAAATAACTCAAATCTAGTATGATTATAAATTTATAAAGGGTCCAAATGGATATATTAGTCTTAATAGGTCAGGGGAGGCTAAGTGGTAATTGTAATGGGTGAAAAATTTTGAAAACGGAGGATTTATAAAAAACAAAATTTATTTTTACATCTGGAAATGGTCTCACCGTTTGGATCAAATCTTGATAACCAACCCCTTCTTCCAAATATTCAAGGGATACCCATGAAAAAAAGAAATAATAGAAATTAAATGAAAAATACCATTAAAATAAGTCATTTATGTTACAATTATCCTCACCATGAAAGACTTTATGCCTCATAAATTCATCCCAAAGCTTGATCGGAAAACAAGAATGGGTACTCTTTATCAACCCAAAACTTCTGCTCCAATGTTTTATGGACATAGTTCCCATGATTCAAAAGCACCAGAACTATTGGAATAGACATTCCATGAATCAGATTCTCTTAAGAATAAACTATTCACATGGGCCACTCAAAAATAGACAAATCGGTCTCTATATCCAACTCCTCCCAATTTAGCACATGAGACGGATCTGGGAAGTACTTTTTCCACTAGGAGACATGGAAGATATCATGAATGGATTCCAAGTGATATGGAAAATCCAAACTATATTCCACATTTCCAAGTATCACATCAAATAGATCCATATCTAGGACCAAGATTTCCCACTCCATCTCAACCCCTAACACGAAAAGTTCACACGACGGGCTCCTAAGATGCTACTCATTGTTTATTCCCAGCGGTATCACCAATTCCATCACAATAGACAAATGATCTGTTAGAAAATTCAGTGTGTTCACAAAATGGGTAGAAATCAATGAATCATAGGCACCAATATCAAAAAGATAAGCAGTTATAGAAGATGGAATCATAACAGTACCTCGTATAGTCAATGATCCTACCTCTGATCCCACTGGTGCCTGATCCACCATATGAATATGCCTAGTCTCTTCCTGAGAACAACTTCTTTCCTATGGATCTGTGTTAAACTGGCTCTACCCAGACAATGAGATAAACCTACCACCATGGCCACCAAACTAAGATCCCATCATTCTAGATGGATTTGAATTAACTCCCACCCCTCTAGAAGCCAAAGATCATGCACCACTTTGGGGTGGACGTGACATCCTGCAAAAGTGATACAAGTGCCCCATACCTATACACCAATAACATGGCTTTGGAGGATATGTTCAGGTTGGTCTTATGTTCCATGGCCTCACACATCGGGGGAACACGACAAACCTTGCATTAGAATCCACTGAAGAAAACTGCCTGGAAGGTTGGCCTGAGCTACCACCTCCCTTCTTCCCCTACTCCTGTCGCTTCCTTTTCTTATCAGAAGAACTGCCACTACCCATTCCCAATACTATCTAAGAGAAACCAAACTTCACCTTTTGATAAATATTCACCATTAAAGCTCTATTAACCACTTTAGCATAGGTCTTTAGCTTGAATAGGAAGACATGGGAATAGATCTTTGGCCGTAAACCCCAATGGAACTTCTGGGCTAAATACTCTCATTAGAGACCATTTCTGGAGCATACCAGACCAATTTAGAAAAATGGTCGGCATACTCCACCACTAAAATATCCCCCCTAAACAAGTTCCATAAACTCTCAAGATCGAGCATATGGAAAAACTTTAGGGAAGTACTATTCATTGTAGATAACTGTAAAGTCCTTCCAGTTCATATGCTCAAGTTTCCCAGCTTGATGCACTGATTGCCACCACCAATGGTTGGGACCCTCTAATAGAAAAGAGACACAATACATCTTGACCTTCTTAGGTGTTTCAAGAAACTATAACATGTGTTTGATCTTCTCAATCCACTCCTCTGCTTCCTGGGGTTCTATGCTACCTCAGAAAGTAGGAGGCTTGTTCTTTTGGAACTCTAGGGCTTTGTCCTTTTTTAGACCAGATTCCTCTTATCTAATAGGATAAGGGGTAGGTGCAGTATTCACTGCTTGTCCTAGAGCCTAAAAATCCCATACTATATCTTCCACTAACCTCTAATCAAGCGGTGAGGGAGAACTCTCTTCGGCTTCCTCATGTGCGTGAGTGTGAGCTCTCAAGGGAGGCATGTTGATACCAAAGGCAATAGTAAGAAGACAAAAAATCAGTACATAAATTCTTAAAATTTTAATCAATAACATCAAATATAAATAATCCAAACACATTAAAATAATAAAATAAAAAAATTACTTCTCCCCCACACGATTTCCACGTGCAGTCTGCAGCCCACACATCTTACCTGGAAGTGAAGTCAAACAAACAATTACAATGTCCCATGGTGACTTGAGGTATGTCATGAAAGGTTTGATCTAGGAACTATACTTGGGACAAAAACTCTGAGCACCAACAATCCTAGCTCTTATTTTGGCCGAATCATCCCAAAATAATAATATAACCCAAAAACATTAACCTCCCTTTGATACCATTTTATCAAAAAATGAATCTGGTCTCCATCAAAACCGGAAGAAAAGCAAGACCATGGAAAGGATTTAATTTCATTCCCTATCCCCATGGGTGGGAACAAGTTCTCGGGTATCCTAAAAAAAATTTTGGGAATGATTTACCTGAGTTTAGAATCATTTAACAACCAGAGATAATAAATAAACTAAATCTGAAAATTACCAACCAATCAAGCCTTAAATAAAATTCAGAACTGAATACATGGTCTTAAACATGACACAAGAGGTCCAAATATATATAAAAGTAGCATAAGATATCCCAAGTAACATCACATGACAAGTGGTCATCACCCACGAGCCATCTCCACAACACCGCACCATGAGAGGAAACTAACAACCTAAACCACCATCACCCAAAGCCTTGCCTTTATCTGTGCCAAACATGAACAATTCTACTTACACCCAAAGTTTTATGTAGGGTGTGAGCCTAATACCAATAGTATACCATCCAAATATTTCATATAGTAAGAAATACATGATAAAAACCATGAAAGTTTTAATAAACAAAAAATGGTGGCAATAATTTCTAAAGAAAGAAATTTTTAAAAGTAAACATTTTTCAAAGGGAGATTTCAAAGAGTGAACACAATTAAACAAAACATGTATGCTTCTGAATTTTCCATCCAAAAAAACCATAATCCAATGATAAATACCAAATATTAAATGAGCACTAATCTTGAGAACACCCCTAGGAACTGGTTAGTTTTGGGAGCCATGTACCTCATATCTTAATGTAAAGTAACCATAACCATATCTACTGTCATGCACGATACACTAGTCGAGAACATACCCATAACCTAGTGGTCTCTAATCATCATCATTATAGTTTTTTTAAGTGTTGTCAATGTACAACTTTATAAGTGAAACATGGAAAAACCCACTCCAGATCACTAGCGTACTATTACACGTCTACCCACCTAGATACCCAGGTTTCTCCCCTTGTGCTCAAAAAATTTACACATGTTACCAAATTCCATTTTCATATAAAAACACCACTTCTGGTCATAAACACTGAAAACGGTAGCTACACAGTCTTTTCACCATCTATATAACTTAATAAAGCATTTAAAATTTCCACAGAACAATTTTAAGGAATATAACCAACTTTGCACTTAAAATCCATCTAAAAGAGCTCACTGAAAACCAAATGTACACAAATATTACCCCAAAATATAATTGGTAGCATAATATTTTTTAATAAAACCCTTCTATGAATTATAAAATAGCCCCAAATGGTACAAAATGAAAGGCACATGTAAAACACTCATTTTTCACACAAAAAATGGAACTTAAAACCCAATTGCTTAACAAATACCACCAAAAATATTTGTTGCAGAAATAACAGTGATGGAGTTGTATGTTGAAATAGAAATCAAGAAATTCTAACTAAACTAGTAGTGCTTGCACATGGAATCACCTACCACAAGTGTCAAAAACACCAAATCCTTGTGTGAAAGTACAACTGCACCACCACCGCGCCACAAGGGAGTTAAATAAAACCTAAAACCAAAATATTAGACCAAGAAACCCAATATAAAACCCTTTTTTAGAATACCTACATTTTTGGCATTAGGAACTTCAATAAAAATGGAAGAAACCCTAAGAAAATGGGAGCTGGAAAGAAGGAAACACACTTACTTCATAGATCTTCAATAAATCTCCCCAAATACACCAATAATTAAATCTCCAACCATCCAAAACTAATATGGAGGTTAGAATAAGTATCAAAAGGTTAAGCGGGAACTGAAATTTGGGGGGAGATTAAAACTTTAAGGAGTTATGAAATAAAAAAATTACCTTTTCAAATCTGGATGATTTAAGAAATCTTGAGAAATGTTTCCCTAATCTATAAAGAATATGAGTTCTAAAAAGGTAGAAACTAACATGGTGAGTTCACTTAGGGTCTATGGGATTGATTGAGAGGTGTAATAACTGAAAAATATTAAAAAAATTAATAATATATAAAAGAAAAAAAATTATTTTTTAAAAATTGGAAATGGGATCACGAGCTGGCCCAATACCTTAATAAATAACCCAAGTCTACCATGATTATGGATTCCAAAGGGGTCCAAATGGATATTGTATATTTAATAGGTTATGGGAGGCCATGTGGGAAGTGTAATGGGTGAAAAATGTTGAAAATAGAGAAGTTATAAAAAATTATTTTTAAATCTGGAAATGGGCTCACGGTTTGGCTCAAATCTTGAAAACCCACCCTTTCCTCTAAAAATACATGGGAAAACTTGAAATTGTGTAAGAAAAAAAATCATATATAGTGATTTCAAAATTAGTCAATGCATTGATACTAATACCATATTACTAGAAAAAATACTTTACTGAATATATTTTACACCATGTTCCATCTCTATATTACTAAACCAAGTTCATTACTTTTTTCAACTCTGTATTACTGAACCAAGTTCATTGGTCATTAAATACCTATATTACAATACTGAGTTAATTTATTATTTCATCCATGTTTTTATCATGAGATATAAATCATTACCCAATTTATTATATGGAGATATATGTTTCACACAACTCATAGTGAAATCATACATACATGTGACATAATATCCTAAATAACCATATCATAACCCATGAAATGAAATATGTATTCTAAAAATTTAATCATAAAATAACATATTTAAAGATAGAGGTTTAATAGTCATTTCTTCATGAACATATCCTATGAAAATAATTCAGGTTCATAATCATATAACATGTGCAAGAGAAAAGGGTTTCATACACATCATTCCATCAAAACATAATTCATTCAGTAAAATAATACGAATTAAAACCTTGAAAAATGTCATCATAAAGTTAGGAGTAACACCAATGGATGTTATCCTATATGGAAAATTATTTTAAAATATCATTTAAAAAAATTCTTGAGGAAAATATCTTTTCTGCATTGAAAACACTTTTTAAAGCATAAAACAATTTTGAAAATAGTTTTCTTTTAAAATAGATTTTGAAAGTCATAAAGGAATAATTGAACCATATAATAAGTTCTTAAAATAATTTTTCCATTAAAATTGGATTCAAAGATATTTAAAAAAATTGAAAACAATTTTGAGCATATTTTTTTTATAATAGATTTTTGACCGGAGAGAGGGATAGTCATATTTTAGTTAAAATGTTATCTTAAGTAACCTATAGTGGAAAAAATGGTTCAAAAACATGTATATATCTTGAATAAATATATGATAAGAAATCTCATGAGTGTTCTAGAGAGATGGATCCCATGATTTCATCAAAGTAATCATAAATATAAACAATCTACAAAAGTGTTGTGATTGTCTCAATAAACTATAATAACTTGGTAACTTGGGATCATACTCTCCATGTAAGAAAAAAAATTACATGAAGCTTAAAATATCATGAAATAAGGTAAACACACGATATAACATGTAAAATGGTAGTATATACACCTTGAAAGGTAATTTAGGTGCAAAACGAAACATGTGACTCAATAAAGAAAAATTTAGACAAAACTATTATTCCAATTTGGTAACTTTTGAAACAAAAACCTTGTGAAAGGAAGATCATAAAATAAATATTTTAATAACCATTTATTTATGTATAATATACATATAATACAATCATGGTAAGAACATAAAACATACAAAAGGAAATAGTGGTGAACATAGCATGTATCTCATGAAAATAAAAAGTGAGATGAAATCCCCTAAACTTATGTCTAGCCTCTCATCGTAATCATTCAAACTACCTTTATAATAAATATAAATTTTTTATTCATATTCTTTAGAGACATATTCTTATATATATATATATTGTTTTAAGATGACCTTATGTTACCCTCTTGTTAACAATCCTATGTTAAGGTTTCACTTCGAGTAATATTCTCTTTGTTCATCGCATTTGTATTATTTTGTTATATATTAGGTATTTATACCATATATAAATATATCCAAAATGTAAAAAATGATATAAATATCATTTATAAACATTATATATCTATTAAAATAATCTATATAATTATTTAATTATAAAATGAAATACATCATTCATGGATATTGTAGGTCATACCTGTGCATGAACGCTATTTCATTTTAATTACCATGTTGAAAGAAAGAAAGAAATACACACACATATATATATATTTATATCATTTTTATATTTGATTTATGATATCATATATTTCTAATATATTCACTAAAACAATCCTTAATATAATCCATGTAGTTTATGAATGAATCATATTGCTTTGAGGTGGCAGTGGTCCATACTTCCTCAAATGAAATTATCATATAAACACCAACTAGAAAGTAAAAAGATATGAATTGTAAAAGGAATATATAATATTAAATAAATAGTAAATATAATATATAACATATATAAATATATTTTTAATAATAATTTCCACCATGAGAGGCGGTATGGAAAATTGAATAATCGTCATTTAGTGAGGTGGTAGTTCACCAAAAACATAAACACCATGTTCTTTATCTGTTAGATGGAGGTGTGTATAAGTGTAGTTGAAACCAAACCATAAAATCATACTAGTATATTTATGATACTATTGTTCTTATAAAATTAAGTAATAAAGATATTGGAGGGGGTCGAGGAGGAAAATAAAAGAAATGAATTTGAGAGAAGGTGTTACCTATTAATCGGGTAACTCTTTTTGGTTTGGGCCAAAAGGCTTCCTTGGATTTCCCTATGCACCAAATAATGACTATATGAGGAAGATAGTATTTATAGTATGCTTATTTTGGATATCTTGGCCAATATTAAGAGGTATGAGATGTATGAGGAAGTGGGAGATGTGGTGGCCATTTAGAGGGAAGCAAAAGGACTCACTTGGATGTTTTGAAAATATTTAGGTGTACATGTGTTCTTGCCCAAAAAAAGTCCTTAAAAACCAACATAAATCATTAATTAAAGTTTTATGGATTAAATATATCTATTAAATCGTTTTCTACAAGTGTATTGGTAATTTGGGCCCCAAATATTAAGGTTTAGCACTTAATTAAGCTTAATTTGACCTTAGTCGATGTGATTAATTTTAATCACTTTTACTAATCATCTTGGTCAAAAATAAACAAGATATAATTAGAATCTTAATATTATACTAATTTAAATTGTGTTTATTTTTTTCAAAAATAAACTTATAGAATCGTAAAAAATTAAATTAGTGTTAATCCCACAAACGGTATGAAATTACAGGTTTCCAAAGTAGAAAGATATTCAATGGTTTATAAAGTTTTTACATTAAATTTCAAATTTAAATTTATACTAATGTCCAAAATATTATTAATAAATGTTTATTTGATCTAATTTGATCTAAAATATAATTTAAAATATAATTTTTCATTAATAATTATTTAAATAGAAATGCATTTTTTAACATAAAAGCAGTATTTTTCATTATTCATCAATTAATTGATGTTTCTCAAAAATATCCCCAAAAATTAAACCTAAGATTATTTCAACATTATAAATTATAAAATGAGTTTTATTTTAACAAATTAAATTTCTGAATGTGTCTAAATTAATTTTATTATTTTTCACAGAAGTACATTAAACGCATTTCATGCAAGAAAATATTATTTTTAAACCTAAAAAGACTTAACCAAAAAAATTATCTTTCATTGTCAATATGTTTTTAAATTATAAAAAATATTTTAAAAGTACTTATTACTATTAATATTACTAAATTAAACCGCTAGGTTATAATTATCTCATTTAAATAATTATTCCAATAAACTGTTGTTTTGTTGAAACATCGTTATTCTGTATAACTTACACCAAGTCGATATTCTGTGTAACAAATGACAAGTTTATGTTCCATGTAAAATATTTTATGTTAATGTTACATGTTATTAATGGAAATTTTTGGTTGTGTGAATTAATTTTTGGCTTAGTTTATTGCAAGAAATAAATTAAAATAAAAAAAAATCAGTAAACATGTCCATAAAAACTCGAGGTGTTGGTGTGTCTTACCTAGGTATATATATATAAAGTCATAATTTTTCATGGGTAATATCAATAAATTTATAATGATTATTATCCTATGTCCATATTGAAATTTTTAATGAGTCTTTAAAAGGATATTTACACAGAGATACATTTAGGGAACACCTACTGACCCAAAAAGTATGGATAGTCTGAAAGGACTATCCTGCCATTGGAAGACAAGAAATGATCATGTTATCTAAAATTATATGCCACATGGGATTATTATATATATATTTAGGAATTCATATACAATAATAAATTCCATGGGAGAATCTATATGAAACCATATGAATAATTTTATAGGAATATGTGACAAACACCACACTATTGGGAATATATTTTTGAAATAAAGATAGTTTTCAACGATCATATAGGGGAGAAAATTTTTAAATTATGTACTATTAAAGATGATATTAAACAATACTAGAGTATAAAAAATAGATATACTGAAATTTAGAATAAATAAATGAAATTTAATGTTATGGGTAAAGTATTCTTGAATATTTCCCCATAGAAGGGATATGTAATATTTATCAAAATGGGATGTTTTGACCTAGGTATATTGAGACATTTAAAATACTAGAATGATTTGGCATTGTAGCTTACCAATTAGATATATTTTAGATCCAATCTAAAATATGTGAATCATTCCAAATTTCATTAATTATGAAATAAATTTTAGATCCAACAATTGTTCTCACATATGAGGAAATAATGTTTGAACATGATATTTCATATAATGAATAACCTATCCAGATTCATGACAATATAAACCATGTTTTTTTAAATCAAACAACATCATTGGTGGATATATTTTTGGAGAATTCTAAAAATAAAAGAGGAAACATAGGACAATGAAGATGTTATAAGAATGTAAAATCCAATTTTTTTCAATAGCTTGTATATATCCCAGTTTTTTAAGATGAATTTTTTTAATGGGTGGAGAATGTAATATGTGATACCCTACTATAGATGGTAAACACCATATCTTGAACTAAAACATAATTCACACTATAAAGACAATTTAATCATGAACTTATTTAAATTCAAAATTTATAATTTAAAAATGACCAAAATAACTTCATTTTTAAATTCATCATTTCAAAATTTGCTTACTAAGAATTTTTGAGAATTTTTTAAAAAGGTTGGTTTTTTGATGAAAAATATTGTTTTTATGAAACATTTAATCTGAATGAATTTTTCATGATATAAAAATTATATATAAGTTTACAAAAACTTAAGTAATAAAATATTAATTTGGTAAAAAATAATAATAATTTAAAAATATTCTTTCTTGTTATAAATCCTATGTACAATATTTTTAAAAACTAATTGGAATTCTACATTAAGAAAAATACAATTTTTGGTATTTTCTATAAATAATGTATTTTCAATGGAGATTCAAATTATTTGTTACTATAAAATATTAATACCCTTTATTTTAAAAAATATATCAATTTATGTCATTAAAATCACTATCCAATACAATTTTATCTTATATGTATATTTAAATCCTAAAAATGTTTTATTTATAAAAAATATATTTAAGTGATTATGTGTATTCACTAAACAATTAACTTTTTTCATGTTTAGAAATTTTATTTGATAAAATTGATTTCAAATTATAAATTAGAAGTATAAAATTTGGTATGAGTTTCATTCTTAATAATTTTCAATAAATTTATTACCTATTTATAAATTTGTTACCAAAGTAAAAGTAAATTATTGGAAAAGATAAAAAGGAAAAAAATACCTTAAACAGTAAAATATATCTCAAAAAAATTGTTCTAGGTTAGTTCTTACCCACAATCACTATTACTGACTCTTTTTTTATTTTTCCATTAAACCTTGAATAACAAAATTACATTATTGAAAATATAATGGTTACTCCCAAAAATTTTCTTGTTCTCATCTATAAAAGAGTAACATCTCCCTCACTTCATGAATCACATTAACATGAAATTTATCCTTGAAAATATGAAAATTAACTCTTAGTAGAACCCTCTCTTACATTAAAATTCTTTTGTACACCATTAGTAACAATAATTCATTAAATTTCACAGATACTCCATGGAAAATTCAAGCCCCCTGACATGAGTATTATCATCTAGATAGATTTTTATCTTATCTATAATCATTAAATTTTATTCTAAACACAAAATATAACTATATAAGTTTAATTTATATAATTTAATGTTACTATATTAACTTTATTATTAGTTTAAATTAATCTATCCAACCCATTGATAAAAACGAAATAATCATTCATGCATATATGTTGACTACTACCACCATAAGAAATAGAATTCACGTTTCACCCCCACCCATCATTGATGGTTCCATAGATAGATTTAATGAGAGAATATGATATATATATATATATACGATATCACTATGGTTTTTAATTATAAATTTTAAATCATATTAACAATATGACCAATATACTATCATCATTAATTTAATCGTTCCAAATAAGCATGCTAAGTCTAAAATAGTTTATTTAAATATTTAATATTTTTATATCCATTACTTATTATTATGAATCCTTTTCAATAATAATATATAATGTAAATGCACACTACATAAGATCATTATGATTCTATTTTAATGATATTACATCAAAACCACATCATAATACATTATTAAATTAGGGAATGTCCATATTTGGGTCAATTTAACCACCTATTTGAACAACACAATGAATTTATATCATTAATAAATATGGAAATGTAATTATTCGAATATTATCATATTAATTAATCAGTTATTAATTTTTTATTTTGAAGATATAATATAAATATATTATTCACTAATTATGAAAACATTCTTTGTTCATTCGGATTCACCAAAATATGATTGTTATCGATTTCTTCAATAAGGAAAAATACTGAAAAACCCGTGAAAGGAAATTATAAAATAATAATTTTTTAAAAAAATAACTAACTATAACTTTATTTAAATATTAATGACTAATTGTTTACTAATAATGAATGTGGACAGACCTATTATGATACTAGTTCAACAGAAAAACCTATAAACACCCCATATGAAAAATTGGTATAATTTATATTTAGAATGATGATTTAATAATTTTATAAATAAATGTTGATTAATGTAGGGTTTATAATTAAGCTATTAAGATAGATATTTTTTTATAAAATTTGTTAATTTATGTTCATGGAATCCATTACATGGGGTAATAGTTTTTATCTCAAATTCCCCTCTTTGAAACATGTTTGGTTTTATGAAACTCATTTCCATTATGTTGTGTATATACTGAATATTTAAGATATAATATCATGAATTTAAATTATTAATGTTATTTTAATATCAATTTTAATACTAGTCTTTAAATATATTTTTACTCAAATCCTACCAAATCTATAAGTGTGGGTTTCTATCTCAATTTTTATTCTTTGGGACTCATGTTATATTCACCCCTATTTCCTTTTGTGTGGTGCATAAATTGAAATGAAATAATTATTACCTTATTAATCATAAAATTTATGTGATTTAAAAGTTTATATTTTTATCCCAACATCATATTGTTTTTATTTTTATTGTTACCAAGACTGATGTAAAACTCAATCTCTTACATGTTGGAAAAAACACTATCTTTTTATAAAATAAAAGTATATGTTATTTCATTTTAAATAAATACATTTATAGATATTGGAATTTTTATATAATTGATGAATAGATTAACCTAGGGGTAATCACCCTCAAAATTTTTGGTTGAGCATTCACTCAATCATCACACTAATGCAAGATGAATATGCCCAAGACTACACACCTGACTAGGAACTCAGATGGGATATTATGTGGAATATTTAAATGAAATTTATGAACCCTAAGTAAGGATTTTTCCAACCATTTCTTTGGTCTCCTTCCAATTAAAACTATCCATGGATAACTTGGAACGTTTAAAGCACCACCACCACTATATTTCATTTATAAAGGTACTTCTTGTTAATTGATGATACCTCATGGAATATATGTTGATTAAGGGATGTTATCCTATAAATACACATTATTCTATTTAATGGGGATGTATTTATTTTCTATACTTTTATGTATATATATATTCATATTTTTATTCAATCAGATGTTACTTAAAAAATCATTAAAATTGTGTTTTCGACTATTATGGTGATTGCATTGGTATTAATCTGGTGATTTTTGGGGCCTAAAATTATATATCCTCTAAATGTATTGAAATGTTTCATGATGCACAAATAATTTTTTTTGGTTTATAACATTGTCCATATCACTATAGTTACTCAGAAAAATTCCTTGAAAACATCTATCAATGAATTACATTATGCAATCCATCGGGATGACATCAATGAATATTATTGTCCATGTTTTCATTTATTGAAATAGATATATAATTCCATAATATTAAGTTTTTTATATTGTTATATTGTTAATTTATTATTTACATAACACTTATGACATTTTTATGTTATAGTAGATTTTATTGTATGCTACTCCTTTTTGAGTGTCTGAGCTCACCCTTATCTGTTACCCTTTTCCATGAAAACCTATAGGTAGACTATGTTTAATTTTCAAGGATACGAATGAAGGTATAATAGTGTTGTATAAATATTTTCATTTTGTATCTTACATTTTTAAATTTAATGTATTTATATATATATATATTTAAAATAATGATGAACCCTTGGATCTATTGGGAAGTCTTATATTATATAACAATTGTGTATTATAACTATCAGGAATGGGTTTCTAGAGTTTGGGATATTATAGAAACAAGAGGTGATGCATAAGTTATTTTTACAAAAAATGGTTGTAAAATCAATAATGTCATTAATATAAATGATTTTTAGAAGATTCATAAGTATTTTTAATAAAAAATAGGTTTTTCGATTAGAATAAATTTAGAAAAATCCCCAAACCATGCTGTATATTAACATGTAAAGTGCCTCACCAACCTAGAAAAGTTGATTATTTATAAATTTCGCTACATTTGTCCTAATATATCAATCTGGCTTCTTATATTAGAAAACAATAGATAGTGAGATTTGATCCTTATGACCTCACGGATTTACAAACACCGCTTCACAAACCATCTTGTGAAACTTATGTATTCATATATTTGTATCAATGTAAATTTATTAATCAAAACCATGGGTATAAGAGGTAAAACTGTGGGTATATGTTTTCTTGCCAAAATATTTTTTGTGTTCTGTGGAAATTTGTTTCCCTCCATAACGTGGGAGACCTATCCCCATGGTTTTACAAAATAGTGGGTATAGGACTTTGAAAAAATCCTATCCCCATAGTTTTGAAAAAACCATGGGTATAGGACATGAAAAAACACTTATGGTTTTGGTCAAAACCGTGGGAATATGTGTTTTTTCCCATGGTTTTCCATAACAATGGGAATAGGTCTTCAAGAAAAATATTTACACACGGTTTTCCAAAAATATGGTCATAGGTTCCCATATTACCCCTATGCCCATGGTTTTGAGTAAAACCATGAGTATAAGGCTATTTTCCACTTGTGAAAGGACATGATGACTATAATAACTGGAACATTATCTATAAGGCCCCTACCATAAACATTACTTAATCTTGAGATATTTCAAGAATACACATTGATGATCTTTTCAGGTTTAGAGTTTTATAGAATTAGATCATAAATCATGCATTACATCCCACATTTAAACAAGGTGGTTACATCAAAGAAAATATTCACTTTTCCCATCAAAGGAAACATTTTTAAAATAAAACATGGATTCTTTCTTGAAACATCCTTGACACTATCATCACATCATGTACATTTCCCTTGACCTGTGAAAAACATTTAAAAAACTTGGGATGAGCATAAAAATCTCAGTCGGCGATATAAAAATACAGAAAGAAAACTATAGTCCATGAATACATAAGAATAAATGAAATCATACTTTACTCATAAAACATAAGCACTTTAACATACGTCATGAAATCATAAGATTTATGAATAAATAATAGAAAATATAAGACATAAAGGTAACTTGAAGCATTCATAACATTCTTATGTAGGGAGTAACCCTCATGGTTACGTTTTGAATACCCATTACAGTATATTCCCTAAATCTCTTCAGATAAACCTTAGCGTTTTACTCCTTCGTGTTACCCAATGCATTGGAGAACTATATCGGGCTCACCCGCCCATAGTTTATCACGGAACCACCCATCTTCATAAACAATGCCCAAGAACCATAACATAATTGTATCACATAAAACATGCATAAAGGAAACATAACATTTCCACCTTTCAATCACAAGATATCAATAACACATTGATATAATAAAAACATTATCAAAACCATTTTCAATACCAAAATAAAAGAAAAGTAAAACATGGTATTTATTTTTCATTTAAAAAAATTATGGCTTATAGAGGAAGTCGAAACTCAAATAATGGTCACAACGGCGGAGAAGTCGTTGTCGCCACATACGTATGAAAAAACATTCCATTTTGTTGTTTAGTAAAACTCTTCTGATAAAAAAGATTCATTTTGAATAAATTTAAAAGTCAAAGGGGTTTATACACTGTATAAAATAAGGTTGTGTATAAAACAAAATATACCTCAATGAAAAGAGATTGAGACGAAGTCCCTTACCTCATATCCGACTTGACTCGATCGTTCTTTAATCTCCTGAATAATAAACATGAGTTAATTTCTAATTGATTAAGAACATTTTACAAGTTCATTATTCCTTTTATATCACTTATTACCATGTTATGAACACTATGTAATTATTTATGTTAATAACGGTAATTTTTTCGATCATTGGTACATGAGCCAAAAATGGACTTCTTATAATTACATGTTGTTCATGTGGTAAAATATACATTATATCCAGAATTATATTCATGATTTAGATATGATATATATCATATATATCCAGTATATACATGCATTTATAATATTATATAACATTTAGAGGTAAGAAATTAAATGCATCGTTCATGGAGACGGTAAGTCGTACGTACGAATGAACGCTACTTTCATTTCTATTTCATATTTAATGGAATTAAATAATAATGATATAGAGTTATATTATAATTCCAGTATAATAACATATATAACATCATAAACTCTATCCTTTATACATCCCACATATGGCATTAACGAATCAAATCACTTTGAGGGGGCGGTAGTCCGCACTTCCTAAAATGAAGATATCGCGTTTACCCATAATGGAAACCATAAAGGAATGAAATAAATGAAAAATATATAAGCATAAGGAAAATATAAACATAATATATATCATATATAAATATAGTGACATATTAATGGCCACCATGAAAGGTGTTAAAAGAAGATTGAACAATCATCGTTTCGTGAGGCAGAAATTCACCATCCACAGAAATAGTATGTTCTTTAACCATTAGATGAAGGTGTGTGTATGTGTAGCTCGAATCCTTCTCACAAAAACATCCTAGTATATTGATGATACTTGTGTTGTAACAAAATATAGTAATAAAAAGATTTTAGGGGGTTGTAGAAGCAAAATAAAATAAAAGAACACAAGTGAAGACATTACCTTTAAATCGGGTAACTCTTCTTGGTTTGAACCAAAACGGTTTCTTGATGAGCTTACTTCCTAAGTTAAGGCTTATATGATGAATAGAGGGATGTGGAGATATGAAATAATCAAATTCTTTCTAATCCAATGTCTTGAGAGGTGTGGGTAAGGAGGTAGATGTGGGGGCCTTTTATAAGAGGGAGGAGGGGCACTCTTGGAAAGTCAAGAAATGTTACTTTATATTAAAATGAGTTTCAGATTTTAAAGATCCCACATTGATATATTTTGAGTATAAGGTGATAAGGGTTCTAAATATACTCATCCAATATGTTTTTGATAAGTGTAATTCTTAGATTTTACATTATCTTTTCATTTTATTTAAATCGCTCATTAATGAGGTAATCGCTGCATCATCATGGTGTCATAAAAAATTAATTTATTTAAGGTCTAAAAATTATAAAAAAAATACTATGATGTAGGAAATATTTTTAGATTTCCAAGTACTATTTATATTCCAAGAGATAATTTATGTAGACAAAATTAAAATTGTTTTACTTAGGTGTTACATACTTTTGTGATATTCTCATTACTTTAAAAATAAAATGATAAAGTGTCACTATCACCCAAAAGTGATTCCATGGGTTCCCTAAGTTTGGCACAAGGCATCCCATGGTCGGCCATGACACAAACAGTAGCATTAGGACACATGTTGGGGTCATTTGTTATTATTATGATATTATTTTATTATCCTTAACTACTTGATTACTAATTAATCACGATAATTAAAGATAATTACCGTTGTTACTATTCATAATGTCCAAAAACAAGAGTCTTAATTACATAATTTGAACCTTCTGATTCCAAATATGGAATCCATTTTACCAAATTCCAGACACAGAAATTGAAATAATTAATTTCAAAATAATTCTCATTGTCAAAACAAATAGTGGGTTTTTTTAACAATATCTATAAAAAGTTTGGCACTTTTTGATGCCCAATTCCAAAGTGAAATTAATTATAATGACCACCATTGGGTTAAATGGTAAAAATATATTCTATTTACACTTTAAAACCAATTAAAAATATAATATATCCATATAAATAAATTAGATGAAAAATCAGTTTTGAAGTAAAATGCAGTATTTTTCACTATTCATTAGAAAATGAACATTGTCAGAAAAATACCAAAAATTTATCCAAAGTAAATTTCAATGTCCCAATACTAAAGAATAAGTTTATTTTGACAAATAGAGCTTATAAAATTGTCAAAATATATATTTAAAATGGTTCTCCATCAAAAGGTGGTAAAACAATCTTTTAAAAATATTAGAGAATCCAATGCTTAAGATTGGATTTATTCTCATTTTAAGCCTCTAAAACACTATCTAATTCATAAATAGACATAGATATTAATATCCATAATTATTTACTTAATTGGGATGTTACATCCTTCCCCCCTTTAGAAAATTGTGTCCCCGCAATTTATTTACTTATCGAATAAGTGGGGATATTTATCCCTCATTGCATTTTTAGATTCCCATGTTGCCTCTTCAATCATGTGGTTTTTTCACAAAACCTTTACTTGATGAATCACCTTATTCCGTAAAAATTTCTTCCTGTGGTCAATAATCTGGACAGGTTGTTCCTCATAAGATAGGTTCTCTTCCAACTGAACTACCACTAGACTCAAAACATGAGATGGATCTGGCATGTACTTCCTTAACATTGAAACATGAAAAACATTGTGTTCCTGAGATATACTCAGAGGTAAATCCACTCGGTATGCAACTGATCCAACTCTCTCCAGAATTTCATATGGTCCAATGAACCTTGGACTCAGCTTTCCTTTCTTACCAAATCGCATCACACTTTTCCATGGTGAAACTTTGAGGAAGACATGATCACCTACCTTAAAAGAGAGACCCTTCCTCTTGTTGTCCGCATAACTTTTCTGCCTTCTCTGAGCTGTTCTCATGTGTTTCTGTATCAACTGAACTTTTTCTACCAACTCTTCTACCAATTCTTATCCCATCAACTTCCTTTAACCAACTTCATCCAAAAAAGCTAGATTTCGACAACGCTTCCCATATAATGCCTCAAATGGTGCCATATCTATACTGGAATGAAAACTGTTATTATAAGAAAACTCAACCAAAGAAATATGTTTGTCCCAACTTCCCTGATAATCCATCGAAAAAGCACGTAGCATGTTCACCAAAGTCTGAATTGATTGTTCTGGCTGCCCATATGATTGAGGATGAAAAGCTATACTAAAATTTAATTAAGTACCCAATGACTTCTGAAGTGATTTGCAAATGTTAGAAGTAAACCTGGGATCACAATCAGATACAATAGAGAGGGGAACTCCATGTAACCTGACTATCTCTTTAAGATAAAATTGAGAAAGATGATCTAGGGAAAAAGTATCTCATATATTAAGGAAATGAGCAGATTTAGTCAAGCGATCAAAGATAACCTAGATTACATTATTACCTCGAGGTGTCTTCGGTAATCCCACAACGACGTCCATAGATATATTCTCCCATTTTCACTCTGGCACTGGTAAAGGCTAAATCATCCATTTCGGTAACTACCGCTCTACTTTAACTTGTTGAAAAGTCAAACATTTCACAGTAAAATCAGCAATATCTCTTTTCATTCCATCCCACCAGTAATACTCCCAAATATCTCTATACATCTTAGTATTGCTAGGATGAACTGAAAACGGAGAACTATGAGATTCCCATAACAACTCTCTCTTCAATTGTGAATCACAAGGCACACACAATCTCTCCACAAATATCAAAACACAATCATTATCAATGTTGAATTTAGGCAACTTACCCATCTGAACCAGATCTACCTTTTTCTGCAACTCACTGTCTTGCTTTTGTGCCTTCTTAATTCTGTCTTATAGAGAAGATTTCATTGATACCTGAAACAAAACAGAAGAAAATCCTACACCAACAACTTCTATGCCAAATTTCATCAAATACTTAACCAAAGGATCACGTTCCAAACGTAACATTGTTAATGAAGCATTACTTTTTCGACTCAAAGCATCAGCCACTTTATTTGCTTTTCCCGGATGGTAATGAATTGTACAATCACAATCCTTGATTAATTCCAGCCATCTCCTTTGTCTCATGTTCAATTATTTTTGAGTGAATATATACTTTAAACTTTTGTGATCAGTATATATTTCACACATTACACCATACAAATGATGCCTCCAAATTTTTAAAGAGAAAACAACAGCAACTAATTCCAAATCATTTGTAGGGTAATTTACCTCAAGAGTTTTCAACTGTCGTGAAGCATAAGCAATTACCTGATCATTCTGCATTAGGACACAACCAAGTCCTTTCAATGAAGCATCAATATAGATAACAAACTCAACATTCCTAGAAGGTAGTTCCAAAACTGGAGCATTCACCAATATTCTTTTCAATTCCTGAAAGCAATCATCACATTCTTTTTTCCAGATAAACGTAACACCCTTCCGAGTTAGCTTAGTCATTGGACTAGATAACCGGGAAAAAAATTTAACAAACCTTCGGTAATAGCCTTCCAAACCAAGAAAACTACGAATCTTGGTTACATTTTTGGGTCTTGGACATTCTTAAACAACCTTTGTTTTTGCAGGATCAATAGTTATTCCATCTTTAGAAACATTATGTCCAAGGAAAGAAATATGTTGCAACCAAAACTCACACTTTGTGAATTTCCCATACAATTTATTTTCTTTTAAGGTTTTCAAAATAACCCTTAAATGACTTTCATGATCCTCTTTACTTTTAGAAAACACCAAAATATCATCAATGAGAACAACCACAATCTTATCCAAGAACTCATGGAAAATTCTATTCATAAGGTCCATGTATACAGTAGGTGCATTGGTTAGCCCAAAAGGCATTACTACAAAATTCATAATGGAAATATCTTGTACAAAACGCGGTCTTCAGAACATCTTCTTTCTTTACCTTCAACCGATGGTACCCCGATCTCAAGTCAATCTTTGAAAAATACTGAGCTCCCTGGAGCTGATCAAACAAATCATCGATATGAGGAAAAGGATATTTGTTCTTAACAGTGATGTTATTCAAGGCTCTATAATCAATGAAAAGTCTCATTGAACCATCTTTATTTTTAACAAATAAGACAGGATCACCCCATGGTGATGTGCTAGGTCGAATGAAACCTTTCTCTAATAAATTGTGCAATCACTCCTTCAACTCTAAAAGTTCAATTAGATCCATTCGATAAGGGGGTTTTGAAATTGGCATAGCATCAGGAACTAAGTCAACATTAAATTCAACTTCCCGGTATGGTATTATTCTAGACAACTCATCAGGAAAAACATCAGGATACTCATTTACCACTGGCACATCATTAATCTGAATGGTTTCTTTTTTTCAACAATATGTGCAAGGTAACATTCATTTCCATCTTTTACAAGTTTCTCATCCTCTTGATATGTTATCAATAGTAAGGGTTCATTCTTGTACACAAAATCAAAGTCTTTTTGAAAATAAACTTCTTTAGCTCTACAATCAATCTTAGTATGGTAAACAGAGAGCCAATCCATACCCAGGATAACATCAAACTCTACTAGAGGTAAATCAATATGGTTTGCAAGTAGGTTCTTTCCACGGATAAGGATAGGAAGACTCTTATAAATTCTTTTTTCCTCAACATCTCCCCCAGGTGTTTTTACTATATGTTCAGGAGTCATTTCTTGATATGGAATTCCCAATTTACTAGAATATTTTTCAGATATGAAAGAATTTCTAGACCCCGAATAAAACAACACACTATAATAATCTGAAAAAACAAAAAAAGTACCTGATACCACATCATTTTATGGCCCAACGTCTGCTAAAGTATTTTAAAAGGATTTCACCGCCCCTTTCTACTTGTAGTCTGACTGTTTCCCATCACTCGAGATCTCTTTCGGACACTCGTTTGCATAATGACCCATCTCATTGCACTTGAAACACTTCACTAATTGTAAATCAAATTTGGTCTTACCATCACCATTATTGTTACCAGTGCAATCACGAGACTTATGTCTCATCTTACCTCATTGGTAGCACTTTACATAATTCAAAATACATTCCCCAGCATGCCTTTTACCACATTTATCACAAACTACAAACTTAGTTTTCTTACCATCAGACCTCTTTGAAGGATTCTGTCCTTTTTTCTACCACCTCGGTCTCTTATTCTGTTGGTTGTTATTAAACACTTGATCAAAGGAAAACTCCATTTCCACCTTCTTAGAACATCGAACAAGATTTTCATAACTGTTGAACAAGCGATAAGCTAAAGACCGTCAATATTTTGGCTTTAATCCTGAGTAAAAATGATTGATTTTACTATCAAGGTCTTAGATAAAATTTGGTGCATACCTTGCCAATCGAGTGAACCTTTCTTCATAAATAGCCACTGAGTTGTCCTCTTTCCTCAATTCCAAGAATTATTTTTCCATCCTAAGTCGAATAGCCTTAGTAAAATATTTCTCAAGAAACATACCTTTGAATTCATACCAGTCGAGAGCATCAATCTCATCAGTGTCCCTGATATTTTTAACCATCGACCACCACTGATCTGCTTCACCCTCCAAATGGTAAATTACAAGACTAACCTTTTGATTTTCTGAACACCCCATGATATCGAAAATCTTCTCCTGTGATTTAATCCACCCTTCAGCTAGAACAGGGTCAAATGATACTCTAAATGATGGGAGATGTTGCCTCATGAAATGTTTCACCACTAACATGTTCCTCTGTGGTTCATATGGATGACATCATTCATGGATACCACCATCATTTATCACTTGAGTCAACTGCTCCATTACTGCAAAAAACTGTTCAGTTCCTATTCCGACCATATTAGGATGCTGATTTGGCAGGTCATTTCATTCGGTATGCCTTCCTACCACTGAATCCCTATTTCCTTTATGGAAAACCATTCTGAACAAACATGTCTTAGATGAAGCAATATGGTAATCTTCAAATGCTATATCATTTCAATTTGACCATAACAAAAATATTTTTGGATAATCATTTAATATATTTCTAACTCCTAAAGTTATCTAAACCGACCTTTGATACCAACTATAAGGCCCTAGCCTTAAACATTACTTAATCTTGAGATATTTCAAGAATACACATTGAGGATCTTTTCAGGTTCAGAGTTTTAGAGAATTAGATTATTAATCATGCATTACATCTCACATTTAAACAAGGTAGTTACATCAAAGACAATATTCACTTTTCCCATCAAAGGAAAAAATTTTAAAATAAAACATGGATTCTTTCTTGACACTTCCTCGACACTATCATCACATCATGTACATTTCCCTTGACCTATGAAAAACATTTCAAAAACATGGGATGAGCATAAAAATCTCAGTCAGGGATATAAAAATACGGAAAGAAAACCATAGTCCATGTATATATAAGAATCAATGAAATCATACTTTACTCATAAAACATAAGCACTTTAACATACCTCATGAAATCATAAGATTTATGAATAAATCATAGAAAACATAAGACATAAAGGTAACTTGAGTAATTCAAAACATTTTTAGGTAGGGAGTAACCCTCATGGTTACGTTTGGAATACCCATCACAGTATATTCCCTAAATCTCTTCGTAGAAACCTTAGCGTTTAACTCCTTTGTGTTACCCAATGAATTGGAGAGATTTATCGGGCTCACCCACCCTTAGTTTATCACGGAAACACCCATATTTATAAACAATGCCCAAGAACCATAACATAATCGTATCACATAAAACATGCATAAATGAAACATAACATTTCCACATTTCAATCACAAGATATCAATAACAAATTGATATAATAAAAATATTATCAAAACCATTTTCAATACCAAAATAAAATAAAAGTAAAACATGGTATTTATTTTTCATTTAAAAAAATTATGGCTTGTAGAGGAAGCCGAAACTCAAATAATGGTCACAGCGGTAGAGAATTCATATACGTACGACAAAACATTACCTTTTGTCATTTAGTAAAACGCTTAGTATAAAAAATATTCCTTTTGAATAAATTTAAAATTAAAAGGGGTTTATACACCTTATAAAATAACGTTTTGTATAAAACAAAACATGCCTCAATGAAAAGAGTTTGAGACGAAGTCTCTTACCTCGTATCCAACTTGACTTGATCGTTCTTTAATCTCCTAAATAATATAATTGAGTTAATTTATACTTGCTTAAGAACCTTTTCCAAGTTCATTATTCCTTTTATATCACTTAATACCATGTTATGAACAATATGTAATTATTTATGTTAATAACTGTTATTTTTTCGATCTTTGGTACATGATCCAAAAATGGACTTCTTATAATTACATGTTGTTAATGTGGTAAAATATCCATTATATCCAGAATTATATTCCTGATGTAGATATTATATATATAATATATATCCAGTATATACATGCATTTATAATATTACATAACATTTAGAGGTAAGAAATGAAATGCACCGTTCATGGAGACGGTAAGTCATACGTGCGCATGAACACTACTTTCATTTATATTTCATATTTAATGGAATGAAATCATAATGATATAGAGTTATATTATAATTATAGTATAATATCATATATAACATCATATAACTCCATCCTTTATATGTCCCACATATGGCATTAACGAATCAAATCACTTTGAGGGGGCGGTAGTCCGCACTTCCTAAAATGAGATATCGCGTTTACCCATAATGGAAACCATAAAGGAATGCCATAAATGAAAAATACAGAAGAATAAGTAAAACATAAACATAATATATATCATATATAAATATAGTGACATCTTAATGTCCACCATTAAATATGTTAAAAGAATATTGAACAATCATCGTTTCGTGAGGCAGAAATTCGTCATCCACATAAACAGTGTGTTCTTTAACCATTAGATGAAGGTGTGTGTAAGTGTAGATCTAATACATCTCATATAAACATCCTAGTATATTGAAGATACTGTTTTTGTTACAAAATAAAGGAATAAAAAGAGTTTATGGGGATGGAGAAGCAAAATAAAACAAAAGAACACAAGTGAAGACATTACCTTTAAATCGGATAACTCCTCTTGGTTTGAACCAAAAGGGTTTCTTGAAGAGATTCATGCCTAAGGTAAGGCTTCTATGATGAAATGAGGGATGTGGAGAGATGAAATGAGCAGATTTTGTCCTAGCCAATGGCTTGAGAGGTGTGGGTATGGAGGTAGAGGTGGGGTCCTTTTATAAGAGAGAGGAGGGGCACTCTTGGAAAGTCAACAAATGTTACTTTATATTAAAATGAGTTTCGGATTTTAAAGGTCCCAAATTGATTTATTTCGATTATAAGGTGATACGGGTTCAAAATATACTCATACAATAGGTTTTTGACAAGTTTAACGCTTATAATTTACATTATCGTTGCATTTTATTTAAATCGTTCATTAATAAGGTAATCATTGCATCATCATGGTGTCATATAAAATTAATTTATTTAAGGTCCAAAAATTATATAAAAAAATAATATGATGTAGGGAATCTTTTTAGCTTTACAAAGACTATTTATAGTCCAAGAGATCATTTATGTAGACAAAATTAAAATTGTTTTACTTAGGTGTTACATACTTTTGTGATATTCTCCTTTCTTTAAAAATAAAATGATAAAGTGTCACTATCACCCAAAGGTGATTCCATGGGGTCCCTATGTTTGGAAAAAGGCATCCAATGGTCAGCCATGACACAACCAGTAGCATTAGAATAGATTTTGGGGCCATTTGTTATTATTATGATATTATTTTATTATCCTTAACTACCTGATTACAGATTAATCACGATAATTAAAGATAATTACCGTCGTTACTATTCATAATGTTCAAAAATAAAATAGTCTTAATTATATAATTTGGACTTATGATTCCAAATATGGAATCCCTTTTACCAAATTCCAAACACAGAAATTGCAATAATTAATTTCAAAATAATTCCCGTTGTCAAAATAAATAGTGGGTTTTTTTGAAACAATATCTATGAAAAGTTTGGCACTTGTTTATGCCCAATTCCAAATTGAAATTAATTATAATGACCACCATTGGGTTAAATGTTAAAAATATATTTTATTTACACTTTAAAACCAATTAATAATATAATATATCTATATAATTAAATTAGATGAAAAAGCAGTTTTGAAGTAAAATGAAGTATTTTTCACTATTCATTAAAAATGAACATTGTAAGAAAAATACCACAAATTTATCCAAAGTAAATTTCAATGTCCCAATACTAAAGAATAAGTTTATTGTGACAAATAGAGCTTATAAAATTGTCAAAATATAGATTTGAAAATTGTTCTCCATCAAAAGGCGGTAAAACAATCTTTTAAAAATATTAGAGAATCCAATGCTTAAGATTGGATTTATTCTCATTTTAAGCCTCTAAAACACTATCTAATTCATAAATATACATAGATATAAAAATCCATAATTCTTAACTTACTTGGGATGTAACATTATCCAATGAAAAAAGACTCCTATTACATATAATAATAACTCTATGCATAATTATTATCAAATCAGCTAAGTTCACTATATATAAGGGTCATTTATAGAATAAATAGGGGTTATTTATAAAAAATGTCAATGTTATTCTAAATATATATAATATTAATAATTATTTATTTATGGATACATAAAAGTTTCAAAAATATAAAAAAATGTTCGATTTTAGAAAGTTATCGGGGAGTTTTGGAAGACTGATTTTGGAAAGATAAGATTTTTGTATGGTATGATATATATATTTCTATATAAATGATTTAGATTAATCAAAGTGTGAATAATTATTGTAGCTTTAAATAAAATTTTTTCAATTATGATATTATATAGATTAAATATCATTATGATAATCTATATTGAAATCTATTTGAGAATAAGGCTCACGTTGTGATGAAATGAATTGTCGAATAAATTTTTTAAATTTCATTTTTAGAGTTATTAAAACTATGTTTATATGGAAAAATAGTGGTACATAAAAAAACGTGTATAGTTACAAACACCTTAAACACATAATATTAAATTATTCTACACATAAAATTTATTAACAAATACAAACCAAATATTTAGAAGTCTTGTGTTTTTAAAATAATTAAGAAAAAATTACACTTTACTTAAAAAAACCTATGATTTTTTATTCAAAATTTTTTTACAATTATATTAATTATTTTAGCCATAAAAAATTCTTCAAAGTATAATCTTTTATACATACAACATGTATTACCTTCCATCATTTTCTAGTGAAAGGGAATCATAAGAAAGGGTGAGATAAAAAACTCAATAATAGTATCAAAAAATGATAACAATCAGAATTATAATCTAGTATAATATGAAAAAATATTTATAAAAATTTAAATAAGTAACATGAACAGAATATATAGAATTCTTCCCTAATAAAATATAGTTCCAAAGCCGAGATTCATAGCACTATGACTAAGCATAACTAAATTGATATCAAAGTATATTTGTATCATTATATTATGATAGTAACACCCTAATATTTATTTTATTTTAATATAATACTATTTTCGATAGTATACAAAACTTGAAACCCCAAGGTTAAACAAACCAACAAATAATACTATTTAAATATAACTTTTATAGCATACTAGTTGGGTTGGAAGGTATGAATATGAATAACCAAAATATGAAATATATGTGAAAATTATTTCCATAATACCAATAATTAGTTCAATCATGAAATTTATCAATTATATATTTTTTTACTCAAGAATGAAAAATAAAAAATACATTTTATGCTTTAATGTTACTTTTCATCAAAAGTGTTTTTATTAAATTTTGAGCATAAATATTATAATTAATTTTACATAATTCATAAATATTATGAGAAAATTTGATATTATTTTTTTAATTATCATATCATATTATTTATAGGATTAATGTTTTAGAATTTGTTTTGAAATTATTGATTATTGAGTGGATGCAAAAAAAATATAGATTTTTTGTAAAAAAAATTATTGTGACTAAATTAACTATTTAAACAGTACCATTTTGGTTTGAATATTATAATGAAGTATCATTAGAATAATATAATTAAAAATAAATTAATTATTTACATAAGAATCAAGATTATACAAGAGTTGGTTTAATTCCGCTTTTGGACTTAAAAATCATTTTTTAAAACTATTTTTCATTGCATTTTATGAATTTATATTAAAATTTATTTTTCCAATTTTATGAATTTAATCACAAATAAATGGATTCTGTATTTAAAATAATTCACTAGAAACCATTTATTTTTTTCATTATGAATAGTACTGATGGGAAATATTAGACACTTCAGTTGGGGTAAAACAAGTAAAACATTGTTCAAACAATAGGGTAATGCTATAAAATTCTCCTAACACTTGAATTTGTCGTATTAAATGATTTAGAATTTACCAAATCCATCATATATTTTAAAATATTTAAATTTCATTCCACTTTTCCTTTTATTATAAGATTTAAAATATTTTAAGAAATAACCAACAAATAAATGTTTGTCTATTGATTTTAATTTTTCTTACGTGTAGTCATTAGAATAAATATTTATTATCAATGAACCAAACATAAAATTTGAAAATAATTAAGGCTTTTTTATGATGGCAATTTTTTTAATTTATAGTGATATTTTAATTAATTTAAAAAGTTATGAGATCCTGAAACAGTACCTATGAATGTAATAGAGCAATCAAGGTATATGATTTTACAAATAATAAAATTAATTTTTTTATAAGTTTGAGTATTAAAAACTTTTAATGTTTAATTATAAATAATAATAAATATTAAATGCTTTTGGAGTCTAATTACATTAATATCGTAATGGATTTAAAGTCAAATAAAATAAATATCCCTAATAACTACATTAATGATATATTATGATAAACAATATTTTATTAAATGATTTAAAAATAAAAAAGCCTTGTATAGGAGAAGTGGAATTTAAAATGGTCTAAAATTCCATCCACGGAACATTTTATATACACTATCCATATTATAATTAATCTTATAACATTTAAATTCTAGATAAAGTGTAACTATGATTAATATTAAAAAGTGTTAACATGGGAGCTAAAGAAAAAGATACGGTTTCAAATGAAAAATAAAAAAGTCTCAATTTTATTGGTTGAAGTTATAATTTAAATTTATGAATTTATGTATATTTTTTTCCAATTAATATTATTAAGATATATATTATATTTAAATCCTTTATGTAATTCCAAGTGTATCACTTCCCTTGCTTATAAAGGAAACCTCTTGTTATCCTCCATTCACAATATTTGATTATTCTATATCATATATTATAAATAATAATACCTTACTACATTACATCCCATCATTCTTAATATCCCTTTCATACCATAAGAGAATCTAGTGAAATATTAAGTTATAATCCAAATAAAGTCTCTCAAAGAAGAGGTAATTTTCTAACCTACCACTTTCAAAGTGTTATTATTCTCATAATTCAACTAAATAAGTTCAATTCATCCAAATAATTAATGATGTATCAAGAATATAATAATATGTTATTATGATTTGGTACAACCATTTTCCACTTCCTTTCCATCCTCTGTAAAATAGAAACATCACTTGTGCGTATGTATGACCGACTTTCTCTACCTAGTGGTATACTTTTTTTATCACCAACTTAATTGGATAGTTATAAAGTTATAATTAATGAATATATATGATATATATGAAATAATTATTACCTTCTTACCCATCATCCATTGGGAAATTATAACATCGCTCATGTGTATATTTGGACTATCACCTCCACAAAGTGATGTCATTCATTTTTCTATTACAAAAAAGTAGATAATACTTTAAAAAATTTCATAAATATAAATATTACATTCAAGATTTCATTAGAATTTTGGATAAAATGGAACCATTTCATGAATCCTTTAACAATTCTCAATATAGTGATATGGTTTGGGAGAATTTTACTGAATAACCTTAAGTGTGGGATTTACCAGCCTTGATCAATGTATAACAGGGGGTTGAATTAGTGATTTTTTTATTTTAAGATTCCTTTATTTTGAAAAAACTCTCACATAATATTAATTTTTTATGAAATTTATGAAAAAAAAAGATCACATATCCACAGGAACACAATAATTTGTAAGGTTCACTACTAACAATAGTATCTATGTCCTTTGTATGGTTTGAAAACAATCCAATACCGAAAATCCCACTTGAAAAAAAATCATTTTCTGTCTATACAAAATGCAGTATATTCCATTACACTCGTTTAGAGCTATGTTCAACACAATAGAACGTGTACATCATTAGCATTAAATTTGGTAATGCAATTTGTGTAAAAAGTTAAAAAAACATTCACCAGTTTCTTCAAAACATGTTTTTGTGCTCCCTTGTCATCTAAAAAAAATTATTCCAAACAATTCTTCACTTTACTACCAAAAAGAAGGTTATAAATTTTAAAAAATTGTAATGATACTCAGTTTTATTTCCCCTATATGTTATTCCTAGTCCAATTTCCCAATCTAGAAATATAACTTTGTCATAATACCACTAAAAAAATATGAACTACTTCTACCTCAGTCCAGAAATCCTATAACGATTACCCATTCTGATCTAGAAAATATGAAAACGATCATCCCACTTCACATTATTTTATCTAGTAAACATCCTTAAAAAATACCAAGTCAGAAACTCCATCTCTATAAAAACAATCCTTGCTCTATATTTAATATTTTTTCATAAATAGTAAAATTATCAAAATGTATAAAGTACCTCTTCCTTTTATAGGTGTTCCAAATATGGTTTATCCATGATTTTGAAAAGTTTTCCCTTTTAAATTTTTTTCCCAAAAAAATAATTTCCCATTGAATTTTGTATACATCTTTGAATTATTTAATTCTTATCATCCCTTCTCTTTTCTTTTTGAACCATCTCAAATCATCTCACAACTTTAACTCGATGAAGACTTTATTCACAATATTTAGTATGATTCTGATAGAAAATCCAATTTCCCCCTTATGATAATAACAACAGATTCTTCATTACATAACTCAACACCAATTGAAAGATATGAAAATCACTTATCTTCTCATTATGATTCTTAGAACAAACTAAAAATAAAATTCCCATTATGATACTCTATACTAATAGAAAAACAATATTCTTATTCTGATGCTCTAACTGATAACTATAAAACTTTGAAACCATTTTATCAAAACATTGTTGTTATTTTGATATAATTAAGTTCACAATTAATTTTACATAAACATTGGGGAAACATATAATTATTCCTTCACATCCTCATTGTAACACCCCAAGATTTCATAGTGTGTTATTTCTTCAAAATAATTCAATAACTGGCACTACACGCAACACTGAGTTCAAGCGCACCATGACTTACCAAAAAAGTTGTTCAAAAGAGGTTATGAATAGTATTAACTAAATTTTAAACTTTATATAATCCTTATAATTTTAGAATCCATATTATCAGTTTCTTAGACATAATGTAAGAACAAATTCATTTTCAGTATTGCACTTTTACCAACTTTTAATAGTGAACCCTTTTTAAATACAATATTTTAAACTTTTTGACCAAATGGGGACATCAAAAATTTAAAATGTAACACCCCAAGCTTCTACGGTATGCTTCTCTTTGAATAATGTGATAGCGTGTGTTGTACGCAACACCGAGTTCTAACACACCACAACCATTCAAACTAGCCAATATGAATAGTAATACCTACTTTTTGAAATTATATATATTTTATATTTCAAAATAGACTTCATTTTTGGATTTGGAATATCGAATTTATCCTAGGGTGAAATTTTGGAACTTTTCGGATAACACTTATATTTTGATGAATAGTGAAAATTACTAAATTTTAATTAAAAACAACTTTTTTAATCGAAATAATTTATATTGATAAATTATGAATTTGAGTGGTTTTAAAATATATTTAGAATATATTTTTACCATTTAATATAATTTTGGTCATTTTACATAATTTTACAATAAAACTGAACATAAACAAGTGTCAATCTTTTGATAGTTATTATCTCTTAAAAACACGCTTTTTATTTTAACAACGGGAATTAATTTTAAATTAATTTCTGCCACTTATGTGTATTGAATTTGGAAAAATGGATTCCATATTTGGAATCAGGATGTTCAAATTGTGTAAATAGGTAACTTTTATTTTTAGACATTTTGAATAATTACTGCGGTAAATATTTTATTTACCATGGTTAAAGGGTAAATCCGGTAAATAAGGGTTAAAAAATAATATCATAATAATACAAAATTATCATAAAACGTGTCCTAACCTTATTGGTTGATACATTTCCGACCATGGGCATCTTTGGGTCGATTTTGGGACCCCATGGAGCCACTTGTTGGTGATAGGGACACTTTATTTTAATTAAGTTAAAATGAATACAAAAATACCACAAGCATATATATTTTAGTAAAACAATTTTTACATAGGGTTATATATGTTGGATTTTAGACTATAAATATTCATTAGAAATATAAAAGGATTTACTACATAATTATATTTTATTTAGAATTTTTAGACATTAAATAATTTAATTTATATATGAAACAATGATGATGCAGTAATTACCTTATTAATGACAAATTAGAATTATTGATATTATAAATACCCAAATAAATATAAGTTGAGACTTTTTATGAAGTAAACTAATTTTCTAGGTTAATATGACATGTTAGTATTGATTTAATTAACTTTTTTCAAAGTAATCATTCTGTTATGAGTTTCACAAAAATCAACTATTGAATAGTGTCAAAATTGACATAAAAGAGTTTTTAAAACAAATATTATATTATTAATTGATATTAAATTCCTAAAAATCTAAGTTTCGGCCAAGAGACTTATATCATGATAGTTGTATCATTAATGTACCACTTGGGGGTCTCTTGGATGTATATAGTAAGTTTATTAACCAAATAATATAAAAATACAAAGAGACATTGTAAAAGTGAAACTAATTAACTTAGAGTTAATACTTAAAGATAAGGTTAATATAAGTACCGAAAACTGTCTAAATTCTATTGGTTGAGTGGTTTTATACCTATCCCCACCTTATAATTTTAATAATCAACTTTGGATCCATTATAAACCGAATATGAATTTATTATAAATTAATATTTCTTGCTTTTCCAAATGTGCCCCTCACCCCTCTTATAAAAGGGCACTCCTCCTTCTCATTTCTTCACACCTTCAAAGCATTTTGGTTCGGCCAAACTCTGCCCAAATACTCTCCCAACTTCCCTCACTACAACCTAGAGGCCTTAGTTTGATCAGAAATCCATCCTAAGGAGCCCTTTTGATCAAATCAAAAGGAAGAACCCGAAGAAGAGGTAAAGATTTCACCAACCTTTTCCAAGTTCCTTTCTTCTTCCACTTCTTCTTCCTTTGTTATTACCATTCTAAAATAATAAATACAGTGTCATATATATAATATGATGTTATTATAAATATGGTACAACCATATTCAGTATTCTATCCACCCTTTGAATAACATGTCACCATACGTGCATACGTACAGCTTACCGTCTCCACGTCGTGGTATAATTGTTATTTAATATATTATTATTTGGATGGGTATAATAATTGTAGAAACCCGAAGCCTGACGTACATTGACATTACATTACATTTGCGGAATACTTAGTACGTAACAAAACACACACACAAGGATCGTAATAGTTTAGTGTCTTTGGAAACTCGGAATATAATCTTCTAATCATGGTGAAAGATCTTCAATATCTCCCATAAAGATCTTTCCTTTTTTTACCTAAAACCTTTCTTTATATCCTGGGGAAAAGAAAACATAAAAGGGTGAGATCAAATGCTCAGTAAGGGTAAACAAAAGAAATATCAATCACATAATATTCACAAGAACATAACATTTTGGAAATCTTAACCTGCAAAAGAGAGCATAATTTCATAACATGGGATAAATCATGGCAGTGAAATGTAATCACAATAATCATAACATAAAACATGAAACTTTGTGGCATACACACATAATCATAGAGAATCATTTCTTGTTAGCCAAGAATCATTTCCAAGACTATCTTAGTGGACAAAGTCCCTTTCTGAACCGAGTCACCCTCGTTCCAGTCCTGTTTCACTGAACTGGTATAACCTACCGTTCAGCCATGTCTATCTCATGAGATATAAAATCTTTACCCAATGCATTGGAGGGAGATATAGGTCCCACCCATCTCATAATGATACCATTCTTATGTGTGCCACAAAATCATAAATCATACATCATTGCATAACCCATGTAATACAAATGGGAATCTTAACATCATGACATCATAAAACAATTCATACAAGATAAAGGAATTCATAAAAATAATTCCATCACAACATGATCAAATCAATGTAATAATAGGGATAAAAACAGAACCCTTTATTATCTTAGATGGAAAATAATTTTGATAAAACACTTGAACTCCATTCTTGAGGAAAATATCCTTTCTTCTTCAAAAACATTTTTCCTTTCATAACATGTCAAACGACTTTAAAATAAAAGAAGTTGATTAAAAATAAACTTGAAAACTTGTAAAGGAAGCTTCTTGGAAATAATGTTTTAAAAATCCATTCATGCCGTATAAGTTAAAAAAAACATTCTTCGTACTTTTGTCAGAAAAGTCAAAAAGTACCTCGTACGAAAAACGACAAAAGATTCCTTTCATATCTTTTACTAAAAAATCACCAAAGGGTAAAATTGTATTTAAAAAATTGTAGGTGGATGGAAATAATATTACATATTGAGGAAACATGGATGTGGATGATAAAATACACCCCAGTAAATACCAAAGTATAAACAATCTCGGATAAAAATGAGATTGTGATATTTCCCTTACCTTAGGTATGACTTGATTTGTAAGTGTCCGAACCTCCTGTATAATGATTTAAATCATGTTATTGACTTATTCCAGAATCATATTCATTGTTATTATATCATATATGGTCCACTTATGACTTTATATTACCCGTTCTTTTGTAAATTCATGTTAAAGTAGCGTTTTGGGTAAAATCGTCTCATTTGTCGTTCGTGTTTTTAACTTGTAATTATTCATATGATTACTTAGATCATGATTACTTAATTCCAGAATATAAAACATGATTTATATATATATATATATTCAGAATATACATATATAATAAATCAGTAAATGGAAATAAATACACCGTTCATGGAGACGGTAGTCCGTACGTACGCATGAACGCTGTTTTCGTTTCCTTATTGAATTGAATGGAATTAAGTAGATGACATACATATAAATATAAATAATTCCAGTATCATTATTAGGTCATATATTTCATTAATACTTATTATATATACTTTATAATCATTCATGAATGGTTAATCATTGAGAATGAATCTCATCGCGTCGTGGAGACGGTAGTCCGTACGTACGCACGAGCGATGATATCATTTCCATAATTATTGAATTAAATTAGAGTGGATGATACAATATATCAGAATAAATATCACTTTATAATAGTCATATATGGTCATTATTTACACCATTATACTGATCCAAGTAAGGTGGTGGTGGAAAATAGATTTCACCACGGCGTGGAGACGGTATTCCGTACGTACGCACGCGCGGTGATTTCGTTTTCCGTAGGATGGATAGATGGTGAAATAGGGTTGTTTCATACTTATAATAACATATCAGTATATGAGTGAGAATGATGTTATTACTTCATAATGAAACAACCTAATAAAAAGAAGTGGAAGAAGAAATAAAGGTGAAAGAATCGGTAATGGAATTTACCTCTTCTTTGAAGCGCCTCTTTGAGACCTCCTTTTAGGGCACTAAAATTGGTCTTTGATTAAGACCAGAACCTCTAGGATGTTTCTAGGGGAGTGGAGAAGGGAATTTGGCAAGGGTTGACCGAGCTTGAAGGCTCAAAGTTGTGTGAGGAAGAGAGGGAGGAGGTGCCCTTTTATAAGGGAGGAGAGGGGCACCTTAGGAATATCTCAAAATATTATTTTATATTAAAGTAAAAATCGGTTTATAATGGTTACAAAGGGTCTTATTTCAAATCTAAAGTGGGTATGGGTAACAATACTATCAACCAATAGGATTTAGACAAGTTTAGGTTATTATTTTAACCTTATCAATGAGATTTAACTTTAAGTTAAATAATTTAACTTTTACCATGTCTTTTTTTTTCTTACACTATATGGTTAATACACTTACTATAACATGCCAAACGAACCCCAAATTGTTTATTATTAATATATATATCCTTATCTAAGTCATTTGGCCGAACCTTAGATTTTTAGGAAGAAAATAAAAATTAATAATATAATATTTGATTTAAAAACTATTTTGTGTCAATTTTGACACTATTTGATATATGATTTTTTTAAAAGTCATAACAGAATTATATGTTCGACACAAGTTGATTAAATCAACACTAATATATCATAGTAAGCTATAAAATTAGTGGAATTCATAAAAAGTCTTAAATTACATTTATTTTGGTATTTATAATATCAATTATGTCAATATTTCATTAATAAGATAATTACTGCATCATCTTTGTGTCATAAATAAATTAAATTATTTGTTGTCTAAAAATTACAAATAAAATACCATTATGTAGTAAATCTTTTTATATTTCTAATGAATATTTACAATCGAATTTATCTTATGTATAACCCTATATTAAAAATGTTTTAGTAAATAAACTTTGATTTTAACTTTTTTAACTCTTCTTTGAATTAAATAATAATAAATGTCCTAATCTAATCCAAGTGGGCCTAAATGATAATATTTTACACATAAGGTTGTTTTTGGTCGCGATACACTTGTCCAATAGGATTAGGACATGTGTTAGGGTAATATTAATATCATTTTTACCCTTAATTACCCTATTTACTTTTAACCGTGGTAAATAAAAGTAAAAAGTTACTATTCACCAAAAATTATTTTCATCTCATTGAACCACATTTTACTTACTTACATCAACCGTGTCTCTCAGATTTTTGAAATTCCGTTCACAGAAGCGGTAAAATTAAGTTTTATGAAAAATTCAGTTTTTTTAACTACCACTTAGTAGTTTCACTATTCATCAAAAATTGATGTTTTTCAGAACAATGCCAAAATTTCATCCTAAGTTATATTTCATATTCCGAATTCAAAAATGAAGTCTATTTTACCAAATTCATAACATAAAAGTTGCATTAATTAATTTTATAATTAAATCCCGCTGTTAAAACAAATAGCGTGTTTTTAAGAAACAATATCTATCAAAAGATTGACACTTGTTTATGTCTGGTTTAAATGTGAAATTACATCTAATGACCAACATTGTATTAAATTGTAAAAATATATTCTAAATATACTTTAAAACCACTCAAATTAATAATTTATCACTATTAATTATTTTGATTAAAAAAGTTGTTTTTAATTATAATTTAGTAATTTTCACTATTCATCAGAATATGAAAGTTATCCGAAAAGTACCAAAATTTCACCTTAGGCTAAATTCGATACTCCAAATCCAAAAATAAAGTCCATTTTGAAAAATAAAATTTACAAAATTTCAAAAAGTGGTTATTACTATTCATAAGAGCTAGTTTTAATAATATTTTAATAGCATATTGCTGTTTAGTGAAACTCGTTATTGCGTACTACACACACTATCGAGGAAGGTCGTGATTGCGTGTAATGCAAGGCAAGTCAAGGATGTGTGTTGTGCAAGCTCCTTTTGGTGTAGCGTATAACACAAGACATTAAAAATAATATTTTTTCATAAAATCTCGGGGTGTTACATTCTACCCCCCTTAAAATGAATTTCGCCCTCGAAATTCGTCGGGGTTATAAATGGTTTACTATTAGAAAGTTTCTTTAATAGAAACCCACATCGTAAAAAGGAATACCAAAACCAGTCTTTAAAAACAAAAGTATGAAACGTAACGGTTACCCAAATAAACTAATCACTGGGTTTCCACATAGGTGAAAATATGGATATGGAAGAGAAATCTAACCATCATGTTCTGATGGAGAGTGGTAGAGAACACGGCTATGGAAATGCTAGCAATCACAAATCCATAAATTTGTGACGATCTAAGGTACCATCTGATTAATCAAATATAAGATTACTAGGACAACATTTTTGGTTTTCAAGATCGTTTCCCTAAAGTTGAATAATTTGAATTAGAATAAATACTTACTTTATTTTGGTACAATCTCACTGTTGTTCGTGCCTTAAACAATTTCCACTTCATCTCTTAAATAAATGAAGTTGAATCTTTTATTCGTGAAGTGTTAGCAGATCATGTGATAGAATGACGGGTCATTCCATCTGTCTCAAACAAAAGGTTAGCAAAAATTATATACATAAGTCGATCTATAGTGAGATTAATCATATATGGTTCCTAAAATGGACTTATACTTCATATACCATACTTCTTAATATAATAAAACTAGTTTCTACTAAACAAGGACTTCCTGTAGGCCAGTGGTAGGCGATAAAGGCCAGTCGCACTTCGGTTGTGGGTTCGATTCCCACAGCCTTGTCCGACGCGATGGGCTGTCGCCCGTCCTGCAGGTTGTCCTTTTTCTAAAACTATATTACTATAACATCCCATCAATAATATCGAAAAAACTTCTATCCTTAAACAATACTAACTTATGTCCAACATAATCCATTCCAATCTTTAGGCTTATCCATAATACTGCAGTCCACTCTCATAACATAGTGAAAACGATTACCAGAGATTTAACACCATCATCGATCCCCATATATCATATGATATGTTTTTTTGGTCACGTTCCAAACATTCAAAGTCCTTAATCATGTATTCTCTTGAATACCTTAGTGAAAACATGAATGCAGTTAAAATTTAACACTTTCCACATACCAAAATCCTCAAAATTCTATATACTCAAACCATGATATCACTTAGTCCTTATATCAATCATGAGCTCATGAATACTGTTAAACATTTCATTTTCTCGTTTTCCCTTCATTATGTGCATAATATCTCAATCACTTTGAATACCACATTATACCAATACATAAATATTCCAATACTCCATGATACAACATTATTTTGGAATCCCATTACATAAACACTTAATCATTTCACCACATCGTTGTCATATTCAACATTGCCAATAGTGATCGCATGTGACTTCCCTTTGTCCTTTTCCTTAAGTCGTTGCTCATGTCGATCATCACTGACCCTTGGATTAGGGCATTTATTAGCATAATGCCACATTTCCTTGCACTTGAAGCATTGAAGTGTTGGTTGTGCGTTCTCTGCAGTGTTTGCTTTATTCACATCATTAGAATCCCTTTTTCCATTACTTCGACACTCAGCTGCTCGATGACCTTCTTTTCCACACTTAAAACATTTTCTAGTCCCTTTAAGACAATCTCCACCATTCTTTTTTCCACACTTTGAGCATAAGGAAACATTCATCTTCTTTTCACCATTATTCTGAGATTTCTCCTTGAACTCCATCTTTCGTTTCTTTTCAAAACCATGAGATGGATATGTAACACCAACTTCCATTTCTACCTTGATAGCACAACGCACAATTTCTTCATAGCTACTGAAGTCTCTTATAGCTAATGCCCTTTGAAGACTTGGTTTTAAGCCACTGAAAAATCGATCAACTTTACTTTCAGGTTGGATGATAATGCCAGATGCATACCTTGCAAGTCTTGTAAAATTTGCTTCGTATATACCAACAGATTCATCATCCTTCTGCTTCAGCTCAAGAAACTCCTTTTCCATCTTCATTCGAAGAATACGAGGGAAGTACTTACTGAAAAACAAGTTCTTGAACTCGTCCCATTCCATGGACTCAATTTCATCTCTTGGCCTCGTATTCTTGATAAGATTCCACCATTGATCAGCTTCACCTTCCAAACGATATACTGCTAAGATGACTTTATCATGTTCAGAACATTGAAGAACTGAAAGTATCTTTTCAGTGGTACTGATTCATTGTTCAGCAACAAGTGGATCGGAAGACCCACTGAAAGAAGGTGGACGTTGCCTCATGAAGGACTCAATAGAATATTGTTCCCTTCTCTGCTCATTTGGAAGTCCAGAATGATTCATAGCTTGTGTAAGTATAGCAATAAGATTTTGCACTCCATCTCCCATAACATTTGTTTGTTCAGGAGGACAATCATTTCATTTTCCATTGCATTGATCAACACGGTTCCTTCGGGTTCCAGCCATTGTCTAAAACCCAAAAAGAATAGTGTGAGAGGAAAAAATCATGCTAGGGAAAAAAACATAATAAAGGGGGAGTACCTTCAATATCTAACATCTTAGGTTTAATTCTATGATCTTCAGCGTAATTCTAGTACTATAACCTATAAGTATACTTAACCTTAGGGAAATCCCTAGACATACCTTAGAAATATCTCTAGGGATCTCACTAACGTTTTCGCATCCTAGTTTCCAAAGGTTGACTAAACCTTTCCTCTGATACCAACTGTAGAGACCTGAAGCTTAACGTACATGAACATTACATTACTTTTGCGGAATACTTAGTACATAACAAAACACACACACAAGGATCGTAATAGTTTAGTGTCTTTGGAAACTCGGAATATAATCTTCTAATCGTGGTGAAAGATCTTTAATATCTCCCATAAAGATCTTTCCTTTTTTTTACCTAAAACCTTTCTTTATATCCTGGGGAAAAGAAAACATAAAAGGGTGATCTCAAATGCTCAGTAAGGGTAAACAAAAGAAATATCAATCACATCATATTCATAAGAACATAACATTTTGGAAATCTTAACCTGCAAAAGAGAGCATAATTTCATAACATGGGATAAATCATGGCAGTGAAATGTAATCACAATAATCATAACTTAAAACATGAAACTTTGTGGCATACACACATAATCATAGAGAATCATTTCTTGTTAGTCAAGACTAATTTCCAAGACTATCTTAGTGGACAAAGTCCCTTTCTGAACCGAGTCACCCTCGTTCCAGTCCTGTTTCACTGAACCGGTATAACCTACCGTTCCAGCCATGTCTATCTCATGAGATATAAAATCTTTACCCAATGCATTGGAGGGAGATATAGGTCCCACCCATCTCATAATGATACCATTCTTATGTGTTCCACAAAATCATAAATCATACATCATTGCATAACCCATGTAATACAAATGGGAATCTTAACATCATGACATCATAAAACAATTCATACAAGATAAAGGAATTCATAAAAATAATTCCATCACAACATGATCAAATCAATGTAATAATAGGGATAAAAACAGAACCCTTTATTATCTTAGATGGAAAATAATTTTGATAAAACACTTGAACTCCATTCTTGAGGAAAATATCCTTTCTTCTTCAAAAGCAATTTTCCTTTCATAACATGTCATACGACTTTAAAATAAAAGAAGTTGATTAAAAATAAACATGAAAACTTGTAAAGGAAGATTCTTGTAAATAATGTTTTAAAAATCCATTCATGCCGTATAAGTTAAAAAACATTCTTCGTACTTTTGTCGGAAAAGTCAAAAAGTACCTCATACGAAAAACGACAAAAGATTCCTTTCATATCTTTTACTAAAAAATCACCAAAGGGTAAAATTGGATTTAAACAATTGTAGGTGGATGGAAATAATATTACATATTGAGGAAACATGGATGTGGATGATAAAATACGCCCCAGTAAATACCAAAGTATAAACAATCTCGGATAAAAATGAGATTGTGATATTTCCCTTACCTTAGGTCTGACTTGCTTTGTAAGTGTCCGAACCTCCTGTATAATGATTTAAATCATGTTATTGACTTATTAAAGAATCATATTCATTGTTATTATATCATATATGGTCCACTTATGACTTTATATTACCCGTTCTTTTGTAAATTCATGTTAAAGTAGCATTTTGGGTAAAATCGTCTCATTTGTCGTTCGTGTTTTTAACTTGTAATTATTCATATGATTACTTAGATCATGATTACTTAATTCCAGAATATAAAACATGATTTATATATATATATATATATTCAGAATATACATATATAATAAATCAGTAAATGGAAAGAAATACACCGTTCATGGAGACGGTAGTCCGTACGTACGCATGAACGCTGTTTTCGTTTCCTTATTGAATTGAATGGAATTAAGTAGATGACATACATATAAATATAAATAATTCCAGTATCATTATTAGTTCATATATTTCATTAGTACTTATTATATATACTTTATAATCATTCATGAATGGTTAATCATTGAGAATGAATCTCATCGTGTCGTGGAGACGGTAGTCCGTACGTACGCACGAGCGATGATATCATTTCCATAATTATTTAATTGAATTAGAGTGGATGATACAATATATCAGAATCAATATCACTTTATAATAGTCATATATGGTCATTATTTACACCATTATACTGATCCAAGTAAGGTGGTGGTGGAAAATAGATTTCACCACGGCGTGGAGACGGTATTCCGTACGTACGCACGCGCGGTGATTTCATTTTCCGTAGGATGGATAGATGGTGAAATAGGTTTGTTTCATACTTATAATAACATATCAGTATATGAGTGATAATGATTTTATTACTTCATAATTAAACAACCTAATAAGAAGAAGTGGAAGAAGAAATAAAGGTGAAAGAATCGTTAATGGAAATTACCTCTTCTTTGAAGCGCCTCTTTGAGACCTCCTTTTAGGGAACTAAAATTAGTCTTTGATGAAGACCAGAACCTCTAGGATGTTTCTAGGGGAGTGGAGAATGGAATTTGTCAGGGGTTGACCGATCTTGAAGGCTCAAAGTTTTGTGAGGAAGAGAGGGAGGAGGTGCCCTTTTATAAGGGAGGAGAGGGGCACCTTAGGAATATCTCAAAATATTATTTTATATTAAAGTCAAAATCGGTTTATAATGGTTCCAAAGGGTCTTATTTCGAAGATAAAGTGGGGATGGGTCTAAATACTATCAACCAATAGGATTTAGACAAGTTTAGGTTATTATTTTAACCTTATCAATTAGATTTAACTTTAAGTTAAATAATTTAACTTTTACCGTGTCTTTTTGTTTTCTTACACTATATGGTTAATACACTTACTATAACATGCCAAACGAACCCCAAATTGTTTATTATTAATATATATATCCTTATCTAAGTCATTTTTCCGAACCATAGATTTTTAGGAATAAAATAACAGTTAATAATATAATATTTGATTTAAAAACTATTTTGTGTCAATTTTGACACTATTTGATATATGATTTTTTTGAAAGTCATAACAGAATTATATGTTCGAACCAAGTTTATTAAATCAACACTAATATATCATAGTAACCTATAAAATTAGTGGAATTCATAAAAAGTCTTAAATTACATTTATTTTGGTATTTATAATATCAATTATGTCAATATTTCATTAATAAGAGAATTACTGCATCATCTTTGTGTCATAAATAAATTAAATTATTTGATGTCTAAAAATTACAAATAAAATACCATTATGTAGGAAAGCTTTTTAGCTTTCTAATTAATATTTAAATTCTAATTTATCTTATGTATAACCCTATATTAAAAATGTTTTAGTAAATAAACTTTGATTTTAACTTTTTTAACTCTTCTTTGAATTAAATAATAATAAATGTCCTAATCTAATCCAAGTGGGACTAAATGATAATATTTTACACTTAAGGTTGTTTTTGGTCGAGATACACTTGTCCAATAAGATTAGGACATGTATTAGGGAAATATTAATATCATTTTTACCCTTAATTACCCTATTTACTTTTAACCGTGGTAAATAAAAGTAAAAAGTTACTATTCACCAAAAATTATTTTCATCTCATTGAACCACGTTTTACTTACTGACATCAACTGTGTCTCTCGGATTTTTGAAATTCCATTCACAGAAGCGGTAAAATTAAGTTTTATGAAAAATTCAGTTTTCTTAACTACCACTTAGTAGTTTCACTATTCATCAAAAATTGATGTTTTTCAGAACAATGCCAAAATTTCATCCTAAGCTATATTTCATATTCCGAATTCAAAAATGAAGTCTATTTTACCAAATTCATAACATAGAAGTTGCATTAATTAATTTTATAATTAAATCCCGCTGTTAAAACAAATAGCGTTTTTTTAAGAAACAATATCTATCAAAAGATTGACACTTGTTTATGTCTGGTTTAAATGTGAAATTACATCTAATGACCAACATTGTATTAAATTGTAAAAATATATTCTAAATATACTTTAAAACCACTCAAATTAATAATTTATCACTATTAATTATTTTGATTTAAAAAGTTGTTTTTAATTATAATTTAGTAATTTTCACTATTCATCAGAATATGAAAGTTATCTGAAAAGTACCAAAATTTCACCTTAGGCTAAATTCGATACTCCGAATCCAAAAATAAAGTCCATTTTGAAAAATAAAATTTACAAAATTTCAAAAAGTGGTTATTACTATTCATAACAGCTAGTTTTAATAATATTTTAATAGCATATTGCTGTTTAGTGAAACTCGTTATTGCGTACTACACACACTATCGAGGAAGGTCGTGATTGCGTGTAATGCAAGGCAAGTCAAGGATGTGTGTTGTGCAAGCTCCTTTTGGTGTAGCGAACAACACAAGACATTAAAAATAATATTTTTTCATAAAATCTCGGGGTGTTACAATAATGATGTGTAACTCGTGTAAATAATAAATATAACATGTTAAAGATTCTGTATATATGATATAACATCCATTTATGTATTATTTTAATATCAAAAGAATGATATTGTCGCTCGTGCGTACGTACGGACTACCGTCTCCACGAACGCGATGAGATTCATTCTCCATCGTATCCATTAAAGTAAAATTATCATTTGATGATTTAAAAATGATATTTAAGGACTTGATATCATTCTGGATATGAATAATATACAACCTATCTATTACAAACATGGATTACGTATAAAAACATATAAAATAAAACGAGTAAGTTAACACCCGAAACAACGATAATACTAAGATATTATTAACAAATTAATGTTAAAAGATCATATATGATATCATATTAATGTATATGATTCTTGTATAATTTAATAAGAATTATTTCACCATTATACAGGAGGTTAACCTACCCCAACCAAGGAAAAGTACAAGGTAAGGGTTATTTCACAATCTCTTCATTATCTGAGGTTGTTTATACGTAATAATCTACTGGGATCTCTTTATCATCCACATCCATGTTTCTTAAAAATGAATTTCAAAACATTTTTACTTTTTACTAGAATATGGGTTAAAGTTATTTATACCCTTTTTTGACTTTTTATAAGAGGTTTAGAAAGGAATCTTTCCGTCGTTTTCCAAACAAGGTGCTTTTTAACCTTTTCGACAAAATTAAGGTAAGAATGTTTTTTTTAACTTATACGGCAGGTGCGGCTATTTTCCGCCGTTATAAAATCATCGAAGCTTCCCTTACAATCTTATAAGAATATTTTGAAAGAAAATTTTTTATTTCATAAATATAAGACTCTTAAATGATTTCAAAATAGAAAGAGATATTTCTCTAACAAGAGTTTTGATTTCATCTATGTCAACATCCTTTGATGGATTTTATGCTTATTTGAAGTTGACTTATTATGATACAAAACTTCTATATTATATTGAAGGTTTTGTGATATGTTTGACTGTGGATGTGCTATTTTTATACCGTTCATAGTTTATGGTGAATGTATTGACATTTCGTATGCTATTTTTAATACGAATGTTTAAGTTAGGTTTAAACCTTTTCATATGGGAATGCATTGGACTTAATATGTGATGGGTGGAGCCCGCTATAGCTCCTCGATGCATCAGTAGGTCTCTTGAGACAAACTAGTGTCTTGGCACAAGGCCTTGGATAAATCATATTTGTAGTCTTGGCACGAGGCATTGGCTATGTGGTTATGATAGTCTGGCATTATGCATTCCATCATTATGAAAGTGGTTATTGATATTGCATGTGATTATTCGATTAGTAGAATATCCATGTGAATAAGTAAATGGCGTTATTTCATTTTACTTTTGCCATACTATGTTGAAGTTCAAGTTTAAAAGTCTTTTGTTTTAGTTATACATTGCCTTAAATGTTTATGCTTATTTTTGAAAGTTTCCGCTATATTGTTATCCTTACTGGGCATTTGATCTCACCCCTTTTCTATGTTTTATTTTTCCCAGGATGAGAAGAAGTAATTTATGAATTACTTGCAGGGATTTTATGTGGGGATATGAGTGTGGAATATGGAAACTATGTTGTTGTAGTAGTTTTTCACTTTATGATGTAATGTAAAACTTTATGAATATATCTAGTGTTTCTAAGGCTACTAAACCAATCGGTCTTTCGAGATTTGATCTTTCTTGTGATCATGCCAATGTTATGTAATAATGCATCGACTCTGGGTAACTGGGGTCGGGGAGTTACAGTTGGTATCAGAGGAAGTTTATTACAAACCTTGGAAGCTAGATTTTAGATAAACTCTGATTAGAGCACGTAGACCTAAGATGAACTTTGGGGATTAGTATAGAAGAACTTCCTAGAATATTGGTATTGTAGAGATTTTGTGAGTTTTCCGAGCAATACATCCCTGTCTGGATACGAGTAGGTAGAGGAGGCTCTGGCACAGATGTACCTAGGGGTAAAACCTGAAAACACCGCTTTGAGCTAGACTCGAACGGGAACTGGTGCACGACAACGGGCCTTGCTGCACTCTTGGTTACGACACTCCCGGGGGATATGCTTAGGATAATTCTCATTTTCTTTACAAACCATTATGAAGGGTTTATGAGTATATACTTCCTCAAAGGAGAAATTTTTATGATTATGGATTATATCCATAAACTATTTAATTTATGTTATGTGTTTTACAAGTTTGGGATTAGTTATTGTTATTCATAAACTAATCTAATGTATGCCATTGTTTAGAAATGGCGCCCAGTAGAAGGAATGGGAACTCTAGCGATGCACATGATACAAAGAGAAAGAAGGATCATATATTTCATGGTCTTAAGCCAAAATTTATAAGAGAAATAGTCTCGCATGTATTATCATCATATGAAGAAATAATATCATGTGTTGATACGATAAGTAAAGAGTTTACTGAGCCTTGGGGCTTGGAAGGGAAGTAAGAGAATAAAAGGATGGAAGAGAGAAAGATGGATAAAGGGAAGAGTGAAAAGAAGAATTTTCCCATATGTGATAACTGTGGAAAGAAACACCCTAGAACTTGCCTGAAAGGAATGAGAGTTTGTTATAAGTGTGGAGGAAAATTGAACAAATTATGTGGCTGCAAGGGTAAGAAAATGGTTTCAAATATACAATGCTTCATTTGCAAGGAATTTGTACACTACACGAACCTATGTCCCAGTCATCAGACTATGCTATAAATGATTCTATTGGATAATAATCAAGTTATGATACTACCACAGATGAAGAGGAATGGTTAGAGTTCTTATGTTGATTATGTCATTTGAGTGTTGTATCAACAATGTACTTGTTATAATAATTATGGAGTATATAAGGATTGTACTGCAGTACTATTTCATTAAGTACTTGAGATTGTGGGGAACAATGAAAAGTGACTCAATAGCAGGTTAAATTTTTGAAAAATATATGGTTGAGAGAAAGATAAACCATAATATGGTTCTGATACCGAGGTAGTGATTTTAGAATAATACATGATTGATTTGGATAAATTATATTGGATATTCTTGACTACCTTGAAGCTGATTAATGATATGTATATTCCATCATTTTTGGGGTTTAAAACATTTTTGGATTGATGAAGTATATCCAGCATTCTATATGGAATAAGGGAGCATGAATGTAATCAATAAAGATTATGGTAATTCAGGATGTTTCAGTGTTTTAAAAGAATACATGATGAAGGTATTAATATGCTATTACGGGGTAAAAAGGATCTACATTATGTTTACCTTCCTTATAAATGTTGGATTGTGAGTTTGGACAGAAGTATTTTGGATAAATTCTAGTTTGAGATTAATTTTGGATTGCCATAAAAGGACAACCCGGAGGTCGGGCACCAACCCGTCGCGACCAGTAAGGCCGCAAGACTTGAACCTGCAACCGAAGGGTGACAAGGGTGTATCACCTACCACTGGCCCACGAGATGTCCTGGATTAAATAATGTAGTTTTTTTAAAAAGATCTGGTAGATGAATTATAAATTCAGTTATTTTGGAACCCATTACGAATAGTATAAATATAATTTTTTTTACGTTCTGTTATCTTTTAGAGTGAAAGATGAGTTTGTGGTAGAAATTTATTAATGGATAAAACTCTAATTATAAAGTAAGTATATATCCTAATGATCTTAGAAAATCTCATAAATAAATTCCTCAACATTAAGAAAAGGAACTTTGAACAAAATTTTTTTCCTAGATGGTACCTTAAATCATCACTAATTTATGGCTTTGGGATTGTTGGTCTTTTCATAGCCATGTTCTCTACCACTCTCCATCAGATAATTGATGGTTATATTTCTCTTCCATATCCATATTTTCCTACATGGAACCCTAGTATGTGTTATTTCCAGTAATATTCATACTTTCCACTCTTTATTTTAAATAGAGGCCTCATTAATTCATTTTTTGATGTGGGATTTCAACTAAGATATTTTGAAACGTCAAAAATGTGTTATCCTAATACCCTATGTTTTGTTGAACCAATCGTATTTAAAATAATCATAGATTGATGAATTTAAGGAACGCAATTTTACACTTGTTTGTGATTGATGACCTCAATCACTACCTATAAATATTTACGTTTTCCCTCCAATTATATGTCTCTAATTTCCACCAATGTTCTACTAATCGAGATCATAATTTATTGGTGACCCTTTCATTTCTCTTTTCCTCATATTAAGACTAAATTTTAGTAACCCAATTTCTGATGTGGGTTTTCCCACAAATATATTTTCTATTTTAAACCTTTTATTTTCGAAGAACAATTTCAAATTGCGAGGACGCAATTTATTGAAGGAGGGGAGAATGTAACACCCCAAGATTTCATAGTGTGTTATTTCTTCAAAATAATTCAATAACTGGCACTACACGCAACACCAGGTTCAAGCGCACCATGACTTACCAAACAAGCCGTTAAAAAGAGGTTATGAATAGTATTAACTAAATTTTAAACTTTATATAATTCTTATAATTTTAGAATCCATATTATCAGTTTCTTAGACATAATGTAAGAACAAATTCATTTTCAGTATTGCACTTTTACCAACTTTTAATAGTGATCCCTTTTTAAATACAATATTTTAAACTTTTTGACCAAATGGGGACATCAAAAATTTAAAATGTAACACCCCAAGCTTCTACGGTATGCTTCTCTTTGAATAATGATATAGCGTGTGTTGTACGCAACACCGGGTTCTAACACACCACAACCAATCAAACTAGCCGTTATGAATAGTAATACCTACTTTTTGAAATTATATATATTTTATATTTCAAAATAGACTTCATTTTTGTATTTGGAATATCGAATTTATCCTAGGGTGAAATTTTGGAACTTTTTGAATAACACTTATATTTTGATGAATAGTGAAAATTACTAAATTTTAATTAAAAACAACTTTTTTAGTCGAAATAATTTATATTGATAAATTATGAATTTGAGTGGTTTTAAAATATATTTAGAATATATTTTTACCATTTAATATAATGTTGGTCATTGTACATAATTTTACAATTAAACCGAACATAAACAAGTGTCAATCTTTTGATAGTTATTATCTCTTAAAAACATGCTTTTTGTGTTAACAACGGGAATTAATTTTAAATTAATTTCTGCCACTTATGTGTTTTCAATTTGGAAAAATGGATTCCATATTTGGAATAAGGATTTTCAAATTGTGTAAATAAGTAACTTTTATTTTTAGACATTTTGAATAATTATTGCGGTAAATATTTTATTTACCATGGTTAAAGGGTAAATCCGGTAAATAAGGGTTAAAAAATAATATTATAATAATACAAAATTACCATAAAACATGTCCTACCCTTATTTGTTGATACATTTCCGACCATGGGCATCTTTGGGTCGATTTTGGGACCCCATGGAGCCACTTGTAGGTGATAGGGACACTTTATTTTAATTAAGTAAAAATGAATACAAAAATGACACAAGCATATATCTTTTAGAAAAACAATTTTTAAATAGGGTTATATATGTTGGATTTTCGATTATAAATATTCCATAGAAATCTAAAACGATTTCCTACATAATTATTTTTTATTTATAATTTTTAGACATTAAATAATTTAATTTATATATGACACAATGATGATGCAGTAATTACCTAATTAATGAAAAATTAGAATAATTGATATTATAAATACCAAAATAAATATAATTTGAGACTTTTTATGAACTAAACTAATTTTATAGGTTAATATGACATTTTAGGATTGATTTAAGTAACTTTTTTCGAAATAATCATTCTGTTATGAGTTTCACAAAAATCAACTATTGAATAGTGTCAAAATTGACATAAAAGAGTTTTTAAAACAAATATTATATTATTAATTGATATTAAATTCTTAAAAATCTAAGGATCGGCCAAGATACTTATATCATGATATTTTTATCATTAATGGACAACTTGGGGGTCTCTTGGATGTATATAGTAAGTTTATTAACCATATAATATAAAAATACAAACAGACATTGTAAAAGTGAAACTAATTAACTTAGAGTTAATACTTAAAGATAAGGTTAATATAAGTACTCCAACCTGTCTAAATTCTATTGGTTGAGTAGTTTTAGACCTATACCCACCTTAAAATTTTAATAATAAACTTTGTAGCTATTAGAAACCGAATATGAATTTATTATAAATTAATATTTCTAGATTTCCAAATGTGCCCCTCACCCCTCTTATAAAAGGGCACTCCTCCTTCTCATTTATTCACACCTTAAAAGCCTTTTGGTTCGGCAAAACTCTGTCAAAATACTCTCCCAACTTCCCTCAATACAACCTAGAGGCCTTAGTTTGATCAGAAAGCCAACCTAAGGAGCCCTTTTGATCAAATCAAAAGGAAGAACCCGAAGAAGAGGTAAAGATTTCACCACCCTTTTTCAAGTTCCTTTCTTCTTCCACTTATTCTTCCTTTGTTATTACCATTCTAAAATAATAAATCCAGTATCATATATATACTGTGATATTATTATAAATATGGTACAACCATATTCAGTATTCTATCCACCCTTTGAATAACATGTCACCATACGTGCGTATGTACGGCTTACTGTCTCCACGTCGTGGTATAATTGTTATTCAATATATTATTATTTGGATGGGTATAATAATGATGTGTAACTCATGTAAATAATAAATATAACATGTTAATTATTTTTTATATATGATATAACATCCATTTATATATTATTTTAATATCAAAAGAATGATATTGTCACTCGTGCGTACGTACGGACTACCGTCTCCACGAACGCGATGAGATTCATTCTCCATCGTATCCATTAAAGTATAATTATCATTTGATGATTTAAAAATGATGTTTAAGGACTTGATATAATTCTTGATATGAATAATATACAACTTATCCATTACAAACATGGCTTACGTAACAAAACATATAAAAGAAAACGAGTAAGTTAACACCCGAAACAACGATAATACTAAGATATTATTAACAAATCAATGTTAAAAGATCATATATGATATCATATTAATGTATATGATTCTTGTATAATTTAATAACAATTATTTCACCATTATACAGGAGGTTAACCTACCCCAACCAAGGAAATGTACAAGGTAAGGGTTATTTCACAATCTCTTCATTATCCGAGGTTGTTTAGATGTAATAATCTACTAGGATCTCTTTATCATCCACATCCATGTTTATTAAAAATGAATTTCAAAACATTTTTAATTTTTACTAGAATATGGGTTAAAGTAATTTATACCCTTTTTTGACTTTTTATAAGAGGTTTAGAAAGTAATCTTTCCGTCGTTTTCCAAACAAGGTGCTTTTTAACCTTTTCGACAAAATTAAGGTAAAAATGTTTTTTTAACTTATACGGCGGGTGCGGCTATTTTCCGCCGTTATAAATTCATCGAAGCTTCCCTTACAAGCTTATAAGAATATTTTCAATGAAAATGTTTTATTTCATAAATATAATACTCTTAAATGATTTCAAAATAGAAAGAGATATTTCTCTAAAAAGAGTTTTGATTTCATCTATGTCAACATCCTTTGATGGATTTTACGCTTATTTGAAGTTGATTTATTATGATACAAAACTTCTATATTGTATTGAAGGTTTTGTGATATGTTTGACTGTGGATGTGATATTTTTATACTATTCATAGTTTATGGTGAAAGTATTGACATTTCGTATGCTAGTTTTAATACGAATGTTTAAGTTATGTTTAAACCTTTTCATATGGGAATGCATTGGACTTAATATGTGACGGGTGGAGCCCGCTATAGCTCCTCAATGCATCGGTAGGTCTCATGAGACAAACTAGTGTCTTGGCACAAGGCCTTGGAAAAATCTTATTTGTTTTCTTGGCACGAGGCCTTGGATATGTGGTTATGATAGTATGGAATTATGCATTCCATCATTATGAAAGTGGTTATTGATATTGCATGTGATTATTCGATTTGTAGAATATCCATGTGAATAAGTAAATGGAATAATTTCATTTTACTTTTGCTATACTATGTTGAAGTTCAATTTTAAAAGGCTTTTGTTTTAGTTATACATTTCCTTAAATGTTTATACTTATTTTTGAAAGTTTCCGCTATATTGTTATCCTTACTGGGCATTTGAGCTCACCCCTTTTCTATGTTTTATTTTTCCCAGGATGAGAAGAAGTAATTTATGAATGACCTGTAGGGATTTTATGGGGGGATATGAGTGTGGAATAAGGAAACTCTGTTGTTGTAGTAGTTTTTCACTTTATGATGTAGTGTAAAACATTATGAATATATCTAGTGTTTCCAAGGCTACTAAACCAATCGGTCTTTCGAGATTTGATATTTCTTGTGATCATGCCAATGTTATGTAATAATGCACCGACTTTGGGTAACTGGGGTCAGGGCGCTACACTCATCATCGCTCCAACACCTACTTCACACTTTTTGAAAACAATTTGCTTCCTCTTCAAACTTCAATATCCATTTGATAACTTTTTAGAACTATTTTATATAGTTCTCATTTTATTCTTTTAATTAGACCAATAATACTTCATTTTATGACCTTATAAGTGGCAACCTATATCTGATGAATTATTATTTTCTTCACTCTAATAATAAGTGTTAGTTATAGTCCAATAACACTTGAACCAATTAATGAAAACATAAAATATTTCGTTATTTTCTCTTGACACAATTGAAATAGAGATAAAATAATTTAGCCTAATGAAAATGGTTGAATACATTGTTGACCAGTCTTTGAATTTACTCTACACATCCATTCAATTAACTCCACTACTTTTATTTTCCTCCAGTAGTAAAAAATCCAAAAAAAAACAATTCTTCCTCCAATTAACTTTTGTAACCATGACAACATCTGTTGATCGGGGTTATTATTAATCCAATGATCGGTGGAATACAATGTCTGATAGACCGACAATATCAACTTCTACTTAAGAAATGGATTTCTATATCGGATTATGATTCACACCATCTTCATTCTCTGAAGATTTTTTTCCTGTGGATTATTAATCAAATAGAAAACCAACATATTCATCTACATATGTTCTGGATAACACTTCTCATCCTTCAAAACAAATCTATGATGTGTGATCTCATACTGATTTAATAATACAAGAAATAATTGACTTTCTTTATTAAAAATGCTTTCTTATAACCATGAATTCTTCATGATTCTGAAATTGATTATTATTTACATAGAATCATATTACTTACATTGGGAAGTACATAATCTTCACATACTTTTCTGTAACATCTTTCTTTACAAAGAAACCACAATACGATTGGCAGAACTTGTTCTCCCCCATTCCTTTGTAAGCCTTACTTCATATGTTTTAAAGATTAATTATGATTTATGAGAACTCTAAGATCAGATAAGTATCATTATATTTTCATAAGATCCATGGAGACTTTAAAACAACATCTGATTATGATCGAACTTTTCTTTTTGGACCCTATGTGAGTCTGATGAACCTTTTATTTCAAAAAACATATTTTGAAAATGAAGACATTCCTTAATAATTTTGATTCTAATCACTTGAATATGATTTTTGAGGATAATTTCCAAAAACTTACAAAGAGAATTGAATTATTTTCATTGATAATAAAAGAAAACACTTTCATCACAATCCTCTTTCATCTTCCCAAAATATCTTCCAATCATCTTCATCAAAGAAATACATCCCCTTGGATTTTTTTTCAAACAAGGTTCATACATCACTGAACTTTGTAACCTCAATCAAGGGATTATTGAAAATTCTAATACTACATGAGAAAAATCATTGAAGTAAAAATAATTATTAACAAAAAACAATACATTCCAAAAGTAGTGAATTGAAAAAAAATTTCTTAAACCTTTAAAACTTTTCACAATCACTGATTATTTGTTTTACATATTTCAGTACTTATTCCACTTTTTAATTAACAAAATATTCATATAGCTACTCCAACAAACTATTATAATATTTCACACACTTACATACATGAATCACAATATACCCAAAAATACCCCTACATACATGATTTTTTTAAAAGGTTTAAGACATATAAATGGATATATTTATGAACCATTTATCATACTAGGAAAAATTATCCAAAGAATATAAGATATAGGGGAGAAATAACCCAACTATGATGGGAAAGAGGTTAGATTACCATCTTCTATGTCAATTTATAAAAATATTCATCCGTTTAAGGTTTTGTGAAAATTTTAGCAACTTGATTCGTTGTAGGAACATACTCCAACTTTAATTTATGATTCTCTGCATTCTATTTGATCTAGTTGTGTTTCATATAAATATAATTTGAATGAGAATATTTTACCAAATTTATTGTATGTTTTATGGAACTTTTATTATCACAAAAAAAGACCGAGTGTAATATTACAAAGTCATGTATGTCCTCCAACCGATTCTCCATCCTCAATAGTTAGGACACGGCTTGAGTGGTAGCAACATACTAAGGTTCAGCAATGATAAGGGTTACTGAATTATTTTTCTTTTTATTGAAGCTGAAATAACTCTTACATAGAAAGAAAAATCCACAATATGTAGATCTTCTATAATCAAAATTTCATGACCAATCAGCATATGAATACCCAAACATGTCAATACATTCTTAGCTATCATACCTGATTCTGAAATTTTTTATGCCTTTGATATATCTGAGGATTCGTTTTCTATCCAATATATGTGATTCTTTTAGAGCACTCTGGAATCATCCACATAAGTTTAAATCTTAATTTCTTTGGTTATTTATGTAGTCAAATACAAAAAACATCGAATTAATTTTTTAATCTCTTAAAATTCAACCCTCTTACCTTCTCCATATCTTTTTCAAATTGCTTCCCACTAAAATTAGTGTTGAAAACAGTTTCAAAATATTCCATGTCAATCTTTTTAAGAAGTTACTTATTATAATTTTATTTAGAACGAAATATGATCTTCTTATTTTGTGAGATTTTCAAACCAAGATAGTTTTTTGTTTCACATAGAAAGGACATTTTAGAAAACTTTTTCTTATTTTAAAAAAATCATTCACAAGTTCATTCATTAATCTCGAAAAAGATAATTTCATAAATATAAACAATTATAATGCGGGAAAACTCAAGAAATTATTTGATGTATATATTACTATCAACTCTACATTTTAAAAAACTCATATTTCTAAAGCATGTATCCTATTTGAATTACCAGTACCATGGTGATTTCATTATCACAAACATGTATTTCTTCAACATTAACACATAACTTTACACCTTACAAACAATAAATACACATGTTTGTTCAATATATACTTCTATATTAAGATCCAGATTCTGAAATTTAGACTTCACATTCATCTTAAAAAATTTGTAACTTTATTGTGTAGTAATTTTAAGAAATATTCTAATTGTTTCTATCATTTCAACTAGAAAAAAATTTTCATCAAAATCAATTCCTTCAATCTATGAGTACACTTTTCATAGTAATATTGATTTGTTTCTTATCACTTCACCAAATACATTCTGCTTTGTCTAGAAAACCCACATTGTACCAATAACATTATTTTCATTTGTTTTAGGTACAAGTTACTAAGTATCATTATTTTCAATCTGATCCAGATCCTCATTTATAGCCTCAACCCATTCTTGATTCTAAATAGCTTCATTCACATATTTCATCTCAAATTTCGAATATAAGTAAATTTGTGTAATAGTTTGTTATGTTCTTCTTGTTTCATGCATTTGATATTGATCACCAATTATTTTTTGAGCATCCAATTGTTTCCTCAATCTAGGATGATATTTTTGAGATTATTCATCATAACTTGAAATAGTTGAGTCTAATTATTCTCCATGATTAGGTTTACCATTTACAACATCCTTGTAATAATTTCATTCAGAAAATATTTCATCATGTTTATCTTCCTTATAAGCATGATTTTGTTTACCAACTTCCCCATCTTTTTCAACAACATTAGAATCAATATAATTTCCATCACTCGCCTTCACCAAGATGAGGGAAGGGAAATCAGATTTCCAGAACATTCCTTTCTCAAGTTGAAGGAGAGATAATGACCCCCAAAACTTGCCTTCAACAGGTCCTAGAGTGGTGACTAGCACCAAGGTTAAATGATAACATCTAAAATAGAAGTCATTACCCTTTATATTTAGTAGGCTTGGGAGATAAGATAGTGAATCCCAAACAACACCCAAAACTAGAAGTAAAAGTAAAGCCAAAAAATTCCATTCACATATGCATGTTGTAATAATAAGTGCTACAAAAATACAGAAAACTGTAAAGGGAAGTACCAAAAGAAAAGAAATGAAAATTCAATGGTCCCAATGTCTGAGCTAATAGGGTCCGACATGGTCATCAAAATCCTCTTTGAAACCTTAAAATAGTTTTATATATAGGGTGAGCATACAAGTATACTCAGTAGGGAAAACCAAAATCTCTCATGTACAAGTAGGGAGGAATTCCAATGCACTGTGAAAAAAGGAGATAACCAAAGAACCTATCAAGGAAACTATCCACCCAACATCACCAAGGAAAGATCCCAAAATAATGCAAGTTAGGTAAAATAATTGTAATAACACATCGATTCTTGGGTACCCCATACGATTTCCCCACTAGTTATCAAAGACATCCAACACATCAGACCTCCCTCGTTATTCCCACCGCAGTCCCACTACCATACCCTACCTACACACACATGGGCTACCATAACCACACATTCTGCTCACAATCACTTGGGCCACAATAAACACCAGGGCCATAACAACTACCACAATGCCCAAAGACACCTGGGCCTCATTCTGAAGACACTTGGGAAACAACCTGCCTGTACAAACCTAGGAAAACCACCACAACTACCCTTCCCAAATAATCTTGGGCTATAACAGACCTAAGGTAGTCACAGCCTGCCTGAAGAATCTTGGGCTACTCGGGAAAGGGAGAAGAAAAGGATCTAATAACCAGCCACTTATAGGATTTTTGGGAAAAACACTCTCCCCCATGAAATGGGGGTGTTTAGCACTAATTTCTCAACTTGGGTGGGGCACAAATAAGAAACATAAGAACAAAATTATACATATAGGTAAACCAGCACTCATCCTATCCTAGGGGTTCTGAAACCATCCCATACACAAACCCCTCGTTATTATGCATTCTTAAAAAGCATAACAGCCACAACCAAGTCACAACTCTTCCCCAGAAAGCAATTACCCATTGAACCCATTCTTGTTATTATATAAAATTGATTCCATTTAGATAATTCTTTACTATTGGGCAAATAACAAACATATCCATAAGCCAAGTAAAAAATAGCCAAGCAAAAAATTAATCATTTACACCTGATTCTCTTGTAAAGTCACAATAACAAAGGGATCTGTGAGATCCCTCGAAGTACTTTAACCAAACCAAGCCCCAACATACGTCCCCAACATGGCCTCAAATACACAACCCAACAACTTCACAATAGTGGATCACATCCCCATCCATGTCACCCCACAAGAATCAAGCAGAACAACTATACACGTCACTAGAACAGAGTAAGGGAGTTTTAAGATTCAACCACATCATTCCTTTATTTCCATCTTTCTGTTTGGTTAATTGGGGTGACCACACAAGGATTTATATTCATTGGGCGTCCATTTAATTAACTGAGTTTAAATGATTAACCATTTTCCATGTTACAACCATTCATTTATATAATTATCCAGAAAACAAAGTTTCATTAGTGCACAAGAAAGGACTACAAACAGCCATGATTTTCAGTGGACATAAGCCCATACAATTCACAATATATAAGAAAAGGTAAAAGAGTATAGTGGAATCACCAACCACACCCATTCATTATTTAAAAGTATTTATTATCTTCCTTATGTTTTGGTTTCATCCATCCCCATAGGAAAATTAACATACCCTCCCCACATGATACACATTAAAGAGAAACGAAGGAAAAACCTTACCTGGATGATCAACGATCGATGTTTTTCTCCTCACGCCAATAACTGGGGATGCATGACTTGCAGTGGAGGAACTCAGGGGACTCCAAGAGTGAGTAGGAAAGGATCCAGTATAGGTGTACCACTTGCCTTGGGAAGGGGGACTCCAAACACACCTAGGAAAGAGAAGGAGTCTAGCCATGAAGAAAAAATAATTCTCATGTGATAAAAGGTGAGATCCTAGAGTTATGGGATATGAATTTTTAACATCTTTAAAGGCGAATCGTGGTTTCACCACATAGTTGGACAGTTACACATGATGGAATTAATTTTTATTTAATAATTCTCATCCGATAGGTGGCCATAACACATGTGCATTAAATGATTTCATTTAAAGATAGAAAAATGGGTCTACTGAGGATCTTCCCACTCTTAGGGGATTTAAAACATTTTTTATGGGGCTACAAATTTGATTGAATTACTTTAAAAAGGTTAAAAGAATTGAAAGTTGCGTTATGGGAAACTAGGGAAAGAAAACCCCAACAACCTCCCCCACGACACCGATTGGGTGTGGCACCGATTGGCTATGGCATCGATCGGCAACTCAATGATCAGGGACACACTGATCGGGGCCACACCAATCGGTGACACACTGATTAGTGACTCTCTGATCTGTGTCACTGATGGGTGACACCACGGGGACATCCTGCTACTAACATCGCCGCCCTCCAGACTTAATGATGGGGTCCAGGGTGCCCCAAACACAAGAAATTGGAAAAGTAATGGACCATGAGGGTATGGGACACTACATTAGATTCATCTCAAACTATTCTCATCCTCGAGAATCAAAACTAATCCCAGATCTATAGATAGGGGTCCGAAAACCCACCTCAAAAGATACCTCTCACACCCAAACCACCCATGAAATCTAGGAACACCTCTACCTCAAGTGACCACACAAAATATAAGGTCACAATGATTAATAATTAGGGAGTCCCTTCCCCATACCAAGATATTATCTTCTTTGGGTGGCACTGACTTACCCTCATGGGTTTAATCGCATGCACTATAGTACATCTTTATTAGGGATCAGGTCCTCTCTTTTACACATTCAGGCTCTTCACACACACTTAGAGAACAAACAAAACAACATATTTCATAGTAAACAAGGTCAACCACTACATCACAATCAAGTACAAAACAAAATAGAATAAAACTCAAAACATATCTAGGTACTGGGTGTGCATATATGCCTCTCATTACCATGTACTCTTCTCAAGGCCACCATGCCTCCACAACACACAAACAAATTGAATGGTTCGTCCACAAATCACCTTATCCTCATGATCCTCGATCCTCACTGGTCGCTCCATGAATGTCATTTCATCCTCGATATCCAAATTTCCCCAGTCGAGGACGTGTAAATCATCATGTAGATACCAATAGACCTGAGACACATGGAAGACATCGCGCACCCTCAGTAGTGGCAGTGGTAGCAGCAGCTGATAAGCTACTTTGCCAACTCGCCACAACACCTCGAAGAGTCCGAAGAACCTAGGAGAAGGCTTACTCTCCCTACCGAACCTCTGTTTCCCACGCCAAGGGGAGACCTTCAAGAACACATGGTCCCCGACCTCAAACTCCCAGGGTCTCCTCCTATGATTGACATACGACTTCTTCCTATCCTGATCATCCTTCATCCTCTCCTGTATAAGCTGAACCTTCTTCATTGTGCTCTACACTACCTCAGGGCCAATAACACATACTTCTCTGACCTCTTCCCATCACACGGGTGAGCGACATGGCCTCCTGTACAAAGCTTCAAATGGATCCATGAAAATGGTTGAGTGATGGATATTTTTGTAGGAAAACTCTACCAGAGGCAAGTGTTGTACCCATGAGCCTCCAAAGTCCAAAACACATGCCCATAGAACAACCTCCAATATCTGGATGGTGCACTCTGTCTTCCCATTTTTTTGGGGGTGGAAATCAGTGCTAAGGAATAACTGGGTGCAAAAATCATGTTTCAATTCTTTCCATACCCATGAGGTAAATAGGGTATCCCAATCGGATACTATGGACCTCATAACTCCTTGCAACCGCACCACCTCAGTCAGATACCTCTGTGCTAGAGAATTCACTGTACTTGACTCCTTGTTTTCGAGTAAGTGAGCTGACTTTGTTAGTTGGTCTACCACTATCCAGATAGCATTGTAACCCCCTTGAACTCTGGGTAGTCCTGTGACTGAATCAATCGAGATGTCGTCCCACTTCCACTCGGGGATATCTAAAGGTTGTAACATACCTCCTGGGATGTGGTGTTCAGCCTTCACCTTCTGACACACGAGGCACTTTTCCACAAACTCTACCACTGCTCACTTCACCCTGGGCCACCAAAACTGACCCCTCAAGCCCTGGTACATCTTGGAAACTCCTAGGTGCACCTCTAGGGATATGTTTTGGAACTCACCAAGAACTCTCTCATGCATTCCCATGGGGGCGAACAACTTTCCATGAAATAGCATCTGATCCTGCCCATTTTTCAACCATCCACCTGGACATCATCATGGATAACATGATCATGCATCACTTCAGACTCTGAGTCCCCCCACTAATACTCTTCCACCTATCACAACAGAAAATAAATCACTATCATTTGGAACAGATTGCCTCTATCATCCACCACCCTTGAATCCAGGTGTAGGGAAGCCAACTCCTCCATCGCCTTCCAAGAATCTACTAATTTTTGAACCACATACTTCTGAGACTTCCTGCTCAAGGAATCAGCCACCATGTTCCCCTTTACTGAGTTATAGTAAATTTCTAAGTCATAGTCCTGAATACACTCCAGCCACCTCTGCCTCCTGAATTTCAGGTCTCATTGAGAGAAGATATACCACAATCTCTTGTGATCCATGAAGATAACAAAGTGATCCCCGATGAGGTAGTTCCGTCACAAATTTAGTGCTAACACAACCGCTACGAGCTCTAAATTATGGGTGGAATAGTTACGCTCAAGGGGACGTAGCTGCCTAGAACCATAAGATATCACCCCCTATTGTTTCATCAGCACACACCCTAAGACTTGGCATGAAGCATCATATAACTCCTCAAACATCACCCCTTCATCTAGAAACATCATCACTGGGGAACTGACCAATTTCACCTTCAGATAGTTGAAGGTTGTCTGACACTTCTCACTCTACCCAAAGGCCAATTCATTTCTGGTCAAAGATGTTAAAGGACCTGAAACTCAAGAGAATTTGGGCACAAACCTTTGATAATAGCCTACCAGACCCAAGAAACTATGAACCTCTATCATGTTCTTGGGCGCTTCCCAAGAAACAACTGCTTCAACCTTTGATGGATCAACCGCTATTCCCTACTCAAACACCATGTGTCCAAGAAAGTGAACCTCTCGTGTATAGAACTTTTACTTGGACAACTTTCTGTTGATCTGGTGCTATCGGAGGAACCCTAAAACCATTCTCAGATGCTCGGTGTGATCCTCTTCTAATCTTGAGTAGATCGGGATGTCATTAATAAACATGAATATGAACTGGTCCTAACATTCCTATAATATAGAGTTCATGAGTCCCATGAACACAGATGGCACATTCGTAATGCCAAACAACATGACCATGAACTCAAAGTGCCCATATCTGCACCTAAAGGTAGTCTTCAAGATGTTGCCCTCCTTCACCCTCAACTATTGATATCCTGGCCATAAGTAAATCTTGGAGAACTATCTTTACCCCTTTAACTGATCAAAAAGGTTGAACATCCTTGGAAGAGGGTAACGATTCTTGACTGTTACCTGATTCAGTTTCTGGTAGTCTATGCATAGCCTAAGACCGCCATCTGACTTCTTTGCGAACAAGACTGGAGCACCCAATGGTGACTCGCTTGGTCAGACAAAACCCTTATTCGTCATATCGTCGATCTAAATCAGTAACTTCCACAACTTAGAAGGCACCATCTGATAGGGAGATATTGAAATCGGATGGCCATCGGGTTACAAGTCTATCCCCAACTCAACATCACGTCGAGGGGGTAGAGTCACCACCTCTTCAGGGAAGACGTTCATGAACTCACTAACAATTTACAAAACTTCCACCATCTCTATGTCCACTGACTCCACTGACAACTTGGATAAGAAATAAAGAAGGAGATTCACTCACCAGCAGCCCTTCTAGAAACCCCGCTCGCTGATGAAAGTCACACATCAGCCGCCCATATTTGAAAGCACAACCCTTCTTTGGAATCAGTAGATAATTTAACACATAGAGAATAACTATTAGATGCCTAAAATGACATCATAGAGATGCATGTACAACAAAAGAAGGTCCCCATTGGACTAATGTGGTCCCAAAATCAGTCTGCATCCTCATAAAACATGAGACAAGTTGGTCTATCCTCTGATTGGCATACTCAAAACCAGGGGTACGGGAATTCTCTCTGCATCTAGACCTAAAGAATGGGCTAGACTTGGTGAAGAAAATGAGTGTGAATCTCCTAAAGGAAACCAGTCATAGAAAAGAGTACTAAACAAGCTAATCGTACCTCGAAAAACCTCTGACCGTTCTAGAATTCCTGCCTCTGCAGCGTGCAACTGCCCATGTCCTACTCATATGCCCCTCGACTGTCGACCGCATTCCTCAAAACACCCTAGTAGAGGTCCCTAATAAGTGATACGAGGTCGGCCTCCTCCTATAATGTCTTCTCTCAGAGGATTGGGAGATCGTTCTCCCAGTTACTACTGCTGAGGGGGCCTAGCTAAAACTATTGCTTCTGAGGTGGGTGCTAAACCTTCCCACCCCCACTATACTTCACTCGGTCCGGTCACTAATTATGAAGGTTCCCACAACTAACACAAATGAAGCATCTCGGTCCTAGACCCGCAAATAATTGGTGAGGACCGGGAGATCAAAACCGGAACTGCTGGGGCCTACTCCCCACTAGCTAAAACCTAGAAGGCCCTGACACTGGAGGCCTACTATCAACAACCTTCCCCTTTGATGAGCCCAACTGGCTCCCCTCTCACGGAACTCCTCTCAGTGTGTGAATCCTCCCCACCACTTCAGCCTTCTTCTGGACCTCCAAGTATGTCGGTAGAGTGAAGGTAGTAACAATATACTAAAGATACGGTCTGATTTCCTCCTCTAAACGTCTTGCCTGAGACTCCTCATCCAAAAATAGGTTTGTATTAAAGAAAAGGAGATCCTTAAACTTGATCCACAACTCCCTCACTAACATGATCCCCTACTGAAAGGAGATTAGCTCCTGCCTCTTCTCTTCCTTCATCATGGAAGAGAGGAATTCTGCCCAGAATTCCCCCTCGAAGTCAGTCTACAAAACTTCATCCTACCTCTCCTCCCCAAGGTAGAGCACCCACCAATGATGTGTTGCTCCCTATATCTATCTTATATACAAAATAACCCATTACTCTATAAGAGCATGGATCAAGCTGAAAGTTATCACCAGATCCTCGATCCAGCTCTTTGTCTCCATGTCTGTGATGCTACCCTCGTACTTCCTGAGGTTCTATCATTGAAAGGCATAAAGCATCCTCTACCACTGATTGTACTCTTCCTCTCATTCATCCCTCTTCGGATCAGAAAAATTATCCCCATGGGCTCCGATTGCCCGCACTACCCGTGGTCGCCATCTGGGTGCCATAGCGGCAAACTAAACAAGGAATTCCTAAGCCTGAGTAGTGTAGAAGATCGCTTTTAAATTTTACTTAGACGTTTTATTTATTTTGAATCCTCAAAATACCCAAGACATGCAATAAAAAAAGAAATTATGATGCATGTACCTTTCCTAGGGTCTCTAACCTACCATAAGTGTAGCCTCACTTGGTCGTTTGGTGGGTCCAGAGTCTTTGCATCGGATGACAGGGGGACCTAAAATCTCGTGTCCTAGCCGGTCTTCCTGGGACTATTTCATATTCCAAGATTTCCTAATATTGTTTCCCTACCATCCCATGAAATCATTATTGTGCCTAAGTCCAAAATCCATCCTATCTCTCAACCTTTCCTTTGATACCATTCTGTCACAACGCGCCTTCACCAATATGACAGAAGGGACAACAGATTTTCAGACCCTTCCATCCTCATGTTGAAGAAGAGATAATGACCCCTGAGACCCACCTTCAATATTCCCCAGAGTAGAGACTAGCACCAAGGGTGTAGGATCACGCAAAAAATGGAATAAATTAACCTTTTTTAGTAGGATCAAAAGATAAGATATTAAATCCCAAACAACACCCAAAACAGGAAGTAAAAGTAAATATAAGAAAATCCATTCCCATATGCATGTTCTAATAATAAGTGCTACAAAAATACAAAAAAATCCAAAGGGAAGTACCAAAATAAAATAAAAGAAAAGTCGACGGTCCTGATTTCTGAGCTAATAGGGTCTGGCATGGTCCTTGAAATCCTCCTAGAAACCTGAAAGCAGTTTTATATATAGGGTGAGCATACAGGTATACTCAGTAGGGAAAACCAAAATCTCTCTTGCACAAGTGGGGAGGAATTATAATGCCCCGTCAAAAAAGGAGATAACCAAAGAACCTAGAAAAGAAACAATCCACCCAGCCTCACTAAGGCATGCTCTCCAAATAATGCAAGTCTGGTAATATAATAGTAAAAACACATCGATGTTTGGGTACCCCGCACCACTTCCCCACTGGTTATTGAAAACATCCTATGTGTCAGACCTCCCCTGCCATTCTCACCGCAGTCCCACTGCCATACCCCACCTACACACACCTGGGATACCACAACCACACATCCTGCCCGCAATCTCCTTGGACAAAAAAACCACTTGTAACCACTCTAGCAAATAACTGGGCTAGAACAACTACCGCCATGCCCGAAGACACCTGGGCCTTATCCTAAAGACACTTGGGAAACAACCTATCCACACACACCTGGGAAAACCACTAAAACCACCATGCATGAAGAATATTGGTCTATAATGGACCTCAAGCCATCAAAACATGCTCTAAGAGTCTTGGGCTACTTGGTAAAGGGAGCAGAAAAGGAGCGAATAACTAGCCACTCATGGGAGTGATGGGAAAAACACCCTCCCCAATGAAATGGGGGTTTTCGGCATGAAGTTCTCAATTAGGGTGGGGCACGAATTAGAAACATAAGAACTAAATTATACATATTGTTAAACAAGAAATCATCTTATCCTAGGGGTTCTAAAACTATCCCATACACAAACACTATCGTTACTATTCATTCGTAGAAAGCACAACAACCACAACCAAGTCACAAATCATTCCTGGAAAGTAATTCCCCACTGAACCCATTCTTGTTATCATATTTAAGTGATTCCATTTAGATAATTCTTTACTACTGGGAAACTAACAGACATATCCATAAGCCAAGGAAAAATAGCCAAGCAGAAAATTAAGCATTTGCAGCCGGTTCTCTTGTAAAGTTACAACAACAAAGGGATCTGTGAGATCCCTCGAAGTACTGGAACCAAACCAATCCCCAACATATGTCCCCAACACGGCCTCAGATCCATAACCCAACAACTACACAACAGGGGATCCCATTCCCATCCACATCACCCCACAAACATCAAGCCGAACAACAATAAACATCACTAGAATAGAGCTAGGAAGTTTTTAGATTCAACCACACCATTATTTTTGTTCTGTCTTTCTGTTTGGTTAACCAGGGTGACCACAATAGGATTTTTATTTATTGGTCATCCATTTAATCAACCTAGTTTACATGGTTAATTAGTTTCCCTATTAAAACCATGCATTCATAGATTTATCCAAAAAAAAGAGGTTTATTAGTGTGAAAGAAAGGACCACCAACAACAATGATTTTCAGTGGACGTAAGCCCATACAATTAATAACATATAAGAAAAGGTAAAATTGTATAGCAGCAGCATCAACCACACCCCTTCATTATTTAAAATCATTTATTATCCTTGTTAAGGTCTGGTTTCATCCATCCTTGTAGGAACATTAACATACCCACCATGCATGATACACAGTAAAGAGGGACAAAGGAAAATCATACTTAGATGATCAATGATCTACATTTTTCTTCTCATTCCAATAACTGGGGATGCGCGACTTACATGGGAGGAACTTCGGGACTCCAAGAGTGAGCAGAAAAGGGTCCAGCACAGGCACACCACTAGCCTTGGGATGGGGGACTCCAAACGCACCAAGGAAAGAAAAAGAGACCAGCCATGAAGAAGAAATAATTATGGTGCAATAAAAGGTGAGATCCTAAAGTTATGGGATATGAATTTTGAATGCCTTTAAAGGCGGATCGTGGTTTCACCACACGGTTGGATGGTTACACATGATGGAATTAATTGTAATTTAATAATCTTCATTGAATAGGTGGCCCTAATAGTTGTACGCTAAAGGATTTCATTTAAATATAGGAAAACGGGTCCGTTGAGGGTATCCCCACTCTTAATGGGTTTAAAACATTGTTTATGGGGGGAAAACAGGCTTGAACCACTTTAAAAGGGTTAAAATAATTAAAATTGGCGTTACAGGAAACTGGGGAAACAAAACCCTCGACAAAATCCCCTGTGGCACCGATCTGGTGTGGCACTGATCGGGTGTGGTGTTTATCGATGACTCACTGATCGGGGACACACCAATCAGTGACACACCTACTGGTGTCTCATCGATCAGTGCCACACCGATCAATGACTTTTCAATCAGTTTCACTGATGGGTGACACCACAGTGACATCCTTCCACTGACAATGTCACCCTCTGGACTTACTGATGGGGTCCAGGGTGCCCCAATCACCATAAATTGGAAAAGTAATGGACCATGAGGGTCCGAGCAATTACAAGAATCAACTAATATTCTTATTTATTATTTTAAACATCTATATCCCCTTCCTATCAATGAATGGTAAATAAATATTCTATATTCACCTCTATGATCAACCTTTCCAAGATCTACACTTTTTTTATTAATGATGCTTGGACTCCCAAAAAATCATAAGTGTTTCAAACATTGGGTTATATAATAAAACATTTCCTATTGATTCATATTAGATCATGGCATGTAGAATAATAATTTTTGAATATAAACAACAATTCTCATGGATTTTCTCTAAGAGTAACAAGAGATACCATATTCAAGTAACATAGTCCACCCCATTTCAACAAAAATTCTATTTTTCCATTCATAAAAAAACTTTTTTAGTAGTGTATGGTGTACTGAACTCAAGATTAATTCCATTGTTCTCAAGATAACATTCAAGTTCTTCATTTTTGTACTCACCAACATTTTATATTATCAACCTCTTTATAGAATACTCACATTCCTTCTCAGCCTACCACTTGAATCTTTTAAACATTTTTAGAGCATCTAACTTATGATTCATATAAAGAACAAAAATAATAAGAGTAAAGTATTCAATAAAAATTATTGATGTACTCATTTACATGATTTTATTTTTTTCTCATTGGACCAAAAATATGTGAATTAAAAATTTCTAGGGGTCATTTTGACCAAATATCATCTTTCTTATTTATAGAATTTGTGATTTTTCCTTTTTGAAAAATTATTCAACACAAATATCTACTTCTTCACATATCATGAATTCCATAAACACTGCCTCCCTATGAAAACTTTCTCTTATTTCTCTGTCACATGTGTCCCAAAATTTTATTCCACAATTCATTATCTTCCACCATTAAAATGTAACAAGATTTATGAGCCTTTCCAACTTGTAAAAAGTTTCCTTTTGTTCTTTGGCCTCTGGTAAATATATCTCCATCTTACTCACTTTTAAAAACAAAACCATTATTTCTAAAAATAGCTTTGTAAACTTCTTCACAATGTTGTGTAACCTTCAGTAAGTTGTATTTCATACCACAAACAAATAATGATTCCATGGATTTCATTTTTTCATCCCTAGTGATGGATGATACAAAACCTTTGATTTTGAGATATTCATCATTTCCAAATGTCACTATTACTTTATTGAAATCTTCCGTATTCCTACAAAAATTAAAATATATTATCATATGAGAATAAAAACCACTATCCAAAATACTTGATTTTTATTATTTTATAGGTTTTAGAGAAGTTTCAATATCAAGATCATTTTCATTCTCTTTATCATTCTTCATAACAAACTTCATAGAATTGTTAAAAAACTTTTTTTTATTTAAGTGGGAAAACAAGAGAACCATTTACATGATTTATTGGTTGATGGAATCTTTCAAAAAAAGTTTATAAATGTTGGATACTATTCTCAACTATGACACCAACCTTCTTAGGTTTGTTCATAATTATTTTCTGAAACTTTATCCTTTAAGTGGAGTGACTCCCCCTCAAACATGGATTATTTTTTTAGAAGATGAAGGTTGAGACTCATTTATTAAAATCAATAAAAATAAAGTGGTTAATAAGAGTATTGGGAAAAAAAGTAAAATCCCAAATCAATAACTGATTACTGGTCTTTTTCAACATTCATGCACTTAACCTCCTTTCTTCTTCTTGAAGTGCATTCCATTCAACCCTTCCATGACTTTTCCCCTAGCCTTGTAATCACCCATAATTTAAGGGAGATATTGAAGACTTTTATACAACATATCTAAATCAGTGCTTTCATAATTAGAGATATCCTCTTGTTGTTCCGCACAATTTTCAGGAGAAGTGTATCATATCATAGTCTTCTTCATTCCTTTAATGGTCATTTGATCAGTCGGGTTCATAATTGAGGCTCTACCATCGAAAGCTCAACCACTACAGCTGTGTAAATTAGAGACTTTCTCTTCTTATAAGAAACCAGATGAAATCCATCACTATCCACAGTAGATATTGCATATTTATAAATTACTGGAGAGTCAAATTCTGAGATATGATTACCCTTTCTGTTGCTTGAAGAAATCATCCTTTCCTGTGAGAGCTGGTGATCCACCTATAAATGGAATTCTTCTTCATTCGATTGATTATCCACTATGTCATAATTTTTGGGAGACAAACAAGGGTGAGGAAAAACTTCACCTTTTCATGAAGTAGTCAACTATTCCAATGGAAGATGTCGATCAGCCTTGTTTTGAGTAACTTCTTTATTGACTTGTTTGTTCAAGTCATTGCCACTATCTAAAATTTTAGGAGTATCCGGAATATGAATTTGTTTCGATTAAACACCTTTTTCATTATTAGAATAAGTAGTATCATTTTCTACCTTAGAGGAGATGGAATCCCAAGACTTTTTCTAGCTAGGGGACCCCACTGATTTCCCCTTTCCATTGGGCACTTCAAGAAGCACATTTTCCACATGTGATACATTTTTTAAGGGGGAGTCACCATTATGGAAAATTTCTTTTTAATGAGTCTTCATTTTTTATTTTTTATTTCTTTCGACAAAGATTGGATGATTGACCTCTCTTCCTACATCCCTCACAAGAAACATTATTTCGATAAAGTTCCAAAGAATGACCAACAGCCATACATTCATTGAAGAAAGATGATTTTTCTCATATTTAAAATAAATTTGTTTATTATCAGAGGGAGTCGCAAGGGTTACCTTGTCAATCAGTGTGGAGTTGAGATCAACCTCCACCAGAAGCTGAGAAAAGTTTCCAAACTAAACATCCTCTGTATCTTTGTCAAGGTAGATAGGTGTTCCAATTGGTTTGCCAATTTAATGCATGATATCTAGATTCCAAAGGACCCAATTGAGTTCATGAAAAAACATAGACGTGACAAAAAGTATTCCTTGCATGAGAGACATTAAAGTCCAATGACCATTCATGAAAATTCATCCAACCAGTTTTTAGGATCATAGTTCCCATACCCTATGCTCTATGCTTCATGTCATATGAGGAAAATAGGTAGTGATAAAAACATTGAACAAGAGAGACACATTTTCAGTTTGGGAAACCCCACAAATATGAGGTTATACGATGAAACTCTTCAAGTTTATATAGATGTTATCCCTTTGGTAAAACGATACGTGCAATGAGCGAGTTGTTTCAAATTTCCATACTTTCATAAAACAAAATAGGGTGTGATAAAACATGGGCAGAAGACCCCTTATGAAGAATTATACCGAGATATTCATCCTTCAATGAGGTAAAAGATTTATCACCACCCATCGTCGACCATATAGCTACATCAGCATAAGACTCACGGTTCTACCTAGTATCCTATAATGTCAAAGATACAGAGGGATTTACGGATTCAACACCCATTCGTCTGATTGGGTCTAAAAATATAGATCTAAGAGTCTCCACCTTCAAATAATCATTTGGTCAAGGAATCAAACCTGGATCTGGGGTAGGGTAGATATAAGGCCCCAGCCTTAAACATCACTTAATCTTGAGTTACATCAAGAATACAAATTGAGGATCTTTTCAGGTTTAGAGTTATAGAGAATTAGATCATAAAACATGCATTACATTCCACATTTAAACAAAGTGGTTATATAAAAGATAGTATTCATTTTTCCCATCAACGGAAACATATTAAAAATAAAACATGGATTCTTTCTTGACACTTCCTTAACACTATCATCATATCATGTACCTTTCCCTTGACCTGTGAAAAACATTTCAAAAACTTGGGATGAATATAAAAATATCAGTAAGGGATATAAAAATATTGAAAGGAAACATGAGTACATGTATACATAAGAATCAATGAAATCATACTTTACTCATAAAAAATAATCACTTTAACATACCTCATCAAATCATGAATAAATCATATAAATCATAAGACATAAAGGTAAATTGAGGCATTCATAACATTCTTACGTAGGAAGTAACTTTCTTAGTTACGTTTGGAATACCCATCACAGTATATTCTCTAAATCGCTTCGGAGAAACCTTAACGTTTAGCCCCATCATGTTACCCAATGCATTGGAGATCTATATCGGGCTCACCCACCCTTAGTTTATCACGGAACCACCCATCTTCATTAAAATTCCCAAGAACCATAACATAATCGTATCACATAAAACATGCATAAAGGAAACATAAAATTTCCACATTTCAATCACAAGATATCAATATAACACATTGATATAATAGAAACATTATGAAAACCATTTTTAATACCAAAATAAAATAAAAGTAAAACGTGGTATTTATTTTTCATTTAAAAAAAGGTATGGCTTGTAGAGGAATCCGAAACTCAAATAATGGTCACGGCGGCGGAGAAGTCGTTGTCGCCGCATACGTATGACAAAAACATTCCCTTTTTTCACTTAGTAAAACACTTCGTATAAAAAAGATTCCTTTTGGATAAACGTAAAAGTCAAAGGGGTTTATACACCGTATAAACGAAGGTTGTGTATAAAACAAAAATATGCCTCAATGAAAGGAGATTGAGACGAAGTCCCATACCTCGGGTCTGACTTGACTCGATCATTCTTTAACATCATGAATAATAAACTTGAGTTAATTTCTACTTGATTAAGGACCTTTTTCAAGTTCATTATTCCTTTTATATCACTTATTACCATGTTATGAACACTATATAATTATTTAAGTTAATAATGGTCATTTTGTCGATCATAAACTCTTTATAATTACAAGTTGTTCATGTATCCATTATATCCAGAGTTATACTCATGATGTATATATCATACATATCATATATATATCCAGTATATACATGCATTTATAATATTACATAACATTTAGAGGTAATAAATGAAATGCACCGTTCATTGAGACGGTAAGCCGTACATACGCATGAACGCTAATTCCATTTCTATTCATATTTAATGGAATTAAAACATAATGATACATAATAGTATTATAATTCCATTATTGTATCACATATAATATCATTCAATATATCCTTTATACATACCACATATGGTATTAACAAATCAAATCACTTTGAGGGGGCGGTAGTTCGCACTTCCTAAAATGAAGATATCGTGTTTATCCATAATGGAAACCATAAAGGTATGCCATAAATGAAAAATATAGAAGGTTAAGTAAAACCTAAACATATTATATATCATATATAAATACATTGACATATTAATGGCCACCTTTGAAGTTGTTAGAAGAATATTGAACAATCATCGTTTCGTGAGGTAGAAACTCTCCATCCACAGAAACAGTATGTTCTTTAACCATTAGATGTAGGTGTGTGTAAGTGTAGCTCTAATTCTTATTATAAAAACATCCTAGTATATTGAAGATACTAGATTTGTTACAAAAGAAATGAATAAAAAGAGTTTAGAGGGTTGGAGAATCAAAATAAAATATAAGAACACAAGATAAAACACTACCTTTAGAACGGGTAACTCTTTTTGATTTGAGCTAAAAGGATTCCTTGGGAACACTTCTTCCCAAAGTTAGGATTCAAGGAGTAAGAGAGGTATGTGGAGAGACAAAATGGATAGGGTTTGGCCAAGCCAAAGGTTTTAGAGGTGTGGGTAAGGTGGTAGAGGTGGGGGCCTTTTATAATAGGAGAGGAGGGGCACTCTTGGAAAGTTATAAAAGGTTACTTTATTTTCAAATGAGTTTCGGATTTTAAAGGTCCCAAATTGATGTATTTTAAGGATAAGGTGATAAGGGTTCGAAATAAACTCATCCAATAGGTATTTGACAGGTGTAAGTCTTAGATTTTACATTGTCTTTTCATTTTATTTAAATCGTTTATTAATGAGGTAATCGCTGCATCATTATGATGTCATAAAAAATTTAATTTATTTAATGTCTAAAAATTATAAAACAAATATCATGATGTAGGAAATAGTTCTATATTTCTAATGACTATTTATAGTCCAACATATCATTTATGTAGACAAAATTAAAAATGTTTTACTCAGGTGATACATTCTTTGTTATATTTAACTTTCTTTAAAAATAAAAAGATAAAAAGTCACTTTCACACAAAAGTGATTCTATGGGGTCCTCAAGTTTGGCACAAAGAATCCCATGGTCTTCCATGAGACAAAAAGTAGCATTAGGACACATGTTGGTGTCATTTTTTATTATTATGATATTATTTTATTATCCTTAACTACCCGATTACTCATTAATCAAGATAATTAAAGATAATTACCGTCGTTACTATTCATAATGTCCAAAAACAGGAGTCTTGATTACATAATTTGGGCCTTATGATTCCAAATATGTAATCCATTTTACTAAATTACAAACACAGAAATTGCAATAATTAATTTAAAAATAATTCCCGTTGTCAAAACAAATAGCGGGTTTTTTTTGAAACAATATCTATGAAAAGTTTGGCACTTGTTTATGCCCAATTCCATAGTGAAATTAATCCCAATGACCAAAATTGGATTAAATGGTAAAAATATATTCTATTTACACTTTAAAACCAATTTAAAAGATAATCTAACCATATAATTAAATTATATGAAAAAGTGTTTTTGATGTAAAATGCAGTATTTTTCACTATTCATTAAAAAATGAACATTGTCAGAAAAATACCAAAAAATTATCCATTGTAAATTTCAATGTCCCAATCATAAATAATAAGTTTATTTTGAAAAATAGAGATTATAAAATTGTCAAAAGTTTGATTTAAAAATGGTTTTCCATCAAAAGGCAGTAAAACAATCTTTTAAAAATATTAGTGTATTTCATGCTTAAGATTGGATTTATTCTCATTTTAAGCCTCTAAAACACTATCTAATTCATAAATAGACATAGATAAAAATATCTATTATTCATTACTTACTTGGGATGTTACATCCTTCCCCCCTTTAGAAAATTTCATCCCCACAATTTATTTACTTATCGAATAAGTGGGGGTATTTATCCCTCATTACATTTTCAGATTCCTATGTTGCCTCTTCAATCATGTGGTTTTTTCCACAAAACCTTTACCTGATGAATCACCTTATTCCGTAACACTTTCTCCCTATGGTCATGAATATGGACCGGCTGTTCCTCATAAGAGAGGTTCTATTCTAGCTGAACTACCTCTGGACTCAAAACATGAGATGGATCTGGCATGTACTTCCTTAACATTGAAACATGAAAAACATTGTGTACCTGAGATAAACTCGGAGGTAAAGCCACTCGATAAGAAACTGATCCAACTCTCTCCAGAATTTCATATGGTCCAAGGAACCTTGGACTCAGCTTTCCTTTCTTACCAAATCGCATCACACTTTTCCAAGGTGAAACTTTGAGAAAAACATGATTACCTACCTCAAAAGATAGATCCTTCCTCCGGTTATCCGCATAACTCTTCTACCTGCTCTGAGCTGTTCTCATGTGTCTCTGAATCAACTGAACTTTTTTTGCCATCTCTTCTACCAATTCTGGTCCCATCAACTTCCTTTCACCAACTTCATCCTAGAAAGTTGGAGTTTGACACCGCTTCCCATATAATGTCTCAAATGGTGCCATCTGTATACTGGAATGAAAACTGTTATTATATGAAAACTCAACCAAAGAAATATTTTGGTCCCAACTTCCCTGATAATCCATCGAAAAAGCACGTAGCATATCTTCCAATGTCTGAATTGTTCGTTCTGACTGCCCATATGATTGAGGATGAAAAGCTGTACTAAAATTAAATTCAGTAGCCAATGACTTTTGAAGGCCTTTCCAAAAGTTAGAAGTAAACCTGGGATCACGATCAGCTACAATGGAGAGTGGAACTCCATGTAACCTGACTATCTCTTTAAGATACAAATGAGAAAGCTGATCTAGGAAAAAAGTATCTCGTATAGCAAGGAAATGAGCAGTTTTGGTCAAGCGATCAACAATTACCCAGATTGCATTATTACCTCGAGGTGTCTTCGGCAATCCCACAAAGAAGTCTATGGATATATTCACCCATTTCCACTCTGGAACTGGTAAAGGCTGAAGCATACCTTTCGGTAACTACCTCTCTGGTTTAACCTGTTGACAAGTCAAACACTTCACAGTAAAATCGGCAATATCCCTTTTCATTCCATCCCACCAGTAATACTCCTGCAGATCTATGTACATCTTAGTACTGCCAGGATGAACTGAAAACGGAGAACTATGAGCTTCATATAACAACTCTCTCTTCAACTGTGAATCACAAGGCACACAAAATCTCTTCCCAAATCTCAAAACACAATCATTATCAATGTTGAATTTAGGAAACCTACCCTTCTGAACCAGATCTACCTTTTTCTGCAACTCACTGTCTTACTTCTGTGCTTGCTTGATTCTGTCTGATAGAGAAGATTTCAATGATACCTGAAACAAAACAGAAGGACATCCTGCACCAACAACTTTTATGCCAAATTTCATCAAATCCTTAACCAAAGGATCACGTTCCAAACGCAACATTGTTAATGAAGCATTACCTTTTCGACTCAAAGCATCAGCCACTTTATTTTCTTTTCCCAGATGGTAATGGATTGTACAATCATAATCCTTGATTAATTCTAGCCATCTCCTCTGTCTCATGTTCAATTATTTCTGAGTGAATATATACTTTAAACTTTTTTGATCAGTATATATTTCACACTTTACCCCATACAAATGATGCCTCCAAAATTTTAAAGCGAAAACAACAGCAGCTAATTCCAAATCATGTGTAGGGTAATTTACCTCGTGAGTTTTCAACTGTAATAAAGCATAAGAAATTACCTGATCATTCTGCATTAGGACACAACCATGTCCTTTCAATGAAGCATCACTGTAGATAACAAACTCCCCATTCCTGGAAGGTAGTTCCAAAACTGGAGCATTCACCAATCTTCTTTTCAGTTCCTGAAAACAATCATCACATTCTTTTGTCCAGATAAACTTAACACCCTTCCGAGTTAGCTTAGTCATTGGACTAGATAACTGTGAAAAATTTCTAAAAAACCTTCGGTAATAACCTGCCAAACCAAGAAAACTACAGATCTCGGTTACCTTTGTGGGTCTTGGCCATTCTTCAACAACTTTAGTTTTTGCAGGATCCACAGTTATTCCATCTTTAGAAACAATATGACCAAGGAAAGAAATTTGTTGCAACCAAAACTCACACTTGCTAAATTTCCCATACAATTTATTTTCTTTTAAGGTTTTAAAAATAACCCTTAATTGTCTTTCATGCTCCTCTTAACTTTTAGAAAACACCAAAATATCATCAATGAAAACAACCACAAACTTACCCAAGAACTCATGGAAAATTCTATTCATTATGTCCATGAATACAGTAGGTGCATTGGTTAGCCCAAAAGGCATTACTACAAATTCATAATGGACATATCTTGTTCGAAATGCGGTATTCGGAATATCTGCTTCCTTTACCTTCAACTAATGGTACCCCGATCTCAGGTCAATCTTTGAGAAAAACTGATCTCCCTGGAACTGATCAAACAAATCATCGATATGAGGCAAAGGATACTTGTTCCCAACAGTTATATTATTCAAGGCTCTATAATCAATGCAAAGTCTCATAGAACCATCTTTCTTTTTAACATACAAAACAGGATCACCCCATGGTGATGTGCTAGGTTGAATGAAACATTTCTCTAATAAATCTTGCAATTTCTCCTTCAACTCTAAAAGTTCAATTTGAGCCATTCGATAAGAGGGTTTTGAAATTGGATTAGCATCAGGAACTAAGTCTACATTAAACTCAACTTCCCGATCTGGTATTAATCCAGGAAACTAATCAGGAAAAACATTAGGATACTCATTTACCACTGGAACATCATTAATATGAACAGTTCCTTTATTTTCAACAATATGTGCAAGGTAACATTCATTTCCATCTTTTACAAGTTTCTCGGCCTCTTGATACGTTATCAATAGTAAGGGTTCATTTTTGTACACAAACTGAAATTCTTTCTGAAAAGAAACTTCTTTAGCTCTACAGTCAATCTTAGCATGGTAAATAGAGAGTCAATCCATACCCAGGATAACATCAAACTCTAATAGAGGTAAAACAATAAGGTTCGCTAGTAGGTTCTTTCCACAGATAAGGATAGGAAGATTCTTATAAATTCTTTTTTCCTCAACATTTCCCCCAAGTGTTTTTACCAAATGTTCAGGAGTCATTTCTTGAGATAGTATTCCCATTTTATTAGAAAAGTTTTCAGAGATGAAAGAATGTGTATACCTCGAATCAAACAACACACTGGAATAATCTGAAAAAACAAACAAATTACCTGATACAACTTAATTTTATGGCCCGACATCTTCTTAAGTAGTTGCAAAGGATTTCACCACCCCTTTCTACTTTTATTATAACTACTTCCCATCACTCGAGCTCTTTGTCAGACACTCATTTGCATAGTGACCCATCTCATTGCACTTAAAACATTTCACTAACTATAAATCAAATTTGGTCTTACCATCACCTTGATCTTTTTCAGTGCAATCACAAGCCTTATGTCCCATATTACCGCATCAGTAGCACTTTCCAGAATTCAAAAGACATTCCCCAGCATGCTTTTTACCACATTTATCAGAAACTGGAAACTTAGTTTTCTTACCATCAGACCTTTTTGAAGAATTCTTTCCTTTCTCCTGCCACCTCAGTCTCTTCTTCTGCTAGTTGTTATAGAACACTTGATCATCGGCAAACTCCATTTCCACCTTCTCAGCACATTGAACAATCATTTCATAACTTTTGAACTCACGAGAAGCCAATGCCCTTCGATATTTTGGCATTAATTATGAGTAGAAACGATTGATTTTACTATCAAGGTCTCGGATAAAATTTGGGGCATACCTTGCCAATCGAGTGAACCTCTCTTCATAGGCAGCCACTGAGTCTTCCTCTTGCCTCAATTCCAAGAATTGTTTTTCCATCCTAAGTCGAATAGCCGTAGGAAAGTAATTCTCAAGAAACATACCTTTGAATTCATCCCAGTCAAGAGCATCAATCTCATCAGCATCCCTGATATTTTTAACCATCGACCACCACTGATCTGCTTCACCCTCCAAACGGTAAATAGCAAGACTAACCTTTTGATTTTTTGAACACCCCATGACATCAAAAATCCTCTCCAGTGCTTTAATCCACCCTTCAGCTATCACAGGGTCAGATGATCCTCTGACTGATGGGGGATGTTGCCTCATGAAATGTTCCACCACTAACATGTTCCTCTGTGGTTGATCTGGATGATCTCGTGCATGGATACCACCGCTATTTATCGCTTGAGTCAACTGCGCCATTACTACAACAAATTGTTCAGTTCCAATTCTGACCATCTCAGGATTCTGATTCGGAAGTTTGTTTTCTTCCATATTCCTTCCTAGCACTGCTTCCCTGTTTCCTCTGCGGAAAACCATTCTGAACAAACATGTCTTAGATGAAGCAACATGGTAATCTTAAAATTCTATATCATTTAAATTCGACCATAAAAAAAATATATTTTTGGATAATAATTTAATAGAATTTTAACTCCTAAAGTTATCTAAACCGAACTCTGATACCAACTATAAGGCCCCAACCTTAAACATCACTTAATCTTGAGTTACATCAAGAATACACGTTGAGGATCTTTTCAGGTTTAGAGTTTTAGATAATTTGATCATAAAACATGCATTACATTCCACATTTAAACAAAGTGGTTACATAAAAGATAGTAATTATTTTTCCCATCAATGGAAACATATTTAAAATAAAACATGGATTCTTTCTTGACACTTCCTTGACACTATCATCATATCATGTACCTTTCCCTTGACCTGTGAAAAACATTTCAAAAACTTGGGATGAGCATAAAAAGATCAGTAAGGGATATAAAAATATTGAAAGGAAACATGAGTACATGTACACATAAGAATCAATGAAATCATACTTTACTCATAAAACATAAGCACTTTAACATACCTCATCAAATCATGAATAAATCATAGAAATCATAAGACATAAAGGTAACTTGAGGCATTCATAACATTCTTACGTAGGGAGTAACCCTCTTGGTTACGTTTGGAATACCCATCACAGTATATTCCCTAAATTGCTTCGGAGAAACATTAACGATTAACCCCTTCACGTTACCCAATGCATTGGAGATCTATATCGTGCTCACCCACCCTTAGTTTATCACGGAACCACCCATCTTCATAACAATTCCCAAGAACCATAACATAATCGTATCACATAAAACATGCATAAAGGAAACATAAAATTTCCACATTTCAATCACAAGATATCAATACAACACATTGATATAATAGAAACATTATGAAAACCATTTTCAATACCAAAGTAAAAGAAAAGTAAAACATGGTATTTATTTTTCATTTAAAAAAAGGTATGTCTTGTAGAGGAAGCCGAAACTCAAATAATGGTCACGGCGTCGGAGAAGTCGTTGTCACTGCATACATCCGACAAAAACATTCCCTTTTGTCACTTAGTAAAATGCTTCATATAAAAAAGATTCTTTTTGGATAAACGTAAAAGTCAAAGGGGTTTATACATCGTATAAAAGAAGGTTGTGTATAAAACAAAAATATGACTCAATGAAAGGAGATTGAGACGAAGTCCCATACCTCAAGTCCGACTTGACTTGATCGTTCTTTAACATCCTAAATAATAAACTTGAGTTAATTTCTACTTTCTTAAGAACCTTTTTCAAGTTCATTATTCATTTTATATCACTTATTACCATGTTATGAACACTATATAATTATTTAAGTTAATAATGGTCGTTTTGTCGATCATAAACTCTTTATAATTACAAGTTGTTCATGTATCCATTATATCCAGAGTTATACTCATGACGTATATATCATATATATCATATATATATCCAGTATATACATGCATTTATAATATTACATAACATTTAGTGGTAAGAAATGAAATTCACCATTCATGGAGACGGTAAGCCTTACGTACGCATGAACGCTACTTCCATTTCTATTTCATATTTAATGGAATTAAAACATAATGATACATAATAGTATTATAATTCCAGTGTTGTATCATATATAATATCATTCAATCTATCCATAATACTTACCACATATGGTATTAACGAATCAAATCACTTTGAGGGGGTGGTAGTCCGCACTTCCTAAAATGAAGATATCGTGTTTATCCATAATGGAAACCATAAAGGTATTCCATAAATGAAAAATACAGAATCTTAAATAAAACATAAACATATTATATATCATATATAAATACATTTACATATTAATGGCCACCTTTGAAGGTGTCATAAGAATATTGAACAATCATCGTTTCGTGAGGCAGAAATTCTCCATCCACAGAAACAGTATGTTCTTTAACCATTAGATGTAGGTGTGTGTAAGTGTCGCTCGAATTCTTCTTATAAAAATATCCTATTATATTTAAGATACTGTATTTGTTACAAAATAAATGAATAAAAATAGTTTAGAGGGTTGTAGAAGCAAAATAAAACATAAGAACACAAGAGAAAACACTACCTTTAAAACGGGTAACTATTTTTGATTTGAGATAAAAGGCTTCCTTGGGAAAACTTCGGTCCAAAGTGAGGCTTCAAGGAGTAAGAGAGGTATGTGGAGAGACAAAATGGACAGGGTTTGTCCGAGCCAAAGGCTTGAGAGGTGTGGGTAAGGTGGTAGAGGTGGGGGCCTTTTATAAGAGGAGAGGAGGGGCACTCTTGGAAAGTTATAAAAGGTTACTTTATTTGCAAATGAGTTTTGGATTTTAAAGGTCCCACATTGATTTATTTTAAGGATAAGGTGATAAGGGTTCAAAATACACTCATCCAATAGTTATTTGACGGGTGTAAGTCTTAGATTTTACATTATCTTTTCATTTTATTTAAATCGTTTATTAATGAGGTAATCGCTGCATCATTATGATGTCATAAATAATTTAATTTATTTAATGTCTAAAAATTATAAAACAAATATCACGATGTAGGAAATAGTTTTAGATTTCTAATGACTATTTATAGTCTAACATATCATTTATGTAGACAAAACTAAAAATGTTTTACTCAGGTGATACATTCTTTGTTATATTTAACTTTCCTTAAAAATAAAAAGATAAAAAGTCATTTTCACACAAAAGTGATTCTATGGGGTCCTCAAGTTTGGCACAAGTCATCCCATGGTCGTCCACGAGACAACCAGTAGCATTAGGACACATGCTGGTGTCATTTTTTATTATTATGATATTATTTTATTATCCTTAACTACCCGATTACTCATTAATCAAGATAATTAAAGATAATTACTGTCGTTACTATTCATAATGTCCAAAAACAAGAGACTTGATTACATAATTTGGGACTTATGATTCCAAATATGTAATCCATTTTACCAAATTCCAAACACAGAAATTGCAATAATTAATTTAAAAATAATTTTCGTTGTCAAAACAAATAGCGGGTTTTTTTGAAACAATATCTATGAAAAGTTTGGCACATGTTTATGCCCAATTCCAATGTGAAATTAATCCCAATTACCCCATTGGATTACATGGTAAAAATATATTCTATTTACACTTTAAAACCAATTAAAAATATAATCTAACCATATAATTAAATTAGATGAAAAAGGCAGTTTTGATGTAAAATGCAGTATTTTTCACTATTCATTAAAAAATGAACATTGTTAGAAAAATACCAAAAATTATCCATTGTAAATTTCAATGTCCCAATCATAAATAATAAGTTTATTTTGACAAATAGAGATTATAAAATTGTCAAAATTTTGATTTAAAAATGGTTTTCCATCAAAAGGCAGTAAAACAATCTTTTAAAAATATTAGTGTATTCCATGATTAAGATTGGATTTATTCTCATTTTAAGCCTCTAAACCACTATCTAATTCATAAATATACATAGATAAAAATATCTATTATTCATTACTTACTTGGGATGTTACATCCTTCCCCCCTTTAGAAAATTGCGTCCCCGCAATTTATTTATTTATCAAATAAGTGGGGGTATTTAGCCCTCATTGCATTTTCAGATTCCCATGTTGCCTCTTCAATCATGTGGTTTTTTCCCACAAAACCTTTACCTAATGAATCACCTTATTCCGTAACACTTCCTACCTATGGTCATGAATATGGACCGGTTGTTCCACATAATATAGGTTATCTTCCAGTTAAACTACCTCTGGACTCAAAATATGAGATGGATCTGGCATGTACTTCCTTAACATTGAAACATGAAAAACATTGTGTACCTGAGATAAACTCGGAGGTAAAGCCACTTGGTAAGCAACTGATCCAACTCTCTCCAGAATTTCATATGGTCCAATGAACCTTGGACTCAGCTTTCCTTTCTTACCAAATCACATCACACTTTTCCATGGTGAAAGTTTGAGAAAAACATGATTACCTACCTCAAAAGATAGATCCTTCCTCCGGTTATCCGCATAACTATTCTTCCTGCTCTGAGCTGTACTCATGTGTCTCTGAATCAACTGAACTTTTTCTGCCATCTCTTCTACCAATTCTGGTCCCATCAACTTCCTTTCACCCACTTCATCCCAGAAAGTTGGAGTTCGACACCGCTTCCCATATAATGCCTCAAATGGTGCCATCTGTATACTGGAATGAAAACTGTTATTATATGAAAACTCAACCAAAGAAATATGTTGGTCCCAACTTCCCTGATAATCAATCAAACAAGCACGTATCATATCTTCCAAAGTATGAATTGTTTGTTTTGACTGCCCATCTGATTGAGGATGAAAAGCTGTACTAAAATTTAATTCAGTACCCAACGACTTTTGAAAGCCTTTCCAAAAGTTAGAAGTAAACCTGGGATCACAATTAGATACAATTGAGAGAGGAACTCCATGTAACCTGACTATCTTTTTAAGATACAAACGAGAAAGCTGATCTAGGAAAAACGTATCTCGTATAGCAAGGAAATGAGCAGTTTTGGTCAAGCGATCAACAATAACCCAGATTACATTATTACCTCGAGGTGTCTTCGGTAATCCCACAACGAAGTCCATGTATATATTCTCCCATTTCCACTCTAGAACTAGTAAAGGTTGAAGCATCCCTTTCTGTAACTGCCTCTTTGGTTTAACCAGTTGACAAGTCAAACACTTCATAGTAAAATTAGCAATATCCCTTTTCATTCCATCCCACGAATAATACTCCCGCAGATCTCTGTACATCTTAGTACTGCCAGGATGAACTGAAAATAGAGAACTATGAGCTTCACATAACAACTCTCTCTTCAAATGTGAATCACAAGGCACACACAATCTCTTCCCAAATATCAAAACACAATCAATATCAATGTTGAATTCAGGAAACTTACCCTTCTGAACTAGCTCTACCTTTTTCTGCAACTCACTGTCTTGCTTCTGTTCTTTCTTGATTCTGTCTGATAGAGAAGATTTCACTGATACATGAAACAAAATAGAAGGAAATCCTGCACCAACAACTTTTATGTCAAAGTTCATCAAATCCTTAACCAAAGGATCACGTTCCAAATGCAACATTTAATGAAGCGTTACTTTTTCGACTCAAAGCATCAGCCACTTTATTTTCTTTTCCCAGATGGTAATGGATTGTACAATCATAATCCTTGATTAATTCTAGCCATATCCTCTGTCTCATGTTCAATTATTTCTAAGTGAATATATACTTTAAACTTTTGTGATCGGTATATATTTCACACTTTACTCCATACAAATGATGCCTCCAAATATTTAAAGCGAAAACAACAGCAGCTAATTCCAAATCATGTGTAGGGTAATTTACCTCATGAGTTTTCAACTGTCGTGAAGCATAAGAAATTACCTGATCATTCTGCATTAGGACACAACCAAGTCCTTTCAATGAAGCATCACTGTAGATAACAAACTCCCCATTCCTGGAAGGTAGTGCCAAAACTAGAGCATTCACCAATCTTCTTTTCAGTTCTTAAAAACAATCATCACATTATTTTGTCCAGATAAACTTAACACCCTTCCGAGTTAGCTTAGTCATTGGACTAGATAACCATGAAAAATTTCTAACAAACCTTCTGTAATAACCTACAAAACCAAGAAAACTATGGATCTCGGTTACATTTGTGGGTCTTGTCCATTCCTCAACAACTTTTGTTTTTGCAGGATCCACAGTTATTCCATCTTTAGAAACAATATGACCAAGGAAAGAAATTTGTTGCAACCAAAACTCACACTTGCTAAATTTCCCATACAATTTATTTTCTTTTAAGGTATGAAAAATAACCCTTAAATGTCTTTCATGCTCCTCTTTAATTTTAGAAAACACCGAAATATCATCAATGAAAACAACGACAAACTTATCCAAGAACTCATGGAAAATTCTATTCATTAAGACCATGAATACAGCAGGTGCATTGGTTAGCCCAAAAGGCAACACTACAAATTCATAATGGACATATCTTGTTCGAAACGCGGTCTTCGTAATATCTGCTTCCTTTACCTTCAACTAATGGTACCCCAATCTCAGTTTAATCTTTGAAAAAAACTGATCTCCCTAGAGCCGATCAAACAAATCATCGATATGTGGAAAAGGATACTTGTTCTTAACAGTTATATTATTCAAGGCTCTATAATCAATGCAAAGTCTCATAGAACCATCTTTCTTTTTAACAAACAAAACAGAAGCACCTCATGGTGATGTGCTAGGTTGAATGAAACATTTCTCTAATAAATCTTGCAATTTCTCTTTCAACTCTAAAAGTTCAATTTGAGCCATTGGATAAGGGGGTTTTGAAATTGGCTTAGCATCAGGAACTAAGTCTAAAGTAAACTCAACTTCCCGATCTGGTATTATTCCAGGCAACTCATCAGGAAAAACATCAGGATACTCATTTACCACTAGCACATCATTAATCTGAACAGTTCCCTTGTTTTCAATAATATGTGCAAGGTAACATTCATTTCCATCTTTTACAAGTTTCTCGGCCTCTTGATACGTTATCAGCAGTAAGGGTTCATTCTTGTACACAAACTGAAAGTCTTTCTGAAAAGAAACTTCTTTAGCTCTACAGTCAATCTTAGCATGGTAAATAGAGAGTCAATCCATACCCAGGATAACATCAAACTCTACTAGAGGTAAAACAATAAGGTTCACAAGTAGGATCTTTCCACGGATAAGGATAGGAAGATTCTTATAAATTCTTTTTGCCTCAACATTTCCACTATGTGTTTTACCAAAAGTTCAGGAGTCATTTCTTGAGATGGTATTCCCATTTTACTAGAAAAGTTTTCAGAGATGAAAGAGTGTGTATACCTCGAATCAAACAACACACTGGAATAATCTGAAAAAACAAAGTACCTGATACAACTTCATTTGATGGCCCGACATCTTCTTAAGTAGTTGCAAAGGATTTCACCACCCCTTTCTGCTTTTATTCTAATTGCTTCCCATCACTCGAGCTCTTTGTCAGACACTCATTTGCATAGTGACCCATCTCATTGCACTTAAAACATTTCACTAACTATAAATCAAATTTTGTCTTACCATTACCTTGATCTTTTTCAGTGCAATCATGAGCCTTATGTCCCATATTACCGCATTAGTAGCACTTTCTAGAATTCAAAAGACATTCCCCAGCATGTCGTTTACCACATTTATCAGAAACTAGAAACTTAGTTTTCTTATCGTCAAACCTTTTTGAAGAATTATTTCCTTTCTCCTGCCACCTCAGTCACTTCTTCTGCTAGTTTTTATAGAACACTTGATCATCGGCAAACTCCATTTCCACCTTCTCAGCACATAGAACAAGCTTTTTATAACTTTTGAACTCACAAGAAGCCAATTCCCTTTGATATTTTGGCTTTAATTCTGAGTAGAAACGATTGATTTTACTATCAAGGTCTCAGATAAAATTTGGAGCATACCTTTCCAATCGAGTGAACCTCTCTTCATAGGCATCCACTGAGTCTTCCTCTTACCTCAATTCCAAGAATTGTTTTTCCATCCTAAGTCGAACAGCCTTAGGAAAATAATTCTCAAGAAACATACCTTTGAATTCATCCCAGTCAAGATCATCAATCTCATCAGCATCCCTGATATTTTTAACCGTCGACCACCACTGATCTGCTTCACCCTCCGAATGGTAAATAGCAAGACTAACCTTTTGGTTGTCTAAACACCCCATGACATCAAAAATCTTCTCCAGTACTTTAATCCACCCTTCAGCTAGCATAGGGTCAGATGTTCCTCTGACTGATGGGGGATGTTGCCTCATGAAATGTTCCACCACTAACATGTTCCTCTGTGGTTTATCTGGCTGATCTCATGCATGGATACCACCTCCATTTATCGCTTGAGTCAACTGCTCCATTACTACAACAAACTGTTCAGTTCCAATTCTGACCATCTCAGGATTCTGATTCGGAAGGTTATTTTCTTCTGTATTCCTTCCTAGCACTGCTTCCCTGTTTCCTCTGCGGAAAACCATTCTGAACAAACATGTCTTAGAAGAAGCAACATGGTAATATTCAAATTCTATCTCATTTAAATTCGACCATAAAAAAAATATTTTTGGATAATCATTTAATATAATTTTAACTCCTAAAGTTATCTAAACCGACCTCTAATACCAACTATAAGGCCCCATCCTTAAACATCACTTAATCTTGAGTTACTTCAAGAATACACGTTGAGGATCTTTTCAGGTTTAGATTTTTAGATAATTAGATCATAAAACATGCATTACATTCCACATTTTAACAAAGTGGTTACATAAAAGATAGTATTCATTTTTCCCATCAACAGAAACATATTTAAAATAAAACATGGATTCTTTCTTGACACTTCATTGACACTATCATCATATCATGTACCTTTCCCTTGACCTGTGAAAAACATTTCAAAAACTTGGGATGAGCATAAAAATCTCAGTAAGGGATATAAAAATATTGAAAGGAAACATGAGTACATGTATACATAAGAATCAATGAAATCATAATTTACTCATAAAACATAAGCACTTTAACATACCTCATCAAATCATGAATAAATCATAGAAATCATAAGACATAAAGGTAACTTGAGGCATTCATAACATTCTTATATAGGGAGTAACCCTCTTGGTTATGTTTGAAATACCCATCATAATATATTCCCTAAATATCTTCGGAGAAACCATAACGTTTAACCCCTTCACGTTACCCAATGCATTGGAGAGCTATATCGGGATCACCCACCCTTATTTTATCACGGAACCACCCATCTTCATAACAATGCCCAAGAACCATAACATAATCGTATCACATAAAACATGCATAAAGGAAACATAACATTTCCATATTTCAATCACAAGATATCAATACAACACATTGATATAATAGAAACATTATGAAAACCATTTTCAATACCAAAATAAAATAAAAGTAAAACATGGTATTTATTTTTAATTTAAAAAAAGGTATGGCTTATAGAGGTAGCCGAAACTCAAATAATGGTCACGACGGTGGAGAAGTCGGTGTCGCCGCATACGTACGACAAAAACATTCTCTTTTGTCGCTTAGTAAAATTCTTCGAATAAAAAATATTCCTTTTGGATAAATGTAAAAGTCAAAGGGGTTTATACATCGTATAAAACAAGGCTGTGTATAAAACAAAAATATGCCTCAATGAAAGGAGATTGAGACGAAGTCCCAGACCTTGGTTCCGACTTGAATCGATCTTTATTTAACATCCTGAATAATAAACTTGAGTTAATTTCTACTTGCTTAATAACCTTTTTTAAGTTCATTATTCCTTTTATATCACTTATTACCATGTTATGAACACTATATAATTATTTAAGTTAATAATGGGCGTTTTGTCGATCATAAACTCTTTATAATTACAATTTGTTCATGTATCCATTATATCCATAGTTATACTCATGATTTATATATCATATATATCATATATATCCAGTTTATACATGCATTTATAATATTACATAACATTTAGAGGTAAGAAATGAAATGCACCGTTCATGGAGACGGTAAGTCGTACGTACGCATGAACGCTACTTCCATTTCTATTTCATATTTAATAGAATTAAAACATAATGATACATAATAGCATTATAATTCCAGTATTGTATCATATATAATATCATTCAATCTATCCTTTATACGTACCACATATGGTATTAACGAATCAAATCACTTTAAGGGGGCGGTAGTCCGCACTTACTAAATTGAAGATATCACGTTTATCCATAATGGAAACCATAAAGGTATGCCATAAATGAAAAATAGAGAAGCTTAAGTAAAACATAAACATATTATATATCATATATAAATATAGTGACATCTTAATGGACACCTTTGAAGGTGTTAGAAGAATATTGAACATTCATCGTTTCGTGAGGCAGAAATTCGTCATCCACAGAAACAGTATGTTCTTTAACCATTAGATGTAAGTGTGTGTAAGTGTATATAGAATGCTTTTTATAACAACATCCTAGTATATTGAGGATACTGGATTTTTTACAAAATAAATGAATAAAAAGAGTTTAGAGGGTTGGAGAAGCAAAATAAAACATAAGAACACAAGAGAAAACACTACCTTTAAAACGGGTAACTCTTTTTGATTTGATCTAAAAGGCTTCCTTGGGAAGACTTCTGCCCAAAGTGAGGATTCAAGGAGTAAGAGATGGATGTGTAGAGACAAAATAGACAGGGTGTGGACGATCCAAAGGCTTGATAGGTGTGAGTAAGGTGGTAGAGGTGGGGGCCTTTTATAAGAGGAGATGAGGGTCACTCTTGGAAAGTTATAAAAGGTTACTTTATTTTCAAATGAGTTTCGGATTTTAAAGGTCCCAAATTGATGTATTTCGAGGATAAGGTGTTAAGGGTTCGAAATAAACTCATCCAATAGGTATTTGACAAGTGTATGTTTTAGATTTTACATTATCTTTTCATTTTATTTAAATCGTTTATTAATGAGGTAATCGTTGCATCATCGTGATGTCATAAATAATTTAATTTATTTAATGTATAAAAATTATAAAAAAAATATCATGATGTAGGAAATTTTTTTATCTTTATAATGACTATTTATAGTCAAACAGATAATTTATGTAGACAAAATTAAAAATGTTTTACTCAGGTGATACATTCTTTGTTATATTTAACTTTCTTTAAAAATAAAAAGATAAAAAGTCACTTTCACACAAAAGTGATTCTATGTGGTCTCCAAATTTAGAAAAAGGCATCCCATGGTCGTCCATGAGACAACCAGTAGCATTAGGACACATGGTGGTGTCATTTTTTATTATTATGATATTATTTTATTATCCTTAACTACCCGATTACTCATTAATCAAGATAATTAAAGATAATTACCATCATTACTATTCATAATGTCCAAAAACAAGAGTCTTGATTACATAATTTGGACCTTATGATTCCTAATATTTAATCCATTTTACCAAATTCCAAACATAGAAATTGCAATAATTAATTTAAAAAAAATTCCCGTTGTCAAAACAAATAGCGGGTTTTTTTCAAACAATATCTATGAAAATTTTGGCACTTATTTATGCCCAATTACAAAGTGAAATTAATCCCAATGACCACAATTGGATTAAATGGTAAAAATATATTCTATTTACACTTTAAATACAATTAAAAAGATAATCTAATCATATAATTAAATTAGATGAAAAAGCAGTTCGGATGTAAAATGCAGTATTTTTCACTATTCATTAAAAAATGAACATTGTCAGAAAAATACCAAAAAAATTATCCATTGTAAATTTTAATGTCCCAATCATAAATAATAAGTTTATATTGACAAATAGAGATTATAAAATTGTCAAAAGTTTGATTTAAAATTGGTTTTCCATCAAAAGGCAGTAAAACAATCTTTTAAAAATATTAGTGTATTCCATGCTTAAGATTGGATTTATTCTCATTTTAAGCCTATAAAACACTATATAATTCATAAATAGACATAGATAAAAATATCTATTATTCATTACTTACTTGGGATGTTACAGTAGAGTTCGACTAGAGTTTTCATCATCACCACAGAAAATGTTATATGCCCATCAAAAAACCCAAAATCATGAGCCACCAAAGTCGAAGTGGATGGAGATTCCATCATAGGTCCTCTAGAAGGCAGAAGAATCTAAAATCCAAGGTAGTGAATTAATGCCACCATGAGAGATCAGAAACCCTAGTAGCCATTATCGAGTGGGAATACTCCCGCTTCCTGCCGCTTCTCATCCGCCATCTCTCACATTAAAAAAACATGGCTTCTATAATTTGTGGAATAGTATTAATATTGTATATTAAACCAACACATATTCACCAAATTTTTGAATCCACTAAAATATCAACAGTATCCATAGAATAAATATTTACCTCTATAACAGTCATACTTTTTGGAGTTGTGATCATGTTTCTCAGACACCTTGTTATCTTTCTTATCAGAACATTATTGACCAGCAAAATTTATATTATCAACTGGAGTTATATTTATTTATCTAATTTATCTTTTTATCTTTATTCAAACTAGATATAATATAATCCTTTTTGGGTACATTATTTTTTACAACTTCTAAATTCTCCACGCTGTCAATTTTAGAGGCAAATATAACTTTCTCAACACTGTTCTTCCCAAAAAAAATTAAATTTATTCTCAACCATTGATGCTAAATTTTGATCATTCAATGGATTACCATTTCAAGAGATTTCACCAACTTCATATATAGAATTTATGAATATTGTAACCCTTTTCTCATCTTAATAATATTTTTGGTGGAAAAGATCCAATTCTTCTTCTTTTTTTATTAAAATTGGTTAAAGGTGTTCATTCTGATTCTTTTATTTATCAAAATATTTATTAATATCATCAATATATTCCATAAGTTTATCATTATTATTAGGAAAACATTCTATATTATTTGTTAAAGAATTTTTATTTTCAATTGCCTGATTTATTTACAAAGCCTCCCAATCTTTCTAAGACATTCTTTCAATTATTCATTCTAATTAAGCTCTAATTGGGTTTGATCTTATTTAGAATATCTATTTAGAAACTCTTTATTGTTAACTATTTCAATGATTGTATTATCTTGATATTTCTTAGTAGATTTTCCAAATTCAACTTCATTATATTCTTCTTCTTCATCTTTAAGAAAAAAATATATTCTTTTGGATTTGAATAATTGTTTGCTCTCTATTTTCAAAAAGATTTATCCATATCACCCTGTTTCTTCCATGATATTATCTTCCTTATTTCATCTTCATCAATATAATCTTATTTTGATTTTTTAGGACCATTAGTAGTATAGTTCCAAATGAATCCACATTCTAAACTTTTCAAGGGAAGTTTTCCTTTATTTTTACCTGTACAACTTTTCAAATGTCTATAAAAAAGATAATGATTCATTAAGATTTTTAGATACCTCATTTTTTAAATTAGATTCATCAAATTATTATACTTCAAGAACCTTATTTTAGTTACATTTCGTGGAAACCATTATGGAAATTCATATATTAACTTTTTTTTCCTTTCATACCTTTATCCCTTCTCATTTTATATGTAATGAGAGTATAATGAAAATTATATAGAGATAATGTTTCTGTATCTCTATCATCCATTGAGGAAACTTTGGAATCAAAATTTTCTAGAATAATTTTAAGGATCCTTTCAGCAATAGTAGAATCATTCAACTTTTCAACTGGACATCTAATAGTGCTAATAAAGTCATTCACTCTGGTAAAGAAGTCATTAATAGATTCTTACTCACCCATATTGAGATCTTTATACTTCATCCTCCAAATTTTTAACATAAAATTATTCACCTTTTTATTTCCTTCAAAAACTTAATCCATCATATCCCATATACCTTTAGTAGTGGAAACACCCTATACTCTTCAAAACTAACTTTCAGTAAGTTATGAGAGTAATGATTTCTTATCAACTCCATAATTCTCAATATTCTTCTTATAAACAGATGTGAGGGGAAATTTTTCATTAATATGAGAAAATCCATCAGTTGTCGCTTTAATAACATCATACCCATTAGACATAAGATAAAGAAACATTTTATCCTTCTAGATATGATAGTTCTTACCATCATAGACCAAGATCCATTTACTTTTCACACAATTTAGATTCTCCATAACAACTTATCTTTAAAAAAACTTTAGAAAATAGTAAATGAAGGGATCACTTTCTATAATACCAATTGAAATTCTCCATCCAACATTAGTGTATAACTGAGAGGGAGATGGGTGAATTAGTGATATGTTTTTCTTTTATTTTTCATTCCTTTTGAAAAAAAATTATCTTTATATTAATGAGTAATGAATTTATTGATAAAAATTATCACACATCCACATAAACACCAATGTTTAGAAGGTTCATTACTAAAAAATATTAGCTACATATTTGGTGTTTTTATAAGAAATATAACACCACAAAATTGACTAGAAAAAAATCATTTTCTATGGATAAAAAATGTAGGATATTCCCTTACACTTGTGTAGCACTTTGTTAAATAAAATGGTAAATGTGCTCCAAGTATCACAATATAATTCAATTAAATTTGGGTAAAAAGTAAAAAAAAACTTCCACCAACTACTTAAAAACATATTATTATACTACCTTGTAAATTTTCAAAAAGTTTTCCTTCAAAAAAATTCTTCACTTTCCTATCCAGAATTATGTATGAACTTTCTAGACTTCTTAATGATACTCAGTCTTATTTCCCCAATCTGATATGTAAGGTCATATTTCTCACTCTGGAAAAAAACTCTCTTAGAATACTAGTGAAAAATTTCTAAACAACTTCTTCTATAGTTTGAAAATCCCAGTTTGATTACATGGTCTAATCCAGAATATCTGAATAAGATCTTCCCTCTTATTCTACTTCTTATTTATAGTAAAATTTCATAGGAAATACCAATCTATAATCTACTTCTATATAAAACTTCTTGTGCCCCACATTATCTATTATTTTTTTAAGATTAAAAGTGTCATAAATTAAAAAGTACTTCTGACATTTATAAGTGATCCAAATATGGTTTATTCGGGATTCTAAAATGTTTTCAAACCTAAAAAAATTCATGGAACAATAATTCCCATTGAATTTTCAATGCATCTTTGACTTTTAAAATTCTTCTCAACACTTCTCTTTTATTCTCGAACTTTATCGAATCTTCTCACAACATCACATCACTTAATAATTTCATCACAATCATCAGTCTAAATCTAATTTTCATTTTTATTTACCCATTATGATGAAGACATTAGATTCTTGATTATGCTTCTCCATAACAATTGAATGATATAAAAAATATATGTCTTCTCATTATGATTCTAAGAAAAAACTAAAAAAACATCAAATTCCTATACTCTATACAAAATGAAAAACAATTTTCTTATTTTTATGTTCCAACTAAAAACTTTAAAATATTTAAACCATTTTATCAAAAAAAATTATACTTAATTATACTTTCATTTATTTTTTCTTAAACATTGTTACAGCTTCTAAAGATTACTCCACATCCTCAGCAACACTCGGGCACTATCTTCAAACTTAATTGAAAAAAAATTCTATCATATTTGAACTTCAATCACCCCTTGATAACTTTTTAGAACTATTTTATAGAGTTACCCTTTTCTTATTTTCCTTATACCATTAATCATGCATCCAATGAATTTGTCGATGTCATCCTATGTCTAATGGATTAGTCTCATAATTACTCTGATAATTGGTGAAAGATCCAGTATGATGAAAGTATACGTAATTGGTGAAATATTATCATAGTTATTTCTTTTATCTTGAGCTAATTTATAGAGAGAGAAAACAATTCAACTTGGTGAAAATGCAAGACTACATTATTTGTCGGTCTCTAACTTTCTTCCATGCATCAGTTAAAAAAAATATTGTTTTTTTCTTTTTCACTTGTTCTAAAAACTTCCATCAAAAAAATTATTACTCTGATTACCTTTTGAAACCATCACTACATATGATTATCAGTGTTATTATTCCTCTGATTATCAGTGTCACATCACATTTGATGGACCGACATTAGCCACTTCAACTTCAGAAAATTCATTCATTTTACCATTATGATTCACTCAATCTTATTTCATCAATTATTTGTTTTCAAATTTCTTATTGATATAATTGAAAACCAACATCCTGATATTCATATTTAATGAATATAATTATTATCCTTCATAAAATATCCACATCTAGTGATCTCAAACTAGTGAACTGAGGCTAGAAATCTTTGGCTTTATTACTTCAAAAACTCATACTTGTAATCAAGACATCCTCATGATTATAAAAACTATTAGGATTATCATTTCATAATCTAATTTACATTTGTAATTATTTCAACTTCCCACACTTTCCATCAACTTCTTTTTTTCAATCAAACCTCATTATGATTTGAAGTACTTGTTCTCCCCCTTTTCATCATAAGACAGGAATCATATGTTTTTCAGATTATATATGACCTATGGGAACTCCATGATTATCTAAGAATAATCAAAATTTCAACAAATCCATGTTTACTATAAAAAAAATCTAATTATTATCAAAACATTCATTAAATTCATGAGGTGGCTCTGATAAAACTTTTATTCCATAAAACTTCTTCCAACATTATGATCTTCCTTAAGAATTTTTCATCTGATCATCAGATTATGATTGGGAATCAGATTCCAAAAAAATTAATTTTAATTTATTTATTTTAAATGACATCAAATAACACAAATACAGCACTATATTTTAACATTTTCCAAAAATATCTTCATATCAACTTAGTCCCAACAACATGGTCGATGTACGCAATAAATATTCAGCAGATATTTTTTAAATTGTTTTAGTAGGACCATACAAATAAACAATTAGGTGAAAATTTTATTAATAATCTCTCTAATAAATTTAAATTGATTATATATAATGATTAAACACGTACAACATAGGGGAGACCCTAGGTAAGGGTAATTTTGTCTCATTTCCACTTCCACGATACATGTTTATATTGTGGGCTTAATTTCAATTATATGATATATATACTAACCCAATGTAATAATATATCATTTATTACACTTTATTCATACTATTTTATAGATTCAATTCTTGGTTTGTCTTTTATGAGCTTTTGATTACAATGTTATTAAAGCCATAAGGGATTTATGTTACAATCTTAGAGAATTTAGTGATTAGATATGTTAAATTTCTATACATGAAAATTATATGGATTTAATATTTTCAATAAAATATATACTATCATCCTATGTTTATTTCTTGTGTTTCCATGATTTACTTTAATTATCATCATTATGATACTTAAAATAATTGAGATAATATTTTTAAGAAAAACTGAATTGATTTATCCTTTTTAGGCAGGAATCTTTCTCCCCCATATCTATGTTTTTTTCAATGTTTTTATATGGATGATGACATTAGGTAACAATAATAAATGTATATATTTATTCATATCATTTTAATAGAATTAGTTTTTCATTTTCAATGTGATTGTTATTTTTATATTATCCATTAATATACATTGAACTCGGATTGATGATTTAAATTTTATGTGCTTTTGTATTCCCCTCGGCCGTATGAATAATTCCTTAAGTAATAATGATAGTTTCTATTATATTATTTATATTATGGAAATTTTAAAATCATCATTTATTATGTTATCCTCTCTATAGGATATAAAAGAGAGTCCATTCAATAATCTTCAAGGATGGGATAGTGATTTGAGCACTATGTTTTATTTTTTCGATGTAATATGGAATTCATATATGTATAATGTATCCCATGATTTAGAAATAGCTTGATACTTCATTGTTCAACATCATGCATATTATACTAATGTAATATGTATATACTAACTTAGTGTTACAGAAGTAGGGGTGTTGTATTAAGATTCATAGGAAGTTTAGTAGGGTCCCTGTGAACTAGATTTTAGATTAATATAGAAAACCTGATCAATACGATAATCCATTAGAGTTTTTCAAAAAAATAGAAATTTTTATTCATGGATAAATAAACATGATAAATTTCATCTATTTGAGTTCCATTAATTATTGATGGTATATAAAGGAAGGTAATTAACATTCGTGTTCAATATACTGACCCATCCATTCACAAATATTATTATATGATTTTTAAACATAAATATCTAATATTTTTAAACCCAAAGATCATGAGGTCCAGTGTCTTTAGATATTAAATTAATAAAAAATAAAAATGATACTAATATAAAACATAACTAATTTATTCCCCATATAGATATCTTGAATCCTTTAATTTTTCAAAAAAATAATGGGATTACCAAGGGAATACATTGACAAAAGGGGTAAGCTTAAAAAATTATTAATGTAATAAACATGAAAAGGAAATATAAAAAGTGGGTTAAGGGAATAACATGATATCATAAAAGACAAGACACATGAGTAATCAAAAGGAAGAATAACATAAAAAACATAGTATCATAAGATCATATCATCAAAGGAGATGGGGAATAAACAAACTACATTACATAAACACGAGTTAAGGAAAAATTCCTAGAAAATATGATATGGATGATAATTTTACATAATGGAATAGGTTTAATCCCTATTCATATATAGGATGCATCATGAGACTGAAGCTTTAACCAATTCATTATAGTACTATATGGGTGTACCCAACATAACATGTTCTTAATTTATGTGTTCTATAAAATATAAATCAATCATAAGAAATCAAAAATATATATAATTACCCCTTAAGATATTATTAGTTCATAATATTATCTCATGTCACAAAAAAAATGAAATTTCTTAATAATGTAATAAGAGAGATGAATATAAGGAATGTGTTACCCCATAAAAGTAATGGAGAATAAGAAAGGTATATATTTGAGGTACATATATACATAATATATAGGAAATCAAAAACATGAATGGTTGTCATAATTGATGCAAATTTCTTTAAGATAATACATGGAAAATTTCTTAAGAAAAATACCCTTTTAAATTTGAAATATATTCTTCAAAATCTATAAATTTCTAAAAAATATATGAAAAAATATATCTAAAAAGAACCCTGGAAACTTATAAAATAAGATTCAAAGAATTTACTGTTCGTGAATGTGTGTAATTATATACATGTAATATAACTAATAAAACATTCATTTATCGCTACGGTAAAAAGTTTTAAAAAGTACCTCACTAAGAAAATTAAAATAATATTTATATTTAACCTTTTTTAAGTCAAGAATAGGTAAAATTCATTTAATAATTTATTTATAAATTTTATAAGGACTATTGAGAATAGTTTTATAAAACATGGAAATTGATGAAACAAGATTCTCAACATTAGGGTGAAATAAATTCATCTTTTCCTAAAACTATTTTCTTTAATAATTTTAAGTACCAAATTGATGAAAATTGTACTATTACATGAAATATACATGAATAAACATAGTATAATAAATTGGGTGGTTTTAATATAGAAATAGTAATCAATTCCTCCAAGGGAGGCCTAAATATAAAAAATCTTGAATAATGTTGATATTGAGAAATATAAATTTTCCACTTTAGTAATGATTCAAACATAACCCCATGATATAATTAACATAAAATGAAACATTAAATACCAAGAAGATAACTAAATTCATTATATAATATTGAAAGGGGTAGCATATACACCACACAAAAGGAATCAGTGGTAAATATGGCGTATGTATCATAGAAGTAAAAGTAATAAGAGAAACCCCTTATCTCATGTCAAGATATATCATTTATTTCCTTTATATTCTATATAATAAACTTATAAAAAATAATTATTTTTATAAAAAAATTATTCTAGGTTATATCAGTTATACTTGAACTATTTAAAATAATTATTTTAATGACGAATATAATTACTTATTTAGTTATGTTCACATTAGGTTTTTTGAGGATGGTCAGTTCATAATTTTGAAACAACAAATGTAACACCCCAATATTTCATAGTAAGTTAATTTCTTTAAAGTAATTCAATAGCTTGCGCTACACACAAAACCGAGTTCGAGCGCACCATGACTTACCAAGCTAGCCGTTCAAAAAGAAGTTATGAATAGTATTAAATAAATTATGAATTTTATATACTCCATATAATTTTAGAATCCATATTATGTGTTTCTTAGACATAATATAAGAAAAAATTCATTTTTTTAGATAAAAGAAGTATTTTTAAAAAAAATAAATTTTAACACATTTTAATGGAAAACCATTTTTAAAACCAATATTTTACACTTTTATATATTCAATTTAATGAAATTAAATTATTATTTATAATTTGAACATAAAAATTTGTTTCGGATAAATTTTTGGTAATTTTTGGATAACTATCATATTTTTATTAATACTGAAAAATAATAAATTTTAATTAAAAAAAATTAATCTAAATAATTTATAGTGTTAAATTATGAATTTTAATGGTTTGGAAGTATAATTAGATTATATTTTTATCATTTAATACAATTTAGGTCACTATATGTAATTTCACATTTTAGCTGGACATAAACAAGTGTTAATCTTTTGATAGTTATTATTTCTTAAAAACACGGTTTTTGTTTTGACAACGGGAATTAATTTTAAATTAATTTAAGCAAATTATGTGTTTTAAATTTGAAAAAATGGATTCTATATTTGGAATCAGGAGGTCCAAATAGTGTCAAAATTGACATAAATTTGTTTTTAAAACAAATACTATATTATTGGTTGATATAATATTCCTAAAATTCTAAGGTTTTGTAAAAGGGATTAATAATATTATATATTTAATTAATGAACCACTTGAGGTTATCTTTGAAGTTTAGTGTACGTTTATTAACCATATAGTGTAAGAATACAATAAGACACTGTAAAATTAAAACTATTTAACTAAGAGTTAAATCTAAAAGATAAAGTTAAAATGGTAACCTAAACGTGTCTAAAACCTATTTGTGGAGAGGATTTAGACCCATACCCACCTTAGATTCTAAATAAATCATTTTTTATGCATTATAAACTAAAAATTATTTTATTATAAAATAATATTTCAAGCTTTTCCTAAAGTGACCATCACCTCTCTTATAAAAGAGTACTTCCCTTTATCTTACTTTCACACATCCAGAGCCATTCGTCTCGACCAAACCCTGCCCAAATATCTTCCCAAATTCCTCAATTCAACCTAGAGGCCTTAATTTGATCATAAATCCAATGTAATTATCCCTTTCGATCAACTCAAAAGGAAACACCCCAAGAAGAGGTCATAATTTTACTACCCTTTTTAAGTTCTTTTCTTCTTCCACTTCCTCTATATTTTTTGTTTCTATAACAAAATAATAAATCCAGTACCTTATAAATACTTTGATATTTTTATAAATATGGTACAACCATATTATTTAATCTATCCATCCTATAAATGACAAAGTCCTCATAAGTGTGTATGTACGACTTACCATCTCCACGTCATGGTGTAGTTTTCAATTCAAACACTTATTTATTTGGATGTGTATAATAATGATTATAAATGATTTAAATAATAAATATAACATGTTAAATATTCTTTATATATAATATAGCATCCAATTACATACAATTTCACCATCAATATAATGATATTGTCACTCGTGTGTACGTACGGCTTACTGTCTCCACGAACGCGATGAGATTCATTCCCCATCATAATCATTAAAGATTAATTTTTATTTTATGATTAAAAATAATTTTTAATAGATTAATATCATTTTTTATATGAATCAAATATGGCCTATACATAACAAACATGAGTTACGTAACAAAATAAATAAAGGAAAATGAATCAGTTAACAACCAAAATAATGATACTACTAAAATATCATTAAGAATAGAATATTAGAATATAATATATGATATCATATTTATGTATTTGGTTCTTATATAATTTAATAACAATTATTTCACCATTATACATAAGTTTAACCTACCATATACCAAATAAAAGTACATGATAAGGGGTTTCTTATCTCACTTTTAATTTTGTGAGATTTCTGTTATTCACCACTTATTTGTAGCATGTGGTGTATTTTGTAATGACATTTGATATATATTATCATGATTATATTTATATTCATGTTATTATATGATTAATTTGGTGGTTATTAACTTTTGGTCTTACGAATCGATTGATTACAATGTGGAAAGGGGTTTTCATCTCACTTTTATTCCCGTGAGATTCATGCTCTATTTCCCACTATTACCTTTTGTGTGGTGTATGTACTGCCCATGATTGTATTTTTTGCATAATATAATTTAATTTATGGGTATTTACATCATAATTTGATGATACTTCTTTCATTTTGTGTATGTTTTGTAATTTACCAAATTTTTTAGGAAATTTCAAATTCCAATTTCCACTCATTCAGTTTTACGCAAACTTCATTGATTACCTTACTCCAAGTTTATGTGTAAAATCACTATTTATTTACTTATATAGTAATTTACAAGCCCCTTTGTGTGGATATAATTTTTATACACATAATCATCACATTGATAAACCCTCAAGTCATCAATATAAACTTGATAAGAGAAATTTTACCTCAATATCTATTCATTGAGTTAAACATCCAAGTCATTGGTGATATTTGTTTACAAGAATATATTTGAATGTTTTCTGATTAATTTAAAATTAATATCCAATCATATTGAGTGTATTTATATTTTTTACAAATAATTATGTCATTGATTTATCTTTAACCTAAGGATACGGTCTTTTTAAAGGAATTCATCTTAACTTACATTCTATTGAGACTTCTTTGTTGTTACGCACCAATTCAATTTTATTTGGTGTATATACTATAATTTGACATAGTATGTCATAAATCCATTTATTTTAATGATATTATAATGTTTTTATTGCCTCAATTATTTTTATTCAAGCATCTCTCATTTGGTTAGTAACTCTAACCAAAATATAATTTTAAATGTTTTAAAATTTTATTCTTCTAAATCTTTCTCATTAATGTCTATGTTTTAAAAATGTTTTTAAGGTTTTATTTATATGGACATTAATGTTTTAAATTTGAAATTCCTTTTAAAAGTTTCAAATTGGTATGGGACACTTTGATTACGAAGTCTATTTTAAACAGCATCTTGATAAACAGTGATACTTTTAAATGTTTCCATGAAAAAGGGATATTTCTCTCAAAGATTTTTACTGGTCATTTTCAACTGTGTCAACATCATTTATGAGATATTATTCTTGATTAAAGTTTATTTATTATGATACTAGTATTTCATACTGTATTTAAGGTTTTGTGATATGTTTGATTGTGGATGTGTTATTTTTATACCATTCATGGTTTATGGGTAAAGTATTGAAATTTTGTATGCTAGTTTTAATACAAATGTTTATATTATGTTTAAACCTTTTCATATGAGGAATGCATTGGAATTAGTAAGTGACAGGTGGATCCCTCTATAGCTCATCGATGTATCAGTAGGTCTCATGAGACAAACTAGTGTCTTGGCACAAGGCCTTCACAAAATCTTATTTGTAGTCTTGGCACAAGGCCTTGACTATGTGGTTATGAAGTCTGGAATTATGCATTCCGTCATTATGAAATTGGCTATTGATATTACATGTGACTATTATACTACTAGAATATCTATGTGAATAAGTAAATGGAATTATTTGATTTATCTTTTCCATATTATGTTGAAGTTTAAGTTTAAAAGGATTTTGTTCTAGTCTTATACATTGCCTTAAATTTTTGTTCTTATTTATGATAGTTTCCGCTATATTGTTTTCTTTACTAAGCATTTGAGATCACCCCTTTCTTATGTTTTATTTTTCCCAGGATTCAAAGAAGTATATTACAATTAACCTACATAAAAAGGCTAAGGGATATAAGAGTGTTCAAAGGGGACACAATGTTGTTTTTTTATTTCATGATGTAATGTAAAACTTATGTATGTATCTAGTACTTCCAAGGCTACTAAACCGGTCAGTCTTTCGGGACATGGTTCCTTGTATCATGCCAATGTTATGTAATAATGCACTAATTTTGGGTAACTGGGGTTGGAGAATTATAGTTGGTATCAAGAGAATTTTAGTACAAACTATGGAAGCTAGATTTAGAAAAAACTCTAATTAGGAAACACTACCCTAAGATAGACATTAAGGATTAGTATAGAATAACATCCAAAAATTTTGGTAATGTAAATATTATTTTGGTTTTCTAGGAAATACATCTATGTCTGGATATGATCAGGTAGCGGCAGCTCTAGAACAGATGTACCAAGGAGGGAATACTCTAACAAGGAGTTTCAGGCTTGGCTGGGGGTGTCTTGTTCATGACAATGGGCCTTGTTTCACTCTTGGTTACAACACTTTTGGTGGATATGCTTAGGATAATTCACATTTTCTTTAGAAAATGATTTGAATGATTATAATATAAGATGATAATAAATAACCATGGTTAATCCTAAGGTGTTTTAGATTGAAAATAAGGTGTTATGATATTCTCTTAATGATTTTATGACTCACACTATGCTTTCATGTGTTAGTCAATGGCTGGATTCCAATGAAGCCATAGTAACATTGAACATGATGTACAAGATGGGAACGGTGGTGGGAATGAGTAACAAAATGGAATGTTGATAGGTGTAAAATATATTGTGTTCATAAAGAATTAGTTTTTCAAAAACATGATCAACAACATATATATTAACCAACTCCCGGACTGAACAAAGAAGAGAAAGGTCGTAAATGATAAGATCTCCAGTAGTGGAGACCATGGAGAAAAGAAATCTCAATTTCCATCATACAGTAAATATGGAAGGAGAAACCTAGGAAAGTATCTCAATGGAATAAAGAAATTCTTAATGTGTGTGAAAGAGCAACGTGAAGTAAAGAATTTCCAAGGAATAATGAAGAGTGCTATGGAAGAAAATAAAAATGATCCCAAGAATCCATTTACAGTAATTTTCCATAAATGTATGGGACCTAGGAATTACACAAGTGAATTCCTTATTCTATTGGATAACCTCTTGGCCAAGGAAGAATCTATGTGGAAATAAATGGATGGTGAAATGTTTAAAAGTATTAGTGCTCTTTATTGATGGGATTGCATTGTAAGACCATTCTCTTGTATGTGTAACCCTGTATTTTTTTATGTGAAAATATTATTTTAGGAAGAATTATCTTTTCTATTGTTTATATAGTTATAAATAACCATTTGGATTTATATGATCCTTGAATTTGAGGCAATTACAAGTTATTTAGTTTTGGGATGAAAATGTGAGGTATGAGATAGCATTTGTGGTCAAATTATGTTATGGCTATTTTGAGGAATTTATCTCCATTTTGGAATGTTATAAAATATATTTTTTGAAAAAGGACAACACACAGACTGTGTGATGACTCTTTGCATCGGACAAAGTTGTGGTAATCGAACCCACAACCAGAGTGTGATTGGGATTTATCGCCTACCACTGGACTACGTGAAGTCCCTGGTTAATGTGACTAATTCTTTTTAGTTAAATGATTTTATTGATCAATAATAAGTTGATTTTGGATCTTATTTCTTATCCAATGGATATCCTTAGTATAGGAAAATGAATTCATGATTAAGTGATAAATGTTATTTTGGAAGATGTTTTCTCTGTTGGGAACACTATATGCCTAAAGAAAGTAGAATACTATAGGATTTCATTTGAGGAGTAATGGTGGATTTTTATCTATGTTTTTATTATGGATTTATAGCGATTTGGGGTATTTATGGAAATGATTAACCTATCATAGAGAATATTTGATTAGGTTAATTACTATTAAGTATGTGACTTTAAAAGTAGTCGATGTTATTTGGAGATAAAATTTAACATGGAAGACTACGTAATAAAATTATTCTATGTTTTGTGTTTCAATATTAGTTTGTATTATATTCAATGATTTTAAGGACAATTGTTTATTGAATGGCATTTATTGAACTTTGGGTATTGTAGGTTTAATTTTATAAATTAAGATTAATATTTCTTTCTCTAAAGGACTATCCTTTTTGGGGATCATCTGATCTTGTACTACCCATTTTGGTTTTGGTTAATCTCAAAATAAAAAGTAAATATATAGTTTATCCTTTGTGGATTTTGTGATTCTATAGAAGTTGATTCTAGTGCTTTAGGTGTGACCAAGTCATCTTGAATACTCATCATTTGAAAAAAAAAATGAGTTAGAGGTAAAAATTCATTAAAGGATGAAACTCTACTTAAAAAGTAACTATATCTCTTTATGTTCTTAGTCAATATCATAAATAAATTCCTCAAATTTATGAAATGGAACTTAAAACAAAAAACTTTGTCCGTTTATTTTTCCTACAGGGAAACTAATGACCGTTTATCCTATCACATGTTTGTGGTTTTCTTGTTGTTAATTTTCTCTTGATATTGTTTTCTATCACTCTCCATTAGAACTTGACACTTAGTTTATCTTCCATATCCATGTTTTCTTACATGGAATCCTAGTATGGGTTATCTCGGGTGACCTTTATACTTCTCTTTCTTTCTTTTAAAGTGATAGTTTTATTGACTCTTTTTATGATGTGGGACTTTAAATGAAGTTTCTAAGCCCAATTTTAAAATTGATAGGATGCAATTTCCAAAAGGGGGGAAGAATTTAACACACCAAGATTTCATAGTAAGTTATTTTCTTTAAAGTAATTCAATAGCTTTTTCTACATGCAATACAGAGTTCGAGCAAACCACAACTTACCAAAATAATCATTCAAAAAAGCAGTTATGAATAGTATTAACTGAATTTTGAGTTTTATATACTTCATATAATTTTAGAATCCATATTATGTGTTTATTATACATAATAGAAGAACAAATTAATTTCTTTAGATAAAAGAAGTATTTTTTAAAAAATGAAATTTTACCACTTTTTAATGAAAACCCTCTTTAAAACCAATATATGAAACTTTTATATATTCAATTTAAATAAATTAAATTCTTCTTTAGAATAGGGACACAAAATTTTATTTTGGATAAATGTTTTGTTCTTATTTGAAAACTATCATGTTTTGATGAATACTTAAAAATATTAAATTTTAATTGAAAACAAAATTTTTAATTGAATTAGTTTATAGTGTTAAATTATGAATTTGAATGGTTTGAAAGTGTAATTGGATTATATTTTTATCATTCAATACAATTTAGGTCATTATATGAAATTTCATATTTAAACTAGACATAAACAAGTTTCAATCTTTTGATAGTTATTATTTCTTAAAAACACACTTTTTGTTTTAAAAACGGGAATTAATTTTAAATTAATTTCTGACACATATGTAATTTGAATTTGAAAAAATGGATTCTATATTTGGAATCAGGAGGTCCAAATTTTGTAAATTGGTAACTTTTATTTTTAGAAATTATGAATAATTACTTCGGTAAATATTTTATTTACCATGGTTATAGGTAAATCTGGTAAATAAGAGTAAAAATTTAATATTATAATAATATTAAATTACACTAACGTGTGTCCTATTCCTATTTTTTGACACATTTCCAACCATGTGAATCCTTGGGTCGATTTTGGGACCCCATGGAGCCACTAGAGAGTGATAATGACACTTTATATTAATTAATTTAATGTAAAGACAAAAATGACATAAACATATATCTTTAAGTAAAAAAAATTTACATGGGGTTATATAAGTTATCATTTTGAATATAAATATTCATTAGAAATATAAAATTATTTCCTACATAATTTTATTTTATTTATAATTTTTCTACATTAAATAATTAAATTTATTTACGACACAATGATGATGCAGTAATTAACTTATTAATGAAATATTAAAATATTTTATATTATAAATATTAAAATAAATATAATTTATAAGTTTTTATCCCATTCAAGAATTTTATATGTTAATATAACATGTTTTGGTATATTAGATAATTTTTTTGAAGTGATAAGTTTGTTATGACATTCAGAAAAACAAAATACAAAATAGTTTTAAAATTGACATAAATTAGTTTTTAAAACAAATACTATATTATTTGGTTGATATAATATTCCCAGAAATATAAGGTTCATCCAATGGGATTAAATAATATTATATATGTCATTATTGAACCACTTGAGGTTCTCTTGGAAGTTTAGAGTAAGTTTATTAACCATATAGTGTAAGAATGCAAGAAGACACGGTAAAAGTTAAACTATTTAACTAAGAGTTAAATATAAAAGATAAGGTTAAAATTGTAACCTAAACTTGTATAAAACCTATTTTTTGAGAGTATTTAGACCAATTCCCACCTTATATTCTAAATAAATCATTTTTTATCCATTATAAACCGAAAATTATTTTATTATAAAATAATATTTCTAGCTTTTCCTAAAGTGACCCTCACCTCTTTTAAAAAAGGGTACTTCCCCTTATCTTAATTTCACACCTCAAAATCCATTTTCCTAGGCCAACCCCAGCCCAAATATATTCCCAATTTCCCTAAATTCAACCTATATTACTTACTTTGATCATAAATCCAACCTAAGGATCCATTTTGATGAACTCAAAATGAAACACCAGAAAAAGAGGTAAAAATTTCACCACCCTCTTTCAAGTTCTTTTCTTCTTCCACCTCCTCTTTATTTTTTTCCTATAACAAAAATAATAAATATAGTCTCTTCTATAAACTCTGAGGTTATTATGAATATGGTACAATGATATTATTTATTCTATTCATCCTATAAATGGCAAAGTCACCATACGTGCATACGTACGGCTTATAGTATCCATATTGTGGTGTAGTTTGGTTTTCAAACACTTCATTATTTGGTTGGGTATAATAATATTTATAACTGAGGTAAATAATAAATATAACATTTTAATGATTCTGTATATATGATATACCATCCAATTACATAATATTTCACCATCAATCTAATGATATTGTCTCTCGTGCATACGTACGGCTTACCGTCTCCACGAAAGTTATGAGATTCATTCCCCATCATAATCTTTTAGGAATAATTTTCATTTTAGGATTTAAAAAAAAATTAAGAACTTAATATCATTCTGAGTATGAATCAAATACAGCCTATAAATAACAAACTTGACTTACGTAACAAAACATATAAAGGAAAATGAATCAATTAACAATCAAAACAATGATACTACTGAAATATCATTAAAAAGGCAATATTAGAAGATCATATATGATATTATATTTATGTATTTGGTTCTTGTATAATTTAATAACAATGATTTAACCATTATAAAGGAGGTTAATTTACCATATACCAAGTAAAAGTACAAGGTAAGGTGTTTCTTATCTCACTTTTAATTTCATGAGATTTCTGTTGTTTACCACTTATTTAATGCATGTGGTGTATTTTGTACTACCACTTGATATATATTATCATGATTCTATTTATATTCATGGTATTCTGTGATTCATTTGGTGGTTATTAAGTTTTTTTCTTACGACTTGATTGATTACAATGTGGTAAGGGGTTTTCATCTCACTTTTATTCCCATGAGATTCATGCTCTATTTTCCACTATTACCTTTTGTGTGGTGTATGTACAGCCTAGGATTGTATTGTTTTCATAATATAATTTAATTTATTGGTATTTAAATCATAATTGGATTATCTTTATTTTAGGGTTTTTATGTTTCATAAGTTACCAAATCGGTAAGGGAATTTCAAATTTCAATTTTCCACTCATTCGGGTTTATGAAAACTTCATTGATTACTTTACTCTAAGTTTATGTGTGAAATCACTATTTATTTACTTATGTAGTAATTTCCACTCCCCTTTTTTTGGATATACTTTTGATTCACATAATCACTTCATTGAAAAATTCTCAATTCATCGATATAAACTTGATAAGAGTAATTTTAACTCAATTTCAATTCATTTAGTTAAACATCCAAGTCATTGGTGTTGTTTTTTTACAAGAATATGTTGGAATTTCCTCTGATAAATTTACACTGAATATCCATTAATATTTAGTGTATTTATATTTTTCACACATAATTATGTCATTGATTTATCCTTAACCTAAGGATACAGTCTTTATAAATGAATCGATCTCAACTTACATTCTATTTAGACTTCTTTGTTGTTATGCACCAATTCACTTTTTTTTATGTATATACTGTACTTTGAAAAAGTATATCATGAATCCATTTATTCTTATGATATTATAAATTTTTTATTACCTAAATTATTTTTATTCAATTTTCTCTCATTTGGTTAGGAACTCTAACTAAAATATCATTTTAAATGTTTTAAAATTTTATTATTCTAAATCATTCTCATTAAGGTCCGTGTTTTAAAAATGGTTTTAAGGTTTTATTAATATGGACATTAATGTTTTAAAATTGATTTTTTTTAAGTTTCAAAGTGGTATGGGACACTTTGATTCCAAAATCTATTTTAAACAGCTTCTTAATAAATAGTTATACTTTTAAATGTTTTCATGAAAAAGGGTTATTTCTCTCAAAGATTTTTACTGATCATTTTCAACTATGTCAACATCCTTTATGAGATATTATTCTTGATCGAGGTTGATTTATTGTGATACAAATATTTCATATTGTATTGAAGGTTTTGTGATATGTTTGACTATAAATGTGTTATTTTTATACCATTCATGGTTTATGGGTAAATTATTGACAATTCGTATGCTAGTTTTATTATGAATATTTATTTTATGTTTAAACATTTTCATATGTGGAATGCATTGGACTTAGTAAGTGACGGGTGGATCCCACTATAGCTCCTCGATGCATCTGTAGGTCTTGTGAGACAAACTAGTGTCTTGGAATAAGGCCTTGTAAAAATCTTATTTGTAGTCTTGGAACAAGGCCTTGAATATGTGGTTATGAAGTCTTGAATTAGGCATTCCATCATTATGAAATTGTCTATTGATATTTAATGTGATTATTTGACAAGTAGAATATTCATGTGAATAAGAAAATGGAATTATTTGATTTATCTTTTCCATATTATTCTGAATTTTATGTTTAAAAGGCTTGTGTTATAGTCTTATTCATTTCCTTAAATTTTTGTTCTTATTTATGATAGTTTCCACTATATTGTTATCATTACTGAGAATCTAAGATCACCCCCTTGTTATGTTTTATTTTCCCCAGGATACAAAGAAGTATATTACGATTAACCTATAGGAATAGGATAAGGGATATATGAGTGTTCAAAGGGGACACAATGTTGTTTTTTTATTTCATGATGTAATGTAAAACTTATGTATGTATCTAGTACTTCCAAGGATACTAAACTAATCATTCTTTTGGGACATTATTCCTTGTTTCATGCCAATGTTATGTAATAATGCACCAATTCTGGGTAACTGGGGTCGGGGCGTTACAACATTGGTGACATGGAAATTTTAAATGGGGTCATTATTACATATTGTTAAAAATAATAATCCTAAAATAAATATCATTTTATGAAACAATTATACTTATAAAACCAACCATGAAATATGGTTAAGATAAATGAACTACGTTATAATCATGGAGACTATAGGACGTACATATGTATGAGTAATGTTTCCATTTTTCAATTATCTTTATAGAAAGAAGATTAGTATTGTTTTAACATTATATTATGGAAATTTATATCAGTAATATAATATTATTTCTTTATATGTAATTACATTTAATACCCATGAGATGCGGTAATAAAAAATGAATCATGTTTCTTCACAAGGTTGTAGACCACTGTACACACGAACAATGTTATCCTTTTTCAAAGGATAGTAAGATAAGAAGGTATATGATATGAAACTTTTAAATAATTAACAACATTACATGAATAAAATATATAAAAATTAAATCCATCATCATTAATTAGCCATTATAGGTGATTATAGAAATATATTTACATTGGTTCGTGAGGCGGTAGTCTGCCGTACACACAAATGATGGTTTCATTTTCCATTTTATGGAAGAGGAGATGGATAAATATTATACCATGAACATAATAACATATTATTATATCAGGGTTATTGGTGTTAATATATTTTAGTGTTTATGATATAATTTTTCATAGAAAAGGAATAATTAAAAAAGAAGGATCTTGGTGAATACGCTTTTCATCACTTAGAATAACCACCATTGGATATATTATTATGCTCTCTATGGTGGTTCTTTTTGGAACAAATATATATATATAATGTTTAAAATAATTTTTGGTAGATATTTTTCTAGTTTTGGGTTGAGTTAATTATCATGAGACATGTGATGAAGTGAGGGGAGTGGGTGCCCTTTTATAATTAAGGTGGAGTGACATTTTTGTAAATACCCAAAAACTATTCAATAAGTAAAACTCACTCTCCTACCAAGTGCTTCAAAAAATGATAAATAATGGATTTTAAGGGTGATATTGTTGATAAAAACCTCTTTCATTCAAAATGAAACATGTTTTAAACATGTTACTCATTTTACCTCATTAGTTTAACCCCTGTAAACTATTTTTAACATTAACTGTGGTAATATATTTTTACAACTATTACCATTCATTATTACCTAAAATTAAGTTAACATTATTATATAATATTTATTATCATTATTGAAAATATGGAATCCATTTTTCAAAATTCAATTCCCAAAAGTGTCAAATTTTAATTTAAAATTAAACCTGTATAATGTGTCGAAAATTTTCTTTTCATGAAAGAAATTTTTCAAAAAAAGGATTATCTTATATTAGCCTAATCTTATGAATTTAAAATTATATAAATTTAAATTTATATATATAAATATAATATATTGATTTTATTTAAATATTTCATTACCCATGGTAATTTAAATTCATTAAAATGGGTAAAATTTAAAAAAAAATAAAAAAACATTTTTCAAAAAAATGCATTTTTAAGAACAAAAATATAGTTATACCAAAATGATAAAAATTGATGATAAAAATTATATTTAATATATTATTATAAATAAAATTTTTCCTTCGTATCATTTAGAAAAAATTAAAAATATATTGTAACTTTGAAATTACTTGATTTAATGAAAGGAAATGACAATACATAGATAATAAGTTATTTTCACCATTTACTGAAAAATCCAAAACTTTCACCCAATGTTAATTTTTATATGATAATTTAATAAATTATAACCATTTAATAAAATAAAATTTATAAAAGTACCATGAACTTACTATAAAATTTTCTTCAAAAAACCAATGAAAATAATTTTTTATAGAAACATATTTTTTTTAATTAAATAACATTATAAAAAGTTTAGTTCTTATTTATTAAGAATTTATCCCCAAATTTATGTTGATTAAGACCTTTATATAAATGTTATCACATTTTTTATACTATTAATACACTCTAATTTTATGGATATCTTATATATATCACATTTAAATAATAATATTTTAATTTTATAAAGTTGTTTTGTTAAACTCAGTGGTGCATGTTGTATAATCTATCAAACATAGTGTTATTTTTTAAAAAAATTGGTGTTCCATTAAATGTAGTTATTAACCTTATAATTCTATTATTTTATTTTTTTATGATATAATAATATACATTAATCATCATGAATAGTGATAATCACTAGAGAATAATTCTTGAATCTTTTATAAGAAAATGAGTTGTATGAGAAATTTTCATGTATAAATATTGATTTAAAAAAGATTTTATTGAAATATTTTATCCATTTTTGGATTTTTAGTTAATCATTAGAAGGAAAAATTATATAAAATAATTACACTCTTTAATGAATGTAACTTTTAAGAATTTGAATTCAGGTTAATTATGGTTAATTTTGAGAATATATGATTATGATGTTGTATTATTTATATATGGTATTTTGGAATTATTACTTATATATGACATACATGGATTATCATAAAAATAATTTTTTATAGAAAATTTAGAAAATTTTAATTTTGGAAACATGTATTTAATGGTATCAATCACCCTAAAATGTTATTTTTAAAATATATTTTGAAGAAATATACAAATTTCCTTGATGTATAATTTGTGGTATGAAAATGTGATACATGTTAAATGTTACTAAAATTTTTTATTTTATTAGGGAAAAAATATATTTTGGAATATGTTATTATGGAGTATAAATATTTTAGGGGTAAGGCTTTTTTTTGATAAAAATGAGATTATTTTAGAGGAATAAGTGCTCAAATATTTCTTAAATTTTTGCGATAAAATTTAATCAAGGATATTGTAAGTGTTTGAAATTGATCTTTGGTTTTTATTAAGGTAGTTGAGATTAATTATTATAATGTTTTATTCCTATTGGTTATTATTTAGTAGCATTCTAACCATTTCAATTATATACATTAGGAATATCATTTCATCATTGTTGGATCTTATGGTCAATTAAAAGTTGGTTTTAGTGACTCATCACTGAGAAATTCATCACAATAATATTGATATTAATCAAAGGTATAAATAATACTTATAGAATGGGAAAAAATCAAGTAGAAAATTTATAAAACATTTTATACCCAAATGGTAATGGAATAAATCAAACACAAGAAAAAGAAACATAAATCTATCAATTAATATGATTAATATAACACTCATATACCCATGTATTTTTTAAGATATATAATTTCAATTATGATTCTTATAATGGTAAAATTTGATATCCTAGATATTATGGCCAGTTAAACTCTGTGAACTCTAATGGTGGAGGTGTATGGGAAGTCTTGAAGTGTTTTATTTAGGATAGAAGGAGTTGGAGATAGAAAATATATCTAATATATGTGGATTTGGTGTTGGGTGTATGACTATGGTGTGGTGATTTTTGTTGGCTCAATCAAATTCAACACTGTTATGGCATAGTGGATCATTTATGAAGTGGAGTTGAGGGATAATTTTTTTAGTGACACTACCAATATTAGATAGGTTGTTGTGCGGAGTCCTATTTTGTTTCATGGTATCCAATCATATTTTATAGTATATATAGCATGTTAGTGGCCAAAATGTTTTTTAGGTCGGCTTGATAAGTGAGGTTTTCATGTATTGAAAGGTGTTTCACCATAGTCTCTTCATTTTTCAGGTAATTTATGGCATTAAACCCTTAGATTTGATATGGTGTTTTGTTTTTAAACCTAGGTATAAATTCACTAAACTGTTTAAACCCATTAACATTTCATCTGATCCTCTCATTTCATGGGTATCCCAAGTTCATCCCAATGATGTATTTTTACCCCCACTCGCTATCCTTTGATTCATGTCTTGGATATTAGACTTGTGTTAATTTTTTTTAAGTCCTCTCATCAGTTTCCTTGTTTTTCTCCCTTTTCAATATATTCCATCATATGTAAAGGGTAAATTGGATGTTTTGGTTGTTTTTTCATAAATTGGTATTATGGGGTATTGTGCTAGGTTAATTCTAGTATTTTTTCATTATTTTCTGTGGATTTTTTGCTTCTTCTAAATCCAACTATGTGCAGTGAATCATGAATCCATGTTTAAGGTATGGAATTTCAATCATTTAAATTTATGTGTATCATAAATAGACATTTGATTTAGTTTATATATGTGAAGGTATTTGCATAAATATTTTAAAAGATAAATTATTTTATTAAGGGGTATGGGAATGTGATGCATGAGATTATAATTTTTATGGGCTAAATGCCCACTGAAAATCATGGTCATTGTGGGTCATTGGCTACACAAATTTGATTAATGTGGTGGAACCTTGTTTTTTGTTTTTTGTTATATAATTAAAATTAAATTGTTTAATTAATTATATATGGATAATGAAATTATATCCAAATGATTACATGAATTTTCTTTAAACGCCCCGAAATAATTATGTGAAATTGATAAAGATTCTATATGTCAAATATGAAAATTCCTTTCTATGTGTAATGTGGAATGAATTTGTGGAAGTGGTTATATGGAATAGATTTTTTGATAATGTGGTGTATGGGAAGTACATTTTCTATGGAAAATGAGATGGGGTGTTGTAGCTGTGAAAATGAGGAACTGTAAGTGGTTATTAAATGGTGATTATGTATAATATTTTTTTCAATTTTAATAGTTGTCTATTAATGTTTTTATCTTCTTATTGTGTGAATTTTTTGTGGTGTTAAATATGCTAGTTACTAAGATAAATGGTAACAATGAATGTGGAATGGAATAGGATGCAAATGAATAATGAGATCTTTAAATACATTGTGTGTTTTAATGTAACTCATTTAAAAATGGATTTATGGGTTAGTTTCATATGAAACAATGGTTTATTAAAGTGTAAATTATTTTTTGTTAAGGTGAAATTTAGAAAACCACTTATAATGTAATGGAGTGTGAAATGTGGTTGTGGTTGTATTTTGTTCTATGGAGTTGCACATAGAGAGTTTTTAGTATAATTAGATGACCTTGGGAGATGGATTTCTCCTTGGTTATAAATAAAAAGGATTGGGAATGTGTGCTTTGAATCTTTATATATATATAAAGTATATTCTATAAGTTTCTATATACTTGACCAGACAATGTTGAGAAACTGGTGTAAAAAAATGTTCTAAGAGGGTATTTTCCATAATCCTGATGGTTAACATGGATGGATACTCTCTCTACCCCAATCCATCTTCCAAGTGATGATGGAATGTATGATCTATGATGGTTATAAGTCAAAAGTGGTCTATTTTGATTTTATGTTGTAAGATGGACAAGTTTTATGTGGATGGAGTATGATTTTATGTGAGTTCCAAGGTGTATTCAGAAGATATGTGATGATATGGGTTGGGATAAGATGGATTATAGTGTTATTCTTGCATATTAGGAGGAGGAAATAATGTTTATGTCATGCATATTCATGATACCCTACCACTCTAGTTATGTGATGTGGTTAGATGGATCACATTTCTATGGGATGGATGTTATATGATGTGATGTGTTTTGATATGGAATAGGTAGGATCTCAGGGATGAATTTCATTGGGGTGTGGGAGTTTAAATTCAATGGTAAATTAGTGAGGGGTACCACATCATCAATATGCGTCATATCATGTTACTATAAGGATGTGTTAATTGGTGATTGGTCCATGGTGAAGATGGTATTGTTAAATATACTTGTTTTGGTGCAGTTTAGTTCTTCGGTTTACACAATAGATCATTAGAATGATCTTTTCACAAGTGCATGATAGAATTTAGATCCACTACTTAGTTTGCATTTATGCTCACCCTACCTATATAAATTTCTTTAACATTTTAAGGAGGATTTAAGATACCATCATGGCTATTACTATCTAGGGTTGTTGGGATGTTCTAACATCCCCTCCTTATCTTTCTTTTAGTACTTTATTTTTGGATACCTTTACCTATATTTGTTCTATTTATATATGCACTTTGGTATGATTTCAGAGATTACATTTATATTATGTCATGTATTTTCCACGGTTGATTCCTCTTATCTGATGATCATGTTTTCATAGAGATGGTAACTCCTCCCATACTATGAAATTTATATACCCCCAATTCTAGTTACAAACATGGGGGCTAATAGAGGTGGGAATTAAAGGTTATTATCACTCTTCCCTCATTTAAGTATATTTGGTAAAGGGGTTTAGGAAAACATGGTATTAGAGTTAATGGTTTAAATAGATAATGGAATTTGTGTTTTTTCATAGTAAGGAATACATGGATTGGTAAAGAGATTATTTCATTTGACCTTGGTCCATGACATAGGATGTGGAAGATCAGACATCAAATAGGATTTTAGGTGGCCCTATGATCTTATTTGAGGACTCTAAGCCTACCGAATGACCAATTTATGTGGTATCACTTGTGGGGTATATTCCCCATAGAGGTACTTGCATAATGAAAACTGGTGTCCTTGATTTGAATTGGGTGGTACCAGGGATTTAAAATGAAATTAATTAATTAAATAGACATTTATAGAATTACATAGCACCAATAATAAGATCTCTTTTCTCATTATTTAGTGGTGGATCCAGGTTGTTAATCCGATATGGATTAGGTAGTTTAGGTTTATCAAGTGGATCCCATTGATCACTAGAGGGTCGATCTGGTTAAGGAGGATTATTGGTGGATGAGAAAAATATACACTTTTCAATGGTAGTATTTGGATATGTATGTTGGAATCATATCAGATATAGAGAAATATTATATTCATATGATTAGATATTGATGTTTGTTTGATATGGGTTAGGTTGGAGTATTTGGTCCCATTGGAAGTTGGTCATAGGTGGGGAGCTATGCATCAGTGGGGGATTCTATTTATGCGTAAGTAGAAGGAAAATATTCCATGTTAATACATATAAATGGATTTTTGTTCATATATTCAATCATAAACCATGTGGTAAAATAATAATTATAGGAAGCACTCACTTCCATGTCAGATTATTTTATTATGGTAACTCTGAATTATGTTTAAAAATCAATTGTGTTTTACCCCGACCTATTTACTTATGGGGTTTCTTGAGAATGCTTTGAGGAAGAGGAACTATATCCTTTTATCAAGTATATATTTACACCTTATACATTGAATCTATAATTATATAATTAGAATAAGGAATAGGTGATTGATAATATTCACTCATGATGAGGTTGTCTATAAGAGATGAGATGGTAGGATTTATCGAAGAGTAGAGTTATTAAAATAAAGGTTTCATCTGTCAGGGCCTTTAAGGTTTTTTAAAAAAGGAGAAATAGTTATTGAATTTTAATTTATAGCTTCATGGAATATTAAAGCTAGATTTGTTTCCCTATAGATGACTTGGTCTCCATCTGGACAAGTTCCCAGTGCTTCTTGGTACTCAGTTTAGTAGATGTGTTTTGTTTCATTGGAAGTTTCAATAGCTATTTATAGTGATGGAATTTCATCAACATGAGAAGAATGAATATGATCCACCATGATTATATATGTTAGGAATATGGCTACATCAGTATATTCCTAAAATTCAAAGTTAAATACCTAATAATGGAAGTGGATGTGTAAATTAGTAGAGAGGTAGCAGAGCTAAGCATTTTCAGTTGCATTCAGTAGAGGAAGCATTGCTAGAGGGTCCAGATATTGTTTGATGTATACCCAGCTTTCAATCTACTCTCTTTTTTATTTTTTGATTCAAGATCATCATACTAAAGTATTCAAACCTATTTGGTCTCTACACTGAAACTAGACATAGATTGTCTTACAATTACCCTAGTGTTTACTATTCTTTTTGGAGGTCATACCAGATTCTTTGATATGTGTAGGGAGTGTAAACTGGTGATGTGCCACATAGGTCCTACAAGGACCTATTGTTTCTTCAGATACATCTATATGATTTCATTCTCTACATCTAATGTCTGTATTGGTTGTGTGCTATTATCGACATCATTTGAAGGAGAGTCGTTCTATCTGATGTGGATGGACTACCTATAATTTTTTTTGGAAATTAGCTTTGTTAGATGGATAGTAGACATTTGGAGACCTCCTTTAATTATGGTATATTTTTCTATGGAATTATTTGACACATGCATGGTGATTATTTAGAGGTTCATTGGGGAGTTTTGATATATCTTTCATGTGGAGGTTGTGATGATAACCCCTTGACGTGTTATTGATTTTGGGGAAGACTTGTATCCAAGTGTTTATCTAATATCATTGTCTTCATATCATATAGAACCCTAAAATTTTTGGGATCTATGAAATCAGATAGATTCACTATTGCAGAAGGGTTTCATATTGCCAATGGTGTCACTATGGGGTGATTTAGTGTTGTTATCTTGGAAAGAAGACTGTTTTATGAGGCTATATATCGACTACTAGAGTATGAATAATGTGAAGACAAAGAAACACTTCCCTATTCTAAGGACTTATTTTCTTTTTGGCTTGTTTAGAGGGTATAGTTAGTTTTTTTATTGATCTATAGTCTGGTTCTCACTAGTTAATGTTGAAGGATACTGATATTTCCAATACTATCTTCAGTTGGGGTTTGACCACTCTGAGTATATAGTCATTGAATTTGGTGTCGTAGACAGGATATCTATGTTTATGGGGATCATAAACTTGATTATTCATGAGTTCATATACTTGTTCATTATTGTGTTTAAAAGAGATATATTGATTAACTCATAATTAGAGGAGGAGAATGTTAAACATCTTTGAGCTATTTTTAGGTCCTTCAATGCCATAAGATATATGGGAATGTTTCCAAATGAATTCTATGGACATTATATTTTCACTCCTATAGGCATGTGATTGATCATAATGGTATATCCACTGAACCGTGAAAGGTTTAGGTAGTTGTTTATTGGGTATCACCCAAGAATGTCATTGTGGTATTAATTATCCTCGATATCAAATGTTATTATCAATAGTCCATGCATGATTTCTATTGGATTTTTCCTAATAGAAAACCTTGATATATAAGGACAATATATTTAGTTGGACTGATCAATGTTAGGTAGTGATCAAATACCAGAATGGGATATTGGTAAGAGCTCCAGTGCTTCTGTTTTCTATAAAGGGGAGTTTTTTTAGGTAGTTTATGATGATTTACATCAAGGATTTGGAAGTGTGTTGATCCAATTTTTGGTAGGGATAGCTTATGGGTCTAGGATATTGTTTATGATGATAGTAATTATGCCACACATGATCTAGATTTAGCAACAGTAGTTTTTTTACTTAATTTGTGGTGATATTACGACATTGGGGATACTTTTTTAGTCCTCATGGACCACAAGAGTTTGAGGAATATCATGTATTAGTGTGATATAAATCTACACCAGTTGAGGTGGATTTATTTTCTTCAAGATTAAAATTTTCAGATATCTGAAACCATGGGGATTTGGAATGTGGATGTCGATGCATTGATTTGGAACACAAGAGTAGATTTGGTTTGGGAGTCAAGGGATGTTTGGAAAAAGATGGAGGAACATGACGTGATGAATCTTTATGTTAGAGGGATCATTAGTTATGGATATCATTATTATATGATTTTGGAGTCATACTTGATGCGTCAAGTGGAGTATTTTTAGTGTGGAGACACATATAGAGAGGTAATATGAGATAATGTTGACCTTAGTGATACTCCAAGGGATGGTTAGTGGATGGTCATTACCAGATGTTGTTTCAAGGGAAAATTATTATTCTACTAGAGAGGCACAAGGGGGTCATTATGAGTTTCATATATCACCTTTATCAGTTCATTATAGTGTGACCAATATTTACTATTGGCTAAGGAGGAATCTTTGGTTTTCCGAGATAAAAGGGATAATGGAAAAACAATTGGGTCAGTGTTTGGTCATCCAGTAGGTAACAGATGAACACCATGTTTTGGGAGGTTTGTTATAGCCTCTAGATTTTATTGATAGGAAGTGGAAGTGTATCTTTATGGAACTCATGAAATTATTTTCCTCAACATAATTAGGTGGTGCTACTATCTGGGTGATCAGGTATGATTTAATGAAATCGTCCCACTTAATAGTGGTAAAGGAGGATGGTTTTGTGGTTTTTTTAGAAGGTATATGGATGGGGTGATATGGTAGTGTCAACTTAAAAGTTAATCCGTCTAGGATATGGATGAATTTTTTAATTCATGGGTCTAGAGGATACTTAAGAATGATTTTGGAACTCAGTTCTACTTTATAACTTCTTTCCAAACACAGACATATGGACATATGGAGTGGAATATTCAAGAACATGAGTATAAGTTGCAAGCATGTTTTTTAGACATCAATGGATATTGTGTAATTCATCTTCCTTTGATTGAGTTCACCTAAAACAAAAACTATCACTTATCCATTTTTAACAGGGCTCTATTTGAGTATTTTTATTGGATAAGTCTTATGTTGATCATGTGAGGAGGCCCTTGGAGTTTAAGGCTATAGACCATGTGTTCTTGTGAGTCACCCTTTGATGAGGACAATGGAGGTTTAAAAGGGGGAGTATGATTTCCAATCAATTTGAGAAAACCTTTTGGGTGTTGGGGTGAATTGGAAATGTGGATTATCAGTTAACACATTCACCATGACCATACTAGATTCATGATATCTTGCACATCTTTCAACCCCATCAGTATATTAAAGATAACTCTATGTCATTGACTAGGTTGATTTTTATATCAAGGTTTATGTGAGGTTCACTAAGAGGCTAATTGAGATCCATGATCATCAATAGAAGGAAATAAATTGGTGAACAATTCACTTAGTTTTTGTGTTATGTAGGCAGGGTGTGGTCTAGAGGATTGTACTTGGGATCATGATTAGTAGATGCGAACATAATACCCAAATTTTTTATGATCTTATCTTTTTTTCTTTTATTGTGCATCATTATGATGTGATATTTAGACCACGACATTTTATTAGAGTTTTTTCCATTGTTGTGATGTCTGTTAAAGAATCCAGCATATGGGGAAGGGAATAACTTACCCCAAATCAAGATACGTTATACATTGACATGATTTAAATTGTATGTTCAAGTCCATTTCCCCCAAAGTGGATAGTATCTTGACATGGGAGATGAAATACCATAAATTTTGTTCTTAGATACTTGGTTGTGTTAAAAGGGTTGGATGTGGATATTGATGGTGTAATGTAGTGATTGTTATGTGAGTGGTTGTTCAATGTGTTTGGTAAGAAGTTTTGGTTATGATTGATGTGTTTAGTTGAGGGTGGTTGTTCAGTTGTAATAATATCCTTGAGAGGTATCTTCTTGTATGGTTGTTGAGAAACATTATTTGAAAAGTTGGATTTGATTACAGAGGGTAAGAATCATATTATAGGTATATGATGTAATTAACTTGACCTTATAGGATATTGAATTGTTGGAAATCTGATTTTGGAGGTACCAAGGAAGTTTTGAGGTATTTGGAGGAGGAATGAAGGATGTAGAACTGGAGAATATAACTGAAATATGTTCTTGTGGCAAAGGGTTTTTGGCTACGACAAGGTGATTTTTGGTGGTTCTTCCAACTATGACACCACTATGCAGTGGTGGTCTATATGTGGGGTGGATTAATGTGGATTTATTTTTAGTGCCATTTCCAATAATTTCATGGCTTCAACTTGGAGGCCTTGGAAGCATCATGGTCTCTGATTCTAATTTATAGGATATGTATTTTTTGAGTTTCTAGAATGTTTGGAGTTGGTATTGGGGGTATGGATTTAGAATAATGAGTGGTGGTGTCCCATATACCCTTTAACTTTTATTTTTTCTATAGTGTAGTCCCCTTGGATTCACCGTGATGTTATGTTTTTCATCCAGGGTATAAAATCCATGAACTTTTTGGACCCAGTAACTTTTCATTTGTTCCACTCATTTCATGGGTGACCTAAGAGAATAAAATGTATTTATTTTGAACCCAACTCACTATCATTTGATTCAGGTATTGTATATTTGTCTCATAGTGGTTTTTGGTATGTTCTCTCACCCCTTTTACATTTTTCTCCCAATTTTTCCTATGTTACTTCATTTTTTAAGGGGAAACTTGTTTTTTTGTGGCGTTTTCTTAATAGGCTACAGAGAAGTATTATGTTAGGTCAATCTAAGTGTTCTTACTTTGGTTAATAATATAAATTTTATTCTTCTAAATCCAACTTAGCACATAAAATTAGGAATTATCATTTGAGGTAGGGAATTTATTTCGTTTCTCTTTTTGTGACTCTTATGGGGATATTTTCTTTTTTTTTTGTATCTATTTCAAGATTTTTTCAACCAAAATTATAAATATTAATGGTATTTGAAAAACTATCTTACTTTTTTTATGTTATTAATGTTGATATTATGAATTTTATCAGTTAAATGACTAATGAAAATCGTGGTCGTTAGAGGTCCTTTATTAAGATGATTTGAAAAATGCTCTGGATCCTTGTTTTGTGTATTTTTTGGTATCACATTAAAATGTAAATGGTTAATTTATTATATCTAAATAAATAAATTTTATCCCCTAGATAATATGGCATGTGTGGTAATACCCCCACAATAATGTTGTGAAGGTGATAAACATACACTATGTTAAATAAAAAATGCCTCTCTATGTGCAATGTGGAATGTATTTGTGGAATTGGTTTTTTGGTATGTATTTTTGTGATAACGTGTTGTATGGGAATTAGTTTTTTTTGTATGTATTAGAGGGTGTGTTTTCATATGAGGTGTGGTTTGTGATGGATGGTGGTTGTGGAATGGTTGTGTAGTAGGGATGAGAAAGTGGTTGTGATGTGATGGAAAGTGGTGCATATGTGTCAATGCAAATGAGGTAGTGGAAGTGGTAATGAAATGGTTATGATGCATGTGGTTGTTGTAAAGAGTAATAGTGGGTTGTTGATGTGTTGTTCTTCTTATTTTCTAGCTTGTTATGTTGTGTGTCTTGTCCCAGTTTCCTGGTTGTTATTAGCATGTGAAATGATAATAATAATATTGGAATAGCATAATATGCTAATGAATAATTAAATATAGAAATGGGTTATGTTATTAAATGTGGCTAGTTTTCAAATGGATTAATGGTTTGTAATTATATGAAATAATGGGATTTCAAAAAGGAATTAATATGTTGGTAAAGTGAAATTTAGAAATTCCATAAAATGAAATGGAAAGTAAAATGTGGTTGTGGTTGTGTTTGTGTTTTTTTTGTGGGTTTTTATGTATAGTATTTGCTGTAGAAGTGGAGCACCTTGTGAGATGTAGTGTTCCTTGGTTATATATGTCAAGGATTGGTCTTCTTTTCATTTACTCTAAGCATATATACATTTTCTATTCTTCATGATTTTCAACACATGACCCACCCATGTCGAGCACATAGTTATAACAAACAAATGTTTTGGGGTTGGTTTACCAATATCTTAGTTGTGAGGATTTATGGATGGCTACCCAATCATCCCAGCTCCCACTTCCTAGAGACAATGACATGCACGTGTTGTGAGGGCCAGAAGTCAAAAATGCACTTTTAAGATGTGATATGGTGACATGGCCTAGGTTTCTATGGGTGTGAGGTGGTTTGATGTGATATCTTAGGTGAATTTATGTGAGATGTTATGATATGGATTTTCATTGGTATTTTTCATAGTATGAGGAAGAAACATGGTTGATTTCTTGCATGGTCTCAATACCCTACCTCTCTAGTTATGTAATGTAGTGTGATAGAGTATATTTATGTGGGTGGGATGTGATGTGATGTAATGTGTTGTGATACAGAATAGGTGGATATGATGGGATATACCCAATTGGTGTGTGAGAGTGTAAAATAGGTGGAAATTTGGTGAGGGGTAACCTATCATTGATATGATTCATATTTTTATACTAAATGGATGTTTTATTTTATTAGTGAGCCTTGGTGGGGATAGGATCGGTAAATATACATGTTTAGATGCTGTTTTTTTCTTCTATATACTCATACGTGCATTAGTATGATCTTTTCACATGTGGATCAGATAATTTGGACTCCTTACTGGGTAAACTTTTATACTCACACTATTTATGTCATCTTATTTATAGTTTTTAGGAGAATGTTTCAGGTTGTGGTTGACAATACTTTCTCTGAATATCAGGTAGTTTTCATGTCATTGCATTTTATTTATTTTGTTATATTATTTTGAGATCCCTTTATCTATGAATTTTCTATTTCTACATGAAAAGACTAATTATTTTATAGTTTAAATTTATTTTATGTCATGGAATTGATCATAGTATATTCCTCTTATCTACTGTTTTTTTATTAAAGAGGGTAATGCCTCTCATACTGTAATATTTTTCCCATTGGTGATAGTTTCCAACTTGGGACCTATAGGAGGTTGTACTAATTAGTTATTATTTTTCCCCTCATTGTGACATATTTAGAGTTAGTGGGTCAACAAATTATTTCACAATAGGTTTCCTAGTCATAACCTACAATATAATGTTCATGAAAATAAATCTATATATGCATTTACGACTATGTTATGATAAATTTAGTTTAGAGAATAAGTATTAAAATTGTGGTGTTGTAATTTTTTTAATTAGGGATGAGAGTAATAACAATATATTAAACTTTATATTAAAATAAAACTGTGTTTGATAATATACACCACACATGACATTGATATTAAATGAAACAAAAAATATTTTTATTTAAATATAAATTCTATAACCCATGTGTTTTGTTGGAAGGTGTGAATAGGAAATTAAATTATGAAATACATGTATAAATGATTTATATAATAAAAAAAATGTATTAAATTAATAAATTTAACCCTAATATATTTTTTTCTAGTCAAATGATAGGAATAAATTCATTTTGTGCTTTAATATCAATTTTATTCAAAAATGGTTTTTATTTAATTTTTTTTAAGAATATTATACATAATTTCTACAAATTTTATAGATATTATTTTAAAAAATGGATTAAATTTTTTAAATCATCTATTCATTATATGAAAAGGATTAATTTTTGAGATTTTTTTGGAAAGGTTGATTTCTTAGTGAATAGTAAAATGACACAGATTGTTGTAAAACTTTCACTTATTTATATTAACTCATACAATTTAAATTTCCAACTATGTTTTGAATCATTCATAAATTTCACATAAGACTCCTTTGATTAGAAATAATGTAATTAAATATATAGGATTCAATATTTTTCATGATTTGGTCAAATTCAATTTTTTGGAATAAAAACACATTTTTATAAAAAACAATTTCATTATATTTTATGTATTTATACGAAAATGGGTTTTTAAAACTTATAGAAATTTACTCACAATAATTTGATTTCATATTTTTAAATATGATGTTCATATTTTATTAATGTTCAACTTTTTTAGTTGTTATTAACAGTAACTCTACTAAACATGTCACCTCAAAAGGGTAAGATAGTGAAAAATGATTAAAATTATTGTTAAGGGTTGAAAATATTTTTAAAACATGAATTTATCATATTTTGTTAATTTTTTCAATAAAATAAATCATAGTTTCTAAAAAATTGAAATTTATTTCTATATACCTTTGATTATAAAATTTATATAATTTTTAGAAAAGGGTAAATGTGAAATGTCACTCTCTTGATTTTAATTTATATTATATGTTAAAATAGAGATAAAAGATGTTATGGATGAATATTTTTTAAAAAAATTATTTTTATGATATTAATTTAATTTTAATTTTTATTGATAGTATATTTAATTTAACCACTTATGGAAAACTAACACATTACTTGTGCATGTAGTATAAAAATAATGGTAAATGATTTTAAAAACAATAAAATCAATATTTTCTTAAATAATGTAACTCTTCCAAGAATTTAATAGAAAATTGTAATTGATAATTATGCTTAAATTTATTTTTATTTGAATTACATTTCTATCTAGATTTATTTAAATTCAATATAAATTAATATCCCCAAAATGGCATTAATGAAATTTTTTTGTAAAAAAATTATTAAATTATTAAATTAAAAATAATATTTAAAGAGAATAATTAGGATTTTAAATTGTCTAAATTTCATTCATGGGTCATTTTTTATCCAAATTCAAATATAGAAGTAAATTACTGACCCTCAAAAGCTAAAAAATTTGTTTCCGAGGTTATAGATAAAAATGGTTTATGAGGGGGTTAAGCCAAAAGATATGGTTTAAAATGGACCTTAATCGTGGAAAAAAATTACTTGTTGAATGAATTCAAACCTTATAGTATCCTAAATTCTAAATTATAGACAATTATTCCACATTATATGATTATGATATATATTATTTTTAAATATTTTATGCAATTCCATGGTTTTTCTTTCCCTCACATAGAAAATGGAACTTCTTCTTCTCCTTTATTCACAATTTTTGATAATATTAGATTATAAAATCCATTGACTAATAAATTCATAGTTTCCTTAAAATAATTCATAATATCCTTATCTTACCTTGAGACCATACTTTAATATTATATTATGTAAGCCAAATGAGGTCTCTCAAAGATGAGGTAATTGTTTTATAAAAAATCATTCAAAGTTAATTTATTCATGATATTCCTATAAATATTTTGTATACATACTAAAATTATTAATATAGTGTAAAATATAGATGTATATATTTTATATGATAATGGGAAAACTAGTTTCCACATCATTTATGGTGCATGTAAAATAAAAAATTGCTCATGTGTATATATGACCAACCCTTTCCTCATAGACATATACATCATTTTTCTGAACCAATTTACATGGATGGTTATAACGGTTTAAATTATTAATATAGGTGATATTTATGGAATTATTTTTTTCTTAAAATATATTATAACATTATCCTTCTTACACTTCCATTCTTTGTAAAATTATAATGATGTCCATGCCATCATGTGGAATACCACCTCCACTTCAGTGTGACATGTTTATACTATACACCAAATATTAGTTATATGATTTATATAAAACAAATTTTTAGTAATATATCATTAATTACACTTTATTCATGGTATTTAATTGTTTAATTTATGCTTACTTTTTTTAAAGATTTTTTATTTATAGTTTATTGATGTCGTAAGGGATTCAAGTTATAATCTCATTTTATTTCATTATTTTCTATGCTAAATTTATATAGAAGGAATTATATGGATATTTTCCTTCAAACATCATATATCTTGGTATATAATGGTTAATTATAGGGTTTTCATGTTTTTTCATCATTATCCTCTCCCTATTACTTAAAAATATTGTGAAAATATTTTTAATAGAAACCAACCTCCTTTTTCATTTTGTGTCGAAATATTTCTCCTCCATATCAATGTTCTCTGAAATTCATTAAATGATTATTTTTTACTATGAAAAAATCAAATCATGTATTAATTTTAAACAATATTTTAATATCATTACAACATTATAAAAGGAATTATTCTATCAGTTTCTAAAAAAGTGACTTTCTTACTTTTTATAATAGGGAAAAATGAAACTTTATTTTAACATTAACTGCATAAACATAAATTATTACCTTTATGAATGTTCTTTTATTTAAATATTATTGTATATTTTTCCATTTTATTTTCAATGAAAATATTTTTTCCAATATGTTGGGAAATTTTAAACAAAATTATTCAAAAATAAAAGGGTATTGTTTTCTTAAGGGAATAAAAAGTATTTTGAATGTTGATTTATAACATCATTATTTCATGAAGTTAATAGGAATTTATTTTTAATTTATTGATTCTATTATATTTTACAAAGTATTAATTCTACTAAGAATAATTTATATATAATTAATCAATAGTCATCTATCATTCTTTACGGACAATAAATAATACATTATTTTGAGATTATTCACTTTTATTTGATCATGTTCTCTATGAATCTCCAATATAAATTTGAAATTATTTGTCCCCTTAATTTTAAAATTTTTAATTTCAAGGATTAATTTAGAATAATTTTTTTTAATATTATTACGTTTCAACCATTTACCATTTTATATATGATATCGGTTGAAGGATGTCTATTATATATGTTATTTCATTTAATGGGGAAATGATAATATTATATATTGTTGATTTATTATGGTTAATTTTTGTTTTAAAATGAATTTTTAGATATAATTTTATTAATCATTTATAATATAATGACTATATAAGATATACATGTGATTGGTGTGTCCCTGTTATAGATCGCCTCATTATGCATCAGCACGTCTCATGAGACAAAATAGGTGGAAAAATTAGAAATTTATTTTTCTTACACCTATCTATATATTAATAATGATGACTTGGTTGAGATTATTTGATGGTATTATTTATGATAACTTTCCCTATGCCTTGATAAAATATTCATGAGTGTTAGAATTTTTGAATTTCCCTTTTTTAATTTATCTTTTATTAGCAATGATATTTTTATATTGATATTATCCCTAAATGTATATTGAATCTAGTTTGTTGATAAATATGTAATTTTATTTTATTATCCACTCTACCATATCAATTATTCCATATATACTAATGATATTTTTAAATATATGGTTTCCATTACTAATAATTTATTCTCACCCTTTATTACATTTTCCTTTTTCCAGGATATGAAGAATGAATCATTGAATAATATTCAAGAATAAAATAAATGTTTCATTTTATGTTTTATTTTTTAATTTTAAAATGGAAATCATTGATTAATCTGGTCTCTAAATAATTCTATACTGATAAATCCTTCATGTTTTGATCCTTTGTATCTTGTATCATTGTAATAATAAAGAACTAACTTTATATTATGGTGGTTGGGGTGTTTCAGTGACTACAATATAATACATTACATAATTTGTATATTTCAAGGATCACTCCCAATAATATCATCACATTAGGGAAGAGTTTCACTCCCTAATCCCTACTAAAAATATAATGAGATATAAATCAATACCCAACACATTGGAGGGATATATAATTCCCATCCCACCCATTAAAAAACGTGGTCTTATTTAGAAAACAGCCCATGAACCATATTTGGTATCTCATGAGATGAAAACATTGCACAATGAATTATAGTGATATATAATTCTTGTCACGCCCATAACATCATGTTAGGTACATGAATATGTGTGTAACATTGAAAAAACATACCTTAAAGTCATATTAACCCTAAAAAGAAATGATTTTCTTATTTTTTACAATAAAATATAGCCACAAACCATCAATATAAATAAGGTGGATTATTGAAAAATAATATGTCCTTATTTATAAAAAGATATATAGATGGATGCTGACATAGATAGAAACAAATCCTTACAAAAAGAATGAATCTTACAATAAAACAAAACAAGGGATTAAGATTTAGTTTATTGGATCCCATGAGTTATATTCCCAAAGGGATAAGTATAAATAGTGGGTAAATCAGGAAACATAAATCCCAATAAGGTAATTACATTTTTAAAATGAAGAGAAAAATTAATTTTAAATTGTAAAAAGTTCAAGAAAATGGTTTTAACAATGTTTTAAAAGATAATATTATAGGTCCAATATGAAATCCATTAAAAAATTATTATAGTGATAAACTTAAAAAATTATTTGTTAATAATATCTAATAATTGATCATCGAAATATATGTAATGGTATCCAATGGAAATGTGTTCTAGAAGATAAAACATTTGATCATGGAAGGAAAACTATTTTGATATTTTTAAAAATACATTTTTTATTAACCCACATTAGAAAAGTGATAATAAAAAATATTTTGAAAATATTGAAAGGGTAATATGATAGTAAAACATTTTAAAACACAATAATGTTTCAAAATATTATTGGAGAACATAGGAGGTATAGTAAAAACATAGACATGGGTGATAAACATCTATTTAAGAGGTTGGAAATTATTCTTTATATAGATTCATTTTCAAGATATAATAAAATTCACAAATATGGATTATTTGAATAAAATTTTTTATAACAAGAGAGAAATGGGTTATATAATTCTACATAAAATATGAAGATCATGCAAAATATTATAACTCAAAAAAATTATGTTACACAAACACTTATATTTGAAGGAAGTATCAATCATAGTTCAAAGTAATGAAGATAAGGAATGAAAATTATTGTTATAATAACAAAAATAACTTAAGAAATTATATTTCTATGGGATTTAGTTACACTATAAAAGATAATTTTTCTACATAATTAAAAAACATGGTTTAAAGAAGGGTGATAAAGACACAAACCATTACCTTATATCTTGATTTCCTCAAAAATATTTTAACTACCTATATAACAAAAATATCTATATTAATGAAATATTATATAATGACGTTCTTAACTATTAACATTTATAATCCTCATTTAAAATCATTATTTATTTATATATTAATCATTTATTATCTATTTTCAACAGTATGTATTAGTAACATTGATTTTTTTGAACTAGTTTTGTGGTAATGTTTTAGGAATCTGCTCTTATACAAATTTTCATCATTATTAGATCATTTAATTTACTTGAATTTATTCCATATAATTATATATAACTACATAATTTCATTTTATGAGACTCATTATTATGATCATTTAAGATTAAATATATGATAACCAGGTTTCATTTATTTTTAATTAACAAATACTGGTATATTAATTAGAAAATTTAACTTTAAAATTACTTATATATAGAAAAATCATTAATTTCTTATTTATATAATACATTATTATAAATTATGTTCTTATAGTCATCCATGACATTATTTCGTATACTTGTTCAAGTAGTTTTTTAGACCAACCCAACCATAAACATAGAATAATTAATTTATGCTTATAATTATGAAAGTGATTTATTTTTGAAAATTTTAGTTATCAAAGAATAATATGGGTATTATTTTGATAAATTTAATGTGTTAAATCATATTTGAAGAAATATTAATAAAAATAATGAAACTAGATAAAGAAACATGATACATTACTTCAAATAGGAGGTAATCCACACAATGCACGATTAACATTTTCATTTCTGAAATAATTAGAGAGAAATAGAGTGGATTATAATTTATCACTTAAAAATCAAAATTTTATTACATAAATCATTTTTATTTCTCATTTTCGACCTTATAATCATTGAATATGGGTGGTGGTTAAAAATATGAAGTTGTTGCTTCGTAGAGGTGGTAGTATACACAAAACAAATATTGAGGTTTTTTATTCAGAATTGAATAGAGAAAATGTGATTACTAGTTATTATAATGGAATAATAAATTTCAATATATATAAATTAAATATGTTACAAATATAGAAATGTGAAAATAACTTTTAAAAGGTAATATATAAAGGAATAGAAGTTTTGAAAAAAGAGTAGTCAAGTGGAAATCATTTTGTTATCCATAAAGTATTCCTCGAAAATAGAGGTCCTAAGACAATTTCATGTAAATATAGGAAGGATGAAAATGATTATGATTCATAGTTAAATAAAAATGGTATATTTTTATAGCGAATTTTTATATTTAAATGATATTGATGTTTTGGTGAGAGGTCCACTTTATAAGTAGTGAGAATTATTTTTTTATAATTATAACCAATTAATATAAAGTTAGGAAAAATTAAAGACATTAATTTGAACCAATATATTAACTAATGGATTAGAGTATGATATATGTTTGATCATACCTCAACCATTCATTTTCACACAAGTCTTAACAACATTTTAAGTACCTTAATCTTTTAATTTTCACTTTTACTATTTTTGGAATTACCGTTTTAAGTAGTTTTTACCTAATTCATTTTTATTACTAAATAAAAAATAAAAAATGTTAAATAATTTAGACCTGATTATTAAAAATACTAAATATATTTTATGTGATTAAATTTCTATATGTAAGAAAAATTAATTTTAATATTATCACATGTAACACGTAAAAACTTGATTTTATAAAAAGTAAAGTTTTAAGAATAAAATTTATATTTAGGGTAAAATTATACATGTAATTTATTTCATTGGTTTAAATTTGTTTATAATAATTAAAATAAATTTTATGTGGATATTAAATATATCCAAAACCATTTATAATTATATTATTATATTAAAATAGAAGTCCAAAAATAGTTTTTATTGGTATATATAACTTATGTTCTTAAAATGTTAATCATATATTTTATAAATTCAACAGAGTAGTTATAAAATGTTTATTTTTACTCCCTAAATAAATATTTAACCAATTAAATTTTTTATACACTTATGGGTATTTCTTACAAAGTAATAAAATTTATAGGTTTGTTAAAATTTATATTTTTCACTATACACCAAAATATTCAATTATTTTTGAAAATTAAAAAAAAATAGAATAATATATAATTTTCCTGATAAGACCCAAAAATAATACATAAATATCAAATTCAAAATCATTAATTTATAAATTCAATATTTGAATAAAATTAAAATGTATTGTGAAAATTATTTTCAAATAAATCATCATATAGGTGTGCAAATTATGCTTATAAAATTAGTTATGAAAAATATATCATACTTGAAAAATATCAAATTTATAAGATAAATTTTATATGTAAAAATATTTTTTTCTCTTATTATATTTATTGTTTGAAAATATATTCAAAGTGAATTTTATTTCATTATGTGGTCACGGAAGTTTATATCGGCTTATTTAATGAGTACCTTGTAGGGTTTAATATCTATTTTATCAAAATTTATCATGTTCCATTAAGTCTTCATGATTCATCTGGATAAATATATCAAAAACTGTATTTAGTTAATGGAAAATATGTTCTGAAATCATAGGGTGTTACATCCCCCCTTAAATAAATTATTCCCACAAAATTTTAATTACTACTCACTAATGAAAAAATATAAGTTTATCTAAAAGATAGGAATGACTCAAGATTTTAATTCTACTTATGTTTCATCCTTAATGTATTAATGTGGACTATTGAACTCATCTTACCTTTATAAATGGAATATAACTAAATTTGAGTTTTTTCCAAACCATTTTGGTGAAATACCCTAATATATTAGGATTAATTGTTTTACGGGGAGTATATAACAATGTTTTACAATTATGCTACCATGGGTTGATTTATGATTCTAAATGTGTTTTTCATATCATGAAATTATCATGATCTCCATATAAAGGGGTTAAATCCATTCCCAATATCATATAAAATTATATTGAAGGACGTATAAAAGGATTTTATATGAAACACATTAATATAAACATTAATTAGGGATGAGTTGTATTATAGATACCCAAACATTTCAAATATAAATATTAAATATTTTTAGATGAATATTCAATAAATAAAATTAAGATCCGGGCCTTTAGGTTATCAAAGGCCTTCGGGCCACAGGGCCTTTAGGTCACGTAGACCATGGAGTAGCCCAGTTCACACAGAACAAGGCCCCAGAAGAGGATCAGAGCAACAGGAGTAGCAGCCACTAGATACAGAGCTAACCGGATTGGAAGAATGAGAGTGTATGGCATCTGCCATCGGGACCAGGCACCGTGCAGCTTTGTACGGGGAAATGCTAGCCGATCAGCAATGCAAGGTGGGTAATTAAGGCGATCAATGATGCAAGATGTTGGGGAGGGGTAGTTCTAGTGGGCTGGTCCTACGGGTCATGTAATGGGCATGGTATTCCTCTAGGCCTTTGGGTCATGTATTGTGGGTCATGTCGGGCCTTGTGCCTTGGGCCAATGGGTCATGTACGGGTTCCCCTTCAACCCTTAAAAGGGGGATTATCTATAATAAAATAAAAATAATGCCTTCGGTCCATTCAGAGGAACATTAAAATCCATTCCAGAACTGTAAAGGTGTGATGGATTTGAATACTAGATGAAGTAACAATCCTAACGGCGATGGCCATTCAGGACATCCCCCACTTTGCCACAGAGGGGGTGGGCTCTCTAGTATTGTCCTTACAACCTATTTCCTTCATCACTTTCACCAATCCCTCCCCAATCTATGATTTTCCTTCTATTTTTCTAATACCAAATTTCCACTCATTCTATTATGGATCCCCCCAACTCCCTCTCTCCCTCCATATATTTTTGAAACTTCGAATCATATTCACAACATGATGGTTTCTTGATTTGATCAAAGATGTCTGTCAATGGATATAATTGATATGTTCTTCAACACATCTTGGAAATTTAAATAATACTTAGTTCTAGGCATTATTGATTATTAACACCCAATAATATAATTTACTGATGAAGGAGGCCTTCTATTTGATTGGTCTATGATCTTTCAGCTCATTGACGGGTCATGTTTCTCTCTATTTTCGAAGACATGCAACTTTAATATGTAGAAGGACACCCCTATGATGAAAATTTGGGTTTTCTTCTTGAAAATAACTCCCCCTAGCATAATCATTTCATCCTCCTTACTCGTGGAAACTTGCTAGTTTTTTAAAAGTTATTTGATTATAGGTCCAAATCTATGGACCACCCAATTGATCAATGAATAGTAGAAGTGTCTTATCCACTGGTCGATAATATTTAACTTGTAAAATATGTGATATTTCATTACAATAATGTTTTGTTCTTTTAATCATATTGTGATCAATTATCGTTTTTCTTCCTATTAGGTCATCAACAATAAGACTTCCCCCAAAGGTAATTGTGTTGAGGGAGTCCTTATAAACCAGAATTTTATGACACATGTTTTGTCAATGTTGGTTTGGATGTTATCATCAAAAACCCACTTCCTAATCGATTGGTTCAAATAATTGATCCCTCTTATAAGTCCACACAGATTATCCCTTATCCATTTGATTTTGTTGGTCAAAACCCCTCTCGATGGAAGAAGTGGTGTTTATGAGGACCAATCCTCAAATCCTGACTATTATGGTCTATCAGTCATATAAAATAGTGAAGCGTTTAATAGTGGTCTCTCGTTATGGTCATTCCACCTCTAGTTCATGATTTTATGAGAATATTAATCCACCAAGTTCAAAATTGTAGAATATTTCAGAAACTCTCTGTATTTATTTTGATAAAATAATTCAATAGGATACAGATCATGAGAAAGAAGGTGTGTTTTCACCATTAATTAAGTTGATTCTCCTTATTAAATACAACTTCACAACTGATTCAAATTGTTTAATGTTAATTTTGATGAAAAAAATAATCTAAAAGGGTAGAATATGGTCACTTAAAGGTGGAAAAAGATGTAGGTTGTTTGAAAGAATAATAAAGATCGCAATTATATAGACATATAGATAGAATCTCAATCTTCTTTATAAGGTGAACTCATTAATAAATATGTGGTATCTTTAGGGTATGGATCAACGAATCGAAAAAATGTAATTCATTATTATTAAAATTATCCACTCAATAGAGGGGTGATATCTAGACCATGTAAGAATTATTTAACCTATGAAAAACTATATCCACTAGATCATCTGGTAAGATCAAAGGGCCTAAAGTTGAGGCAGATATAAGGTTATATGTGATGGTATCTAAAAATGGTGAAGTGAATGATCATTTAATTGTAGAGGTTCATGAACTAATATATTGTGATAAGATTGGGTTGCTACAGTGAACTCATACTAAAAAACAAGATGAATTTTAGAGATAGGATTCAAGACTAGTTAGGATTTATACATGGGATATCTCATTTCTCCAAAACAACTCTAGGAAAATTAAGTCTTCTTACCTGCAATTTGTCTATGATTTATCTGAGTAATGAATTTCATCCCATAACACTACTAGACTTTTTGTGGTTGAGTACAGTAGAAATTCCGGGGATAAATTTTTATAACGACTTGATGAACTATGAATGCAGTGGTTTAATTCATAGCTTAATTAAAATTTCAAGGATGTTGATTCTTACCTTTTCTGTATTGATTATTACTTAGTAGTTATGAATCTTTTCACCTCTAACATTGGTGATATTCTTTAGCTTAATCCTAGAAATGATATATGGGACTTATTCTAGAAATATTGGAGTGATCCCCATGACATGAATAGTTATGAGGAACATTTATTTTTTTCCTTCATATTATCCTAGAGATCACTATCTTTGGTTAGTTTTTCTCCTCAGTTGTTATCTTTTTAGGTTAAAGAAACTTTAGTTTCTTATTTTTTGATTTTTTTTCCTTCTATATTAGTTATCTTTAAGGTGATTTTTGAGGGCTTCCACTAAACCACCTAAAATTTTTTCTTCATCAAAAATATTAAAAAATTAATAGGATGTAGGAATTTAAGAAATATATTAATAAAGATATTATTTATGAAGGTTCTTCAACATATTATAGAAGGATATTATCATATATTAATGTCCTTAGATATACCATTCTTAAAACCTTCCTCAAAACCTAGGGAATGAAAACATAATAAAGTGTAAGCTGCGATGCTTATTAAGGATAATCAATAAAGATATCGAATATCACTTAACTAAAAAATAAGGGCATGATAAATTGAACTTAATGTTTGAAAATAAAACCTATCATATCATATATTATAATCATGAGTTGTGGCATAATGCTTGACTATTCATAAGACATGTATCATAAATAAATAACATAACTGCAACCATGAGAGCATAAAATTGAAATAAGAAATAAATATTTGGAATACTCATAATAATATATCTTTTTGAACATGGATAAATAGAAACATGTCCATTAATTATGTTATGGACATGGGAACAAGCCATCATATAAAATTTTAGAAATGAAATCAGGTCCATGCATGATCTTATAGACATGAAATCTAGTTCTATGCATAAAATTATTTAAATAATAACGAAGTACACACATAAACTTATAGACATAAAATCCATGTCCACACATAAACTTATTAACATGATAACTAGGTCCACCTATAATTATATGGACATGAAATCCAAGTCTATGAATAAATATATTGACATGATAACTAGGTATACACATAAACTTATGGACATGAAATCCAAGAAAATTCATACAATTGTCAACATGAAATCAGGTTCACACATAAAATATTTACCAAGATATTTTTCAATCTTTACCTATTATATTGAAGGGATTTTATAGACCCAACCATTAAGTAATCATAATTCAATCATATAAATTCAACTAGATCATGAATCATGACATTAAAACACAACCCATGAAAAATAATTTTTTTTGGAATAAATATCATCATCATAATAATAAACCACCAAGAGAAATTATAAGGATGTTATAATTGGTTAGTATCACCAGTAAAGCTTAATTAATGTCATGTGATGTTATCATTGTTAAAAAACTTCTTTAAATTATCACTTGAATATTTCATGAGGAAACTATCCTTTTCACATTGAAATATCCTTCTTAAAAAAATAAAAATGTACCAAATATTAAAGGAAAACATTCCTTGAATATAACCTTTGAAACCCATAATGGAATCTTCAAAGACTTAATCATTCATGAAGGTGGGTAATTATGTTGACATCCTCTATGTAAAAATGAAACATTCATTTCACACTTTTTTAGAAAAAGAAAAAAAAGTACCTCATTCATAAAATGATAATATTATTCCTTTAAAAAATTTGAAATTTTAAAAATTTATTAAAATTAATTTGAAAAATCATATAATAATATTAAAATATATATTTAAAAAAATTAAAAAACATATATATGGAAGAAAAAAATCTTTGACTAAAGAGAGAAATAAAGTTGATTTTACTTAAATACTTTTTTTCATTTCATGAGTGTTTATGGTGAGAAAAATGTTAGGAAAATGAAAATATTCAAGAAATGACTAGATTATAATAAAATTCATTATTTATCTTGGGATTTATATAATAATATTTCATCATTAGAAACATAATAATAAATAATCATCATGAATGATGAGGTTGCCACATAAATCCATTAATGCTTTGGTGATAGTTGAACAGTAAGTGCCATCAAAGAAAGAACCAAAGATGGATATATAAATCTCAATAAATTTTATAATAAGTATCATAAAATATATTCATGGGTAGAATATGTACCATATAAAATAAAAAAATTGATTAATATGAATTGTGTCGCACTGAAATTACATTGAGAAAAAAATCCATTACCTCATGTCGGACCTTCATTATACACATTCAAACCTCACTTATAATAAATATATATTTATTATAAAATATATTATCTAAAAATACTCATAAGAAACAATATATTATTTACTTATAACCTTTTTCACTTTTTAATTAAATATTAATTATTAAAATCACTATTCTAGGTGATATCGACTTCATTTTTCCTGTTGGTTTTGGTCCAATAGTTTTGGTCCTTATACTTTGATAATGTTTATTTCATATTCATAATTTTAATATTTGTATAAATACCATATATATTCATTATATAAATTCTTTTATTCATTATAATATGATAGAGTTAGAATAATGAATTACATCGTTAATGAGGATGGTTGGTCGTCTATACCCCTGAATGTTGTTTTCACTATTCTATAGATGAAACAAAAGATAGAGAAACAATAAATCACCTTTAATAAATACTCATTATATAATATAAATCATTTATATTAATTTAAAATATCCTTTCTTCCATCATTATAAAATAGAATTGGAAAATAAACACATCACTTCGTAAAGGTGGTCATTTAGAAGTAAGAACGAGCGACATTATTATTTTCTATTGGATTTGGATGTAAGAATGTAGATATAATATTATAAATCTATAATTATAATTTTTTAATAATAATAATATATATATAATAAACACATCATAATAACCATCCATTAAATATGATGGTGTAAAATTAATTGTATCGCTACGTAGAGATGGAAAGTCATACGTACTCAAGAATGAAACATTTACTTTTTATTTTATAGGAAATATGGTATATAAAAATGAATAAATAATTCATAATAGAATTAATTATATTTGGGATTATAATTTTATTATTATTTTTTTGAATAAAATATATTTATAGGAGGTAAAGAAGGTGTAAAAAAAGTGATCAATTAAGGTGATTACCCCTTCTTTGAATAAACTCATTTATATCTCCTCTTAAGGTTTTTAGGGTTAGACTTTTGTCAATACCATAACATATAGAATGTGTTTAATGAATTTTAAAATGGATTTTAGTAGGGTATGTATGATCTATAAGGCCCATTGTTTTTTGAAAAGAGAAAGGATGGTTTCCCTTTTATAATTGAGGTGAGCGGAATTTTTAGAAATTTTTATATTATTACACTATAATAAAATAAATCCAAAGTTAAATAAATAAAAATAGGAATATATTAGAATAAAAGGTATAATTTTTTTAATACCATAAACCAATAGAATATGTATAGGTTTGTGTGGTGTTTTAAAACATTTCTTTTGGTTTAATGCATCAATTAAAAAAAATTCCTTAACTATGATAAAAAATTTCTCACTCTTAAAGGATTATAATTTCACTTATATAATAACTATTAGCATAGAAATTAAAAAGGGAAGAGTGTTAAGACCATATAATATCATATATTTCTCATTAGATATTATTATAAATTGTAAATAATTTATCAATATTTTATTTTGAAAAAATATCAATTATGTTAATTTATAAATTGTTCAATTTATTTGAATTAAAATATACAATTAAAAATTTATAATGCATATATAATATTTTTTAACATCAAAATTATTTAATTTTTATCTAAAACAATTTGTGTAATGAAATTAATCCTTAAAATTTATAACTATTAATATCATTAAAATCATTTATATTATTTTTATATTAAATGAATAAATGTTGTATTAACATTGTGAAAAAATTTAAAGTATTAATTTAACCTATAAAAATTATAAACAAATTAAATAATATAATTTCATTTCATTATTCAAATTATAACCTTTAATATTCACTACCTACTTGATTTTTTCTTTACGTGAACAAAAAAGAGATATTTCATACTATGTTATTGACATTTTATAACATTATTTGATATAAATATTATATAGTTATTGTTCATGAAATTTTTTCCATTAAAAAATATATTATTGAAGTAAGGTGATAATTGTTGAATTAAATTCATATATTAATAATAGTTATAAAAAATTATGTCCTTATCAGTTATAATCAACATTAACCTAATTTATCCTTTATCGAGATAATAAATTATTTCATGGTATCTATTTATATTGACAACAAATAATTGTCAAATATTTACCAAATTTGAAACTTTTATTTCTAAATATAGAATCCATTTGTTGTGATTAAATTTCCATAAGTTGTTGAATTTAATTTATGATAAAAACAATTTTTCAAAAAAATGTTATTTTAAGTATAAAATGTATTTATACCAAATTAAAGTATAAATTTCATTACAAATATAATAATTATACTATATTTAATAAAAAATAACAAATTATATTTCAAAACTAATCCAAAATATAATTTTACTTTTTATATATTTTAAAATAAAATAAAATTTTCAAAAACAAAATCAACATTTTTTACTAGTTGTTGAAAAATCAAAATTTTCATAAAGATATCAAAATTTCACCATAATATATTTTTGATATGATTTTTTGAAAAATATATTTTTTTAATAAGAAAATGATAAAATAAATTTCAATTAAGTATAATATTATCTCAAAAAATTAATAAAAACAGGTTTTGAATAATAAAAAAAATAACGTCACTAAAAATTTGAGTTGTTATTTAGTAATAATATAACAATAAATTTATGTTATGTTGGATATTTATATATATTTATTATATTATTTTATACAATTAATATCTAAAAAGATTTAATGGATATATTATAATTATCATATCTAAATAATAATATTTTATGGTTCTTTTTGGGATAAATGATGCATGTAATGAAAGATTTCAAAGAAAAAAGTCAAAAAATCTTGTGATGTTATATTTTTCCACTCTAATAGATTATCACCTAAAAATTTATACATGTGTTTCTTAATCAATTTTTTGATATTTTAAAATTCTTTTGTATAAACCCACATTATAAAAATGGTTTATGAAACTTCCTCTTGAAAAGAGGGAATTGGAAATATGAACATCATATATAATAAAAAATATCTTCTTTTTCAAATTGGAGAACACGTTCAAGAAATAAAAATATTGACATAGAAGAAAATTTTATTTTTTTCAAAATGGTAGAGATTAATAGATAAAATTGATAAGAAGAATCTGAAATATCATAAGAAATATAATAACCACAAAACCATAAATTAGTATGTTATGAAAAATACCATCAATTCATAGGAAATAAATGTAATAAGACAACATTTTAGTTTCAATATCCCTTTTCCTATAGTATAGTAAGTACTTTACCATGCAGACTAGGAACATAAAGGAGTACACTTAATTGAAAAGTATAATTTCTACATTAATAAATTTCCACCAAAATCTCATTACTGCTCTATATGATTTCTATTAAGAATGAATTTTTCATGTCTGATATAATATAATTTATTTTTAATGAATCATAAAAATAATAATTTATTCCTTCTACCTCTAAATATTTATCAAAACTAAAATGGTTAGAACAACTTATCCAATATAGATTAATAAAATGAGATAATGCCACAAACCTGGATAATAACACCAAAATATCATCTTAATCCATTTGATAAATAGTTAACCATTTTCATCCCTTAAAATATGTTGGTCTAAAATTGAAATCCAAATATTAAAATGACCTAATCTCATATCCTTAATTGATCAACTTAGTAATTATCCTGAAATAATTTTAATCAAAAATTAAGGGTTATAGAAAAATTTATTTATCATAATAATTTATGGAAATAAAGTCACAACGAAATCATATATTTTTCCAAAATATAATTAACCACTTAATCTTGAAATAATCTCCTATATTGACCAAATATATTTTCATTTAGTTCATCCTTGCATCAATAAATTATCATTGTTTGATTTTATAATATCAAATATGATTTACTTATTTGAAAAAAAAAATATGTGATCTATATAGATATTGGTATTCAATACTCACAATCATATAAAATTTAAAAATGGGATAACAATTTCATATGGAATATTTATACAATAATTAATATGGAATCCCAAACACTAGGATAGAGGATAATTATACCCAAACTATCATGATTTATATTAGTAGTTGTAATTTCATAGGCATTCCCTTTGTCTATTGACTTAGATGTTTGTGTGGATTATCATTATCACCAACCCTTGGATTAGGGAATTTATTTTCATAATTACATAATTCCTTGCATCTATAGAACTGAAATGTGTGAGTTGTATTCCATTGAATTCTCCCTCTAATCATTTCATGGACTAGCCTCTTCACATCACTTTGAAATTTCTTTCTTATATGTCCCAACATCCCACACATTCCTCATTTTTATGTTCTTTTTATGCATTTACCAGAGTAATCCATCCCACATTTTTAGCATGTAAGAGGTTGAAAAGTTTTCTTCTTTCCATTTGAAAAACCTTTGGAGATTTCATAAAACACTATCTTTCTATTATAATCACTAGAATAATGAGGGTATCTAGCTTCCATTTCCACTTTTAGTGTATATAGAATTATTTTTTTAGGTTTTTATAAGTTACTTATAGATAATTAATTTATATTTTGGTTTTAAGCCACTAATTAATCAATATATTTTTCTTTCAGGGAAGATTATTGAACCTAAGAAATACCTTGTAAGTCTGGTAAAATTTTCCTCATTGGTGTTGATAGATTCATCATCCTTCTACTTAATTTTATGGAATTAATTCTCCATTTCTGAATTTATCATATAAGGTAAGTAATTATTGAAAAACATCCCCTAAGACTCACCTAATTCCATGGATTCAATTTCATCTCCATGCCTTGTATTGTTAAAAAGATTACACAATTGATCTACTTCACCTTAAAAATTATAGATATCTAGGATAACTTTATCACAGTATAAGAACTACAAATATGAAATACATTTTCCATTAAATATATATATTTCATAGAAACTAGTGGATTAGAAGACCCATAGATAGAGGGTGGATGTTGTTCCATGAAATATTTGATAACATATTCCTACCTCCTTGGTGCATTAGTATGTTCAACATGATCCCCGATACCTCTAATATCTAGAGATAGTTGAGTGATCATACTCACAATATACTCCATCCCACCTACTAATCCATTGGGTTTATCATGAGGATGATCATTTCGTCGATCATCACATTGGTTGTTCACAATATTCCTTAGGGTTCCAGAAATTAACTAAAACCAAAAAGAATAGCATGGAAAAATAATATTGGGAAGAAAAATAATAATGAAAAATCATCTAAAGGATGTCTAAATATAGACACATTATTTTAAATATATGAAAACATATTTTTAACCTAGGTCATTCATGATTAATTAAAAAAAATTATGTTATCCTATACTTTAACTTATTAAATGGGTTTTTACTAAAGTTCCTTAATCCTGATCTATAGATATTGACTAAAACTATATATGATTCCAATTATAGTGACCCAAAATTTTCATAAATAAATATTAAAACTTCATATATGTATATTCATTATATTTCATTATGATTCATTTTATAAATGTAAATGGTTAGTGTATTTGGAACTAGATACATAAAATTCTTATTCATGTAAGATCTTCAATATCTCACAAAAATGAATTCCCATATAGTATGATTCTTACATATACAATATTTAAACTTTCAATATAAACTTTTACAGAAAACATAATAAAAGGTTATCTAAGATTCCCAATAAGGATAAACATGAAGGATATCAATGATCACCCAATCACAACATAAGTGTTTGAGAACATGATATTAATATTTGAAAATCATACACAACATAACATATATTATAATCATAATTAATGATATAAATCTTGGTAGTTCATAGGACATGTCTCATAAAGGAATAAAATAACATGAAAAAAGTGATAATAACATTAGAATAAAATATCTATTTTTGTTCAAACACATAATATTATAACATTTTGAACATTTATAAATTGTAAAAATTTCACTAATTAAGTTAAATACATAAAATTAGGCCATTTATTAATGTTAAGGACATAAAAACAGGTCCATTCATAATATAAAATTAATAAAATCTAGGTCTACACATAAATGTATGGACATGAAAACCAAGTCAACACATAATTATATGGACCTGAAAGCTAATTCCACGCATAAACTTATGTACATGATAACTAGGTTCATGTATAATCTTATGTAAATGGATTCTAGGTCCATGCATAAATTTTTTGACATTTAACCAAGTCAATCTATAATATTATTGACATGAAAGTAGGATCTATGCATAAAATCTTTGAATATGAAATTAGGTTCACACAAAAATTATTTACATCATGAGTTATCCATCTTTAACTAATGTATTTGAGGGATTGAATAGTCCCAACAACCACATAATCATAATTTACTCACATAAATTCTATAAGATCATAACTAATAATATTATAAAATAACACATGGAATTAAAATATGTTTCACAAACAACTCATCATCATAACCACAACACTTGTGGAAAAGGGACCTATAATAATGGTTGTTAATAACCATTGGTATAACTTGTTTACATGGAGGCTATGAAAACTATTTTGGAAAACCAATGGTATATATTAGTCTATATAAATCACATTAAAAAACTATTTGTATGGAGTATGGATACATGAACAGTGTTTAACAACCACTGGTATAGCCTTCCCATATTTACTTAGTAGTCGGGCTCCCCTCCTCCCATCTAATTTTCGTCCACATATAACCTTAGTAGTGTGTGGGATTATATTTTATTCCACACCTAGGAAAATATATCACCAGTTCTTGTTTTAATTCCATTTTTCATGGACATTGAATTGGTGAGTTCAAAATCTATCATTTCATCTATCAAACATATTTTTTATTTTTTTCTAAGTATACAACACTAACCAAGATTATTTTTTGTTATTATTCTTCCATATTCATTGATCAAGGGTAAGTATTTATTATATTTATTATTATATTTCATTATAAATCTAATTTTATGTGATTTACTTTTTTTACTTCAATTTATATTGTCTTCAATATAAATATAATCCAAACAATTTATTTTTTCTAATATATACGAAGAAAATCTATAGATAATTTTATCTCTAAATAACATAGTCACATATAATATGAAAAACTAATATAGGATATAAATAATTTTAGGTTTAAGGTTTATAGGTCATAAAAATGATGTCAAACAGTTGTATATCACTATATTTAGAGTTAGAGACATTTTTATACAATTGTAGTCTATTTTTATCATTTAGTTCTTCATAATCAAGTGATACATGATATATTTTTTATACATGTAGATTTATGGTTTACCATTCATATGATTTGTATATTTAAAAAAAATTATAGAAATAATGTTAATTCAATTGTAAATTTTATAGATTCATTAGATTTTTTTCATAATAACTATATTGATTTACATGTGAATTAGTTAAAATTACAATATATTGATGAGAAAAAATATATTATCAATGATTTTTCGAACCATATAAAGGGAAAAGAAGTGTGAAATCATTAAATTCATTTATAATTCTAAATCCTCAATTCTATTTTTTTGTCATTGAAATTAAATAGAGTAAATCACATTTTTTAATTGCTTGACTTAAGATATTTAGATTAATATTGAGTTTAGTTGTTATAATAAATATCCATTTCAGAGAATATTTGTAATATAAAATGATGTGGTATAGATAATATCTTTCATGCTTAGGATTACATGCCTAATGATAGATTCTCATTTCTAATTATTGATCATTGATCATGTCATATTATATACTATAAAGTAAAAAATTATAATTAAAAACATATATCATAAAATAATAATAATAATATACCATTAACACTAGATCATATTGGAATTAGTTACCTATATGTATAACATTGAGTGTTAAGTATATTTCCCAATTCAAGTAAATTTTCCATAAATGAAACGTAAGTAAGAACCTATTTTACTTTATTTATAACACGGAATTTTCTATAATTATCTAAATTTCATGTTCACATAAACCATTACATGTTATGTAAAAGTTACCATTATGTGTTGGATATAATTAAATTTAATAAATCTTATCATAACTAAATAGATTTTTGTATTTATCTCTTGATAAATTTATATATTGGAATATCTCAAAATATTGTTTTATGTTAAATTTAGTTATATGTGGAACTCCTCAAGGTCCTTTTTATTTTCTTTTACATTATTTCACTTCCTCTTCTTGAAAAAAACCCATCTTCATGATCTCTAAAAAAATTGATTTTATAACAAATTAATTACTTTTATTATCAATGACATATCACTCATAGATTTCATAATTTATTCGTTGATCCAAATAAACACATTCAATGTTAGTCTTATAATGGCTTATAGTATCAATAACATAAATAATGTTATCAATCTATTTAAAAAAATTATTAATTTCATTTATTCTGAAAAACAAAAATTTTGTTTCTTTTATTATTTCATCTATTTATAAATTAATAGTATTTTCACCACTCAAAAATTCAGATCTAGATTTATAAGAAACAACAACATTAGTTACTTGTCTTTAGTAATTTTCAATTATAATTAATTTATTTTTGACCGGTTCATTATTCATAAATTAAATCCTTACTATAATAACATTTTGACCATTAAAAATGACTCTACCATCATCCCCAACAATATCATAAGCCTTAGTGTAAACCTTTAAAATATTGACATATTATTTAATACTACTCAATTCAGTTTTTCATATCTCTCTTCCTTAGTTGATCTTCAAACATCATGTGTGATGTTTCCAATTTACTCCCCCTAATAAGGGAAAATTTAGTTAATATTTTTAACATATTATTGAATGTTGACTTTATTTTCATTAGGCATGAATACTTATAATATGAATTCACTTGTTTAACTTCAATAACCAATAAACAATTAAATGGTACCCTCTATTTGTACAAATATTCTTTTTAACTCTTCAAGAATGATTATTAATTTTTTTGGATTATTATAATCCTCTTTATATAAAGATACTTATTTTATTATATAAAATAATGTTAAATTTATTCAAAAAAGATAGTATTTAAATATTTTTATACCCATGATAAATATCTACATTACTGTTACCATGTATTTAACAAAATTAATAGGATTTTCACTGAACAACATGTATATTAAATTTATTTCATAGAATAAGACATTCTAAAAAAACCATCCTTTTATGAAATTTTATTCAAAAAAACATCCCATAACCTTATGTTTGGGATTTAAATAATCCAAATAAATATTTTCTATGAAAATAGTTACAAATGAGAAAAATATAATGTAATGATATTTTATGTCATCATCATCTAGTATTTATTTTAAAAAATCATACTCTATGAGGAACATGAATAGTAACACTCATTTAAATTATTGTAATATAAAATGACCTTACACTTTAATTTGATTTAAATATATCACATGTACAACTGTATTGAAATAAAAAATTAACATGTGGTTCCTCAATTTCCTTTCATATATTTATTTATCATTATTAGAATAAAAACATTTTATTTCTAAGATTTCATAACATTCATCTAGAAAACATTCATTCTTACCAACCAATCAAAATCTATAACATTACCCAACAATATCTTTCTTTTATAGATTTTTTATTTTATTTCATCATTGTTGTTTATTGGGATAAAGAAAAATATTAATTTTTTTATCCGTAATTATTAAAAGGTTCATACTGAAGAAAAAATATATTTTTATGGAGAAAATTGATAATGGAATATTTTTTTTATTCAAATAATTATAGGTGACAAAAATTAATTTAAATTTATAAAGTAGATAAAAAATATTAAAACCCTATGGAATTTTAAAGGAAAATATTCATTATTTTATTCCACTTGAAGTCCTCTATAGTCAGTAGTGAAACTATTTTTTACCCTCTATTCACACCTCAAATAGGTTTTCTAAAAAGAAATATGGGTCGCATCGAACACTTTTGTCCCAATAGTGAAATCAAAAAACTAATCAACAACAAAAAACCACAAATAAAATTTAACCAACTGTGGATTTTTTTTAAAATGTGTGTTATGTATCAAAAAACCATAAAACTATATCTATAAAATATGTAATATATAGATAATCAATAAATACCACTATAATAAATAACACCAACATCCAATGACCACTTTGATCATGAGCGTGTAAGGTCAAACCCAATCATAAACACCATAATGAAAATTTTAACATATATTTATATATAATTTGTGGTGAGAATATAATATACTTATAAGGTTTGTATAAAATAATAATCATGTCAATGTGGGAAACAATAATAAATTTTCTATTAAAAATAATTATATTAACATAAACCATTTTTCTAGATAATTCCATAGACCCATGTCACCACAAATACACTCTCCAAAATCTATGAATATGGTTAAAATTGAAATTAAATCATGTATGTTTAACTATGATAGTTCTAAACAAATAGTTCTCCTCCAGTATAGCCACACTCATGTCCAAAAGACACATTACTGGGTACATACATCCCTTGTATATCCACACACAACATCATACCACAACTATAATCTTAAAATTACATGAATATATCTTATACCACCTTATACCAAAACCACATGGTCACATGACCATAACAACAAATAAAATCATTTATAGAAGGTATAGAATTATATGAATAGTATTTAATTATCCATATCAATAATATTTTTTACGTTGGGGGGTTTAACTACTACACAAAACCATATATATGTGTTTTCACAACCTGAACAACTGAGTCCCTCCTAGAGAATAGAAGGTAGAGCCACAACTACCCCCAAAATCTCCAACGAAGTCTTCATCATTATACCAAGGAAGTACATTAACATCGTAAGTCTGTCATTTATCACCAAGAAGGAATTAATGACCTTTTTTAATATATGGAGGCTCTATCAAGAAGTGGATTTATATTCCATCACATTTCCACTTCTAGGATCTCAAGAGGATATAAAAATCCTGATGGATCCTAGGGCTCAACCTTCACCTACTGACATGTGAGGAACCAAGAGAAAAACTCATCTATTCTATACCTAATTCCTTCCCACCAAAACTACTGATGAATGTATTTATACATACACCAAAAAATGGTATGAACAACTAAAGGAAAACTTTGAAACACCATCATCACCTCCTCTTGAACCATGACTGAAACTGACTTCCATATCTTGAAAATAATGAAGTGATAACCTCCTTCAAAAAATATATCTGTTGAATCTATTTACCATATATATTCACATAGAACCTCTTAGTCAATATATCCCAAATGATCCATGCTCACATGATGATAAATTAGAGTAAACTCCCTTCTCTGAAGAAAAACTACACCCTCCTCCTCAACTAGGGTTTTCTATAAATAAGATAACTCCTTCGACACCACCACCACTAAGAGATACTGGGATTTCATACTAAGGGATTATTCAACCATGTTTCACTTAATACAATTATAGGATATCATAAAGTCATATACCTACATGAACTCCACCAAAAAACTCTATCCTAAGTTTAGGTCTCTTTGTGTAAATACATACCTCATACATTTATGGTATGAGTAAAAAATAAGGACATCTCCCAGCTGATTATTTCTCCAAATCCTCAGGTCAAGGACTACATCTTCCAACTCTATGTCATGATCTATGTTTTTTTATATGGGGACTCAAATTCCTTGACCCATATATGATAACATCCTTACTATTCATCAACACAAAGTCAAGCTCGGCACTAGAGGAATAAAAATACAATATGTACACAATTACCTCCACTAATATTCTTAAAATTGTATCATTCATCAGCCTCAACCTAAAATCCTAAAATTATCTCTAGAACTACTCATTGTTGGAAAATAACTTCACTTTATGCAATAGGGTGGTCAATGGGGATGGAATATTGGATAATAATTTCAAGTTCCTCCTATATTTCCCTTCCATTACAAATAAAATACACACCTCTCACACTATCTTGGGTTGATCCCAATCAAGAACATAATCAATCTTCACTCGTACCAAGGATAATACATGATCAGATATGACATTACCCAGAATGTGAACCCCATGGAACTAGAATTGGAACTTCAAATATTACCACAGTGATGGTTCTCCTGAATAAAGTTGAGGATCATCCCCAAGTTCTCTACATACTCCTACTCTAACACTAAGTGGATGAGTATGTCATCAATAAATATAACAACCCAAATTTCTATCTATAGATAAAATATCTGGATCATAAAATCCATAAACACAGTGGGGGAATTCAACACATCAAAAAAATCACTAGAAACCCATATTGTTCATAGAAATATCAGAATGTGAACCTTGGGATATCAGCCTCATGAACTCTTAACTGGTGGAATAAGAACCTTAGATTAATCTTCAAGAAAAATCATGGTCCTCAAAACTGGTCAAAGTGGTTTAAATCCTGTAAAAATGGATAATTTTTCTTCATCGTGTTTTGGTTCATGTGACGATAATCAAAACAATGTCATAATATCTCATATAACTTTTTTATAAACAACACCAAATCTACCCATGAAGACACACTAGTCCTGATGAAACCTTTCTATCAAATGTCCTCCAACTACAATAACTAATCCAATATCTTGGTAGTGGCCTTAAGATATGCCACATAGAATTTTAGAGTAGTTTCAAGGGGAATTTTGATGAAAAAAATCATCTTCCTCCTCAGAGGTAGTCCTAGAATATCCTTGGGATTTATGTATATATAATAATCCATGAATAAATGAATATTAATGTCTAAATATCCCTATGAAACATGGGATAAACTCTCTAATGGATGGGGGTGAGCTACAGCTTCTAGCTCGCAACATGGTATCTCATATACCCACAAAGATGAATATTTCCCATAATTTTGAAGGAATATAAATCTTCTATAGTGATAGTGAATTTGGGGTCAGATTTTGGGAAAATTCCATTCTCAAGATGATAACACATGTCCTCATCTTGATGACTAAGAGGCCCCATGAGAAGATCTTTCCAACAAAAAATATAACTCTCACTACTGAAAGATAAATGATATCAAGGAATAATTCCCTTTAAAAACATGGATTCAAATATGTTGGGATAATGTCCCAAATGGGATCCCTATATCTTACACAAAAAGTAAAGAGATAAAGGAATGACACAAACCTATTTCTTCTAGTACTAAATAAATAATAGAATGAACACAGATCATAACTCCAATAATATTGTGAGATTTTTGAGTCACATTCCTCCATAGCCTATAGCTTCCATTGTCCCCAAGAAACATCTCCCTATACCTAATATGGGAATCATGGGTTGGTGGTGGAATCAAATCATAATATCATCCACCTCCACTAGCTCCTTTTATATGAGCCTCAACTACTCCATATCCTGCTCCACCTCCCTGAGGGAAACCCTATCCATGCATGGGAGATCCATGATCATGTTACTACCTCTATCATGGTAGTCCATCCACTATATACCTACCCTCCTCATCATATATAGTTGTTCAAAAACATCCCATGTGACCTCACTAATCACATGCATATCATCTCTCCTCTATGGGATTCTTTGGTTATCTTTCCAAATAATAATATGTCTGATTCTGTTCATCATAATATATCTTGTGAGGATATCCTATAGATGGGTACCTACTAGCTGTGGAAGATGACTCATCCTCTTGATTCTCATTTTCATCTCTAGCTATATAGAGTCCATCTGATAGAAATATCTCTATCAATAGTTCCAACTCTAACACTCCAACATATGTGGGAATGTATAGGGGTACTATGATATCACGAATGTATTGAAAATGACCCTTCCCAATCTTCCATGCCCAGAAGTTGCCACCCCGAATCATGTTAATGTAGTACAATGAGAGCTCATGAAACCTCACAACCTATTCAACAATAGTCACTCCTCTATAATGGATCTCTAAAATCTTCTATTTATAAACTAAGAGTAAGAATTATGGGACATAATCCTAACAAAATATATTATGTATGTCATACCATGAGAGTGAAAAAACATCATGCATCTATGTAACTAAACACCACCAGATCTCATATGCTTGGTGGAAAAAGATGGATACTAGGACAACCATATGATTAGTCTAGGTCCACATAAGTCTAGAAAATTGGATCACTGACTAGAGAAAAACCTCTACTTCCTATTTATCTTTCTCATAGTAGATCCTCAATATTCTTGGGCACTGGAACCCACATTGTGCACTAAGCCTTCATGCATCCCCATCCAGCACTACTAGTATAATATGTTGGTTTACAGGAGTGGGTTCTGTAAACTTCCCATCTATATGAATGATCTCATGTGATATCCCCTGAACTAAGTCCCCATCACTCATCGTATCATCTTTATGATCCTAAATCAGTAACCTAACTGGCTATCTTCATGGAGGCATCCTAAAACTTAATCAACAGGTACAATGGTCAGATGAGCATATATAAATATATATATATATGGGGATATTTCATAATATGGATAGTAAAATTACTCAATCCTATATAATGCATGTACTAATGTTCCTTGTACCAAATGTATTAATATATCGAGAGACATAGTAGGTAGTCAGATTCCCGGTGAATGGATTTTTCAGTCAGTGTACCAACAATCAGATCCCTTCACTAAAAGCTACACTTGATACACTTTGAAACTATTTCATTAAGTTCCTAAACAAACTTCATAAGGGGAAATAACTCCAAACATCATCCTGAGGTTGAACCACCTTTGATAATAATCTTTTATGACCCGACCCACCAGGGACCTCATAGATCGAATAAAGCTGAGAAAACATTACTCCAATACCACATACACATACCATTGTATTCATACTAGCATTGAATGGCATAAATAAAATTGGATTATTGTTATTATGTTCCTGGATGCACACCACCAACCATATCCTTGAAGAAGTGTAGTGGAATAGAAAGAAAATACAATAAAATATATAATAAAACCCATGCATGTAACAACCTCTGGGGAACAAAAAAGAGTACGACATAAATAACAAATAAGTTAAGGTGAATGTACACACCAAATAATAAAAGTTTTCTGAACATAAAAATAATTGTAGGAGTAAATTTTGAGTGATCCCAACTCCACATATCTATGCTCCGACCATTGTACATGGTCAAATGAAACTATGTATCCCTTATGATACTGTGTAATAAAAAAATATGTTGTCTACATAAGACATGAAAAATGTGTGAAAATAACTTACACAGGTCCATATATACATACCATATAGGATTCCCTAAAAGCTGAAGGGGTGGAAGTAATATAAATGATAAAATTCGACATATAAAACCATAATAATAGAGAAAAAACCCAAAAACAAATATGTGTGTGTGTGTGTTTTCTTAAAATAAACCCAGATAAGTTATAAAGGGGATCTCCATCTCACAGCATAGCCGAGGAAAAGTGTCTTAAATTGTTCCAAAGGTCAATCAATGAAACCTAACATCTCATGTGTCTAAGATGTATCCCTGATGAGCCACACCTCTCCATGGTGTCGCACTGTAAAGTGGACATAATCCTTAGATAGGGGACCCATGCCCTGGTATGACAGGACGTTTCACTCTATATGTAAATATGGGACTCATGCCCTAATAAAACAAGAGGGTTCCACTTAGTAAGTAGTTAGAGTTCCCTTCCTTAGCCCTTCATGGGGGTTCCACTATATTGGTAGAGGAAACATTCCCTAACATAGTAGGAGGTTACTATCCTACTATTTAAGGATCCATGTCATATCCCAACATGAGGGTCACACTATGATAGACATATAGAGGACCCACACCCTAGTCCCTATTGGGGTGGGGGTCCACTCTATGGATTGAGGACCCATTCCATGTCTTATTAAGAGGGTTCCAGTCAAATGAATATATTGATTATCCGCACCCTAGTCCATTGAGGGCGGGTGGGGGTCCACTCAGTGGTTAGAGGAACCATGCTCTATCTCAACGTGAGGGTTAAACTATGTAGATAATCCTATCTTAACATTCACTATGAAGGCCACCATCACATTATACATGGAATGATACTCTAAATATACAACTAATAGTTTAAAATTTTTATACAAACTAAGGATATAAGAGGCGAATTATTTTACTCAAAATGAGGTACATGGAGTGTAAGGTGTCCAAACGATGTGTGGCACCACTCCTCTTCATCATTGTGTCTTCTCTAGAACACATATCACTGAACATGTAGTTCTAAATGGTGTGTACAAGAACTAAATGGAATGTATCTACCACTCTGGGATTATCCTTATTCTATTGGTTATGCTAGTGACCTTTGGTGCATGACCATGTACACTTTCCTTGTGCTAATACATGGAGTGTATCATACCCATGTCCATGTATGTGTACTCCTGGACTACACAGAAATATTATAGCTTCATGTCACATGGTGTGTGGTGGTCCCACATAGTTTGTGATACATATGATCTCATAGAAACCATAGTACAATAGATTTATGAATAACTCATTGTGTGTTCTTGTGAACTGCATGAAGTATAGTCCCTATTTTCATAGAAACAATTGATCTACATGTATTTCCCCAGATATAGTTTCTCCACCATGTATCATGATTTTATTACCCTTATAATAGATGGTATTCACTTCTGATGATTGATTCTATCCCTCTGGTCGATGGAAATCAAATCACAATCCATCCACATGAAGGCCATATGTGATGTCCATCACTCGTGGTGTCACCTACTGCCTCACTGGAATCTTGATCGAATGTGGAATCACTAAATCCAATAAACATCCCCAATCCATCATCAAATCATGAAACTATATATATCAGATGAATCATCCATAAATCTAGGGGTTTGATCGTGCTCCAACCCACCAGGATATGTCGAACCATGGCCCCATGGACCAACAATGAAGAACAAAAAGATCATAGGTGGAAATGAAAAAAAAAATTCAAAAACCATTATGAAATAATTCTTGACCAAATAATATATATTACAAATATCCTATATAAGAAACATGGAATACCATGAATAATCTGAATAAACAAATAAAATCTGATATACGGGCTAATATGAGGGGTTTGTTTAACAAAATATCAAATAATAACATAATTAATCATGAAAAATATATTAATAATAAGGGAGGAACCCAAATATTATTTGTCTTACCACAATTTGTATTGATCGTTTGTGAAGAACACAGTTTTCAAAAAGTAGAGAAGACTTGTTTCATTTTTTTCCACAATTCAGCTAGTTTTGGATGTCAATTATCATCCAACATTAATCCTCTCATATAAAATTATGGATTATCCTCTATATTATCTAAAGGAAATGTGACTAACATTGGTGATTCTTCATAATATAATATTTGTAGATGGAATACAGTCTAGTACATTTAATGAATAAATTAAATTAATTCATTAATTAACTCACTAAACATGACCACTAACATCCACTTTATCTGAACATCTCATGTAGATGAACTCTAGGTATCACCTAGGGTAAATACCATGATCCATATTCAATCATGGTCTCATATTTCTAATATATGACTTTATTTATGCGATATTACATTATTTATTAAACAATATGTGCATGTGAAATAATATATAGTTTTTATTTTTATAATAGTAATTTCGGGTGCACCAAGCCTCAGAATCACATGTCGTCTCAATGGATAGCTCTGAAAATATACCTTGATATTTTTCAATGTCTTAAAAGTATAAAACAGGGTCTCTAAAAGTATATATTATGATACTCAACTTAACCGGAGTCATGCATCAACAAATAAACATCAAATGATATATAATTTAAAACAAATCTAAATCAGGGTTATAAATCCTACAATGTTCACTTATATAACCACCTCATTTTATAGTTTTTCAATAACACACAACTATCATTTACACTATTGTCATTCCTATGTAATTTTTCATATTAATCAAACAATTTAACATTATCAATTTCTTAAAAAGTTACTCCCACTTATTTATCAATTAAATGTGACCATGTATATTAACTACCATGTTAATTCATTATATTCAACGCTTCATTTATTTATTTAATTTATCAAAAAAATCCAAAGCTTTAAACATATTTAGATCATTCATTCACTCCATATCAAAGGAAGTGTAACATTATAATTATAACTTTGTCAACATCACTACACATATTCATTCATAGATAAATACCATATACTTAGCATCACAACACCTTGATATAATAAAGCATGTTCGTAACCACATAAGATAACTAAAACTAAAAAATCACAAAAACCACAATAAATAATTTAAGGAATTGTAATTATTTATCAATAATACTAAATTAAAAAAGTTCCCTCAAATCACATACCTTAAAATGATGATCAAATTATCATATCATCGAAGGATGAGATCCAATTTCAACATCCCTCACTCTTATAAAGGACTTATAAATGATATACTATTGATTATAACATATAATTATATAAAAAATAAATATTATTATGACCACCAATAGATAATAATGAGTATTTAAAGGTATAAGAAAATATAAATGATTAAGAAGGATGTGATATTAAAATTTGTGAAATAAATGTGATGAGTGAAGGAACTCTATAATCTATGAAATAGAATTCAAAAACCCTTGGAAAAAATTTTATTTCACTAAGTTTCATTAAGGTTGAGTTCAAACCTAGTCAAAATAAATAGGAGTGTTAAAAATCATAATTAAATGGGGAAAATAACACCATGATGTAGTCCCCTAAACTATGATGTGGTTTATATTTTTCATGGAAAATCATAAAACCGTGATACAAAAATCTCCATCCATTAATATTTTTCGAGTTTATTATATTTTTTTAGTTTGGATATTTTTTTGTAAGAACCATGATGTGTATGAATATAAAAAGACCTAGTTTTCTCGAATTATATATAATAAATTTGATGAAACCAAAATGAATACAACTCAACCCTATCATTTTTTAAAGTTTAAAATTTAACAATGAAATGGTATTATCAAATTCTAGAAATTAAATCAAAAAAATACTTCCAACCATAACATGAAACATGACCCTTTTAAACAAAAATTCCATATACACCTTAACCAAGACACATTTTTACTTTTCGTATAATCTAATGACATCATAAATATTTAACTTTAAACCATGACCTCACACACCCCTAAATTCTCCTAACCATTGATAAACAAGGAAACATTAATATATTTAAGATATATCCATTATAAAATTACTCTAATAACATTGATTTCCACACCCATAAAAACATCATATTATTTTCCAACTTATGTAAATTGAATATACTTCATGAAAACTGGTAACTAATATTCTAAGAAAACTTATTAAACATATTATTTCTTGAAAAACGCTCACTTTCACCACTATAGTCAACTTCTAAGTATTTATATAATCAACATCTTGACAACCAATAATAGTTCTTCTTTTTAAACCTCCAAACATCTGTGAAAACTCTAATTTCCCATTAGTATACATCTTGAAAAATCCAAATATGGATCCCATGTGTCTAGTAACCATCATTTCACCTTATGATTCACTACTTGTCAACAAATCTAACAAACATTTCATCAAATCCCACACATAAGCTCATTTTTATAATATTCACACCCTTAGATTTTCATTATAATACTAATAAAAGTAGCATGCCCCCTTTTAGTAGTACTTTATTAAAATAAATGTATGAATACATAGTTAATTGTACATCAAAAAACATTATAAATAAAATTAAGTGTAATTATTATACATATATTTCATTTTATTATATCCCCCCTTTAAATAGAATTTATTATGGGAGTTTATTCTTAAATCCACTCCCCCGTCATTTTGGTTTGATTGATTATAGTGTCAAATATTTTGTAATAATACAATAAATTTATATAAAATTTATGTAAATTGATTTTGACTATTAATTTTCATTTAAATATTAGTTATTATGAAATAATTTTATCCAATGATATAATATTATTGAATAATGATTTTTTATATTCAATTTCCTTATAGGGGGTTGGATTGAATATTAAATGAAATGTTCCTCAAGGAATGTTTTTATCTTGAGAATAAAGAAGATAAACATAAACACAATAAACAAAAAATAAAAATAATAGATTATAAGTTTTACATTATAGATTTCAAATTTTAATATCTATTTTGTAACTGAATAGATATTTTATATTTACAAAAGTGTTATTTGGAAGCCCATGATGAGAAAGAATCTGTCAATTTTTGGCCAAATGAACATTTGTAAAATGTACTAGGAGATAGAAACGATGCAAGAGTAAATTTTTTACCAGGTAATAGTCTTATACACACAAGATATTTTTCCTCTTTTGGTGCGATTTTTGGTAGCACAAAGTTGGAATTATCTTGTGCGGAGAAATCACAGGATCATACATGGACAATATAGGCCAAACAAATAGCCATGAAAGAGAAAAAATGATGTCAAAAGCACAACCTAAAAATTAAGATAGGTATTGAAGCCTTATGCCCATAAATTCTATAAGATACTTTAATGGTTTTTGATACATGCATGTATAACATGTGCTCTTCATTTGATGCACTGTGCGATAGTGATAATGGTCTTAATGATGGTAGGTAAGGTGAATTTCCAGAAGATGGTGATGGAAATGGAGATAGTGATGGTCATTGTGATGGTTATGATGAGGATGATAGTGTGGATGATGGTGAGGATGATAATGATTACAGTGATGATTATGTAGTAGGTGAAGATATTGGTTTTGATGGGAGAGATATTGATCCTTTACATTTTACTAATATTTTTTAAAAAGGTAGTTAGATGATTATATGTGAATAAATATATGATGTTTAAAATTGTTGTTTTCACTGGTTGAATATATAAATTAGTTTCATGAATACTTATATTGGATGTAAATTTTTTGGGTATAGGTATTCTTGTGTTTTCATGTGTAGTTGTTTTATTGTTTATAGGTTTTGGACCAATGTTGGGGGCTTCTATCTGCCAAGGTAAGGGAAGGGTGTAACAATGGTTTGAAAAGAAAGATGTATCGACCAATACCTATGGTTTAATGAAACCATTTGTATAGTTTAAAGTTAAGTTACCTACTCCAAAATTTCATATAAAACTTTTGGTATTCCTCAATACCATATACCAAATGGTTTGGAGAACCATTATTATTGGTGATACCAATAGTTCTCTAGCCTCTACCGACTATTCAGAAACATTATAATAACTCTTTTTTACAGTATTTTATACCACCTAGAGAAATAATAAAAGCCATATAATTGGATTATATCCCATTTAAATCATAAGTAACATCAAAATATTTTATCATAGATGAAAAATTATTTTAAAGGATGACTATAAAATTTCGTGAGGAAAATATAATTTTTACCTAGAAATAATATTTTTAAAACATAAAAATTTACTAAATATTAACTAAAAAAATTTCATAGAACATATAATTGGAAAATTATAATTTAAGCTTCATATAATTTATCATTCACGATGTCAGGAAATTATATTCTTGTAATTAATGTTAAAATTAAACATTATCTTGACACTTTTATAAGGAAATTTAAAAATTATCTCATTCAGAAAATAACATGAAGATTACTTATAAATTTTAAAAAAAATCAAACATGATAAAAAATAACATTGAACAAAAATATAATAATAATAATAACATTCTATAAAAAATTATAGAAAACATGGATAAGGAAGAAAAAAAAATTTTGACAGAAGAGATAAATAAAGTTGATTTTCGTTCAAAGAAATAGTAGTCTTTTGAGTACTTAATGTGATGAAAAATGGATAGAAAAATTTTATTTTCATGAAATAACTTTGGGATAATAATATTCATGAGATTTATTTGTAGTTATATCATAATATTTCATCATCATAAGCTTAATAAAAAAAATTCGATAAATAAAGGGATTATGACATAAAACCGCACTGCTTGGGTAACATTTGAATCATAATCCCCATTAAATAAATAACCTTATATGGATATGTAAATATATTTAAATTTTTTAGTATTTTAACTATAATACATTTATGGGAATTATATACACCACATAAAATAAATAAATGGTATATATATCATGTGTCTCATAGAAATGAAAGTCAAAGGAAAATCCCTTCCCCAGGTACGACTTCCTTTCTATGAGTTCAAACCTCCTATAATAAGTATATATTTATTATAGATGTATTATATAAACATAATCACATAATACCATATTTTATTAACTTATAAACTTTTTCAATCTTTTATTAATAATTATTTATTAGAAGCAATGTTGTAGGTGGCATCCACTTCGTTTTTCTTGTATGTTTTGGTTCTATAGTTTTGGTCCTTGAAATTTGATCATGGTTATATCATATTAAAAATTTTAATAATGGAGTAAGTATGATATATATCCATTATATAAATATTTTTAATCTTTCATTAAATAAATGGATAGAAAAATTAATTACACCATTCATGGATATGGTATTCCATATGTACGCATGGACACTATTATCACTCTTTGAAATATAGAATGAAGGAAAGGTAATTAATAATTCAACTTATTCTATGTATACACAAGCACCATTATTATATTCCAATGAATTGGAAGGTAATATGGATGAAAAAATATTATAGTTAATTCAAAAGTATTATATATAAAAATTAAACCACTCTTAATAACCATCCATAAAATATGGTGGTGGGAAATTAATTTTTTCACTATGTGGATATAGTAAGCCTTACGTATGCATGAGCAATACATTAACTTTAAATTTAATTGAAAATATAGTTTATAATTGTTATTTAATAATAAAAGTAACATTTAAATATATTTAATATACTAATGTTATTATTTTAGGATAAATACAATATATTTAGATGAGGTAAAGAAGATGTAAAAAAGATAGTGTAATACCTTAGTTTTCATGGAGGTATGTCATTGTTTAAATATTGGTTTAAATACCTTATAATTCATTAATGAAATGTTAATTGGGAGTATGAGGGGACTCCAGTGTGTTCTGGGGGTTTGGGGTAGAAGGGAAGGAAAAAATAGGACAACCTATGCAAGGCGCATAGTTGGAACATTGTTAAGTAAATCATGTGACCTCCCTAGGAAAACCATGAAACCTTAAAAAATGGAATTATTCATGGTCAATGCATGGGTTGTTAAACCATTTAGGGTTTACTATGTAACCATCTGACCCAAATTACCTTAGACATTGGATTTCACATGGTTTGTGCATATTTTGGAAAACCATGCAGGTAAAACATAATCCCCATTAAAAGTTTTAAATTTTATAGTTTTTCCATCTTAGGATTTTTATATACCCACCTAATTTCTCTCCAATTTATTTCCCTCCCAATGATAGGGAAAAACCAAATCAACCCAATATTACCAAGTGTGGTTCTCCTTCTATTCTTTTTTTTGGATTTTTGTTGGTTGGAGATCCAAGCTCTAGGTAATCCTAACACTCCTCTTTCTTTCTTTCTCTAGACTATGGTTTGTAGTTCCTCCCATCTTCTTATGAAGAACTAAAACCCCATTTGTTTTTTTAACCTAGGTTGGGGATTTAAAGGGTGTTGAAATCCATATCTAAGAATAATATTAAGAGTGATTTCATCATTAGATTCAAGGTCGGTGGTCTACAAGTTATACCCCATAATTATTGTGTTGATTTTTTCATTTTTGATTTTGTTCTTGGTTATCTATTGAAATGCTTTTGATACTGTTGGTGAGATTTGGTAAAGTGAGCATCCAAATGGTAAATTCAATCCCTTGTGATCCCCATGGGATGCGTTTAGATTGATCTTACTGATTTAGTTCCACCCATGGGGTGCGCCAACATTCCCAAACATAAAAATCTACAAGGTTAAGTGTAGAGTTGAAGTGTGATAACATAGATCCCTTGAAGAAAATTTTAATATGGTCAGTTTAGTTGTAAATTAATTAATGATAGATTTTCCTAGGGATTTTAGTGGTATAATGGGTCGTTTTTTATGGATTGAAAAGTTTTTAATTTGGTTGTTGGATATTTTTTTCAAATGGATTATGAATTATGTTTAAATTTCTATAAGTATTAGTGCATATTAAATGATGAACATGTTAAACTAGCATTGGTTTGTGAATTGAAGAATATGTAAATGGTTTTTCCTAAGGGAAATAATGAATATGTCGAATGGTTTAATACATGGGGATTATTGGATATACTTAATAGTCTGAATGGAATGGAGTGGTTGTGCAATGTGACTTATTAATTTTACTTAAAATGCATAAGTGGGTAAATTCTAGTCAGTTGATAAATGTTCAAAATGTGATAATGTATGGTAATTGATTAATATCATCTAATGTATGTGAATTTTTGAATATTAAAAATGGTCTAAGGAATTAGGAAGGGAAAAGGGGTCAAATGGGCTATGCAATATAAATGGTAAGTGATTTAATGGGTTATGGTATTAAATTAATTCCCATGTTGATTGTTATGAATTTTTATTATTATGGGTATTTTTGTTCTGGGTTGTTGATATGGTATGTGTGGTGAATGGATATATATAATATAATCATGTGTGTGTGGCTTGTTAGTGCGGGTTATTGACTGAGGTTATACACCAATGGGTTGAGTTAGACTAAGGCTCTAAAATCCCCCCCAAAATTGCATGGGTTAGGGAATGAGACATAGCTTTATTCTCCTAAAAGTTACATTCCACCCAGGTCTAGGTTTAAAGGTAAGGATAATTTATTTGTTTTAATGTGTTTATACCTATTGATATAAGGACGTGATGTAATCCCTTATGCAAAGTGATGAATTCCCTAAACCCTTTGTGTGAATTATGTAAATGCCTAACCTAGGGAACATATGTTGATATTGAATTATATAATGATGTTTATGAAAACAATCAATATGTTACAAATGTTAAATATGGTTAAATTAAATACTACTAACTAATGTAACACAAGTCGTCTTTTCTTCATTTGTTTAGTATTTGTGTGCACTATCTATTTAGAATAGATATTTTGTATACACCATTGGTGGTGGCCTACTGAGTTTTACTAACACCCTGCTCAAATGTTATTGGGTATCCAACAAGATTCCATACATGAATTTCAGAGAAGGTAAAATTCCTTATAAAGGGTTATTGATTCAGGCATGGGATGTACATGGATGGGGTCCTAGACCTGGAGCTAGTACCATTTTGGGGTCAAATTTTTTGACATTATTTTGGGAATTCCTTCACTTTTGTAACTATTATCATGACATGGAATATTTATTTTTTGGTTGTTATTTTGTGCCCAAATACGGTAGTTTCTTAATTATTCATCTTCATTGGTTATTGCATATTTTTTCCATTATTTAATTTTTTATCTATTGTGGCTTACTCTTGTAAATAGGTTATATTCTCCCCACATAACTTATTAGAGCCTTGCTGCTAGTTCGAAACCTCTAGCATTTGTGGAGGCAGGCTGGATGTAATGTGGTGAATCAGCTCGAGACACCATTTATTAGATCATAGGTTCAGAATATTATAAGGTTCTAACATAGGATGGTTCTTTTTTAGGGTATTATTAGTTGGGATAGTATACAAGAGGTTAGGAGGTGTCAAGACTTCGCAATGTGCTTATACATGGGAGTAGATAGCCCATGTATGAGGGAAAATCCAAGTTCCCTAAGTGTGAATTGTTTTTCTTGATATATTTTGATATATTTGAATGATATTTCACCGTTTGGTGACTCACTAGTTGTGTGATTTGACTGTATTATGATATTTTTCTCATGGACATAACAACATGAGGTTGTGCATTCATACATCAGTGTAGTCACCTAGGTCTATAGTTTTTTAGCTTCATAGTAGTTATACAGAAGATGGTTGTGTGGGATATGAAAGGGTACTCTGTATTCTACCTCCTTTAAAATTTTATTAAAATGGCGTCTAATAAATAGGATGAAAATGAGTGAATTAAAAGAATTTAAATGAATGTTTAAAAGTGTATTGTGCTTAAAGAAACTATATAAATAGGTAAGCAATTTGGTTTTGATTAATTGTGAATATGGAATGGTTAATAAAGGTTAAATATTCACATCATAAGGTAAAAAACTGTTAAATAATTGTGCTTAATGAAGGTTTTGAATGAGTTAAAATATTATTTATAAGAGGTTTCGAAATGGGATAGTCTCCCAATGTGGAAATATTTGCACTGTAAAAGTGGAATTTTTTTTAAAAGAGTATGTCTAATAAAATACATGTATCAACACATGTTATATTACATCGTGTTTAGTATAACCATGATAGATATGGTTTAGGGTGGTATTGGAGATGTGATCACATATGTTGGGATAATGTATGTGGAGGGGGTTTTTTATTGAAGTTAGTATATTTTTTTAATTGTGTTCTGCACTGATCGGACTCCCCTTGAGGTCTTTTTGATTAAAATAGTTATATATATGATTCTGAATAAGTAGTTATTTAGTAATGTTTGGAAAATACAACATAAAATATGTGAGCCTTTGGTTTTTATAATGGAGATGTTAATTAAAAAATATAATGTGATGATGGAACTTTTTTTGAAGAAATATATTGAGTATTCATCATGTTTCTTATATAACCATTTGTATGGGTGATTTGGGCAGTGAGAGTTACCCCGAATGAGACGTCGATTATACAACAAGATATATTGATAAGTCTCGATGTGTGGATAAATTAGAGTTTCTTGTTATGTTTTTGATAGGGTTGTGACATTGGGTTTTTTATATATTTTCTGATAGGGTGAAGGTGTAACCCTTGTGGGTTTCAAGTGATGGGTTGTATGTTGGAAATAAAAATGAGTTCCATGATTTCAGAATCATTAGTGATAGGTTTTTATTTATGGTTTTTGTGGGCCATGTGACTTCAGACATTACAAGTTATGTTTTGGACCCAAGAGTTGGTGTTTTGGCTCATGGTACTGAGGTATGTGTGTGAGTATGTTTTTTGAATGTGGAATAGAGATAGGGGTATGGTGACTTGTTCCCCTAACCCTAGTTGGTAAGTTGGTGTCATTCACAACTCAAGAGTGACCCCTTAGGATGGTTGACTATTTGTCAGTACTCTTGGGGCTGTGAGGATTGAATAGATGTTTATTATTTGAATAGGTGTAGATGGAACTAGAGAGATAAGTGGGAAGTTCATTTATTTTTTGGAATATGGCTCTAGTTGTGACAATGAGTTTACAGTATTTTTAAAATCAAGGGTGATCTTGTGGTAGGTTATCCTAGTATTACTGATGTTGTAGAATATGAAGCTTCAGAGATTATTCAAAGGTGGAATCAATGCATTATGAGTACCATCGTGTTTTGTTAGATAGAATGGTTGTTCCCAAGATCATTCATAAGGGGACCAGAGTGATTCTAGTTGGTTTAAGGTTGGTTTTGAATGATTAAATCATTGGAATGTCTTCCCCATCATTTGGGACTATAATTGATGGAAGTATCGATATTGGTTTTTAGTGTATGAGACTCAGATAACTGAAGCGTATTTAGATTCCTTGTTTTAAAGGTGACACATATGGTGAGGGTGGTCATATGGTTGGGATTACTCATACGTATAGTCTTTTAGTTGGATAAATGTTGGGGATTATTTAAGTCTGATGGGGTTGAAGGGCTAGAAGGTAAGGTCAGATGAGTATGTGAGTGTTAGGTTAGGATCTGGTGAGACTTTCTTCTATGATCTAAGGATGGTTTAACTGTGTGGTCATAGGATGGTACAAGGCCTTGATGGATCTAATGAGGTCCAGATTTAGGCATGCGTTGTTAAGGCATGATTCTGTTTGGGATTCGAGAAAGTTGACTCAAAATAAGCACATGTCATCCTCTACCAAACCAAATCATGATGTGTGGCTATTCAAGAGATCCATGGTTTTTGTTAGTGTATTTTACTATTTTGTTTCAGTAGTTAACCATTAGGGTGGTGAGGGAGGACTCAAGTGGTGTGATTGAACTAGTGCTAAAGGAAACATTGGGTCACTATTGTTTGGAAGATAGTCATGGAGCGGTGGAGAGTCCTGGTCGAAAACCATGCATGAGCGGTGGTAATTATGTGCTGATGATATTTGTATGGGTAGGGGATCACAAAACTCTTTTTAGGACATGGTTTCTAATAGTGGTAGGTTACATCAGTGTTCTATAAGTTGTGGTAGTGTTCTTCAACAACTTCTTAGCATACTTTTAGCCAATGATGATCATTCTCAACATCTTGACATCATCTCGAGTATGCTGAGAAAGATCTGGAATTATGCTAAGAGAATTGAATGTATTTCGGTTTGATGTGGTCCATTATGGGGTTTTCACTCTTGGATCCATATACATGGAGCTATATGTTGATATATACACCACTGAAAGTTTGTGAGTGAGGTCATCAGGATGGACTGTGTGTTAACGAACACCATAAGTTTCATTCATGGAAGTTGGTAATGGCTATTAGGTGATGTTTGTTCTACTATTCTAGGAAAATCTGAATTGACACTTCAAAGTTTTAGGTTCCAGGTTATGATCCAAGAATTCATTCTAGTGTTTGTAAATTCCTTTAGGAAAGCAACGGTAATGACACTCCTACAGTGGGAAGTTACAAGTGAGTCATGAATGTGTGGAGTGGAGTGTAGAGTTGGTGTGGTGGAATTAGGATTCCATTTTGAATCATGTGAGGTGCACATTAAGCTCCTAAAAATAGGGCCATGTGGTAATTTTATGTGGTTTTTGGTTCATACAATCATTGTATTTATGCTTAGGGTGGTTCTAATAGGAATCTGAAATGCATGTGTTAGAATCATTTATGGGTTGATAATGTATGTTCAGTGTAAAAACCTCTACGGAGATCAAACATGGAATCTGGTAGGTGTGATTGAGGGACCATGGAATTTCTTTAGGTGTGTAGGCATCTTGTTCAAGTGTGGTAATGATGTTACAATAGTGGTGCTGAGAGATTCTAGGATGATTCAGTCGGGGACATCTCGACTCGGATAAGAATAGGGATGAGAGTGGTGAGTAGTAAACTGCCTTTAGTATATATTTTTTTGAGTTGTAAATGTATTCCAAGTTTAGAAACAACTTTTTAGTGAAAAAATAATCATATTTAGTCAATTAATTGGTGATGTAAGTTTTTTTATGTTGATGGGTACAGTGGATCATGATGATGGTTTGGAGGGTAGTAGATACCATGATGGTGGGGTTCTATAGCATTTCAAGGAACGACCTAGGAAGGTTCATTGGATGATAGGGATAGACCTCACGTCAATATGTCTCTTAGGAAGGTGAAATAGGGGGTATCATGAAAATAGTAGTATATGCATGCTCTGGGATAATCTAGTTAGGTTTGTACTGACTCGATATGGTAAAATGAATGAATGTGGTAAGTTGTGGCCCACTTTTGGTTTGATGTTTAGAGTGAAAATAGCTTTTTGGAAATGAAGGAAAATATGAGTGGGTTAATGTTTCTCTTATTACTCAAATGGATAGTGTAGGAATGTCCTCTCGAGAGGTTTTAATGGTGATATTGGATTCCAATAAAAGGAGTATTCCTTCCAAATTTTTGATCATGGTGATATGAGAACACATCATGTATGTTGTGAAGTTGAGTTGTGGTGATGTTGGTTCTTCTCGATAATGGGGGTTATGATCAACATAAGTTGGTAGGGGTGTGTTAAAGTGTGTGGTGAAGATATCCATGGTGGTAAATTTGTTGTTTTATGATGAGATCGTCATTTCAAGTTGGATGTAATTTAGTGACTAACATTCGGGGTATTTGGCCAGGATATGAAGCATTAGCTCGGCTATGAGCGGTTGAGTGCTTTGAGTGTGGTGGTTTTATTTTGGATGTTTCATTATAGAATGGAACCATCGATCCTCGATTTTTGGATCAACATAAGTTAAAAAATGTGGTTGGATGGATTATGGGTTTCCTTTGAGTGATTCCATGCTTTGGGTCACCGTTATAGTTTTGAAAATATAGTAAAATGGAACCATGTGATTTTGTTTATGAGTTGTGAAGAAGATCAGACCAATGGTGTGACGATTGGATCTTCCATGAAGGTATGATGATGTGTGAAAAAATTTCCTTGTGAAACATTTTTGGTAGTGTTTTATAAGTTTCCTTATGTAATCCTAGTGGTAAATGTGTGGTTTGGGGATGATGCACCCTTAAGGAGCATCTGGTTCATTTTATGGATCACAATGAGAAGGTTTTGTGTGGTAAGGTTGTACATTTAGGATGAGTGTATGGTGATAGGGTAATGATCTGGAAGAATATTGGGGAAATGGAGTCGAACATGATGGATATGTGACAGATATATTTACCTTGAAATCCCAGTGATGCTCTGTAAGAGAGGCTCAAGGATGATCCGTTATAAAGTGGGGAGGTGTAAGACCACCGTTTTTCTGGATGTAATTCATTGTTAAAATTTTGTTTAAATCCATTATAATTCATTAATTAAATGTTTATAGGGTGTATGAGGGGCGTCAAGGTTGTTCCAGGGGTTTGGGGAAAGAACAAAAAAAACTGGTCCAACATGTGCAAGGCGCATGGTTGGTGCACGGTTAAGTAAACCATGCAGCCTCCATAGGAAAATCATGAAACCTTGGAAATTATCATTATGTATAGTGAGTTCATGATTATTAAAACCATGATGGGTTTCCCAAGTAAAAGTGAGTCCCAAAAAATCATAGATAGTGGATTAAAAAAGGTTTTCACATGGTTTGGAGAACCCTACAAGTAAACTGTGCAACCCATTAAAAGTTGGAAAATTTACAGTTTTTCCATCTCAGGATTTTTAGATCCCCACTTTATTGATACCTAATTTATTCCCCTATCAACCATAGGGATGAACCAAATCAACCAAATATTCCTAGGGTGGATATCCTTCTATTTTTGTCCATCTAGAGCGTCGTTGGTTTCATATCAAATCTCCAGGTATGCCAAATGCTCATATTTCTACCTTTTTCTAGTTTAGGGTTTTTTGTTCCTCTCAGCTTCTTCCAAATCACTGAAACCATATTTTTCTAGTGGAACATAGGTTTTTTCTTCAAAGAGTGTTTTTATCTAGATATAAATCCATTATTAGGAGTGATTTCATTATCATATTCAAAGTAGGTGGTCTATAAGATATATCACATGGTTTTTGTGTTGATTTTTTCATGTTTGGTTTCATTCCTAGCTATCTCTTGTTGTGATTTTGATTTTTTTGAGATATTTGGTAAAATGGGAATCTAAATTATATATTAAACCCATCATGATACTCATAGGATTCATTGGGGGTTGATTTGACTGATTTGGGTCCACCCATGGGGCACACCAACATTCACAAACCTAGAAATTTTCATGGTTAGGTATAGAGTAGACATTTGATAACATTGATCCCATTAATAACATGTTAATATGGTTTTTTGAGTTGTAAATTTAATAGTGATAGTTGTTCCTAGGGTTGTTACTGGCATAAGGGTTCATTTTTAAAGTCTTAAAAATGGGTTAATTAGGTTAATGGATATTTTTTCAAACTGGTTTATGAATTATGTTTAAATGCCTAAAAGGGTTAGTGATTATGAAATGACAAATATTTTAAATTGGAATTGGATTATGAATTGAAGTATATGTAAATGGGGTTTCATACGGTAATTGATGAATATGTTGAATGGTTTAATACGTGGGAATTATGGGATATGCCTAATGGGATGAATGAAATAGAGTGGTTGTGCAAAGTGACTTATGAATTGAACTTGAAATGCATAAGTGGGTAGATGCTTATGAATTGATAAATGTATTAAATGGGATAATGTATGGTAATTGATGAATATTGGATAATGTATGGGAATTTTTTAATATACTTAATGGGTTAATGGATGATAATGGGAAAGGGGTCAAATGGGATATGAAATATAAATGGTAAGCATGTTAATGGATTATGGTATAATATTAATTCCCATGTTTATTGTCATGAATTTTGTTTTTTATAATTATTTGTGTGCATGTTTGGTGATATGTTATGTCTTATCCACTCCAAATTTAAATTTTTGTTATTCCATTTTAAGGAAAAATGGAAAACCAAAGTTCGCACAAAAGATACCACTATGTGATGAAAGAAATCGTAAAACAATTAAACACTAGACTAAGGTTTCTTGAATCAGATACTCTATAAAGTTCCCATTGTAGCATACTAACCTGCATATCTGGATCCTCTCTGATAAGCTCTTCAAGGTGAGTGATCATCCTTTCCATTGTCTTAATGAATTCCTCCGAGTTGATTTTGCTCTGGTTGAAGCCCCGGGCCAAAATTTGATCTTGTTTATCTATCCACACTTCTTGCTCCTCGTTTGCATCGACTTGAAACCTTCTTGCATAAATTCTTTTAATATACTTTTCTGATACATTGGGCTGGACAGCCTTGTCTAGCATTTCTTCCATGGAGTGTAGGATAAGTTTCAAGCACTCGAGCATTGTTGGGTACCTAGAAGTTGTATTCTGCCCAAACGGAGGCTTCAAGGTGAGGATAATGTGTTTAAGGCATTCATCACTACACATAAGGGATTAAGTCAAGAACCTATCTCACTAGATATAATCACATCACAAAAAACACATTATCCTAACCTTGAAGCCTCCATTTGGGTGGAATAAAACCATCAGGAGAATAGAGCATTGTGAAAACTTCCATGGATTGCAGGATAAGTTTCAAGGTGAGGATAATGTGTTTGTTGTGATGTGATTATACCTAGTGAGATAGGTTCTTGACTTAGTCCCTTATGTGTAGTGATGAATACCTTAAACCCTTCTGTGAATGGTGTAAATTCATATCCCATGGAACATATGCTGAAAATGAATTGAGTAATGAAGATGATGAAAATGATGAAAACGGTAGTAAGGTTAAAAAAATTTAATGTAATGATTTTTAGTTAATGGAAGAAGAGTTGTATTTTATTTGTTTCTCATTTTTCTAGTATTTTCATGAACTATCTATTTAGACTAGATATTTTTTAGACATAGTTTGTGGTGGACTAATGAGTTGTACTCACACACTTCTCAAGCATTGTTGGGTACTTGAATAGATTTCATACTCATAAGTTAGGAAAAGGGAAAAGGCTTTATGATGGGGTGTTGATTTGGGCTTGGGATATACATGGATGTGGCCCCATACATGGAGTGAATACCATTTTAGGGATACAATTTTTGGTATTTATTTTGGGTTTTTAAGCACTTTTGTAATTGTAATCATGACCCGGAATATTTTTTGTATGATTTTTGGTTTGTGTCCAATTTTGGTAGATTGTTAATTATAGATTTCCATTGGTTATTTCATATTTTTTCTGCTAATTAATTTGTTATTTATTGTGTTTTACCTTAGTAAAGAGTGTATAGTCTCAAAATGTAACTTATTATAATCTAACTATTAGTCAGTAACCTCTGGTGTAAAGGGAGGCGTGCTTGAGGTCATGTGGAGACACAAATCAAGGCACTAGTTAGTGGATCATAGTTCAAGGATGTTATAGAAAGTGACCAGTTAAGGTGATTACCTATTATTTGAATTAACTTCTATTTATATTCTCTTAAAGATAGGGTTGGACTTTTGAGAATAAAAACATATCTATAATGTAGTTAAGTAAGTATAAAATGTATTTTTTAGAGGATGGTTTTTTTAATGAACGATTTGGTTTTAATAATAGAATGGAGAGGTTCCCTTTTATACTTGAGGTGATTGTAACTATTGGAAATTTTTAAAATAATAAATTATAATAAATTCATCATCCAGCCAAATACATCATAACAAACATAGATTCAAATATATGGTCTTATTATATTGTAATTAAATCTTCCAACATAATTTGGATAGGATTTAGTGGTGTTTGAAATCTTATATTTTTTGTTTAACACATTATTTAACCATTTTTTACCATAACCATAGCAATGAATTTTTTACTCTAAAAGGGTTAAAATTTCAATTATAAGGTAACAGTTGACATTTAAATGGAAAACACAAGTCATTTTTTACCATATTTTATTCATATGTCTCCTCTTAAAATATTTCTATAATTTTTAAATTATTTATTAAAATGTTATTTTAATAAAATTTCATTTATATCAATTTTGATACTATTCATTTAAAATGACTTAAAAGGAATAATGAAAAATTTGTAATTTGAATATAATCCTTTAAAAATAAAGAATATGTTATACTTTTCTAAATAATTTCTGTAATATATAAATCACTCAATTTATATCAATTTTAATATTCTTAAAATAATTTATTTTATTTTTCTATTAATTTAATAAATGTAGTATTATATTTTTACATGTATTTAAGTAAATTATTTAATCTCTAAAAATTATAAACATATTTGAAACTTTAATATAATTTAATTATTCATAAAATTATTATAAATATCTATTCAATCAATTTTTTACTCATGTGAACACATAAGAGATAATTAATAATAAGAGAATGATATTTTGAGACTTTCTTTAATTTAAATATCATATAGGTCATTTTAATAGAAAATTTTCCATTTAAAACATCCATTTTGATCTTAAGGTGATAATTGTAGAATTAAAATCATCCAATAATATTTGGGTTGAAATATTAGACAATGTCACATAGTTATAACTAGGATTAACTCAATTTACCCTTTAATGAGGAGAAAAAATTTACTACAGTAACTATTCATATTTATGAAAATTAAAAGAGTTATATTTAGAAAATTTGATCTTTTATATTCCTATTACTGAATACATTTTTCATGATTCAATTTCTAAATGTGGTAAAAATTATTTTAATATTAAAACAAAAATCCCATTGAAAAAAGTTTTTGAGAAAAATTCCTTTCATGTATTAAATATTTTTAAACCAAATTCAAATATAAATTTTATTAAAATACTTTTAATAGATTATGTTTAATCAAAAGGAACTAATAAAATTTTAAAAATAATCCAAAATAGAATTTTAATTATTAATTTGTTTAAATTAAAAAACTATTTTCAATAAAAAACATTATTTTTGAATATTCATTGAAAAAAATATCATTTTTGAGAAAGATCAAAATTTCACCATAATATAATTTATATTTTTTAAAAAAAATTGATAAAATTTTAATAAAATAAAGTCTTTAAATTTCCTAGAAGTTAATTATTATATTTTATTATAATGAAATAAAAACCATTTTTGAGTAAAAAATTAGTTTTGGTAAATAAAATAACTTTACAATAAAATTGAGTGATGATTTACTAAGTATTTATCAATAAAATTATATTCAGTAGAAAGTTTATTTATATTTCATAAATTCATTAATACTATTATTAACTATCAATTTTAGTGTCTAGTTTATAATTATCATATTTAAATAATAAAGTTTCATGGTTCATTTTGGGTCAGTGTTGCGTATAACTCAAGCTATCGAAGGGAAAAATATTTAGTGAAATAACAGAGTGTTATATATAATCTATGAATACTATATTAATGCTACTAGAATTTATATTAATAAATAATAATATTTTTAATGAGATGATGATTTTATGTATGTAACAAACATTTAATGTATAAATAAGTGTGTTGAATAATATAAAAATAAAACACTCATAGTTATTGAGTGTATGGTTGATGTTTCTTGCACTACATCAGTTTTGTAAGATACATCACTAAATGTGGTTTTATCGGCCTTCCCTAGATCCATTTTTCTTGGATATTATCGATTCCTATCATTATTTTTATCCCTTGAACTAAGTCATTTTCTTGGATAATTCCCATGTTCCACACATTTAGGATATTGAATTTTTAGTCTTATATTAGGGTGAACTATTTTTTTATTAATAGAGTCCCCTGAGATATTCATTTTCCCACAATGGGTGGTTTCTCTATTCCCTCATTTAACAAGGATAAGAAGTTGTCTATTTTCTTTGATACATTCCCTTGATTTCATATTTATATATTTTTATAAAAATGAAAATGAACAAAATTCCTTCATCATCTTCTCCAACAATACTTCCATTATACTCGATGCTTCTCTTATTTGGTTTTATGGGATTCCAACAATTATCATGCTATTAGTTATAATTATTGATCAATGGTTTGGAATAATCATATGATTTATTACTTATTATCTTATCCAATTTGGTTTCATATTGTTAGAATATCCACACTGTCTTTGGCATCCATTTATAACTTGGTTTCTTTGGGCCTCAACCATTACTAAAACCAAAATTGGTTAGTAAGGGTGAGTAACAATTAACATAATAATAGAATTATCATATAAAATCCCATGAAAACCCAGAAACAAAATTTATTACTCTTTAAAACCATAAAAGTAACATTTAGTTTGACCAAAATCATTCTCATTTCAATCTATGATTCAATAGGTTGGGTTATATCAAACTTGGTACTCTAATTATTTAACCAAATAAATCATGTAAAATAGATTATAATGAAAATGTAAACAACCAAAGAATATCCACTAAGAGTTTCAAAACTATGTGTATTTAGAATATTTTATCATTCACTCGGTTAATATTGATTTAATACCCAACACACCATTTTTAGGGTTATTACCCATAGGTACACCTATTACTGAGCCTATATCTACTTGTAGTTTCTAGATATGGATGTTATTTCATAAAGAACCACAAAATCTCTACTGTACAAAAACTTCATTATGTTATCTTATAAATATACTTTATCCTAGGGTTTTATTTAATTTTATCTCATAATAATCTCTATATATAACTATACCATTCCTATGATGCCAACTATAGTGACCTGAGCCTTTAACATAAAATATTACACCATTTTACACATAAAATTACTTAACAAATACCCACTAATGAACGAGAGATCTAGTGTATTTGGAAGAATTTGAATAGACTAGAACCAATAAAAACATAAATCCAATAATTTCTTATCCATTTTAAAATTTTCATGACACTAAGAACTTGTTTAAACATAATCAGTCTTTAAAATCCCTATAAATATTTCCAATGAAGATAAAATGTTAGACATAACACATGCATCACATTCCTTCATTACCTATGGATATTCAAACATAAGAAATGGTGAGATCAACCTCTCAACAAGGGTAAGGGTAAGTGATAAAAATCATGATCACATGTTACAATAAACAATAATCATAAGCCTAATATATAAAATTTGACCCTAATTAAATAAGAATCAAAATATAGTGATCATTGCATGAGGCTTTAGTATAAATAAACTGACATAAAACAATTTTGGCATCATAATATTGTGACTAAAATATAATACATGACATCATTATCAAAAGTCATGGTTCACTCTAAATACTATCATCACATAGTGGACAATTCCCCATAGTGGATTTGGTTCACCCCTAATCGAATATATACCTTTACATGAAATATAAAGCTTTATCCTATTTATTTATCATATATATAATTATGTTATCACTTATCACACAACATAATGTTCTTAGGAAAACCTCTTATATATCATACATTGTATTTCATGAGTTAAAAATGTTACCCAATGCATTGTAGGGATATATAATTCTAAACCTACATGTCACATTCAATTTTTCACATGCATAATTATTCCCTATAATTAAGAAAACATAATTTCATCAATGAAATATTATCTCAAGAAGGATATTTATTTCCTAATTATTACCACAATACATGAAAATAATCAATTTATAAAAATAAGGTAGATGGATGAAAATTAATATATCCCTAAAATATAAATAAAATGTATAAGTATGTTATCATATATGGTAAAAACTCTTTCAAAATAAATAATTTAAACAAAACTATATAATAAGGGACCAATATATGGATTATTTAATTACATGAGTTCAATAAAACAAAGGATAAATATAAATATTGGTTAAATAATTAAATAGGAAACCCAAGAATGTAAATAATTTATTCAAGAAAGAGTAAAATGGATGTGAAATTGAAAATAAAAATATTTAGAATGAATTGTTAATATTTTTTAAAATAAAATAATACGAGATGATTTTGAAAGTCCATTACAAAATGTTGAAGTGAGTAATTTGAAAACATTTAATTTGAATGGAATATAAAATTATGGATCATTTAAAATGATAAAATAGTATCCAAAGTAAATGTGATGTGGACAATAAAACTTCTGATCAAGTAAAGAAAAACAGTTTGATGTTTTAAAAATACATTCGATGAAAACTCACATCATAAAAAGAGGCAATAAAGTATCCTTTTGAAAATAAGTATGGGAAATATAACAGTCACAAGAGTTAATATATAATTTGGTTTCAAAATATTATAAAAGGATATTATAAGTAAGGTAAAAAGATGTAAATGGGTGATGCATTGCCATTTTAGAGGATGTGAATTATTCATTATATAGTTTCATTTTAAAGAATGAAGTGAATTCATCAATAAGGTTAACCTGAACCAAAATTGATATACATAGGTATAAATAGGTTATACCATATGAAATTAAATATATATCTCAAGGAGAAACATTATAACTCAATAAATAATATTGAATTTTTGAAAGCCCTTGTATTTTATGGAAGATATCAATCGTATTACAAATTATGAATGGAAATAAATGGAACTAAAGTTTCAAAGATAAAAATATTTATGATATTACATGTAAAGGGGTATTAGTTACACCATAAAAAATAATATTGGAATATAATATCAGAACAATCCATAATAAAGGGTGATAGAAATGGGGACCCTTAAATTTTATCCTGATTTCCTCAAAAAGGCTCTATCCTACTGTATAAAAAATATAACTATAATAATTACATATTTCATAACCATTTTCATAACTATTTCCATTTATATTGTTCATTTAAAATAAATAAAAATGATTATATTAATTAGTTATTATCATCTTTCAATATCAGGTGTTAGTAATCTTGATTCTTATCAACTAGTTTCATGATAATGCTATCAATATACATTATTCTCTAAAAGTTCATCATTATGGGATCATTAAAAATACTATAATTTTTTATTTGTTATTTTCAATAAATATATAATTTCATTATATGAGAGTATTGGTTATGATATTTAAATATTATATTGATGATGGGAATGTTTAAATAATTTTTAATTGACAGATATTGGAATTTTAATTAATGATTTTAATATCAACATTAACAGTCATAAAAAATTATTTTTGTACTTATATATTATATTATTACTAATTATGTACTTTTAGTAATCTATGATATTATATCAAATAGTTTTTAAACAAGGTGGTTGCACCGACCAAAACATGAATATATCGTAATTAATGGATGATTCAGATTAAAAAAGTTGTTTATTTAGTAAAAAATCATTATTATAGTAGAAAATTTATATTATTTAAATAATTTTATTGTGTTGAATCATATTTTAATATATTTTAATATATAATAAATAATATATATATATATAATGGGGGATAAGTTACTTCACGGAGTAAGTAGTCTACACAACGCATGGTTAACATTTTCATCTATCAAAAAATGATAGGTAAAGAAGTTTTATTATAATTAATATATTAATAATCATAACTATAATATATACATCGCATTTATTTCTTAATTTTAATCATTTAAGTTTCTAATTGAGGAAGTTGTGAAAAGTAGAAGTCTCCCCTTTATGGAGGCTCTAATCCGCATAGCACAAGTATGACAATTTTGTTTTTTAACAGAAAATGGGAAAGGTGGTTCATTTTTATTCCCACATAGTAGTGAAATTATGTACACAAAAAATAAATTTTTAATTATATAGGGTTTTTAATATGAGAACAGAAAAATTAAAATAGAATGGAAAATAGTTAGGAAAATGAGTACTCACATAAAAATCAATTCTTTTTTATTTTGAGGATTCCTCAGAAATAGAGGTCTTAAGAAACGTTATTGTTACTAGTGTACTATAAAAAATAATGTTATTATAGGGAAAATACATAAATGAGAGTTTCAAGAAGAATATTGATTCCAATAGTGGTCTTGAATTAGTGGTGACAGGCCCATTTTTATAAGTAGTGAGAATGATATTTTTGAAATTACAACCAAAAAATATAATGGGTGAACATATTAAAAAAATCTTATGTTCCAAAAAAAGAAAATAATGGAGTTTATAATGTGATATGGTGGATAATAATTCAAAAAATAATTTTAATACATGTTTTAATCTATTTTTATTCCTTTACTCCTAAAAATTTAACTTTTACTTTTTTGTTTTAATGTAGTAACTAGTATTTACCTAAATAGATAATTTTTATGACTAAAAATAATATATTCCTCATTAAATAATTTTGACAAAATGATTCTAAATAATAAATTCATTTTACTATATCACATTTCTATGTGTATTAAAAATAAATTAAAACATTATCACATGTAATTTTTTTACACTAGTTTATAGAAAAAGAACAATTTCAACTTAAAATTTACATTTAAGGTAAAATTATCCATGTATTTGGTTTTCATGATATATGAAAGTTTATGAAACAAAGAAATTAATTTTATCTTTCAAAGAAATTCAAAACCAAATTTTACCAAAATATAATTTTATCAAAAGAATCGTCTAGATAAATTATAAATTAAAAATAATTACTTGTGTTACTAAAATGATAATAATAGATTTTATAAATTAATAATATTATTTTTATAATGTATAGTTTCAATTTTTAAATAAATCATTGACCAATTAAAATGTGTCATAAACTTATAGTTCTTTCTTATAATGTCATAACAATTATAGTGTCCGTAAAAATATATATATTCAAAATTCCCCTAGAATTTCAATTAATTAATAAAATACCAAATAATAATATTAAAAAAATATTTTAATGATAATTATAAGTATTAATTTAATTTTTTTGTAATCACATTATATAATTTATAAATGTATCTTTTTAATAAAACCATATTGTGTGGAGAAGAAATATATTTATAGGAATCCATACTTTTGGTATATTTAATATTATTCCAATATTGGGGTTTAAAACATATATCATTTTTAAAAAATATCCAATTTAGAAAATATATTTTACTTATTAAAATATTTAATTGGATGTTTAACATTACTATCTCAAATAGTACTAAAAGGTATCATTATTTCATAATGTGGATTTAAATGTTTGTACCTGTATATTTAATGGGTACCCTAAAAATACCAATATATAATTTATTAAAATGTGTAATTTTTTTATGGTTTGATGATTCTAGTAGATAAATATACCAAACACAGTATTTATTTATTGATAAATATATTTCAAAATTTCAAGGTTTTACGATTTGGGTCACAGGATGATTTCACATTGTGATACACAGTCGGGATAATGATTATCTATGAATTTTTAAGATTTTTAAATATATAACACTATATTTTATTATATACAAACATTTTTTTGAACAATATGTGAAGTAGAAGTGATTTATTTCACTTTAATACTTTTTCATTCAATAAAGGTAAATTAGAGTTTACTGAAGAAATCAAAGGAACCGTTTTTTAATCATGTAACTTATTTAGTCACATTATGAAGACATGAAAAGTTACAACGTCTCAAGAATAAAATAGAGATGTTGACTATAGGTTTAAGAAGTAGTTGAAGTAATATTTTAGATTTAATTTGAATTAAAAATTAAAATTGAAATTCAAATTCAAGTATTTTGTTATGTGAGATAAATATGAATATGGGGTTTTCCTATTTAATAGGGGAACTATTTAAGATAAAAGGGAATAATTGATAGGGTTATTTGGGAGATAAAATAAAAAAAGGGTGTGTTTTGTAGTGAATATATAAAGAGAAAAGATTATAAATGAATAAAAATACTACTTAAAATTGATTAAGTAGAATAATATGTAGAGAAAGAACACATACATGGTTTATCTATGAAATCACCACACCTATGTCAGGTATTGAGGAAGAATAAAGTCACACTTATTCAATATTATAATGAATCAAGGTAGAAATATATGATTTTTTTAATATAATAGATTAATTGGATAAGGATAATCATTACCTCAATAAATTTAAAGATTATAGTGAAACCGAGAAGGAGACTTTTCAAGAGATAATAATATTTATATTTTTATATTATGAGTAATAGAAAAAATTATTTCCTTTATTAACCATGGTTACCCTAGTGTAATTTATAACCTTAGGTGGTTTCATATCATTCCAAGGATTATATACTCATTTTTAGTAGTGAACCTTTTACAGATTGTCCTTATTTTTTCATTATTTGGAATGTGTGAGTTAAGTAGTTATGTGTGTCACTTTAATAAGTGATGAAAATTGATATAGTAAGAAATAAAAAATGGAAAAAAATTAAATTTTATGGATCCCCCCTTTTAGTGAACCAACACTGTGTTAAGGGAAATCATAATTTATATCATTAAATTCGATGTTTCCTCCAAAGATCATGCAGTATCATTTTTTCTACTGTAATGGTAGTTAAACTCTAATATTATTTGATTTTTACCTTTATTTTAAAATCAATGATATGTCCTATAATATCTTTTTGTGGGTTTTAGTGTCTTTAGTGTTGTGATCTTGGTTTTTATTTCTACAATGGATATTATCAATTCAGTGATTAAAAATATAGTTTGCATAATAAATGGGAAAAATTACAATTTATGAATGGTGATAATGACAACCTACTTACATTTATTGGCAACATATATACAATATATTATTACTACCAGTTTTACACATATATCAGAATGAGAATCATTGACTTGAGATAATGGAATTAATTTGGAGTTTTATATGGATACATTAAATTTCATTCTTCCCTTTCTTTCAAATAATTTCTTTTTAAGGGTTTTAGGTATCAAGAAAATGAAAGGAATTTAAGACAAGGTGAAAAATATCAATGAGGGAAAAAATTTCAAAAGAGGTAAATTTATATTTTAAAACATTAATTATGAAGATACACATATAATTAATGCATAATCTATTAATGAACTATTTATAATGGATAATGAGTCTATGAGAAACTTTATAGAATTTAGTTATGATTTTAAAGATTCTATTGTTTTTACTAAGATACATCATATCTTACTTGATATATCTGATTACAAATTTTCATCCTTAGAGGATTTTGATCATGATATACTGCATTTGGAGGAGTAAAAACACATATTAGATGCATATGACATGAAATAGGAATAAAATCCAATCAAAAATATTCTAGTTGTGGAGGGAATATCATTAATAGCCAAAGAAAAAGGAAGGTGATCAAATAAAATTGATGAATAAGATGATGATGAATACGTATGTTTTGGATTATGATAAATATGTTAATGTGATGTTTCCAAATCTCATTTCACTCATATCAAATTGTCTTTTAAGAGGTAAAGTTAAATTTTTTGGAACATTTACTTTGATGTGTTTGATTTGTTGGGTTATTTTTCATTTTTTGGAAAATTTTATAAATCCATAAGTTTATAAATGTGAATACATAGATGTTACATATCAAAAATTTAAAAAGATTAATTAAATGAATTTTTAAAGAGGTAATTATTTATCATGGAGTTCAATAAGGAACTATTGTTTTCTAAAGTGAGGTATTTTTTTCAAACAAGAATATAACATCAAGTGATGTCACACCCCAAACTTTGAATTTTGTTTATATTATTATTTTATTATATTTGGATCTTTTTTTGTGGTTTGGATTAATCCTCGGTTTAAATTTTATGAATTTTGGAAGTTTTGGCTGAGTTTTTGTCATACTCATGGTTTGTGCGTGTTTAGTGAAAACCGTGCACCATGCCCAGATAACCATATGGTATTTATTTTATTTTGGATAGTGGATATTGCATGTTTAGAACATTGTTTAGATATTTTTCATACTAACCATGTAGAGTCCTTCACTTGGGTAGTGAGGGATGTGCGTTTTCCACACAATTTGGTAAACCATGTGGGAAAACTGTATGTGCGGCCCAAATTTTAAAAAAAATTAAATCCCTATTTCTCTCTCCCATTTTTTTATACCAAATTAAGGATTCCTCCCCTTGGGTCATTTTTTGGTGCATTATAGGTTAATAAAACTATCTTCCCTCTGCTCCTCCTCCTCTATAGTTGCATCATCAAAATTATAAGTTATGTTTTTTTTTGGTTTTATCTAATTTTATCATATTCTTTTCCTTTGGTTCTCTACCTCTTGAGATCTTGGCCTCCATTTGTGGTATTTTCTCTCTTAGATGAATACTAGGGGATATTTTTTGTGTGTGACTCAATTTTATTTCGATATAGGGTGTGTGGATCATTCTTGGGTCCCTAATCTTCCTCCTCTAAGAGTCTCATTGCATCTACCCTCCATTGACATATTAGTTTCAATTATTTTCCTTTCTAGAACAATCTATTGATTCTTGTGTGTCACCAATTAATTTATAAATATTATTCTCATGTTTATGAAATAATTGGTTAGTTTATTGTGGTTCTTTTTTTTAGGTAAAAGTTGATAAAAAAATTATTTTTAAGTGATTTTTCATATATCCCTATGTATACATGCACTAAATACGTTTGATAAAATTTAAGTTGATTGTTATAAGTACTTTTGGATAATATTAGTGGTGTTTTCCCTTATAATTGTTTTATTAAGATGGTTAAATTGTGATTTGGGTTTTATATATGGAATTAGGTGGCTTTTATATTTTTATTTATTGTGTTAGTTTGAAATAAAGTGGTGATTTTGGAAATGAAAATGGTTTTGGGTGCTACCATGGGTCTTTAGGGTGTTCCATTGGTTGTTGGGACATTTATGTGTTCACAAGGTGTAAACATGGATGGACATTCAAATTAATATGGAACTTTAAAATAATTTTTTCTATAAACCCTAGTTTTTTAAATGGTTAATTGATTTCTAAATGATATATTGGTAGATTATGAGGCTTGATATTGGATTTAAATTTTTTCTTTAAAATTAGCTTGTTTGGTATTTTGAAACATGGTTGGTTTCAAAATGGAGGGAAATACCATTTGTATTATTTGGTTAATTTGTGTGTGTTTTCATCTAGTATTTGAAAAAATCTTTTAATAAAAATTGTAATTGGAACCCGAGGTCCCATTTTGAATTTTTAATATAAATTTGATGTTAAATTTATTTTTGGGAAAGTGTTTGTAAATGTTTTCGGTATATTAATTTGGATGAGTAAAGTGAAAATCCTATTTGTAAAATTAGTATGTTTTAAATAAATGGTTGAATGTTTATATGAGGTGATTTCCTAATTGGAATCATTTTTTAATGTGATGTGCAGTGGGAACCCCTGTTGGGGACTTCCCTATATGGGTTATCGTATAGGTGGTATCAGTGTTTGGGGTAAGCAAATGAGGTGATGGTAGGTAAGGTGAGTTACATGTGTGAGGGCCTCCTACAGACATATTATACTATTAACATGGGTTTTTTGGTAATATTTTAGAGGTTTAAGTGGTGGTTTAATGCCAAACCTAATTAGATGGGTTGGTACCCCCCCCCCCCCCCAACTTGATAGGGCTTGGTGGGATGTTCCAATGAATTAGTCGGTTTAGAGCGACCAGTTGGTTATAGAATATGGAGTTTCACCATATGTCGACGGGTGATTTTGACACGAGTATGTCTAGGGATCTCTCTAGGGATGTTTAAAAAATTCCTATAGTTTATTATCATTATTTACTTGTTTATATTCTATTGAATTTGGTTTCTTTCTTGTACTACTTATTTATTTTTAGCATATCCTAGTATTGTTTTTCTTGGAACTTTGGCTTGGGTTCTAGTTTTAAAACGGTAATCTGTTTTGAAAATGGAAATATGGTGTGAAATGTTTTGAAAAAAATAAAACTATGTTTATTTATTAAAATGTGGAAAAACCTATTTTTATACATGTATTTAAATCTAGTGTTTATAGACTATTTTAGGGAAAGGAAATATATGTATTATTTGGTGGTTTTCTACTGGGTTGTTGAGCTCACACCCTACATGTACCATTCAGTGTCGGTATACCTGAGCTATTTTATAGGATCAGGTTCTCTGGTTCATATGCTTGTTGTAGGAGAAGGTTAGTTGATGGATGGTGTTGACCTTGAGGTCACCTAGAGATTGTGTTTGTAGGAATTTGGTCTTTGTTTTGGTTTCTTATTTGTTCAGTTAGATATTTTAATTGAGTTTGTTTGATATATTTATTTGAGATTTAGTTATGGTTGGTTCTTTTTCTTGTTCAGTTTATTTTTATTTGATCCTAGTTTATTGGGAAAAATCATTCGCATGGTGCTTTCCTAGATGTTCAGCACTAGTTTCCAGCTTGTGGGGATCAGGAATTCCCTTTAGGCCATGTTGTGGATCGGGTTGGGTGTCGGGTCGGATGGAATCCCAGCCTAGTTTGTGAAAAAATTGTATTAGAGGCCATTTAGACATTGTTTTTTGGAGTGTCTTCTAGATTGGAGACTAGGTTTTTAGGGCTCAATAGGTAGGTTATAGGTTGGTTCCTGGTCACCACCACTTGTGATGAGATTGGAGTTTCTAGGGGTGTTTTAGGAATAAATTCTTTATCATTTTTGGGTTTTTTTGGATAGAGTAATTACAATGGAGGTGATCTGATGTCATGTTGTGATTTTACAAGGAGTAGTGACCCATTAAGAGTACAAGGGTGCAGTTCAATTCTCTCCTAGTTGTTATTTCATACTTTGGGAATGAACTACTACCATGCCTCTATGTAAGGCATAGACACTAGTTCCTCGTTAAAAGTTTTTTTTATGAGTCATGTTTCATTTCAGCCTTGGTTGGTGTGATTATGCTTTTAAAATGAAAATTGGTTTTTAAAATAAAACCAATTATTTAAAATGGATTCAGATTTCCAAAATGGATTTTTAAACAAAAAAAAAAGAAATTTGGGTTATAAATTTGATAAATGTATTAGTTTGATAATTAAATGGAAAGTGTGACCCTTGATATTATTTATGAATGTTCATATATGTGACGGTATGTATGGGGAGTTCATATTGTCACATTTTCATGGCTGTTGCAAGTGGGATTATATAGATAGATATGTGATGGCTCATAGGGTTCCATGGGTGAGTATTATTAATTAAAATTATTTTTATATTTATTTTTATTTGAAAATTGTGTTCCTTTTTTGTGAAAAAATTATTTTTGTTATTTGGAAGGTGGACTTAGAAAAATGAATTTTTGAAATTAAAATGGAAGTTGAGATTTTTGAAAAGAGGATTTTTGGATGTGTCGATATGCTTTCGGTTTTTGAGCCTATTGTTTTTTCTTGAGATTCTTCTTTCATTTTTAGTTTGTTTTTGGTTTTGGATTTTTTTATGTGTTGATCAAAATATGCCGCCTAGAAAGGTCCCCAAAATTTCTAGTGAGCCATGAACAGTCTTTAATTTTTCTAGGTTTTTTTTATTATTCATGGCGATTTAGGTCCGTTAGATATAGTGGAGTGATTTGAGGAGGTAGAACATGTTTTCATGTCGATGGGAACTCCTAAATCTATTAGAGTTTATTATGTTCTAGATTTGATTAATGTTCCATCTTTGGATGAATGAGATATTTTCTTCCCTCCATTGATGCAAGTTGGGATTACATGGGAAGTGTTTAATTCCATCTTCATCTGATGGTTTGTACTTGAGGAGGTTAAGATGAAGAAGAGGTAAGAGTTCATGAGTATTCAACAAGGCTGGAAGATGGTGAAGGCCTATTTTTAACACTTCAAATAACTTTTTTCATGTTCTTCAGAGGTGGAATCATAGGATATTCTGAAGGATTTTCATTTTATTAGGGATATTTTTTCAAAGATCAAGGGGCAATTTCTCTCCTCCAAGGATTTTTTCTCAGTAGTTAGTGGGAAAATAGTTTCTAATTGAGTTGGTTCCCAGAGAGAAAGTAATTAGAAATCTGGTGTCTCATGTTCTTCATGAAGTTTCTCTATTTTGTGAGGAGTGATTTCCAAAGAAACCTATCTCTATGAAATCTCCTTAGTTTGTTCCAGCTTCTGATTCATGAGATTTTTTACTTTTGTTCCACCAGTGTGGCAGTTTTGGGAATTCGAATCCATCTCATTGCATCCCTCTAAAGACCTACCATTATTGTGGCTTCTTGATTCATATAGATGAGTTTTTTAGGAATATTTTTTCGAAGAATGAGTTTTTATTATAGTATTCTATTACATGAATATGAGGAAGTCAATGATTCAGTCATCAAGGCTCCATCCACATTCATCGGAGTAAAGATTTCACATAGTCTATTTTCTCCATGGGATATGGAAGACCTTGGCATAGTTTTGTCTCCTATGTTAGGATGGATATGTTTCATGTTTCCCTATTGAATTTTTTGTTTTTGTTTTGAGTTCATTTTTTCATTGCAAGATTTTGATAAACATTTCCATTCATGATTTAAGTGGGGGTACCCATCTGGATGGGGCATCTAGAATCATTCATTTTTCTTTGAATATGCTCAGCCCTTGTTTGGGTCGGTGTTGGTTTTAGTTGTGCTTGTTTGGAGATATTTGAGTCTTTTGGAATTGATGAATAATGGTTTTGTTTCATTTCTTGGATCTAGTTCCTTTTTTGGGTTCTCCTAGTGTTGGGTTTTAGGTCATGTGGGAAACTTTCAGTTTCTATGGTGGTGTTATTTTTCTCATGCTATGATGTTTTAATTGGTTGTGTTGGGAGTTCCCCATCTTGTTTTGGGTGTTTCACAGTTGACATGGACATGTTTAGGTTGACCTATATTGTGAGTTCTCAGTTTTATAGGATATTTTAGTTGATCTCTTATGGTGGGGTAGCCCTCTAACATTCTCAATTAATTATTATTATATAGTTTCCTCTATTATTATTCAAGTGTGACCTATGGAGTAAAAAGTAACCCTGAGTTTTCTGTATTCTTTATATTTTTATTGGGTGTGATATATATTTTTTTTAACTTTTAGATGGGTGACTCTATGGGGCTAGAAAGTGTTTTCGGTGGGGAGAATTTTCACACCCTGACCGTGGAATTTCCTTTCTGTAATAATCTATTGATTCTTGTGTGTCTCCAATTAATTTATAATTATGATTTGAAAGTTTTTGATACACTTTGTTAGTTTATTGTGGTGTTTTATTGTTGGTAGAAGTTGATAAACATGGTTTTTGAAGTGATTCCTCATATATTACTATGTATACATGCACTAAATGTGTTTCATAAAATTGAAGTTGAGTATTTCATGTTAATTTTGATAATTTTAGTGGCATTTTACCTTACAAATTTTTTATTAAGTTGATTAAATTTTGATTTGGGTTTTATATATGGAATGAGGTCACTTTTATAGTTTGGTTTTTTGTTTTCATTTGAAAGAAAGGGATGATTTTGTAAATAAAAATGGTCTTGGGTACACCCATGGATATTTAGGGTCTGCCATTATTTGTCACAACATCCATGTGTGCACAAGGTGCACACATGTATGGTCATTCAAATGAAGATGTCACTTTAAAATAATTTTTTCCATGAACCTTGGTTTATTAAATGGTCCCTTTATTTCTAATTGGCATTTTGGTACATTATGAGGCATAAAATTGGTTTTCAATGTGTTATTTAAACTTATCTCATTTGGTATTTCAGAACATGGTTGGTTTCAACATGGAGGGAAAGCCCTTTTTAAATCTTTTGTTAATTTATGTGTTCTTTCATCTTGGATTTGAAATAATGTTGGAAGTGAAATTATAATTGGAACCTAAGGTCCCATTTGGAATTGTGAATATATAGGTTTTATTAAATGTTTTTTTGAAAAATGGTTTCGAAATATTTTTGGTAAATTCATTTGGATGTGTAAAGTTAAAATCCAAAAGTTAAAATTAGTATATTTTTAAATTCATAGTTTAATTTTTATATAAGGTGATGGCCTAATTGGTACCTTTTTTAATGTGATGTGTATTGGGAACCCCTATTAGGTATTTCTATATATAAGTTATCATAGAGGTTGTGTGAGTGTTTGGGGTAGGTAAGTGCGGTAACGACAGTTAAGGTGAGTCACACGTGCGAGGGAATCCAATATACATAGTATACTATTACCATATATTTCCTCGGAATCTTTTAGAGGGTCGATTGATAGTTTCTTTCCATCCCTGATTAGATGGGTTGGTATATCCTTTAAGTGATAGTGCTTAGTGAGATGTGCAACTGGATTGGTCAGTTTATGGTGACCAATTGGTTATAGAGTATGTACCTGCAACATATTCTATTAGTTGATTCTAACTCGAGTATGTAGAGGGATCGTTATAAGGATATTTAATAAATTCCCACAGTTTATCATCAGTATTTTTTTTATATTTTTTTATCATTTTGCTTCTTAATTGTATTGCTTATTAATTTTTAGCAAAGACTGGGATTGTTTTTCTTAGAACTTTTGCTTGGGTTTTGATTTTAAAATGTTAATCTATTTTAAAAATTGAAATATGGTGTGCAATGTTTTGAAAAAGGTAAAACTGTACTTATTTATTAAAATGAGGAAAACCCATTTTGATACATGTATCTTAAACTAGTGTTTATGGACTGTTTTGGGGAAAGGAAACATATAGATTCTTTGGTGGTTTCCTACTGATCTGGTAATATCACACCCTACTTATACCGTTTGGTTTCGATAGACCCGAGCTATTTGTTTTGAAGGTTTTGTTTCTCTGGTTCATGTGCTCGTTGTTGTTGTAGTTTGGTTGGTGGATAGTGGTTACTTTGAGGTCTTATGGATATCGTGTTGGTAGCAGTTTAGTCTTTTTTTGATTTCTTGTTTATTTAATTGAATCTCTTAACTAAGTCAGTTTTATATATTTATTCTAGATTTAGTTATGGTTGGTTCCTCCACATGATCAGTTTATTTTTATATGATCTACAATTATTGGGAAAAATAAATCCCATGGTGTTTTCCTTGATGTCTGGATCTACTTTCCATACCATGGGGATCGGAAGTGCCATTCGAGAAATACCAAACCAGGTTGGCTGTCGAGTTGGATGGAATCCAGGCTTGGTTTATAATAAGAGATTATGGGAAGATTGGTTGTTCCTCAAGTGGTATAGGTGATACGTTATTCATTCCAATAATGCATTCTAAGGAGTTAACAAGTGAAGATGACCAAAATAAAGAAAAATATGATCATCAATAAGTGTTGGAGAGTAATTTGAATATCAAATGGAGTTTATTATGAACTTGTATTTTAAGAATATACATTGTAGGGTTGTTAAATTGGGGAAATAAAATTGAAGAATGAAGAATATATGTAATACGGTTGAATTAGATAAATTTGATTTCTAAATGAAGGAAGTTGAGTTACTCCAAAAAGTTTAGGAGGTAAGATACTTAAATACCAAGGAGAAGAAGAAGTTTTAATTGATAGATGAAAAGATTATTTAATTATGTAACTATATTTAATCCATCCAAGAAAACTTTTTTGATAGAGATAATTATATTCAGAATTTTAGATATGATTTTTATAGTTCAAATCATGAAGTGAGAGATTTCCCAATTAAATATTCAAGTATTATGGCTGAATTTTGACTTTAATATAAAAAAATATAACAGTGATATTAAAAAATGATTCATAAATATCATGGATTCTCAAGAGATAATATTAATTCCCAGTAGAAGGTGAAAATAGTGAAGAGAATTACACAATGGATGACATTTCAGAATCTATTTTCTTCTGAATAATCTATCATTGAATGAAAATGTTTTATTATGTGTGATGATAAAATATCAAGAAAAAATATTAATAATAAATTATAATATGTTTATAGTCTATTTCTATTATATTTTATAAAATATAGGTCAATAAGGATTTCAAATTTATGAATTTTAGAAAATTAATTCTATTTGACATACTTCTAGTTCGAGAATAAGATTGGTCGTTTATGGTCATTATTGTTTTTGAAGTGTAAACAAACACTTGATGATATGTATTTGGTTTATATTAAATACATTTTAGGTCATTATTTGTGTTCTAAGGAAAATATGTGTTGGAAAAAATCCCTAGTAACAAACAAATTCAACCATGATTATATTGGATATAACGGTGTGATGTTGAAGAACCGTTATGAAAGAATTTAATAATGTGTTTAGGAGATGTGTTCTATATATTCCTACCACTGAATAATATCCCATGATCCTATAAATAAAAAAATTTCAACAACATGTGTATAAATTATTATAGTTTAAATAAAAGAGATAGAAGGTATTTGAGAAAAAGATGCATCACATGAAGTATAAAGAAGATGTTGAGAAGCCATTAGAGATTTTTTACTCAAAAGGGTGGATAATTTTTCTACTAAAAAATATGAAAAAATAATTTATCTCAAATAACGAATATCATAAGAAGAATAATTATTAGTGTGATTTAATTTGAGAAAATAAATTGACAATGTCTTGAAAAATGAATGTTAACTAAAGAACAACATGATAAATCAATCATTGGGGTGTCATATTATAGATTTGAATAATATTTTGAGTTATCCAAAATGGAATTATATATTAAATATGGATTTGTCTTATAAAAGTGTTTTTCCACTAAAGGGTGATTTAAATACCCATTTATGGGGGTTGATGAATAAATCTTAAACTTCACTCCTTAAGGGATAAGGCATGATGAATTTTTAGTCTCTATTTTTTGTTATTTCCATATTTTTTGTTAAAGGAGGAGAAAGAAAAAATAAATAGCTTTATGTTTACTCCTTTATGATATTTATTTACAATGGGGGAAACATAAATATATTAGTGGAATAAAATGATATGTTCTTAATATAATTGTTGATAGATTTTTTATTTATAAAGAGAAGTTATATTTGATAGAGTTTTTAAAAGTGGTATGTTATGAAGTTATCATGGTCTCCTATTTTGTTGAATATTATAACATGTTTGGTGAGCATTCATATAATATATTTTTATAAAAATGTTCATGGAATATTTTTTTTGAATTGGAATATGTTTTTAAAATTTATATGAAGAGTTATTCATAGTTAAAATCAAGTTGTAATGAAAGCTATAATGAAGTAGATAACCATGACATTGATGGATAATATGATATTATTGTTCAATGTTCTTATTTACATTATAGTGGCCATACATGTAGGATTATAATTATATAATTATGATTTATTTTTTTGTATTCTATGATTGAAAATGGATTTATGTTTAATTTTTTGGAACAAAATAAGAAATGGAATATAATGGAGCCTTTGACTAAAGAAAATATTGAGAGATAAAGTGGATATTGTTATTGTGTTCAATATTCTTGTCAGTACATAATACATATGAAAACTAAAATAAAATAAATTTTATCATGTGATCTGATGGATGTTATGTTTTTTTTACATTGTTCTAGATATTATTCTTGAAATGGTTATTTTTGGAAGAAACTTTTGGTTGAATAATTGATATTTGAAAGATACTAATGTTTTGGAGTTAAGAGATGATATTTGGAAGTTATATTTTTTATGATTCCAAAATATAATGTATTTAGAAGTTATAAATTTTTAATAATTATCAAAGACACTAAGAATTAACAATGTAATATGTAACATATTTAATATAGTATGTAATTTCGTCTATGGTAATAAAGTATGGTATTTTAAGAATGTGAAATTTTTAGAAGATGGAATTTTGGATTAGAATCTATTTAAAAGGAAAAATCAATTGTGACCTGTAATGTTTTTATATTCATAAGAGTTATAAATTTATTAAATTCCTAAATACACAATTTATTTTTCTAATAGATAAGGATTTTTTTATTCATAATATTATTTATTTGATATAAAAATTTTAAATGTACTTAATATTATATGAATTCATAATGGTAATATTTACAAATATGTAATAGAAATCGTAAGTAGATTTTAAAAATATGGAAAATTACCCTATTATGTAATGTTCACCCTGACTTGATAGAATGAAAAAAATTTAAATTAAAATATCATGCATGAATACATAAAAGTAGCTCTGAGTAGAAATATTGGAAAATATGATATGATCACAATATATAAGGAAAATTTATAAAAAACAAAAGGACCATTTCTATAATGCATAAATAAAATTCTAAGGATACATAGGTGTAATTATTACCTATAGAGTGATATGAAATGGATTTAGAAAATGAAAATAATATAAGATTTCCAGAATATATCATGGTGTTTTGAAAGATTTATTTCCAAAAGATAAGATAAAAAATATGTTATGATAACTATAGATTGAATTAAATAATATGGGTAGATAAAAGATTAATTATTTCAAGTGATTTTAAATATGATGAATTTGACACTGATATTTTATGGAATAAAAATAGTTATGAGAATTTGGTATGCAACCGATTTGAGAATAAGGGTCACATTGTGATGAAGTCCATAGTGGAATAAATAGTTGTAGTTGTCTCTATGTTCGAAGACATATTCACTCCCTATTAAGAAGGTCATTCCATGGTGACGAATGAAGTATTGGATTCAATAATATGTCACATTATGATTCAAAGTCATGGTAATTATTATCTTTTCTATTTGAATTTGGATAACTATATCCCACTAATTTTCATGATATCATTCTTTGTTCATGAAGGACTAGAGAAGTAGAGGACATATCTCATGTCATAATGAATATTGTGGTACTGAAGTGGAAGAAGGGGTTACTAAAGCAGGTAGAGAAACAAGTTCATCACAACATAAGGTATGTAGTCACATCATAGTGATCTTTAAAGTTCCAATGACTAAATAAGAATCCATACAAGTGGAGAAGAATTTGAAGAATGTGTTCAAGGATGTTATAAGATTTAATTTGAATTTTAAATTTAAATTCAAACATAAAGTGTCTCTTTCTCTAGGAGATAAATATTAAAATATTGATTTATAGTGAATAAGATATATTATTTAATATCTAATGGAATAATTTATAGGATTACTCTAAATAAAGAATAAAATAATGGTATCTTTTTTAGTGAGTATAGAAAGTGAGAGGAAGAGAGAAGAATAATAAGAATGATTATAGTAGAAAAAGTAGAAGAAAAAAGAGATAAATGCCACATACTGGGTTTTTATGCGTAATTATCACACTAATGTTGGGTGTTAAGGAAGAATAAATTCACACCTATAGTAATCTATAATGAAGTTTGGGGAAATTATATTATTTTTAGTAGAAAATAAATTTAAAATGTAAGGATAATACCAACCTCAAAAAATTTATAATACCACCTTGAAACATGTCGGGAGACAACACTATTTATATTATTTTATTATATAAAGATGATATACCCTACTAATTTGTTTCCTCTATGGTTATTGTAGTGGAACTTATTGTCTCAGGTCATTCCAAATCATTCCATGGATTATTTAGTTGTTTTGAGTAGTGAACCTTGAACGTCAAGTATCCATGACTTTTTTCTTTCCTCGGTGTGTGTGAGTAAAGTAGTGAGACCACTCACTATAATAATTGATGGATGTTTTTTTCAAATGAAACCATAAAAGTGAAACCATTAAAAAAAATTCTTGAATGAACTCCATCATATTGAACCAACAATGTTCCTTTTTCAATAAGAACAAATCTTAATTTTGTGTGACTATAATAGTTTGGTTACTATGTTGAATTGTGATATTAGTGTTATGGGAAACCCTAATAGTATAATTCATTATATAATTTGTATAGGGTGGTTTAAAAATTAATTAAGAAATATTTTACTTCATCATGTTATTGAATATTATATTTGAAATAACCCATGACACCCCAGACCCAAACTTCCAAATTTGGTGCGATAATATTACACTATTTCATACAAAACATAAATATTAAAAACATTTAAAAATCATTGAATCGTGAATTTAGTGTATTTTATATCTATAAACTTAATATAATGAAAAATTTATCGATAAAATTTATTTGATCGTCTTATATGAACTTATATGATCTATACATTTTTACCCTTCAAAATATTCTTACATTAATTAATATTTTACATGGATCAAATAAAAAGAATTCAAATACACAGTTACAGTATCATAACAACATAGTAGCATGTCAAGGATGGATTCTCAATAAAAACAATTTCATAGAATAATAAAATCCTGGGATATATCCTTAAAAAACCTAATATTTAAATGATAGCAGAATCATAAAAAACCTAAATAATAAATATGGATTACAAGGAACCATCATGGATGATTATATATCAACATAGAAAACAATATATAACCATAGAACACATGTGATAAAAGAATAATAAATAAATGATAACTATACATTAAAAAAATGTTATTATTAGACCTCCTGTGATAAGAACTATATTTTAATTATATAGCTTGATTTATAAAATAGAGTTGGTCCAATGGATGGAGGCCTTAACTAAATATTAATCTATGATTTATTTATAACTATTGTATAATAACTAACCAAATACACTGATGTGAGTCATTATAATATTATGAACAACACCAATATGAGGTACTATATAATTGGACCAATATGTTGATCTATGTAGTATAATAACATGGTTTAATATAGTATCATGTTACTTTTTTAGCTCATTTTCAGCTTGAGAATCTATATTGTATGATCAACCACAATAATTTTTACCCTATCATCATGAATCATTTCCCACCTCACTATAGACATAGGGATTCTTCCCAAACCATGTAAATTTGATGTTATAATCATTAAATTATTTTCTCATATTTGATATCATTACTAGAATCTATTTCCTATAATATCTAACATTACATCATAATATCCTACTAATATCATGATTTCATAATGTAATGTTTGGAATTCATGATCTTAAGTTAATTTTTTTATCAATTAAAAAATATTTATCTTGTTAAAAATGACTTCTATTTGGTATTATATATATTATTTTTACTTTAAAATTAATGTAAAGTTAGTAAATAACATCACCTTTATGTTATAAAAATAGGGTATAACATAAATCATTCATTTAATACTTCTAAATGTATTTTATACTAATTGAATTGGGAAAAATAATTGAGATATCTTCACCAATGAATTAGGATTAATGATTTCATTAATTTTTGGTATTTACACCATATATTGAGATATAGATCTCATAATTCGATGTTAGTTATTATGTTGAATAGATAAAGAAATTATAAACACTCTGCAAAGAATAAGAATGATAAGAAGATGGTTATGGGGACCCTGAGCCATCAGAGGTCGGGGGAACATGGTGATCAACCCTTGGTTCTGCTTTTATATTCCGAAGAAAAAGAGATCGAACAGGTCTTGTTACTTAATAAAACTGAGGAGGAGGTATCAAAAATGATGGTAATACCTCTATAGGTGTCTCTAAATGAGGATAAATGTTCATGGATTTAAAAACAAGACCTAATTATAGTATGGGGTTTCAACAAAGGGAATATCAACATTAAGGAGTACACTCAGGTCTGGAACCAACTGGCTTCTGGGTTTGAGAGGTTGTTTTTGGAGGTAGCTGACTTACAGGTTTCATCATTTTCTAGGAAATTATTTAGGGATATAGATTCAGGTAATATCCAGTTTCTTTTTAATTACTATATTTAAGTTGGTGATTAGGTTGGTTGGTTAGAAAGGATTGTTTGGGTGAATTGTGCAAGTCTTTGGACCTTTGTGTTTTTCTCTTTTGTAGTGAAGTTTGGTTTCTTAAACACTACTTGGACCTACTCCAGAAAAGGATCAGAGCATGAATTCTTCATCAGTATAGGCCTTTTGGATATGGATGCTTGATAGGGTATGGATTCTCCATCGGTTCTGTTCTCGTTCACTTCTACACGGGACTGCTTTCCAAAGGGTCATGCTTTGGTGAAGGCTTGGTGACATGGTATAATTACTGGGGGGCTGGTGGTTTGATTTGGTTTTGCTTCTGATTTGGTTGTTTTGGGATTGTATTATTATTTTTATGTTTTCTCATATTTCCTTTAAAAAGTGTTTTTTGAAAATAAAAAAAGTAATTTTCAGTTAGTATTAAATTTGAATATCTTGGATGTGGTGAAAATCTAATTGCATCAATATTATTCAACTATGTATAAGGAATGATTAGTTTTTTTATGTTAAAATTTAATATATTTCTAATATAATTTTTTATATTTATAGAATATTTTAGATTTTAAAATATGATATATGTATCATAAAAATGATATGACATTATTTTTTATTTTATTTTTTTCTAAATTCTTTTATATTTATTTCTTGACTGTGATTAATTTCTGGGCATGATTACAACATTTTTATGTGAGATGAATCATATCAAGTTATAAACATCATATGTTATGGATTATAAACATAGTTGTCAAATATAATAATATTTTTATATTATATCATTCCTTAGTATTGAAATGTCATTTTTGGTAATTTATTTTACTATTTGGGATATCCTAACATACCAAATGGATGTCGTGGATTTTAAGTATTCCATTGTATCATATTGCACTAGTTATGATATAGGAAGTCACCAGTTATGACTAACTTCGTATTGGGATAACATGAATAGTGAGTTAATAAAACTATAAATCCTATTTGACACATACAAAAATCTAAAATTGATGATTTTAGAAAGGTTAAAAATATAGTTACATGAGACATTACCCTATAAATCATGATCCACTATTATTTTATTTATTTAATATATATATATATATTATTTTATTTTTTTAGTTAATTATATCACTTCTCTATGAATTCAAAAAATTAAGTAAGATATTCAGTAACATATAGATGAATTTGGTGGATGAAGATCATAAATTTTTATAATATGAATAGATTGTTCCAATGACGAATTTAGGCCATTATCATGGATAGTTCTATATGGATGATTATGAAATAAATTTTTGATATGACACAACTTTTTATGGAGTACATGAAAACCAAGCCATGTTATCTATATTAGATAATGGAAGAAAATGAACATCATTATGATTAATTCACTATATGAATTATTTACATAAAAAACATGAATATTTTTCACTATATATGGATAAAACACAAGATAAAATGATCATGAGTTCACAATATATGATCACAATGTGGAAAATGCTAAGGAGTTAATTCCATGAGAATATTATCTAATTCATATTTTCTATATTTTTTTATTTCTAACTATTTCTTATTCTGGTTGCTAAAATTATAATTGGAAGTTGATTAAGATAATAGATTTTATGTTATATTTTTTAATTAATTTCAATGGTTAGAACTGTTGACATGTATAAAAAGATTATTTGTCCAAGAAAATGGAATGAAGATAATGTGGAAACCACAACGATGTCAATATATGGATACATAGAGATCATGTTATTAGATTTTATAATTCACTAATCTTGTTTATTGAAAAGGGTAATATTTCATATATAGGTAATCTATGAATCAATTTAAATATAGTATTATACATTGAAACCATACTTTGTAAAGAATTAAGATCTTGAAAAATACATGGGTCAAGAATTGAGAATAATGATACATGAAATTCACTTACATGGAATTTTCATATTTACATCAACATGGTTGTTCTTATAAGATTATGAAACAATGTATTGGGGTAACCATAGAGACTACATGGAGTCTATGAAAGAATAAAGGTGAATAAGTACATTGATGGTTTTATAGGTAATGGATTGAATAGAATGCATGTTTCTCTAAGAGTTTTAATATACTGTGTAGATTTTAACTGTGGTTGAAATTACTAAAGATAAGATTTTTTTTATATTAAGTAATTTATTTAATTAAAATCTTGAATGAAGATGGTTAGAAAATTTTTTAATTTTTCTGGGAAAATTATACCAAACCATATCTTATCCACCTAAAACACATAGTAGTTTAAAAACAACCAACATAGTAAGAAGTGATTTATTATTAATATTTATTGTAACAAGGTGGATATTTGAAACTAATAGTTACTTGGAAGGAAGTTTTTTGAAATGAGGATATTATTACTGGAAGATGTAGTGATGTGGATGTGAATGGTAACATTAGTGATGTATTTTATCGTAAAAAAAATTCATCACATGATTCACATTCGTGATTATATTTTTTTATACATTTTAGTTGAGTTAAATAGTTTTTGGATGTTTTCAATTAGTTTGATGTATATTTGTAATGTTTTGATATGATTAATATAATATTGAACAATTCATGCCTTGATTTTTAGGTAAAACATTATAACTGTTTGGTAACTGCACTCATTAAATCGTGATACACCTTGACATGCTGTGATTATTTTTATTTTAAACTTTAAATATGATTTACTAATGTGTATTTATGAATAAATTAATTTCTTTTCCATGTTGATTTCTTAAATACCTAAAACACATCAAAGTTGACCAATAATGATAGATTATTTAAGTTACTACATTCCAATTTCATTTATATGTTTTGATAATTACATATTCACTTTTTTTCTAAATTAATATCCCTCATAATACATTAATTAATATCTATTTAACTATTATCATTTTTCTCTTTTATTATTAATCTGTATTATTTTTTAATTAATTAATATGTTTCTAACATTTTTTGAGGAATTTTTTCTATGTGTATGATTTCTATAGGGAATACTTCTTACATATTGAATATTTTATGAATTAAAAGATTGTATGAATGAAATAATAGTTCTTATATACTAAAAATATATTATTTATTAAGAGTTTTTATGTGTTGAAAGAACCTTATATAAGATATCCATGTCTAGAATTTGGTAGTGTAAAATCTTAAACATTACAATGGAGATGGGGAAAATATCTTACATATTGATCTTAAAAAAAATCATTTATACTTCACTTGGGAGGAGACTTATATAATTTGGGTGTTTTTGAAAAATTTTAACAAAATATCTTATGTATTGGAAAAAATAATATATATTTAAATATTGTGAATTGAAAATATCTTACTCGTTGAGATTATTATAAAGGGATGTATTTTAAATATAATGTTTTTTCTTATGTATGATATTAAGCATCTTATGTATTAAGATATTGGTAGTAGAAATATCTTAAATATAAAGGAAATAACATATGTATATATAGGTGTTGAAGGAATAAATTACATACTAGGTTTATTTTAAATAGAAATTTCTTACATATTGAAGGACCCATACATATAAATTTTTTCAAAATATAATAATATTATGTATTGAATAATATTATTTTTTGATAAGTTATCAAAGGAAGTACCTTTTACATATGGTTACATGTTAAGTATTTTCACTTAGACAATCATTAAAAGATTAAAAATGATTATGTTCTTTAAATCTAATAGTTTATGTCCACATTATTAATCACATTCTATGATGTATAATCTATAATTCTATAGGAATTATTATTTAGAGTATTTAAATATATAAATATTTTATACATGGTGGGTATTGTTTTTCAAAATGAACCCATAGAAGTTTTTGGAAGGATTTAAATGAAAATTTCATGCTTCGTAAATTAATGTTATTATTTCAAATTTTTTCTTATAAGAAAATTTATTTTTTCAAATATTTCAATAATTGAAAAGAGATTATCCCATGGTTGATAAATTTTTGAAGTTAATGATTATTTGAAAATATATATATAAATACATATCAAACAAAATTGAAAAATATATATGAGGGTATATTGAAACTGTATGATCGTGACTATCTGTCAGCTACTATTTATGAGATAGCATCATCGTGATGGGATTCATATTCAACTATAATCGATCATTTATGTCTTCTCAATATTTCTCTCTCTAAATATATATTTACTATTTTTTCAATATTTTTCATCATCTATTACACTATACTTTAATATTAATTGGTTTATTATTTTCCTCACAAAATAATGTTCTTGTATTGGTTATACCTCCGTAAAATTTATATCTTTTATCCGGTTGTGCCTTAATAAAAAAGGTAGGATTTTTTGTTAAGACTATTCTTGAAATGACATGATTTAATTGGTTTGTCAATCTACTTGAGATGTTTGGTTGGTTTAGTGTATATCATACCTCTCTATGAGTAGAGGGTTGTGAATAGTAGAAATAAGATATTTTTGATAAAAAATTACAATAAAAGTCACTTGTATTAACAGTTATATTTCTTTATTTTGTTTTAAATTTTATATTCCAACTAATTCAACCCTATTAACTATTGAACATATATTCATATTAGGATAAAATTGATATTAGATCACACCCTTTTAAGTATTATTGTTTTGTATTGTTCTTCCCAATACTGAACAATTAGTTTCATAGCATGGGATCCTTATGATTACATTCAGTTCCAAACCTTATTGTTGGCATAAAAATATAAGGTAAAGATCAATTTAGACAGAAGGTCGAGGAAAAAAATAATTCATAGAGTTGAAATAGACGTCCCTTCGTTTTTGAGAATTACTATGATTATTGTAAATCGTGTATAGAATCCTATCTCAAGAAATTAAAAATTTAATATAAGACCTTAATGGTAGTACTATATAAATAGCCAAAGGTAGATACATATTCTATCATGGGTAATGATATGACTAAGAATTATCTTAATTATGAAATCATGAATCGATTTATTATCTTATTAGGAAAAATTATTTTACTAATGTTTCTATTTGTAAGGAGGATCACAGAATATTGAGAATTTTTCATTTTATTATTTATGGTTTTGATATATTAAAAAATATAATATCAAGGTTTATTTATAGATATGTATTAGAAATTTAAAAATGGATAAGATGAGAAAATAATTCATAGGTTCCATAATTTAATAAGAATATAAAATGGAAAGAGTTTACTTTGTGAAATGTTGAGAAATACTATCATGGTTAAAGAAGTTCTCAGATAAATACAAATGAGGTGATATGCCAAAATGAAATTAATTCAATAAAGAAAAACATAATATTATATTAAATTTATAAACTAATATATTTATTTATGTAATATCAATTATATTATAACAACATTGATGAAGAATAGACAACTAAAAATAATGTTATGACATTCAAATATGTAAAAAAAATTAATCTAATTCTTCAAATTTCGAGATACAAATAAATAAAAGAGACAATGTATATAAATTTTTGAAATGAATATTTGATTAAATGAAAATAATTAATGGTTTAAAAATATTATTTAGAAGAGGAAATAAAAGATATCATGTGATGGGAAATAAAATTGGTCTTCTTAATTTTAGTTTTAACACCTCATTCCTCACCACTTATGAGTGAAAAAGAAAGGCCATATCAATATTGACTGTCCAAGATGAAAAAAATGAATGAAACGTTGATAAAGATAATAATTTAATTATTCTTTTTATGATAGAGGTACAATGAAAAATTTGAATCAAGTTAAGAATTTGAAACAGAGAAGGAATCTCCTAAATTGTAATTTGTAGAATATATGGATGAATATAGTGATTTTGAATTTGATTCTGAATATGATTATAATTTTGGATTTGACTATGAGAAACCTATTATTGATTAATATAATTAAAATATAATACTATATCCAAGAGATATTATTTATATTTATGAGTTTTATAAGAAACATAATGGAAGTAAAGATAAATATTTAAGTAAAATATAGTTCTATATAAAGAAAATTAGAAATTAAAAAGAGTGATTCTAATATGAATAAAAATGTTTTTTGATGATTTCTAGGTCACACAAAAATAGAATTAAATTATTATTTGAGATATTGAATTCTAAGAAACATTTTTTCATGTTATATAATTCTTTTACATGGTTATTTTAATGAAAAATGTGACTTGAAGCATAATCATTGTTGGTTAAAATTACAAACTACCTAAAAGATACAATATATTCTTTATAAAAAGTATAAAACATAGTATATCAACATAAATTTTAGTTTGATATAGGTTTCATAGACACTATACTAGTGGATTATCCCGTAGATTTCATTAATCAGTGGGGAATAATAAATCATATATATATCATTATCTATTATGATTCCGATTAATAATTATTTAAAATCTATATGGATATTGAATAATATGTTAACTAGTTATATTAGATGAAAAGATGTATAGGTACCCCAAATATTCAAAATATATTTTTTAGGAAAGCTACATTAGATGTCTTAGGAAATATGTTTGGTATATTGATTGTTTCCCCTTTAGGAATATGAATAGTGACCTACAAAACATCATTTTTTACTACAGATGTGATGTCAGAAATTTCACTTTTATAGAAAATTATAAATGAATGGTAAAAGGTTTTTGAGATTTTAATATATAAAATTATTTTTTTTATTAATGTTATATATTATGAGGGATTATAATATAAATTTATTACAATATGTCAATTATGTGACAATGGAATGAATATTAAATATTAGAATGATACACTCTTTGTTAATAGTGGTTATTATGAATTGTATTATGCTAACTTGATGAATAATATTTACTATATTGTACTTATTTAGATAAAAATAAAATAATTTGAGTTTTAAAATATTTTACAAATCTATAGAATCGTATGGAATAAGAGTCCCAGAAACATAATCATTATCATGCTTCACAATATTTTAAAGCATCAAGGAGTACTAAAATTACTAGAACATAAGGTGTAAATGTATCATGTTTTTTATATGTGTAAACATAGAAATAATGAAAATGAGTCATTTTATTGATCAATCATGTGAACACTATCATACCATTGTTTTTAGATCATATTGATTTTTAAAAACTATTCAGGATTCAAGACTTTTTGGAATGAAGTTTACATTTTTAATTATGGATGACTGCAACATATTTAAATTAGATTATGTTTTAGCTCATGAGAGTGAAATTCCTTCCATATTTTTCATAATTAAATTTAGTTCTAAATGGGAAATGATATATGATAATATCAATTATATTTTATTGATTTTTTGATGTTTAAAACCATTATTTTGAGTAATTCTTTGAAAAAAATGTTCATTATGATAAATTTCCAGACCTGAGACTCCACAAAAAAATGAAGTATTAGTGAGGAAGGATAGGGAGATTCATGAAATAGAAAGAAATATACTATGTAAGTAAATGGAACCAATATATTTTTTGGTAGAAGCAGTTAATATAGAATTTTATGTTTTAACTATAATTATTATTAAACCTATTATCAAGATGACTCCCTATGATTTTTTTAAAGGTAAAAAACCAAACGATTATTATTGCAATGTTTTTGTATGTAAAATTTTTATTATATACACTAATTATCATAAATGAATTTCTAAATATAAATATGGTATTTTTTTATAATATTCTAGTATATTTAAAACATATAAAGTTTTTTAAAATTGGGACCTTTATAATTGAAGAATGAATTCATATCTAATTTTATGGAAGGAATTCAAAGTATAAGCCCACTAAAAAATAAAATTGAATAAGTCGTTGTATAATTCAATTTCAGTGATCTAATATATTTAGAAAATAAAGTTGAAGTGGTAAATACACTAGTTTAGATAGAGAATAAATTATATCAAAATAATATTTGGGAAAAAATATAAATCACATATTTAAAGAGTTATTGGTAATGTTGATTCAAGATTTCAAATTAGTATTTTCTAAGGATTTTTTTTGAATTTTTTTTTTAATTTTATATTTTGTTCTAAATAATTCCATTTAATTATTGAATGTACATAATTGGGTTATAGATATGTAATAGGATATTAATTAGTTTTTATATAATGATGTTTTTGGATTGGTTAAACCAATTGAATATTATTATGTTATTAGATAAAAATAGATTTTCAAGAATAATATCAATCATTCTTGAAAAGTTATAAGAAAAAAACGAATTATTATATTATTTTGGTTATATTAAGGATTAAGGAATTTATTTTTTCCATACACTAACACCAATTTCAATATTGGGAACCATTCTTATTTAAATATATTATGCAGTGTATAAAGGTTTCAAGATATATCAAATGGATGTGAAAATTGTATTTATTAATGAATTTATTTTTTATGATTTTAATGTAAGATAAACACAAGGAATTGTGCATGGGATGAATTTAGATCATGATTTTTAGAATTCTAAATCACTTTATGGGTGAAAAAAGGCACATTGAACTTGGTATGAGAGGATATAAAATTTTCATATGAAATATTATTTTTTAAAGGTAGTGTTTATCAAGAAATATTAATTAAAGGTTATTCAAAACATATTCTAATTTATAATATTTATTTATATGAAACTATTTTCAGTTCATCAAGTGAATTAATTTTTATTGATTTTTTATATTTTAGGACTAGTGAATTTGATAAATGTTATGTGGGTGAATTCATGTTATTTTTAGGATTTTATATTTTTAAATGGTATGATGGAATTCTTTTAATTAAAAGATAGTACACCAAGGATCTAGTGAAAACTTTTCTCCATGATTCTTAAAAATCATGAATACTAATATGAGTACATAATATATATTGTATGAATATTATATTAGAAACATAGAGGATCATAAATGGATTTATTTATGAGGGGACGTATGGGGAGGATTAGAAAAACAGGGAAGAGAATCTACGCAATCACTCCACTCTAGCATGGTGCATGAAAAACCAGATTGGCCTATTGGTGGATAAGTTTAAAGGGGATTTCATTCAAGTAGATATGAAGTACTATAAATAGAAATATGTTAGACAAGTTCTATTCATTCTAGTATGCCTAGTAGTGATGATCTCATTCAAGCAGGCCAACTCACACCTGAGGTTTATTTCATCCATTATTGATAACAATAAAAATAGTTTTCATAGGGAATTATTCTCACTAATGAACCAAAGAAATTCATTATCATTGAGTCTAGATAATTATGTTTTAGTGATCAATAATTCATTTTCTTCATATATTCCAACCAGTAGATAGATTTTTTGTCTTTTAAACCATAGTGTAATGAAATCTTGATAAAGGTAAATTCTCTTATTTGGAGAACAAGAAATAAGGTTGTTATAACAGTTGATAATATCAAAGAGAAGGGGATCAGATTGGTCTATTAGTGTATGTGTTTCTTGAATCCAATAATATAATCATTTTGTAATTTATTTTTTGAATGATAATGGGAATATTTTTCTATGGAGATAGTTGTATAGAGGTTGGGTGTTCATGTACAGGAAAAGGATATTCATGGATTTTGTACCATTTGGTATTGGGGTAATAGTCTCGTGTTCTCAAATTTATGTTTTTAGGAATGATATTTTTTGTAGTTTGTTGGGTGATATAGAACTTGAGAAATAATGGGTAAATGAGAATCATTATTTCTTATCCTATTCAAAATATTTGGGTTTCATCGCTAGTAGTTGAGACTAATTAGTCATTTTTCTATGGAGAGTTGTTGGTAACTAACATAGGCCTTATCCATCAGGGCTCCAATAGTGGGGCATGGTTTCCCTAGGGAGGTGGATTAAGTTTAAACCTATATAGAAATTGAATAAACTAAACAAAGAGGGGTCTTACATTGTGAGACATATGAGAAGAGGGGGCCTCGTATGAGAAAACATAAGTTTAGTGATTATTGGTTACAATTCCAATAATGGACTGACCAATTATATCAAGTAAAATACTAGATCTCTTCTCAATGGTATTTCCTTAAGCAGACTATACAACATCAATATTGAGGTGGATAAATCTGGATCTATGTTATTTATTAGTTTCATTCTTGAGAACACAAACATCCCATGGAATTTGATATATTTTATAAGGAATTTTAAATTTATCATTGGTAATGGAACAAAGGAATATCACACTGGGAGTTAAGGGATATTTTCTTCAAATTTCCTTCCCAAAAAATAAATATATAGTGACATCCTAGAAATATTCCTTGTATTAGGATACATACCCCATGATTTTCATTTATTTATCACTAGATATGCATTGGGGCTACACCATTTCATAACACCATGATTTGGAGGGTAAACCTATTGTTCCTTGATAGAATAAAAATTTATATTTAGTGTTCATAGAAATTTTATATGTATGATTGGGTGTGTGATATATTTTATTCCAAGTCGACCTAATTTTATTTACAATGTTTTCAAGCTTTTATGATTCAGGATATCCCAATATAAGGTCAATATATTATAGTAGATAGAATTATAAAGTATGTGAAAGGCATTATTAACCATAATTCATTATATCCCATGAAGACATATTCTGAATTTTAATGTATTTTATATTTAGACATTGGAGGTTGAATAATTGATTGAAATGTCACTAGTGTAATGTGTCAATTTCATAGAATTTTTTTAGCTTGATAGGATTCAATAAAGCTAATTTTATTAGATTTATAATTATTTGAACATGAGTATGTCACATCAAAAAGTTCTAATAAATAAAATATTTTTATTACATAGACATTGTAAAAAATTGATTTCTATTTTTAAATGATTCTAATTAGGTGTGATAATTCATCAACTATACCCATATCAAGGAACCCTATTCAATAATATCAAACAAGGATTATTGATGTGAGGTATCACTTCATCAGTGATCATGTGCATGAAGGTGATATCAGTTTAGATTTTATTCATACAGAAGACCAACATGATAATATATTCACAAATCCAATGGATGTTGAAATTTTAGAAAATATTAAATATAATCTTATAATAGTGTAAGAATCGAGAAATTTCTCAATGGTATATTATCATGGAAATACATCAAATTAGTTTAAATAATCTCATAGATACATATGATTAAACTTCTCTATTCTGATATTCTACTATCATATTTTTAGGGTTATATGATTTTCTTTAACCATTTAAAATGATGATTTTTCTAAATATTAGAAATGATAAGATATATTGATATTTTAATATGTAATATTAATCAGGGGAGTATATTAAAAAAACTATTTTCATTTATATAAACTATTCTAAAAATTGGTTACATTTAATTTAATTTAATTTAACATGTATTTTCTTGGATCCATAGAGATTATTATCTTTTATAATCATATTTATCTAAATATTATAATTTATTCATTCTTTGAATATATATTATACATATTTGGTATAATTTATTGAGTAGTATGTGCTATTTAATAAAGATATATCTTTTTTAATCTCATAGATTTTTATTATTAGAATAATATTTTATCTATCTCATTTATGTTTTTACTCAATATTTTCAACATTTTATTAACTTTTTTTATCATTACAAGAAGTGTGGTATATTTTAGTTTTTTTTAATTATCAATAATTGAGAAAATTTTGAGTTTCTCCTTGACTATTTGATTTATATATTTTAATATATGTAAATTACACCTCAAATTATTATATTTTCTTAACATTTATTCCCATAATATCATTTTATTAATTTCTCGTTATTTAAAGTTATTATAATTTTTTACTATTCATTAATATTTTATTTATTGGTATTTTTTATGAAATACTAATAAAAATATTTCAATTTTATAATATATAAATGTGGTGACCATATAGTTCTCTCACGAGGAGTTTACATACTAAGTTGTCAAACTGTCACTATGTTTATTTATTTTCATTAAATTTATTGTTAAAAGTTTGGATTTAAAAAGTTATAATCAAGATAAAATAATAAAAAATAATATTAAAAATATTAATATATTAAAGAGATATGATATTAAAAGAGTTGTGTATTGAGAATGACAACATAAAGATAGCAGTAGTGGAAAAGCTTTGATCCTCAGAAACTCCTTTTATTATTATCAACAAATTATTTATAATTGGAATACCCAATGTATACATAAAAATATACATGTATACATGTAAATTAACTATAAGCCATTTAGAGTCCTCAAATATGGTTTTTATCATCTTAATAAGGTGACCTGATTTCCCAATGACCATCGAGAAACCAAAACTAATTGATCTTGTTTTTCACAATTGGGACACCTTAGGAAATGAAATTTAAACAACAAGATATTTATTTTATAGTGATAATCTAATAAATTATCTAGAATAAAATATAATAAATTAAAAAAAAATAAACCCATTTCTTTAAATCAAATTGTTTACATAATAATTTAAAAGAAACCAGTTTAAAATGAAGAGCACAAACTCAAAAGAGAAATTGCTTGAGTTCTTTTTTCCACTAAAAATTTGTGTTAATACCTTCATGGTCTAATTACATAATTATAAACTCTTATCATAAATCCAATATTCTATACCATATCCCACTCCCCCTTCCATACATCATTTTAAATGATGTGGAATTGAAAATAAATATTGAAGAGTGGTAGAAAATATGCAGTCCAGTTTTTACCCTCTAAATATTTTTTCAATTTCTACCAATTTAGAGTCCAAATATTAAACAAATTACCATATTTAATGTTTTACATACACATCACTCATCATTATATATAAAAATCTTTATCCATTTGATATGTGGTGATAATGTTATGCCTAAATTAATTTAGTGAACTTTTTTTGTCTGAAGTATCTCTTAATCTTCTTCAAATTGGTCGCATTCATCAGCTTCCTGAATGAGAAAATTAATTGATAATATTTAATTGGAATTTTATCGTTTTAATCATATTTCTTATCTAGATATAATCACAGTATTTGTATTTTTTTAGCACAGTTTATGCCTTATTTAATGATGGTTTTTGACTTTTGTCTGACCATTCATCTTCCAATTTTTAATGGTTTATTTCGCAATTATAATTCAATTCCATACATTTACTGGTTAGTATAAATTAATAACATTATCCTATAAATACTAAAAATAATAATTATGATAATTTTATCTTTATTGAAAACTTTATTCCCAAAATACCAAAGTGATAAAAAACAGTTAAAATTTCAGAATTAGAGTGTTTTGACAACTAAGGTCTAAACTTATCAAAGTTACAAAAATAATAAAATTTCAAAAAAAAGGACTTATTAGTGGGGATATATTAATGGAATTTCACATATAAAATATTTAATGTATTAGATCTTATAATGACATGATTGAATTTATTATTCTATTTATCATATTTTTTGAAGATTTTTTTTCAAAGTAAATAAACTGAAGCATGGAATATTTCTTATATTATAAATTTTCCTAAAGGAAAGGATCATACAATTGGAGTACTATTTCTTAAATATTCCACATATATTATGTATCAAGGATATTTAATATTAAAAGACACTTATTTAAGTTATTGAATCCTATGACATAGTAATATATAAACTATTATTGCTTACAATAGAGATGGAAATTATATCTTATCTATTGATATTTTTAAAAGGGAAGGTATATTATATATGAGATTACCGTTATGTTATATAAGATATTTTTAAAATTTATCTTGAAAATATCTTAAATATTGAGAAAATTTTTATTGATTGACATTTTTTCAAAGGTAAAAGTACTACGTATGAATATTTTTTTCTTATATATGATGTGTTATGAAATACATAATGAAATTTTGGTAATGAAGGTATCTTAAATATTAAAGAAGGAATATTACTTATGTATAAGAGTACGAAAAAATATATTATGTCTATGAATTTTAAAAATAATAATTTATTATATATTGAATGCCTGTTACATATAGTTTTTTTATTTAATACTCTTATGTATTGAATACTATTATGTTTTGAAAAATTAGAAAAATATGTTACTTTTACATATGAATCTATGTTTTAAATTTACACTTATATATTCAGTGAAGGACATAAAATATTATATTTTTGAAATCAAAAGATTTAATGTTGTGTGATAAATCATTTTCTATGACAAATAATATGTATTTTCCTATGGTAGATTGTTTAGTGGATTTAAATAGTTAATTATTTAACATACCTTAGGCATTAGTTTTAACAATGAATAGGATGAAATTATTTAGATGATTTAAATTAATATTTCAGTTTCTTTACCATAGAATGATTATTTTGAGGATATTCTTATATAGAATGAATGTTGTTCGATAGGTTATATTTAAAGAAATAAATTCAATAATGTTTATAAATAATTTATTATTATTATTATTATTATTATATATATATATATAATTATAGATGAATAAAACCTAAAATATATAAAAGATAGAATTTTAGAAACATTATGATAATGACTATTTTATTACTTCAATTTTTAAGAAAACTTCATAATACTGGGATTCATTTTCAAGTATGATTGAACTAATATATATATTCAAGATTTGTCTACCAAAATTTAGATTTATTATTTTTTCATTACAATCTATTTATCTATTCCACTACATTTTAATTATTATTGGTATATTCTTTACCTAACAAAATCAAGTTATGTGTTAGTTTTACATCGATAAAATTCATGCCTGTATAATTGGTTATACCTCCATGATAAAGTGAGAGTTATGTTTGGGTTGTGAATCTATTTGGAAGGTAATTTTGTAATTAGGTAATGATTTCACTTGAAATGAAATTATAATTTAGTGTATACCTTAATTCTCAAGTAGTATATTTTAGTGAAGTATAGACATGTGATATTTATGATCCTAACTAATAAAAAAACATGTGTTTTTATTTACATTTATATATTTTGTTTTAATTGATAATTTCTATAATTTCACCTCAAATTGATGCTCGAACATCAATTAATTTATGGAAATAAGATTGATCCAATTACTCATACTTGAGTCTAAGAAGTTAAAAGCTTATATAGCTTTGAATTTTAAATTTTATATTTGAAATTCTGTAAAAGAGAATAGTTTTAATTTTTTCTAAAAAAGATGTTATTTTAATGAGATAATTTTTTCATGAATTTAAATATACATAGATATATTGAAGAAAAAAATTCCTAGAATAGATGGATTTCCACTAATTATCACATTCTCTGGAGAAGGAATCTTTAGACTATAGAGAACAAATGTTTTCATCAAATAAGATTCACTATAGTGGTTATATCAGTTTTTTTATTTTTTTATTATTATTTAAAGAAAATATATTTTTTATACTTCTATAAATATCACATTAAGATAGATTAACATTTTTTGTGGTCAATATGAAGCTTTTGGTTACTATATTTTTGATAATCTATGAAAAATGTGATGAAGATGAGGTGATACACTATTGATAGTGAATTTGATAACTCTTATTTGTTATCATGGATTACTATTACTATTTTTTTGAAATATTATTAGAAATTTATTTTTGGGAACATAATTTTTAGGATACATTTTTACAAAAACAAGTTTCAAGTGTATACCCTACATGTTGAAATACATTTCATGATTCTAGGAGATCATAATGTAGTGTATAGTTTCACTTTATAATACGGATGCAAAAAATATTTTTAAAATTTCAACCTAGAAAATAATGGAATTATTATTTATTTTTGGGATATTTAAATAAAATAGCTATGATTATTTTGATAATATTATATGTTTATTGGGAATGAAGATAGTTTGGAGATAAATTTTCAGTTATCATCCCAATTAGTGATTTTTTTAGTGTTGAAAGAATAAAAAAATAATTCTATTAAATGATTTAAAACCTTATAGTGAATAATAGTCATGGTTCCACACAATATTTATACTAAAATAAATTAGAATTTATTTTAATGAAATGGGTTTCATTTGACGACATCAACCTTATTTGAATTTTTTTGAGAAGTTATTTATATTTTCACTATTTGTTCTATATTTTTTGTTTTCATTGTGTGTAACAACAATTATTTCAATCAAAAAATTGTTCACACATTTTAAAAAAAGATATATTTTTAAAAGGAAATAATGAAATCAAAATATCTCTTTCTTTGTATGAAAGTTATTGTCATTTTAATAGATAGTTTTACTCAAGTTAAAAATAATTTAGTGATGGATTCAACTAATAAAAAGAATATTTTGATTGATGGATGTGAAATAAATACTATATTAGAGTCACATTGAGAAAAAATATATTATTAAAATTATAGTGATAATGATAGTAAGAGTAATCTTGGAAATGCTATAAAATATTCATGAAAGTAATTTTATAGTGATAAAATAAAAGAATAAAATTTAGTACGCCAAATTCAAATGAATTATAAAAATTAAGGTGATTTATTATATTATTTAATCACTAAAGTTAATAATTATAGGATCTTAATCATATATTATTTATAATCTCTAAACGATTTAATAATTTTAAATTATTTTATTTATATCTGGCCATATTGGATCAATTCTAAACAATGATATCTTAATGATGATCACCTAAATAAATTTCAATATAATGACTTATACTATCTTTTTATAGTAAATGAGATAAATAAATTTACTTATTTTTTTAATGATAAGTAATGTTAAGAAATAAATTTTTTCTAAATATATGAATAATGAAAAGGCTTTTATAATAAATGAGGCTTTGTCCCCAACCTTTAAAAAAGGATTTTATATAGGTCAAGTAATACTGTGAAGATTTATATTTAGATGAAGATATTGATTTTAATTTTGACAATATAATTTCAATTATCACAAAATGTTTCTAAAAAACAAGATATAAATGTCCTAGGAAAAAACATTTAAGTGTCACTACTATGGATAAATTGAATAATTTTTGTAAAATTATCCACACATGAAGGATTAATAAATTGAATAAGTGGATGTGTAATCTAGGTTGTTTTATTATAAAAATAATTTAAATTTTTTTCAGAAGTACTTAAATTCTATTGAAATAGAAAATAACATTTATAAATTTAAAAATTAGTATTATTTTTTTAATATAGAGGCATAAGAGTATGATGTCATTTATTATGATGATTATTCATCTCCAAGTCATCTTTCTGGGAAGATGTTTATCTATAAGTTTAATAATAAAAAAATTTCTGCTAAAGAATATTGTGAAAAAATAATCATGGAATTCATGATGAGGTTTGATTTAACGGAATGTCTAATAAAATTATAAAAATTTTAGAAGGGGGGAATTAATTTGGGTGAGAAACCTCATGCTTAAAAGAGGTTGAGCCTTAGAATAAATAGATCCACAGTTGGTGGAAAAAATTGTGTAATTTAATTACCTCGCTTACTAAGTAGAAAATTTTAAATTAGGTATTGTAATATAATAATAAAAAAATTTAAAGGATACTTTCTAATTAATATAAAAAAGTGTTAGAATATAAAAAAATGAATATCATATTCAAATAAAAAATATATATGCATGAACTTAGTGAATGTTCAATGTTTAGTGAAATGACTAGAGAAACTTATATAAATGATATTGATAATCAAAATCATTAAAAATATAAATTTATGCATTCGTAATTTTATGAAGACAAAGAGAAGAATTTTAATGGTAAAGTGAAGTGAATGGATTCTAATAAATTTAATTAACAAAGTTAATTCTATAATTTAAAAAAATTAGACATATACATGAAACTAAAATATACTAGAAATTGAAAGGTGAGAAATTCAAGAATAATGACCAACATGATGGGAAATATGTTAGAGACACTAATTTTTTGGATCATTATAAGTAATTGGTTGTTATATAGGTGAACAAATGAATGTTACTTAGTCTAAAAAATGATAATTTCTTTCTTGATGATTCTTTTGTATCTAATTTTCATGTTATTGTGTCAATGGTAATATGGTAATAATTTTTTCTACAGAAAAAAAAATATTTTTAAAAATCAATAAGTATTGTAAATATTGAATTTATGGGGATAAAACCAACTAAAATGAGATAATTTCATAAAAAAATAGATTATTTATGTTTTCAAGTTAAGATTCGGTTTTCAATGAAGTCATTAGAAGATTTTATCAATTGGAAAAAAATAGATGGGGAATTATGAACCATTATTCTAAAAAAATTAATATTGATAATTATTGATGATTTTAGAGTATAAGTATATTGAAAATGAGATATAATTATTAGTATAAGTTTTTTTTGTAAAATTCCAAATGAATTTTCCTTAAATTTTTTATAGTGGGATTCAATCACATATAATAGGTGGGATATGATTTCATAGTGGCTTCAAGAAATGTATTGAGGTATCAACCACATTTAACAATTTCAAATAACATTAAAGTAAATAACTTTATTATGGTATATGGGTGAAGAGGATTTGTATTCAAAGAATACTCTATTTATTGATATTTTAAAATTAAACATTATAAGTGTTCTAAAACTATCTGATGATGTAGATAAATTAATATTTTTCAAATATATAATTTGAGTAAATATAATAAAGGATTTATGTGTTAGAAATAAAGAAAATGTGACAAAATGAACCCTATTTGAAGTACATAATGATGATGATGATTCCTCTCACTAAATATGAATGATAATGAGTTATTGGATCAATGACTTGGTCATATTTTCCAAAAATATCATAAATGAGATAAATCATGTAGAAAATATTAATTATGTACTATTAATGAAAGGATAGAAAATTTGTAATGCATTATACGTTTAATGGGGATGATTTTTAATTCTTCATATGAAAAGGTGGTGGTCCAAACAACCCATTATTTGGAGAATTTATATTCATATATTTGTGAACTGGTAGAGAAGAAATTGGGGGATTATGAAAAATAAATTATCTAATTCATGGATAATTTCACTCATATCATGAGAGACATGTTAGAAAAGATAAAATATAAATCATTACAGATGTTTAAATGTTTTAAGTGATATGTCGAAATAGAGTGTGGTTCCTTCTAAAGAAGGTTCTTTTTGGATAATAATACTGAATAATGGTGAAAAATTCTTGGAGTATGTAGATATTTAAGGAGTTTATCATTAGTATTATGTATTCTATATGCCAAAAAAATAATTTTAATAAATTTATTTATCTAATAATGATTGATATGGATTATTCTAGGTTACTTGAACATCTAACTTATCATTTTTTAGAGGCATGTGATTAAAATAGTGACACACATTCAAAAATGATGCTCATATCAACAAAAATATGATATTATTATACATGATATGTATTATAAAAATTCCCCATGATTGAATCATATAAGGTATTTTAGTATCATTTATGTTTTCAACATTAAGAGTTAAAATATGAGAAATTTGAACAAAGAGGATTTAAATAAAATTTTAATGTATATCTACAAAGTGGTATAAGAAATCACTTCCATAACAAGAAATCTATAAATATTTCTAATTTTGATATTTTGAAATTTCAAGGAAAGTCCTATAATTGATGTCAATAGTATGAAATAATTTTTAAAGTTAGTGGATATTATAAATAATTGATTAGATAACATGTGAAAAATTCTATAAGTATAAAATGTATGAATGATTGGTTTGAAGATGATTCAAAGTAAACTATATCAAGTAATGAATATGAAGTAATTTAGTTTATAAATGGTTAATGAAGAAAGGTCGGGCCATGAACATCATTAGATATTAGTAAAAAAATTACACATATGAGATCTTCGAGGACAACATCTCATACCACTTATTTTTATAATGTTAAACCATGAACTGTGGATAGTTCAATAAAGCATCATCGGTATATTCAAGAAATGACTATTTAGTTAGATTAGATCATTAGGAAAAATTCATTGATTTTGGTTCCCATTCAAATATACAAGAAAATTATTAGAATAAATTTTTTCTGTTGTAAGAAGTTTAATAATCTGGGAAATGTGATGATGAAAAATGAAAGACATGTTGGAGAACTATATTATTATGCTTATTAAACTGACAAATATCTGACATTTTCATTGGTTTTAACATATAAACCATAAAAAAAATATTTTAATCGACACTTTAATTAGTTTCATGGTCTTTCAAAAATATATGAAATCGAACATTCTCAATAGTGAACATGAAAAAGATGTGTACATTAAGTAGCCATACGTATTTCTTATTTTAGATGATGATATTTATGTTTTTATGTTGTATAACTAAATATATGGTTTTAAACATGATTCAAGAGATGCTATTTTTTTAGATCAAGTTGAATAAATATTGTTGATGAGAAGAAGTTCCTGATAGGGTGAAGGAACCCCAATAAGATATGTTTTTAAAAGGTGTATTTTATTGAATTGAATATCAAGTGAATGAGATTTAATGGATTAAATGGTTTATTTGGTTTTCAAACACCATTATTATTTAATCATATTGAATCTCAAGTGATTAATTGTGATTCAATTTAGGTGAATTTGGTTTATAATCTTGTAAGAGTTTAGTAAAAGTATCTAAATGGGAAGATGTACTTTTGGAGATATTTTAGTGTTGTAGATGAAATCAAAATGTATTGATAACATCCATGATTCAATGAATTATGTTTAAGATTAAAATCTTCTTAATTAAGATTAAAACTAACAAAAAATTATAGTGTTTATAATATAATTAATTTCTAAATCTCATAATGGTAGTAAGGGTATTTCATGTCATGAGAATCATAGCTCAATTGAGAATGGTTTCTCTATGAATTCCAAATTCACATCTTGAGAAATTTATGCTCCTATGGATTGGAGCATCTATAGAGTGACACTGTTCTATTATAAATTAAACTACAAGTCACTTGGATGAGAACATTGAGTTCATTGTGCTAGGGTTTATTACTCTATAAAGAGGTTTTATATAGTGTGAAGTATCAAATCATGATGAAATCCTATGATCAAGAAAATTTTTTGATAATATATTTTTGAAGGTGATTAGTGGTTATGATGTCAAACTATAATTTAGAGTTAAAATTTCAAGATTTTTAATGGTAACTAGTGTAAATATTGACAAGGTTACTCAATATTCTATGAATTATTCTATTATTCCATAATGATTAATATCTTTTCATGATTTATTCTAGAATTTGGAATTGATGTTTTTTAAAATTTTCCTAATTGGTACTTCTACGTATTCTCTACCTTAATCCATTATGTGCATAAGTTATATAAAATGGTGGTTAAATAACATATATTTACTCATATACATGAAATAGAGTAGGTGTAGTTGTGCATGAAGTTACTTATTTGAATTTAAATTTGTAATAAAGATTTGAATAAAGAGGTGGTGTCATACTACATTGAATGTATAAAGTATTAGATTAAAAAGAGATAATGGGGTAGTGTTTGTAGTGGGTTATCATATAATATAATAATAATATGAATAAAAAAATAATATAAAGAAGAACAATAAAAAATAACTTGATATAAATCTACTTTGGGTGAAGTCCCTCTTATGGTATCCATTTAATATTATCTTATTATAATTTGTGCAGGATCTCACTATACATGTTTGGAGAAACATTGTGTATCATGAGTTCATGTATAACCCTACTCATTGTATCCAATGATGTTGAATCAAGTGGACCATGTGATCATGGGTTAAACTATATTATTTAGTTGAAATATTCATTCATTTGGAGAGGTGATCCAAATAAAATTAAAATATTCCTAATAAGTTTTTGCCTTTAAAATTTTTTTAATATCGGTAAGTGATATTGTTATTGAAATTTATAGTTGATAAATTTTGATATAAGGAGAAAACAAAAAGGAGTTGAATCCACTAATTCTCCCCCTAGAAATGAATTCTCACTATTCTAGTGGGTCCTTTTTATGTGGTATTAGAGCATTCCAGATTATATTTAAAGATTAATAAACAGTTTATAATTTGGTAAAAGTTTACCCTCTATGATTAATGTTTCAAGATTTGATAATTTTCCAATATAAATCATATTCATTTAGGGAAAAAATTATATTCCCCCTTGAATGGGAGAAAATATTATATATTGAAATATTGTATGCTACAATATATTTTATCCACTAATCTCGATGTAGGGGAGGTTGTTGTTGTACCTCACTCTCTTAGATTGTTTTAATACTCAAAAAGCACATTTTCGTGTCCAAGAAATATCATTTCATATATTATTATCTTTCTTTTTTTATAATATTTGTATATTAAAAAAAGTATTGGTGAAATAGAATCTTAAAATGACATTTTTGAGGGCCATATAATCTAATTCCAAAAACCACCATGTAATGTGAAACTAGATCACTGGTGTCACTGGATAGAAAAAACCAAGAAGAAATTATAAATTGAATCTTAGTATATGTCACCTACTATACTGCAAGGTCTGGGATGACCTTGAAAGCTATAACAATTCCACTTGCCAACCAGTGGAATCATGTGGCAAGCCGATGGAATCAATTTTTCAAGTTGAAGTGAATATTTATACTGGTCTCTAATAAACCTATTCACCCATTAAAAATTCACACTCGACCTAGATACCCCCTATCATATAAATATATCCCATCGTAGTGCTTTAAATCAACTTAAATGATTTTCATATATATATTTTGAATGTTTATCAATCTAAGGAGAATTAGTGATAAAATTGATTATGTTGTTCCTACTTTTTAATATCTCTCTTAACTTATTTCTTCTAAAAAATTCATCTTTCAAACATTATAACTCTCCCCCACTCTATCAATGAAATCTTTTTTATTTTTAAAAATAATTAATATAATTATTCAATAGTTTTGTTCAAAATAAAACCTCATTTTTCTTTCATTTTGGGTTCTTGGCTAGCTTTAAAACCAAGGCCTTTATTCTTGTGATCTGGGAAACTGCTAAAACAAATGTCTTTTTATTTGATTCTTGGATACTACTTAAGTATAGGGATTTTTCTTGTTTTGGGTTTCATGGATTCAACTAATTTCAATTTTTATTAATAAGATTCCTCTCATGTCATTGAGTGGGGGTGTAGAGGATCATCCTGATCTATTTTAAAATTTCCTTATCATATTTTGTGAATTTTCCTTTGTTTACGTTCTTCATTTTACTTTTTAATAGTTTTCATTTTAGTTAATCAATTAATATTTCATCATATCAATATATTAATCTCTTAACTCATTAAAATTAATATCCTTCTTAACTAATATATCATTTCCTCAATGTATATACTATTGAATTTCAATACACTTATCATTTATATTGTATTTACACTTTCATTAATTCATTATACTTATTCTTAAAATTTATAGATGCATGTAAAATAATTAATTTCATTCATGTTATCATTTTTAATTGAATAATTTTTTATATAATCTTTAAAAACATATTTTCTTTATTTTTATCATTGAAAGGAAAATCATCACCAATGTGCCTTCTAACTCGAAAGAAAAATTAATATTGATGGTTTAACACATCATGTGGAAGGTTGTTCTAAAATAATTATTTATCTAATGTATATGTAAAATGATGGGTATAATTATAATGAAATCTTATCAACCATTTTTAAAATGAGGTTTATCAAAGATAAAATTATTTTGATCGAAAAGGAATTTAGGATAAATTATAAAACATTCATTAATGAATTATGAACGTGAATCATGAAAAATTATAGCTTTTAGATTGAAATATAACGATTTCAAGATGAGTGGTGATGAAATAGGATGACTTATTCACTATATTCAGTGAATTTATAATAACCATTAAAGGGTTTTCTGAGAAGTTGATATATTCTATGGTTGTTAAAAAGATAATATATGGCTTGTCATAAAAATTTGATGAAATGATTTTTATACTCAAAGAATTTGATTGGAACACACATCCATTATATGATTTATTTAATATTTTTATTACTTATAAAATTAATAAATGAAGCATTTTTTTGGAAAAGATTAAACCTAATAAGGAATTATTCGTTAATGTTTTTAAAAAATAGAATAACATGAAATAAGTTTTCGAATATGAATATTATTTTAATAAATAATTAATCATGTATATGAAATTTTTAAAACTTATAACAATCATTTCAGGGTGCTTGAGAATATACGAAGTTAAACATCAACGGAATCTATCACAGAAGTTTTTGAATTGTGGATATATTTGATATTTGAAAAAAAATATTCAAAAGTTTAATGAAGAATAAAATTTTAAAGGTGAGGATAAGAAGACAAGATGTTCCTCAATAAATAAAGTTTCAAATTTATAAAAGAAAAAATTTCTTTTAAAAGGGAAAGATAAGAATATTTATAAGAACAAGAAGAAAAATATATTATCTAATTTTTAATATGATGATAGTAATGAGGATGAAGTAGGAAACAAGACTTTCATTCAAGTTGGTTAAATATTACTCAATTCAAAATTGAATGAGGAAAATCATACTAGTGGTATGAGAAGTGATGATGGAAGTGGGGAAGAAACAAAAATAAAGTTAATTTTCAAACAAGAACTATAGAAATGTCATTCAAATATAATAAAAACAGAGAAATTGAATAATAATTTGAATAAATATAGTTAATATTCTAGAAATAATAAAACATTTCATTCTAAAAAGAAGTCATAGTTGATAAATGAGATTGATAACTTTAAGAAAATACTTACTTAAAAGAAGGATATGAATTTTGGCATGGGGGAAGCTAAAAATAATGAGAATGATCTTAGAGGTGTTTAAATCAAATTTTTGGAAACAAAGATGTAATTGAACAAGTTTTAATCTTTCTTCCTGAATAATATTCTTGAATATAGAGAATCATTTAAGAAGATGATGATTTAAAATATAGATGTGATGATATATGAAGTGAACGTTAAATTTTTAGAAACAAAAAAAATTCTCATACTAAATGAAATTTGGTGAAGGATAACATAAAAGAGAAATTTTATATAATTAGTGATTTTAAAAATTCTTGATAGAAGAAATGAATAAAGAATATTGTGTTGGATGTATAGTATAATTTTGGTTATGATATTGGATTAAAAGATAATAATCTGAATATGGGGGAATATCATGCAACATATATTGGAATGAAAACAACTATAAAAGAAAAATATTCATTTTTTGGATAATTTTCATTGTATAAAATCATTGGGAACATGGAAATGAGAAGTATGTTTAATAAATAATATCAATTTATACCTTGAATTAATGGGAGGCATGGTTTTATGGGGACTAAAACAACTCAAATAAGAAAATTTTAGATACTATTTACAAATTAAAGAATGATGGATTGGAAAAATTATCAATCATCCACTATTGGAAAAATTGCTATTTGTGATGGGTTATTTGCGATGGGTTAGGGTCTCGTCGCAAATAACATATTGAAAGGGGGAATTTGTGACGGGACAATCCGCCCATCACAAATACTAGTTATTTTCGACGGGCGATAAGTTTCCATCGCAAAAGGTTTGGCGCGAAATACACTCCAAACCACGGGCAAGGGTATTTGCGACGGGTTCCTATTCTCGCCGTAAATACCCGACGACAGTTTTTTAGTATTTGCAATGGGATACCTGTCCCGTCACAAATACTTTGTCGGTAGGTACCCATTTCTGACGGGTCCCATTGCAAATAACTTTTTAATGACCCACTGTAATTAATCCGGGCAGAGGTCATTTGTGACGGGCCCCATCACAAATACACCGGTCGCAAATAATCTAACCTCTATATACCCCGGTCCTTTTTTCCTTTCATTTCACTCCTTTCTCAACTTCTCTTTCTATCGCTTCTAGAAAATTTTCTTCTAAACTTTTTCATAGTTTAAATTTTTAAATCAAAGCATAATCTACGACTTTGATACTCCGAAAGATTCAGTTTCAAGGTATTTATCTATTTTTTTATTGTTTAGTTAATTTATTTTATTTTAAATTATTTATATTTTTTGTTAATTAGATGTAATTTAATTAAATTAGAATAAGATATTTGTTTTTTCAGTATTTATTTTTATGAATAGTTATATCTAAGTGTTAATTTGTAATAAATTGTAATAATTACTAATAAATTGTAATAATTAATAATAAATCGTAATAAATTGTAATAAATTGTAACAAATAGTAAAAAATATAAATAATTTCTAAAAATTAGAAATAATTTGTAATAATTAATAATAAATCGTAATAAATAGTAAAAAAATAGTAACACATAGTAATAAATTATGATAAATAGTAATAAATATAAATAATTTCTAATATTTAGAAAAAATTTTGTAATAATTAATAATAAATCATAATAAATATTAATAAATTGTAATAAATTGTAATAAATATAAATAATTTTTAATAATTAGAAATAATTTGTAATAACTAAATAATTACAAATAATTAGAAATAATTAGAAATAATTAGGAATAATTTGTATAAATTAGTAATAATTAGTAATAATTAGTAATAAATTGTAATTATTTGTAATAATTAGTAATAATTTGTAATAGTTAGTAATAATTAGATAAAATTTGTAACAATTAGAAAAAATATGTAATAATGATAAAAAATTAGAAAAAATTAGAAATAATTAGAAATAATTCGTAATAATTAGAAATAATTCGTAATAATTAGAAATAATTCGTAATAATTAGAAATAATTCGTAATAATTAGTGATAATTAGTAATAATTCGAAATAATTAGTAATAATTAGAAATAATTAATAATAATTATCAATAATTAGTAAAAATTATCAATAATTAGAAATAATTTGTAATAATAAGTAAAAATTTGTAAAAACGGTAATAATTAATAATAATTAGTAAAAACTGTAATAATTAATAAAAATTAGTAGTAATTATTAATAATTAGTAATAATTAATAATGAGTAGGATTAATTAATAATAATTAGGATTAATTAGTATTAATTATCAATAATTAGTAATAATTAGTAATAATTAGAATTAATTATCAATAAATAGTAATAATTAGTTTTAGTTAAGATTAATTATCAATAATTAGTAATAATTCGAAATAAATTATAATAATTAGTAATAATTAGTAATAATTAGTAATAATTTTTAATAATTAGTAATAATTAGGATTAATTAGTAATAATTAGGATTAATTAGTAATAATTAGGATTAATTAGAAATAATTACTAATAATTAATAATAATTATCAATAAATAGGATTAATTGGCATTAATTATCAATAATTAGGATTAATTAGTAATAATTAGGATTAATTAGTAATATTTTGGATTAATTATCAATAATTAGAATAATTAGAAATAATTCTCAATAATTATGATTATTTAGAAATAAATTGTAATAATTAGAAATAATTAGTAATAATCAGTTATAATTTGTAATAATTAGTCATAATTATCAATAATTAATATTAATTAGAAATAATTATCAATAATTAGTAATAAACAATAATAATTAGTAATAATTATTAATAATTAGTAATAATTATCAATAATTAGTAATAATTGTCAATAATTAGTAATAATTGTCAATAATTAGTAATAATTATCAATAATTACTAATAATTACCAATAATTACTAATAATTGTCAATAATTAGTTATAATTATAAATAATTATGATTAATTAGAAATAATTAGGATTAATTAGAATTAAATTGTAAAAAGTAGAAATAATTAGTAATAATTAGGATTAATTGGTAATAATTAATATTAATTAGTAATAATTAGGATTAATTTGTAATATTTAGGATTAATTAGTAATAATTAGTAATAATTAGGATTAATTTGAAATAATTAGAAATAATTAGAAATAATTAGTAATAATTAGTAATAATTAGGATTAATTAGTAATAATTAGGATTAATTAGAAATAATTAGGATTAATTAGAAATAATTTGTAATAATTAGGATTAATTAGAAATAATTAGAAATAATTAGTAATAATTAGTAATAATTAGTAATAATTAGTAATAATTTGTAATAATTAGTAATAATTAGTAATAATTAGTAATAATTAGTAGTAAATCATAATAAATTCGAGTAAATTTATAAACTTGCACAACTTACATAGGATTGGTGGCATTCCTTTTGATCGATGCCTGAGATCCTTGCAACGTTTTCCCTCTAAAATCAATATAAAAAATCTGCTCAGACATACGTCGGAGTAGATTTTTCATAATTATTTAATTCAAAGAGAGATACAAGGTGGTGAGTTTTCAGACAAAAGAGGATCTTTTTCTCGATGACTCGTCCACTTGCAACTTTTTGCAATTGAAATCACTGTGAATAGTCTGCTTTGATGTATGAATATTCATTTTCATATGCACAAGAGCATGGAGAGTAGCGCGACGATGTCTCCCTGCTCTCTAACCTCATGCATACGAAAATGGATATTTGTACATCAATGTAGACATTTCATAGTGATTTTAGTCGTAGAAAGTTGCAAGGGGATGAGTCATCGGGCAAGTGAGCTACCTCCAATCCATTGAAAATTATGTCGCCGATAATTAACAATTATTAGTACAAAATACCTAAAATTAATAATAATTATTGGTATTTAGTATAAATTTTTATAAATAGGTGTAGATTAGTATAAACGCTTAAAATAGTATAAATAAATACAAAATAATAGAAATTATTATAAATTTCTAGAAAATAGAATTTAATTATCTTCTCTTTTTTGGATAGTGTTTATCTTATATATAATTATACAAAATAACTAATTATTTCATATTTTTTAGTAAAATATAGAACGAGGAAGTCAACCATAGTCATTATTAGATGATTGTGCTTGGATAAATAAGTGAAGGAATACAAATGGTTCTGGTTTAAATCTTGTATATATTGAGGGTGTTCAAGCTTTCTTATCATTTGTATCATCAAAGCCAAAATTTGTTTCAGAAGGGGTGATATTGATTTAACTCTTAAGTTGGAACCATCTCATTTATATGATTTATTGAGGTCCGCTAAGGATGTCTTATATCCTGGTTGCAAGATAAGAAAGTTTGAAGGAGTTACTAAATTTATGGCTATTAAATCAGATAATGGAATGTTGAATAGTTGTTTTGATCAGATATTTTCTTTGTTAAAAACACTACTACCTGAAGTAAATGTGTTTCCTATAATTTTTTATAAGAGCAAGAGGCTAGTTCATAATCTGGGTCTTGGTTATCAGAAGATTCTTACATGTTCAAATGATTCCATCTTATATTATGGTGAAAATGAGTCATTGGATAGTTGTCCTATATGTGGAAAATCAATGTATAAATAAGCTCAACCAGGGGAGTCTGTATTTGTTCCTATAAAACAATTGAGATATTTCTTGCTCACACCCAAATTGCAGCATTCATTTATGTCTTAAAACACAGCAACATTGATTTCATGGCACAAAACCCACTTTTTAACCAGTAAAAGCTTAAATCATCCTTCTAGTGGTGATTTATGGAAACAATTTGACCAAGTGCATCCGTTATTTGCTTTAGAATCCCAAAATATGTGATTGGGTCTTTCTACTGATGGTTTCTATACATTTAGTTCTTACGGTAGTCAGTATTCATGTTGGCCTATCATTATAACTCCATATAATTTACCTCTATGAATGTTGATGAATGATCCATATATCTTTTTGACCTTATTAATTCTAGGTCATCCGAAAAAGTATATCGATGTTTATTTGAAATCATTGATAGATGAGTTGAATTCACTATGGAGTAATGGTGTTAGTACATATGATGTTGCTGAAAAAAAACTCTATACTAAAAGCTTCATTGATATGGACAATTAGTGACTTCCTATCATATGGCACGTTATCTGGATGGAGTACACATTGTCCAAATTCATGTATATACTATATGAGATATAGCAAATCATGCATCTTTGTCAATGGAAAAAACCTTGTTTTTTAGACTATCATCACAGATTTCTTCAAACCAATCATCCTTTTCGATGAAATAAATATCATTTCAGAAAAGGAATAGTTGAAAAAGATGGGCCTCCAACAATGATATCTGGTACATAGTTAAAATAAATTTTATCTTAATTACCTCCCACCACATTTCGACCAATAATAAACCAACTGAAAATTGATGGGTTTGGAAAAGAGAACAATTTGATAAAATAGAGCATTTTTTGGGATTTTCCATATGGTTCTGATTTGTTGTTCCATCACATGTTGGATGTGATTCATATTGAGAAGAAATATTTTGATAATTTATTTCATACAGTTTTGGATACACTAGGTAATACCAAAGATAATGTAAAGGCATGATTATATCTTGCCCAAATTTGTAAGCGACCAGAACTTGAACTATTTGAAAATGTCAAATCACAGAATTTAATGAAGCCAGAAGTAGGTTATACACTTTTTGAAGAGATTTGATTATTATTTTTTCAGTGGATTTCATATTTGATACTTCTAGATGGTTTTGCTTCTAATTTGGGAAGATGTGTCAAGAAATAGTCATATTACCGAATTGAAAATCCTTGACTGTAATGTTTTAATGGAAATACTTCTGCCGATTGGATTAAGATGTTTGTTAAATACTATAATTTGGGATGTGATAACAAAAATATCATTTTTTGAGACATTTGTGCATCGACAACAGACTACGATGTCGTAAGAAAACTGTAAGAAGATGTCGTTTTAATTTTTATGTAAACTATAAAAAAATATTCTCATCAGGTTTTTTTGACTTAATGGAACATTTGATGTTACATTTACCTCATGAAACAAAATGTGGAGGTCTGGTACAGTTTTGATGGATGTATCCATTTGATATATGCATGTAGAAATTTAAAAAAAATGTATGTAACAAAGCATTAGTTGAAGGATCAACTGCAAAATATTATTTGAAAAAGGAAATTTCTTTTTTATTCTCTAATTACTTTCAATTTGGATATCCTTTAAAACAAAACTGCATGAGCCATAACAAGGTAAATGTTGAAGGTGACATGAGCAATCAATTATCAGTTTTAAATCAGCCCGAACTTAGCTTCTGTAGAGTTCATGAATGATAGATTTCAGATGATGAACATCACAGAGCTCATAGATATATTCTTCTTAACTATGAAGAAATTACACCATTTGTACTATGATTACTCCTATCACTTATTCTATAATTGTTATAACAATAAATTATCTTATTTTATTTGTTGGTTATATGATAATCATATCAAGAAATAGTTTCCACAAATTACTGCACCTTCTCTTGAAGAATATTTCCAAAAAAAATCCTTTTGGTTTCAAAAACTGGTAACATAAATTATTTTTCATTTCATATAAAAATAATGTTAAGACTTTATATAGTGATAATTATTTTAAAACTTTTTAGGTATCTCAACATGATGATAAAATTGATAATCGATTGTTCCTATTGAGTAACCAACCATTGAAAATGGTTAATTCTTATAATTCATATATGGTGAATGGTTTTCGATTTAATACACGTGCATATAGGGAATCAAAAAAACAATGAATAGTGGTGTTTTATTGAGAGGATCTCATCATAGAGAAACTGAAGTTGAATTTTACAGCATACTGGAAGAAAACATTGAACTTTGTTATCTAGTACAACATTACATAATGATATTTAAATATCATTGGTTGGATACTGAGAGAGTCTTGTGTGTTCATTTGATCCATGGAATCGTTGATATTAAATATAAAAGTATTCTTGCAGTAAATGAACTATTTTTATTTGATCATCAGGCACATCAAATTTATTATTCAAATTAATTTTCTACTTTAAGGGAGTTGGGTGATTAGTGGAGCATAATAAAAATTAAATCTCGAGAGAATCAGTTTACTGAATGTGAATGTGGTTTTCTGAAGTGCAAGGAATTGAAATTTTTCAAAAGATTGATCTAAATCCAAATTTTTCATGAAGAGACACAAATATCATTGATGATACCCCACATTTAAGGGCAGATGGTGACGATGATGTTAATGATATTACAACTGAATTTGAAATGACAAAATATAATAAAACTGAAACTAATATGGAAATTGATGATGCTGAGGAGGTAGATGAAGACATTGACATCGATATTGATAGCTATGAAGATGAGGATGAATATGGAAATTGACACAGTTAAATTTTGGTTATAATCATAAATAATATAAATCCATATATAATAGTTGTTTTCAACTGTTTGCAAACAACAATCATTTGGTGTTTCGGATGGATGAGGATCTATATCGTTTGTTATAGGAGGTCGATCTACCTTTGGATGAGCAGGAGGTCGGATCAGCCGACCCTCATATTTTTTGCAGTTCAGAGGGCACTTGGAGGGGGTGTTGTCTTGCTCGACTGATTATTCTAGACCATATCCTTGAGCGATGTTCACATCATGGGTTCGATCCACACACGCAGAGGTATGTTTACCTGTGTATTTTAGTAAGTTTTCATTAATTTATTTATATTATAATTGTTTGATTAATTTTTCTTTTTTCAAATCTTTATGCATATAGATATTGGACAGGGGAGCATTATATTGCGCCATTATTTTTCTGATGCATGGGTGTCATGGGATCAGATTCTCGTTGATGTTCAGCAGTGCATGTTCGAGTAATGGCTGGTACGTAAATAAATAATATTTATTTTGAAATTAATTTAATTAATAACTTGATATAATAAATTATTTACAGGTTTTTTGGTATCCCATTGATGAGAGAATGTGTGCAGCTATCAGAAAGGAATGGTGGGGAGCTATGCGTCAGCGTTGCACTCAGTTTTTACATAATTTGAAAAGGAAAGAAATGGAGAAAGTAGAAGTGAAGGAGTTTGATTAGACATGTCGCATACACCAACCTGATTATATTTTATCTCAGGTTTAGGATGGATTATGTACACACTAGTTGAGTAGGTGGTTTTAGAGTAGATCATGAGTAGGTCGAAAAATCGGGGGAAACAGGAGGTGAAAAATCGAGCTGGTAACCGTACATTCAGTACGCATAGAGATCATATGGTAAGTATATTTTTTTAAATATTGTATATAGCTTTAAATGTAAACGGTTTATTTTATATTCATATAGGCAGTCGCACAGCCCAATATTACGAAGTACGATGTTTATATGATGATATACAGTGATCCAGCCACTGAGGAGATTAAAGGTTCTTGTCAGCATCAGATTGTGGTCAATATAAATTCCTTTTGAGTTTTAAATTTAACTACAAATAATATTTTAACTATTTTAATTTTAAATTTTAATTGAAGGAGTTATATGTGGTTGTGACATCTTAGACACATGTTGAGAGTCATGCCGAGATTGATGGTCAGACCAGTGCCCCCCAATTTGAGGAGGTATCATGGATGCAAGTGACCCAGTATGGCTTCGAGAAAGGTCGATTTGTTGGTATCAGCTCTTGAGTGACCCCTAGGGGTTTTTATGGAACCTCTATGATGTTGTTATTCATCTCGAGAGGAGATTATAGAGATTCATCATCATATTATGCACAGTATCAGGAGAAACTATGATCTCAGAGTGAACTTATAGAGACTATGCGTAGGGAGTAGGAGATGTGTTAACGGCAGTAGCAGCAGTAGGAAGAGTTCCTATGATAGTATCAGCAATAGTAGTAGGATATACCATATGAGATGCGTTGATGGTGGCAGTAGTAGGATCATAAGTATATTGAGTACACGCAACATCAGACTCGCAGTTTAGGGATGGAGTTCCCTCCACCATCTCATCCAGCTCCTCCAAATGACCCTCCCCCTCTGTGATGTAGTTTTATTTTATAATAAAACATTTGAATGTATTTTTTTGTAATATTAATTATATAAAGTTTTAAATAGTGTTTTTTTTATATTGTATTGAATATTACAATTTTTTATTATTTATTTAATTTTTTATTATATTTATTATTTTATTAACTAATATATTTTTATATTTATTCAAATAGTCACATTTTTATTATATTAATAATATTAATATTATTATTATATTAATTAATTATTTAATAATTAATTTTATTTTACAAATATTAATATTATTATTTTATTTATATTAATATTATATTATTATTATTATTTTATAAATAATTTTATTCTATTAATATTAACATTATGATTTTATTTATATTAACATTATATTACTATTAATTTTATTTTTTTTAATTTATTTTTTTTAAAATTTTCAATTATTTGTGACGGGCCCATCGTAAATACTATTTTTGACGGTCCATTGCAAAAGAGTTCATTTTTTATATTTCCATCAGTAGTTGTAATGGACCATTATAATTAATAATTACGACTGGTGGCTGGGTTGTTGTAATAGAGTTCTTTAAAAAATTTCCGAATGTTTTTTGCGATGGTGATAGCTGTTGGAACCAAGGCTTCTCGTTGCTAATAATGGAGGTTGGTTTGTGTTTGTTTCCAATATGCACATGGATGACTAGGTAGTTTGCAAAGAATATGGTCATACATTTGAGGCTGAAAGCAGTATTAAAGGTGGTGCAGTTTTTCAGTGTTTGCCAAAAAATTTGGCCTCAAAAATCGAGATTTTGGTAACGGTCTGCAGCAACAGTGTGTGGTGAGGGTGTGCGGTATGTGGTGAAGGCGTGCGATATGCGGTGAAGGCTCGCAGTATGCAATAAAGGCATGCAGTACACTGTGAAGGTGTGCGGCATGCAGAATAGTGCAAAAAACTGAAAATAGTTCACAGCGACGGTATGCGGTGAAGGCGTGCAGTACGTGAAATGTTGCCGAAAACAGTTCACAGCAACGGTATGTGGTGAAGAGCTGCAGTATGTGGACTAACTAACATATGGTACGCAGAAGGTTAATGGTATGAGGTAAAGGTTCATAGTTCATAGGATTTCAGTATGCGGTGGAGGCTAACAGTATGCAGATGTAGTTTAGTTTACAGTGAAGATTATCACACATTGAAAATTTGGGTAAATCATATTACTGAAATTTTCAGAATTATGTGCCTATTTAAGGAGAAGTAATCCCATTTGTTAAGGGATGATATTGGAGATTAAACTTTTAGGAAGAAATTCGGTAAAGTTCTAAGTGGTACGAGGAGGAGAAGACGGTACGCGAAGAGAATCATCCGCGTAAGGAAAATAGTTTGTGGAAGAGAGAGTGGTTCACACAAGAAGATATCGTTGTACGCGACTGAGCAAGGTAGTACATAGATCAGGACAGTACGCGGAGGAGTAGATAAGTATGCCGAGTAAGGCAGTATATGGAGAAGGATAGTTCGTGGAGGAGTCAAACGGTATGTAGAAACTGCTAGATGGTATGCGGAAACAGTTGAACAGTACGCGGAAACAACAGTAGTACACGAAAATAGCAGCGGTATGTGGAAATAGTATAAGTACGTAGAACACTCAAGGAAGCCTAAAAATTAAACAAATCAGTTTTTGAAATTAATTTCCATAACATATCAGTGTATGGGAAAATAAATTATATATGTAGGTGATTACGAGACTTCAACAGAGCATCCTTTTACAGTTGAGTATGCATGATCTAATGTTAAACCATTTAAGCGACCTTCAAGTCATTAAAATAAGTTAAGATTATTCGAAGGCAGTGAGAAAGGGGGGGTCGGAAAAAGTGATCTGAGGGATGCAGTGTGCTATCCCTGAAACCTTGTAAAGGCAGGGCACCTAGCATAGAGTGACTGTGCTAAACTCTTGTAATATACAACTTGTGAAGATTAGTGGTTTTGGTAAGACTGAAACACTGTCGGTGTATGCTTTTTGGACTTAGACCTTAGTGGTTAAACAAGTAAAATTTTTGTGTCATTTCTTTTCATGTGATTGTTTATTTTATGCACTTCCTCTTCAGACAGGTTTAACAAGTTCCTACCAACGTGGGAACAAGATCTATCAGTTTAAAATAAAAAGTTGACACTCTGATTCACCCTTCCCCTCTCAGGGTGTTTCAAGGTCCTTCAATACTTCCGATTGAAAATAATAAGTTTTTATGATAGAACATCGCAAAAAAGTAATATTTTCAAGGTCGTTTTCTATAACAGATCATTTACGACAGGACCCCGTCGCAAATGACCCATCACAATAATCCATTTCTCTAGTAGTGATCTAAGGATGTATTTCAGTGATTTTTTCAACTATGTCACATTATTGAATAGTATCTCACTATACTATGTAATCAGCTAAGTATAAATTGAAATAATCAAAATCCTGAGAACAATATGGATAATAGAAAGAAGAATAAAAAAAATTTTAATATGGAACTCAAAGAATCCAAAAAAATGTTAAAATATATTGGAATATCGATGATATTTACAAAAAAAATATGTTATATTAAGCTCTTTAAGTATTATGTAATGTGTAAGGACGTATTGTTTTCCATGAACGGAAAATCATTTTTTTCTATTTTCTAAAGGTCAGTTTAAGGGTTGTCGGTACCCAATACAAGACTTCACCACTGCCAATTCGCCACTTCAAAACATCCAGATCAAAATCAAAATTCAAATTTTCAAAACAGAAATCATGAGACAGGTGCCTCGAGCCTCGCACCTACCATCATACTATACACCTAAACTGCGCCTCGATCCGGAACCCATCACCACACGCCACCATTAACAACAGGACGCCGGTTGGACCATCAGTTGTCATCGTTGCCGAAGCATTGTCAAACCACCACCTTCATCACATCTACCGAGGATACAAACAATGATGCACGATCCACGAACTGCTTCGATACCAAATAGAAAACATATTCATCTACATCAATCAAAGTGCGGGTGAGCTCACCATCATCCGTCGTCACCACCATTGACGATTCAGAACCAAAAAACCAACCCTCCATGGAAAAGAACAACCAGGTCAAAATCGGCAAGCAAATACACCAAATCCACCACCAGATCAAAACAAAACAACGTAGAACAATTTCCCTAAACCAAAGAAACCAACTCAACAACTAAACTGCATCTCAGAAAGTATCAATAAAACCTACTAAAACCATTAAAAAGAAGAAAAAACAGTATAAATCACCCTAAAATACCGGCCGAGAACCCAGGCGAAAGCTGAATCCAGATCCCATCGCCACCATCCGTAATGCCCACAGAGGACACGCTCCACCACCTATTGCATGCATCCACTGATGAGGCGGCTCCCTCAACCCGTATAAACTGGGACTCGGCCTCTGGATAGTTGTGCCACCGTGAAACCCTGTCTAGAAAGTGAAGTCGAGCAAAGATGCTAGAAAATTCAAGCGCACCGCATAGATGACTGAGCCAAGGAGGCCGTCGTCGCGAACAGCGAACCAAGGAGAAATAACGGAGCCTTAGCAGGGATAGGAAGGCATCAGTGATGGGAAATGATAATTTTCTCAATTTAATAGGATTTATTTCAATTGTAATTAGATAGGTCATGCTAAAATTGAATTATACATTGGATGGGTTAAAAAATGCACTAAGTGTGTCACAAAAATAAGATTAAATCAAAAAATTAGTGTTTCATAGTAATTAACTTTTAGAGAATAAGTTAAAATTGGATATATCTGGATGAGTGGACAATAAATACAAGATAACTTTTTTGAATTCAGTGGTGCTAAAAATTTCTTCTAGTTGATCTTGATGGAAGAAAACTAATTGAAACATAAAAAACATAGTTTTATTAGTCAAACAAATAGTATAATACTTACTAAAGGTAATTCAGGTGACATGACTATAGTAAAGTTGAAATGAAATTGGATGTTCTCGATAGTATTCATACAATAAAGTAGAGATTCAATCTTTTCACTCATATATCTCATTCATTAATATTTTTTTGGGATCATGAGGAAGTAATTGACTAATAAATATAAGTTTTTTAATTTTTTATTAATTGAATGATATAATATGCATTATATTCATGATGAAAACGTTGTCGGACTTAAAAATTTTTATGAGTTTTTAAATTAGTGAAGAAAATTAATATGGGATCTCTTTGAAGAATTTATAGATGAATAATGTTAAAAAATATATAAGTGGAAAATTTGACATATATATATCATAAAAATCATAGTATTTATAATGAATTGTACACTATATACTCACCAAACATTGTTACTGAATAAAAGAATAAATTTTTAGCATAAAATATTCACACCATATTGTATGATCATGGTACTTTTTGATTTTTTTTCTAAAGGAAATATATTTATACTATAGTTTAGATTAATTTTTTCTTATATTGCCTTAATTATGATATGTCACTATATGGTATTTATTAAAAGAATAAAACATGAATGAGATACTTTGGTATATTTAGTATCCATTGTGTTATCAAGTAGAATGGTTTTTTTTGGAAATTCTAGAAAATAATTATTGAATATAACTTCATTAATTATCTAAAAAATAAAATATGATATCATTTCTATAATAAAGATAAAAATAATTAAATTATAGAGTGATGATGTAAAAGTATTAGAGTACTCGAAAAAATAAATTCACACATCATGAATCATATTCATGAATTTAGGATTCTAAATTATAATATATTAATAAGAAATATGATGTTTCTAAAAATAGTGGTACATTTGATTAAGAAAAGGATAAAGATAATGAATCACCCATTTATAGTGATAAAGAACAATATTGTTAAACATATCCAATGATAAGAATAATTTTTTAGGTCTATAATATTTTTTTAGATCAAGGATATTAGAATCAAACTACGAGAACTTTATGGAAAAAAACACATACCTCATTTTCTTCTTAGGTTGTGTCAATAGATATGATGTTTCCTCTCTTGTGGGATAGGATAATAAAAGATACATCAATAAATTGAGAAATACCGTTCAGTATTCTTGATCATTTAACATTGATGTAAAGTATCCCATTATCAAAAAGTTAGTGGATCAATGTGTGTTTAAACTAGTGTATTTTCTAAATAAGGATAAAATAAAATAAGTTTTCACAAAGCTACTACTGAAGATTTCAATACAAAAAATGTGGTTAATAATGGGAGTTCATTATCAATCCATTCAAGGATAAGGTAGGTTGATTCTATCCCATATCTTATTATTTTTTATTTATTTGTCCGAGGGGGATTGGAATAACATTAATTCACTGAATATTTTTTTCTATATTGATTAATATATATTTAATGTTTATTTATAAAAGTAATAATATATAACTATTTTGTGTGTGTTGCAAAATCTTGTAAACATTTCTAATATTATTCTGAGAGTGTTTAGATAATTATTCTATTTAGATCATGTATGGATGGTTCTAAAAATGATAAATTGGGGAATATTAGATTTTCAAGAGTTGTATACAAGTCTATTTTTTTCACCCTAATAGAAAAAATTATCATTATTATTCATAGTCATTTTTTCAATATTGATATCAAAGGATTTCCTATTTATCTCTCTTGATTTTGACGAAGAAATATGAGGAGGATATTATCTTGATCTTGTGAGAAATCCCAGAATTGTTCTTTGTGGAGAGAATTCTTTTGGGAGGAGAGGCATTGTGCACAAAAAATGACCCCCCATTTAAAATTATCTTAACCACGAATATATGGAAGAAGACTTAGGGTTTAATATTAATTAATTTCATAGAGATATTTAATAATATATTAAACATATATATACCCCACACTATGAAAAATAGTCATATTTATTTTTTTACTTCTTGTAAGGCACTAACTAGTATGATGATTAAAATTATTTTATAGTATTATAGAGAAATATTTAAAATCGAGCCAATTTCTATTCCTCATGCCCTCTTTGAAATTTATTGAATTAAAAAAATAAATATTTAAATAAATTTTATTCATTAATTCAATAAATAAATATTATTTTTACATATAATAAAATAGATATTTATTTAAATATTTTCATAACTGACTAAAATATTCCTTAAATGAATAAATATTCATTTATCTACATGCGAATAAAAGGAGATAAATAAATATTATATATATGATAATTAAATTATTACCATGAAAATTTAAATTTATTTAATATTTAAAAATAAAAATCCTAGATAAATATTAGTTATTTATTTGAAATATGATATTTCTTCTGACTGTTATGTATAAATAATATTTTACTATGATCAAGGGACACATTTTTTTCGGACAATCTAGGACTCTTCCAAAGTGGTATTAGGAGAGCTTTCTAAAATTATAATATTACTAAATAGAAATGATTCAAGGAACCCATAGAGGAATAAGATGTTTCCCAATGACAACAACCACAGATGAATACTCATTATGCAATATAACCCCTTTATATTGATATCTCAGAATAGAGGTTTCATACTTCTGTCATCAAACTATATGATTGATATATATTTCTCTAAATTTTTTAAATGAATTCATCAATACACCATGATCATGGAATATATTTTGATTGTTTCATTTTATTCAAAGGTAAAATATATCAAGTTACTTAACTATGTAAGGGTAATTCCTTCCCTAACTTTTATTAATAACATAACACTTGTGATGTACTCAACACACCCAACTTTACTATGAAAATATGTCGATATAGTTTATGAAAATACATATATGTATGTGAATCATGATATATATTAACAATAATATTAATACCTAAGTGACATTAAATATGTTTATAGACAGCAATATCCAGTGATCCATAAACCTATGGAATTTCTACTAGAGGATTTGTTCTCATAATTTCCCATCTTATAGATTACCATGTGAAACATTTATTAGATGAAATCAAATATTCTTTTGATTACTCAGACATAATAATAAAAATATTATTTGTCCCATCAAAGAATGGTGTCCCACTATAGAGAAGTATTTTATAATATCATCATATCACTTTATGGTTCTTAACATAAGAGGTTAATACTATGACGTTATAAGTGTAGTAGATATTTGAGGACATTATCACATTAATTTAACACAATATAGTAATATATATTATTCAAGATATTTAATATAAAGATAATATCGTGTAAAAATCTATTGGTTCTATAATACTGACTCAAAAAGAATCCTATATGGAATAAAACCAACCATTAATGAATTTGATTTTTTAGCACTCACATTATTTTTATACTTGTTCTAATAAATTGATTTATTCAAGGGGAAATCCATTTTTTCTTTTCTAGAAATTATGTATCATATAACCTCACCACTCTAAGAAAAATATCTCAATATATGATACATACATAAAATTTGTTTCATCTACTGATGTGACATTGTATCATTTTACAGTGGTACCACTACATTATTATCATAGTTGTGAATTTTTAGATAGGGTGTCATATGTCGGTGCCTCGAACAGGTGGACACATGGCCTTAGGCATGAATCCCCATACAATAGAGACTGTTGACTAGCAGCGAGGGTCCAATGTTGATCATGGGGAGACTATACCATATTTATCAGAGTAATACCACAAAATAAAAAATTAAGGAATGACCAAAAGACATATAAGTATAAATAGGATAATACCAACAACACAAGATGAGAAAAACTAGAAACATAGTATCAAATCTGAATTGTATGTATGCCTTGGAAATATATGTGCCAAGTGTTAAAATGAAAACCAAAAATTAATGAAACTAATGACTCCAAAGTGGTTCCAAAATCACATTTATTTTATTCATCCAAGCTCCATCCCAAATAAGTCATCTAACACAGCTCATTTTCACTTATCTTGTCTAGTAAACATGAAGTCTATATGGGAACTGATTAGGAAACATGAGTAGGGTGTGAGTAAAACTCAATAGGCCACCACCAAGGTTATCTAAAACAATATCCAGTAAATATCATGTGTATAAATTTTCATAATAAATACATAAATGAAATTAAGTGAATTGTTTAAAATTATTCAATTGATCTTTATTTAACTATATAACACTTGGGTTCTTGAGGACATCGGAACTATCAATATCTACTTTGGCTCATGTGAGAGTCTGAACTATCCCTGAGGGATGTCTTATAACTGAATTCCATTGATACCATTCATTATCAAAATTCACATATGAATTACACTTTTACCATTCATTATCAGAATTCACACTATGTGCTTTAGATGTAGAAGTCCATGTACCACACATGATTACCACATGTGAATTCCATGTTTACCATTCATCATTTACATTGTGGGCTTTTGATGCAATAGACTATATCCCACACATAGTCTTCACATGTGAATTCCATTATTACCATACATTATTTCTTATCACACCATGGGAATTTTATACATCTCCCCATTTTCCACACAATATTATCAAATTAATTAATTCAATATGTAATTAATAAATTCTAAATATAAACATTTATTAATTAATTAGGAAAACAATTATTCATAAATCACAATCTCAACATCCAATAATCAATTCGACAAATAATTATTCATAAATCAAAATCTCAAAATCTAATTATTAATGCAACAACTAATCATTCATATTCACAATATCTATATATCATAATTAATTCAAAAATTAATTATTCAAATTCATAATCTTAAAATACCATAATTAATTCAACAATTAATTAATCAATTTCAAAATTTCAATATCTCCATTACACAATTCAATTAATTAATAAATTAATTAATTTAGCAAAGAACTCTATTTTTAAACATATAATTGAAATTCTATTATTACATACACAGAATTGAATTCAAAACATAGAGATTTAAATTAAATACCACCATCCTCAAAATTGATGTAGAACACTCACCACTGGAAAACACCAATTTATATAATATGGTCAAATCAACAATGAAAGAAGAAATCTAGACCAAAACCTAGGATCCAGATCAAAACCCAAACCCACAACTATCAATGGTTTCACTATTCTTCAGAAGGAGGAATAGAAGGGATCAAAAGTAAAAAAGGGATCACCAAGTATCTATATCCAATATAAAATGATCATAGATGTAGAAATTTCTCAAAATATCCTAAGAGTTACCCTAAGATTAGAGGAGGAGATCTGTATCAAAAAACAATTGATAATTATAGTGCAAAACATGCTTAAAACAATAGTTTTAGAATTTATATGGCATGTATTGTGATTACACATCTTGTAAATATTTTAAATTTATTTCATTGAGAACCCATCACCACAAAATTATTTTATTAAAATCCTCGAACAATTACACGACGTTTAATACCTTTACACGACATTTAAATTGTCCACAATTTATTTTTCATTCCATTTTCCTTTTAAACATACCAAACCTCTTTTAAGGTTTATCATCTAACAAAGAACCCATGAAACACTTAACCCATTTATACACAGACTTAAAACTCATAAAGAGATATACACGAAAAAATATGGGATCTTACAATCTTCTCACCTCATAACAACTCATCCTCGAGTTGTACTTCCATTTATCTATAAAATCCTAAGTCAGAAAGAATGGGGAACTGGGCCCTCTTATCTACTGATATCTCTCATGTTTTCTCTTAAACCCATCCATGTTTTCATAATACTCGAACTATTGGCACAGTGTTTCACTGATTCACTTTCTCACTAAAATCCAACACATGTGTTGGATGCTCCTCAAAGGATGAATCTATCTCACACTAAACATCATTCACATTGATAACCTGATAATGGTAAGGGTGATACTTACAAAGTTGTGATACATATAATATTTCATGTATATAACTATATATCTATGGAAGAGCCAACTGGTACGCCACTAACCTAATTCTCTCCATAATCTCAAATGGTCTGACGAATGTGGGTGTCGGCTTGCCCTGCCTCCATATCCTACGTTGACCTAATCATGGTGAAACTAGTATAAATAAATTATAACACTCTATGAACTCTAGGGTTCATTGATTTATATCATCATATTACTATTGTATACTCTGATCTATATCCATATGCTTCTGAATAATCTAAACCTACTATAACATCTCCTATATGAGACTTGGTCCCAATAGCTTTGACTCACCTACCTCCATCAATCATATAGGTGATCAGCATGAAATACCCTAATGTTATTAATATGGTAACATCTATATTGTCACATAATAACTGTTATTATAGGAAAATTCCATTAAATATAGGTTCTTCTCTCAAGATCCAGGTAATTCAAGAACACACAAACTCAACATATCCTCAAGAACTTGTATTGTTTTCTTTGACTTCCCATATGTATATGGGTGGAATGTTGTACTTAGTAAAACCTATATACCAAGAGCCTTTTGTAAGTCCTTATAGAATCTAAAAGTAATTTTTGAGTCCATATATGAAACAATATTCTATTTCACCCAGTGTTGACATACTATATCCTCAATATACAAATATCTCATCTACTCCATAGAGGAAGTCTCTTGTATTGATAAAAAATGCACTACCTTTGTCAATTGTTCCATGATCACCCATATAGCATCATTATTCTCAGGTTTCCTTAGAAGAACCATGAAAAAAATCTATATTTACATCATCCCACTTCCATTCAAGAATGGGAAATGCCAACAGAAAACCATGAGGTCATTGATTCTCATCCTACACCTGCTAACAGGCTTATCATCCTGTCACAAACCCTATTATCTCCTTTTATCATCCCCAACTACCAAAACTGTCATTGCGTGTCATGATAAATTTTGTTCACACCTATAAATACCACCCACTTCGAGGCATAAAATCTATACACCAGATCCTCTCACATAATCATTGGCACAAAAACCAAATTCCTAACATAAATAATCTCATCCTTATCTATTGCCCAATCAGAAGGTGACTCTACACCTTCAAGGATTTCCCTCAAGTTCAATCACTCCAGATCCTCATACTGACAATCTCTAATACATCTCAAAATTGTAGACTCCACTAAAACTAACATTATAGTTATCTTTTTCTAACTCCCCTGAACCACCACATGTATCTCATCTAGAAAATTCATCATTTTCCACTCAACACAGGACTTCTGAACAACCAGAGTATGAGTTTTCCTACTCAAATAGTTAGCCACACTATTTCCATTCCCCATAATATATGCTATCTCAAAATCAAATGATTTCATATACTCAACCCATCACCACTAATAGATATTAAAATATTAATTTTAAAAGATATACTTTATTCTCTTGTGATCCATATACATAGTAAACTTTTTTACCAATAGATAATTCCACCAACACTTCAAAGCCTAAACAACTACTGCCAACTCAAGGTCATGAATAGGGTAGTTCCATTCATGTGGAAATAACTACTAAGACCCATATGCTAAAAATAGATCTCCATTTATCAACAATGTTGTAATAAATATTCTATAAGTGTTAGAAAACATTGTATACTCCTCACTTATATCGGGTAGGATCAACATTGGTGTTGATGGAAATCTCTTATTCAGCTCCTGGAAATAATTCTTTCATACTTAGACTATTCAAAAATTACCCCCTTCCTGATTAATCTCAATAATGGTGCTACTAAATGAGAAAATTCATGAATGAACCTCATATAATATCTAGCTAATCAAATAAGATACAAATTTTGAATACGTTCATGGGATGATCCCATGAAACAACTACCAAAACTTTCTATTTGTCCATCGAGACACCTTCCTCTAAGATTATGCAATATAAGAAGTGTACCTAATCAATTAAAATGTAAAACATAGATAGTTTGGGGTTAATCTAATTATCTCTCACTATACTCAGGAAGATGACAAGGTGTTGGGCATGATTGTCAAGAGCCTTAGAGTACAGTAAGATATCATCCACAAACACCACCGCAAACAGATATAGGTATGGATTGAAGATTATTTTCAATGAGGATATAAGAATTATTAGTTCCTTTATCAACACAAATGACATTATGAAGAACTCATATAGGTCATACCTTCTTTGGAAAGCAGTCCTCGGTATATCATAAGGACAAACTCACAACTGATGATACCATGGTCTCAATTATATCTTTGATAAGATGAAATCTCCTCTTAATTATTCAAACAGATCATCGATATATGGAATTTGATATCGGTTCATTACAATCATCTTGTTAAACTTCAAGTAATCAACACATAATCACAAAATCCAGTTGACCTTCTTAGAAAACAAAACTGGAGAACCCCATTGTGATGTACTCGGTTGGATAAACCCCTTATCTTTCAACTCTTATAGCTAAGTCTTGATCTCTTGATGCTACACTGGTTCCATTTTATATGATGTAATATAAACTGACTCATCCTCTGGCATGAGCTCAATAATAAATTCCATATATCTCTTAGATGGAAGCCTTGATAAGTATTATGGAAACAAATCCTAAAATCTTTCCCCTATAGGTTGAAATACCTCATTCTTTACATCCCGATAATATGGGAACAAACTAAGAACCTAGGGTAAATCTCCCCTAGATTCTAGTGAATGGGCCCTACTTGACTCTCCTTGATATCCCACTCTCCATGATGAACATAATTTTCACCCTCATGAGACTTAAACATCACTCTTCTATGGAAACAATCTACGTGGGATCTTTATGATACTAACTAATCCATGTCTATAATTAGGTCAAATCCTGACATATCATGAATATAAATATACCATAGAAAATGATAGTCCCCAACCATGATAAAAAAACCTTTCACAACCAGATTTCTCTTGACCGTACCCCTGATGACGTATCTATTGTGAATACCCCTCTCATGAACTCCACTTTTAGGCTCAAACCATTCACAAGTTGTGCAGAAATAAAATTATGAGTGGAACCATTATCAAATTGAGTACTAGTTACTGTGAGATATATATGAATAGTACCTCTGATTGTCAATAGTCTAGCCTTTCTAAATAGAACTCTACCACAAGATAGACACTCTACTGGTGGTTGGGGGAGCTATCTCTAGAATCGTCCCAACCTACCACACTGGTGATAAATCAGTCATGTAAGATCTTTAGTTATTGATCTCTTTATATGGGTATTTTACTTCCCATTACTCTAGATAATGTTTCGTAACGATGCTTCCTACTCTCATAATTTATACCTCTTAACCATCCATCTGGAACCACCTATCCTGTAATGGAAGACTCCCTCAGGTTCCTCTCACCTACGAGAACCTAATCCACCACCTTAGAAAACTTCATTAAAGTGACCAATATAGTTCTTCATGGAAGACTCCCTCAGGTTCCTCTCACCTATGGAAGACTCCCTCAGGTTCCTCTCACCTATAATGGAAATGTATTATGTATCTATCTCATACCCCGCAAATGCTAGAGAAAATCATTGAAAATCTATAAAGTGACCAATATAGTTCATCATGGATATACTCCCCTGATTCAACCAAATAACTCTTTATATCTACTTCCTCAGAATATCTGGATAGAAATTCTCGAGGAACTTCTCCAATAAGTCATATCATAACATACCCTCAGCATGTTGAGTCTAATCTGAATGTCCCACTAGTTCTTCATTGATCCTTGTATTATATAAGATTTTATCTTGACCTTATTCTTAGAAAGATCCTCCAAATGGTCATGTATTTTATTGGTGGACTTAATCCAGAACATAGATCCCTTAGTTCCACCCTCTCTGGTAAAATTCAAAGGGTGATGCAACTAGAACTCATACATCAATTCATGCATGATTTTAACAACATGATCTAGGTAACTTTCCATAATTTCATGAAGTGAGAAAAAATCACTTGGGACTTCTTTTATTCTTCCTCAATCACCAATACGGGTGCCTAAGGTTCCACTAATTGAGGATCATATCTATCCATGTCCTCATTTCATTCTCTCAAAAACGGTCATCAAGGAGGTATATCTCTATAATGCCAAACACATGTCTCAGGACACAAAAAACCATATCATCACATTTACATAAGAGGAAAACATAACAAGGAACAACAATTATTTTTCCCCTTACCCATCAACAGGGTCAAAACTGAGGAGCTATCACTATCCTTAGCCATATTATGTCTAGGTCATGTTTAACCAAGGGTAAACCCATTTTCAGTTTCCTCATTTAGAAACTCATTTGTTCTCATTTTTTATCATTTTTCACTTTCAATATCATATTAGGCACCATTTTCAATTCAATTACACAAAAAAGGAAAAATAGTTTATGTTTAATAACTTACCCAAAACCTGTTTTCCCATGTGTGCCTAAAATTATTCATGCCACAAAAGTATCAGGATTTCTTAGAATGATGAAAAAATACTCTTCTCTCATAAAATACCAGGCTATGAGTCAAATCATTGAAAATTTAAATGAAAATTATCAAATCACACAATAATTACATCACTCAAGGTGAAATAAAATTTAACTATAATAACAAATACCAATAACAATATCCCACCCTAGGTACTTGGGTTTCCCTAGTATATGGGTCTGAAACTCCCATGCATGATATCATGTCCAATTCCAAACTCTTCTTAGACTCTTGTATACATTTCCAAAATATTAATTCAAAATAAAAGTAATGAAAACTCATATCATACCACTTTATGAAATCTTATACTTGGTTCAACACACCTATGTCATGAACCAGTGGGCCACATGACTTTAGGTGAACCTCCCCGTACACTAGAGCCTATTGACTAGAAACGAGGGTCTAATTTTGATCATGGGGAGACTATAGACTCTTTATTAGAGTAATACCACAATAGAAATTAATAATAAATAACCAAATGACATATAAGAATAACCAGGCTAATACCCACATCACAAGGTGAGAAAATTTTGAAATAAAATGTCAAATATGAACATTAGATATGCCATTCTAATATAGGTTCCATGTGTCAAAACGAAAACATAAATTTAATGACACTGATGACTTCTAATTGGGTCCTTAACCACGTCTAGTTCTATCATACATGATCCATTATAAACCTACAATCTAACATAGGGACTTTTTTCTTGTTATGTCATGCAAACATGAAGTCTATTCAGGTACCGATCAGGAAGATGGAGTAGGGTGTGAGTACAACTCAGTAGTCCACCACAAATGGACTCTAAAACAATATCAAGTCAATAATAAGTGTATTTATATTTATATTGAATACATCAAAGAAATAATGTAAATAGTTTATATTTATTCAATTAATCTTTAGTTAACAACATAAAAACTAGATTCTCGAGGATACCTGAACTCTCAATACCTACTTTGTCCCATGATGGAGTCTGATCTATCCCTAGGGGATGTCATATAACTGGATTCCATTGTTACAATTCATTATCAAAATTCACATGTGAATGTTATTGTTAGAGTTTTTTGTCACAATTAACACTATATAATTTTGATGCAGCATACGATGTCCCACACATTATTATCACATGGGAATTCCATAGTTACCATTCATCATTTCTTATAACATTATGGGATTTTTATGCAATAGACTTTGTCCCACACACAGTCATCACATGTGAATTCCATTATTACCATTAAACATTTCTTATCACGCTATTGAATTTTGATGTAGTAAACCATGTCCCGCACATGATTATCACATTAATTAATTCAATAATTAATTCACCAGTTCACAATCTCAACTTCCAATAATTAATTCAACAATTAATTATTCCTAAATAAAAATATTAACATTCAAAAATTAATTCAAAAATTAATTATTCATAAATCATAATATCAACATCAAATAATTTATTCAACAATTAATTATTCATAGTCATGATCTCTATATCCCCTAATTAATTGAAAATTTAATTATTCAACTTCACAATCTCAATATCCAATAATATATTGAACAATTAATTAATACATTTCAAAATATAAATATCTCTATTTCCTAATTCCCTTAATGAATTAATTTACCAAATTAATTAATTCAATCAATAACTCAACATGATAATGATCTAATAGAAATTCTACAATTACATACACATAATTGAAATCAAGACTTTGGGATTTGATTTATAGACCACCTACCTCAAATTTGATGAAGAACATTCACCAAAAGAAAACCCAAATTGATGTAACATGGTTGAATCAATAATGAAATACGAAATCTAGACCAAAACCTAGGATCAAGATCAACCCCCAAACCCTCAACTATCAAATGTTTCACTACTTCATTAGAAAAAGGAGGAATGGAAGGTAACCAAAGAAAAAACCGATTACCAGGTATTTAGAACCAATCTGAAATAAACAGAGATGAATAAATCTCTCCAAATATGCTAAAAGTCACCATAGGGGAGAAAGATGAGATTTATACTCGAAAAAATTGAGAATTCAATCCTGAAACATGGTTAAAACAGTTGGTTTGTAATTTACATGATCATAAATGTGACTACAATGAATTAAATGTTCTTAATGGAATTGACCGAAAAACTCGTTACCTAAGATTTATTTTATTAAAACCATCGAACAATTACATGACGTATAATACCTTTATAAGGCATGTAAATGTTTTATATTTAATTTTTCAGACCATTTTCCTTTTAAAAAAATGTTCCTATTTTAATGTTTATCATCTCACCAAGAACCCATGAAATAGTTAACACATTTATAATAGGACTCAAAACTCATAGATATATTTACCTATAAAAAAGGAAAGATCTTACAAAAGTATAGTTTTATCAGGTTATTACAACTAGGAACCAAATAAAGATCATAGATAAATTTATATGTCCAAAAAAACTTTTTGACCTCCCTCAAATGCATCAATATACCTACACTCCACTGTATAATTAGTGACCATTAATTTATTTATTCTCTATTATCTCATAACACATCCCTTGAGAGTTAATATCTATCTTGACTATGATTTTAGATCCTTTTTATTTTTTATGAAGGTAGAATCTACATATACCCTGACGAAAAACTCCTCATCACCTCCATTAACCAAAATCATAACCAGATATTACTTTAGATACTTAAATATATTATTAACTATCATCTTATAGAAGTCCCTTGGGCCAGCTTGAAATATTCCTATGACACTTAAGGATTCTGTGATATTAGGAATGGTACATGACATGAAATACATAACTAACCCAATCAATAATTCTTATGGTATTGTTTCCATTCATTGACTCTGGTTACATGTTTGAGGACACATTTTCTTGGAGATATGCACCTATCATTCCAACACTCCTCGTGAGTTACTCCCTATCCTTTACAGAGATAAATGTAAACTTCCTTCCTTCAGACTTTTGTAACCCATGTTTCTTTTCTTTAGTTATATGAAGCCTTGTTGCTTTCTCTTTTAAAAAACATTTTATTGGAGATATGAATTCCATGTGACATTGGAAAAGATATATGATCTTGGATTATTCCATAATAAATCCGTTGATTATTATTTTTCAATGTTTATACTTTGAATCAAACAAATAATTCTCTTGGATATATCATGCTATATTTTTATTTAGAGAATATTTTATACTTCACCTCTATATTTGATATAGAATCAAGTATTTAACAAAGTATTAATGAATTATATGACAGGTATATAATTTTTGTTTAGTAATATGTCATCTAAATACACACTTTGAAAAATAAACATATTCCCTTTAAACTAATTATAGAAATAAGACTCACATTTTTTCATTATGAAATAAAATTCTATTGTGTATTCATAAAACTAAATGTATCCCTCTAATTTTTATACTTTATCGGTATTATTTGAAGTCAAAAAACCTTCTAGATATTTAATATAGGCATATTCCTAAAGGTTCTCATTAAGGAATACTATTTTTACATCCATCTATGGAATCTCATAGTCATGTTATGATACTGTGGAAAATATAATATGATTTATTTCATTATGTAAATAGGTTAAAATGTTTCATCATAATCTATGACATAATATTATATAAGAACATTTTGAACTAGTAATAACTTATCTGTAATGAAATTTTAATCTATGTCTAGTTTATTCTTGATTACCCATTTGAGACCAATGGGATTTACATCGACTAGAGGATCTAAAAAAATACAAATAGATTTTTGGTACATGGAATTCATTTCACATTATATAAATTCTTTCCATTAGTTATTTTTTATTCTTTTTATAACATTTTTATTGGTTATAGGATCATTGTTATCAACTAATAATTTTTCAATATCTATATTAACTAAAAAACAAAATAATTTAGGTTCTATATACTCTCTTATAATCCTATAAAATACATGTGTTTGTATAATAACATCTTCCATGTGGATTTGTGGAATGTTTTCACGTGTCAACTCTTATGTATCTTGAGCTATAACCACATCAAATTCAATCTCTCTATAATTATCTATTTAAGATATATGATCCCTATCAATAAATATGGGACATGTTTTAACTTTAATGATATTATATAAATGTTGGTATAAGAAATGTCCTTTAATACCCATAGGATATCATACAAAGATATACATAGTTCCTTGTGGTGAATGTTTGTTACCTGGGGACACCATAATAAACTCTTCACAACTTGACACTCATATGTTCAAGAATATGGATTTTTTTTACAACAATGTTCATATGTCATATCATTTATCTATTTAATTTTCACTTGGTTAATTATTTGTGTTGTTTTATGCAATGAAGACCACAAAAGAATTTTGGAATAAATTAATGACTCATCATTGTTCTTACTATCCAATAAGGTATGATTTCTCTTTTAACTTAAATAATTCCATTTTTTTATTAGGAATATTGATTAATGATTATATGCCAAAATCCTATAAATTATCATTGATTTATAGGTTATGATATTCTTTGTTGTGTTCTGACAAGAGATTCCTTATTTTTATACCATGCTAGTTCCCATCATCATTATTGTATTCATTGAATTTATCCAAGGAATCCATGTTGTAACTCATTAAGTAGACCTAACCATATCAACTAAAGAAATTTTTTAAACATATATTTTATGGGTATCCACCATATTATTATACTAGAAAATGTCCAAACATATTTGTATGATCCATCTTAAAAAGCTCTATGGACCTTCCACCTTTTTCCACTAAATGGATCTTTAGTCATTTTTTCTTATAAAAAATGATATATTGTATGTGTAATTAGTTCAAAAGAATCTAAATATTAATATTCATATTATTTTTTTTATTTTTATCATTGATGTGATCTAAAATTTTATTTAATAGTTGTTCTTGATATGGGTCAGGAAAACTAGATATGTTATCACTTTTTGTTACATGTTTTGTGTAACTCAAAATATAATGGACATTATTAAGATTTGTCTTACCAAAACATATAAAATCATTATAAAAGAACAAATAATAATTCCCAAATTTAAAAACAAATAAAACTAAATCAAGGATAGATATAAAATTAATTTTTATGGTAATTGATGAAACATAATAATAATTCTCTAAAATAAGGGTCATCCTCTTTGAAAATGTATGATGGTAACATCCAATAGTTACTATGGTAATCAAGGATCCCTTATCGATTCATTAATCCATATAACCATACAAAATTTTTCTGAATATATAGTTTTTATATATTTGGATACAAATGTGAGCTCCATATGTTATATCTAATACAAAATTTCATGAAATAGAATGATTTTAGTAGATAATGAATGCACACAAAGCTTCCCCTAGATTCTTCAAATTAGGGATATTATTCTTTTAATATACCATCATTCCATTAGAAAAATAAACAAAATCATGTTCCCTTGTTTAACATTTGATCATCCTACACTAAAAGAATGTTTCAAATAAGACTCAGAAATGGTGACAATATTAGGCATTTTTGACCTTCCCTTCCTCTTATCCATCATATGAACAGAATGATTTTCACCCTTGTTGACCTTATCAACTTGGTGAAGTTGAGGCAGGTGATTCAAGAGATAATATTAAATTTTTTTTACATTATAGTTTTCTACATAGATAGAGAAGCTCTAAGGGTGTATTGAATGTGTGATATTTGATAAATATTTTTTAGGTGTTTTAAAACTTGAAATGACATGATTTTAAATGTATATAATGAGTTTTACTACATGAGGCATTGTTGGAACACCTTAGCGAAGATTTTTCAGGAAGAGAACATTAAATATATGAATCTATTCCTATATAGATATATTCTACTAAAGATCATATGGATTCGAGGGAACACTATAGGAATCCATATTCTCACATGAATTCATGTGTTTTAAATAAATTTATTATAATAGTATACATTGAATTTTTAGTAAATCATTTGGGTATTTTGTATAATTTCAATTTTACATCACCCACCTTCTTAACAAGAACATTAAAATCTAGGGTTTTTAGCATGTAGAGATTTTGCTTGTGGTGTTTTATAATTTGAAAGAACTTATATTATTTTTGGAATGAAATTCAAGTTATGATTTGGTATTTATTTAGAATTGATCATAGGGATATCAGGGTTGATGAAAGTTCTATTTCACTACAAAAATATAAAATCAGATTGTCAGTACTTCACTTGATTAAAAATTATATGAGATGTAATATATTTAATATTTCTATTAACCTCCAACTATTGTATAATTTCTCAACAACCCTCTCTAGTAGACTCATAATTTATTATCTTGAGAAAATTCAAGTGGAAAGGATCTATATTTCCCATATTATAACCTAGATAAAAGTTTTATAAATTATAATAAGGTATTTTTCTAGGAAGATTTCCAACTGCGGGATTATAGCACCATGATTAATTTAGTGGACTCCCCAATCAAATGATCCTTATTTAAATTACCTAATACTTGTGTAACGTCCCAGTTCCGGAAGCCACCCAGAGGTGCCCCGTACCTGGTTGGTCACATAGCCTCAAGAACATTTCCCCGAATGCCAAAGGCTGCCGACTAGCTGCGAGGGCCTTGGGTGTGATAGTGGGGAAACTATGCCCTCATTGTCAGAGTACACAGCGGAAGAAAAGTAAACATATAATAGCGAAAGCAGTAATAACCAACAACATAACAGCGGAAGAATAAATCAACAAACTGGAGCACATATGTATATATGAAATGATTTATGATACATAACTAGGAAAGCATCCAAATAAGTCACAATGCTGGAAAACACTACAATACTAAAACAAGTACAAAATAAAAGTAAACAGCTCCTCAGCATCGCAAGCTAAAGCTTGGTCCCATGCTCACTTGCTCCAAGTAATCAAGTTTCAGAAGTCGAAGGGTGCTTTCCCTTGTCTATACCTACAACAATATAGTCTTCATGGGCCCAAAAGCATGGCCCAAATAGTGTGTGAGATAAAATCCTAGTAGGCACCCACCCGAAGATCTGTGCCTAACAGTCGGTGAGTATATGGTAAGTAAAAGAACAATAAGCAGTAAACAACAACAACAAGCAGTAGGCAGTAAATAGTAAGCGGTAAAATAGGATGATACATAGAAACAATCAATCCACAACCAATCAACAACAGTGAAACAAATATCTAATAAACCGGAAACCCTCTGGTAAGTGCTCACAGCCATCTCCTTTGGTCCTATCCAAGAAGTACCAAAACCCTCTGAGTAGTGCACTCAGCCTAACCCCGCTGTCTTAGTCATACGAATTTATGAGACTCTCTGGGGAAGCTCACTCAGTCAATTCCCCTTATAGTCTAGGGTAGTCAGGGACTCTCTTGAGGAAGATCACGCAGTCTAACCCTCTTAGAACCAAGGTATAGAGACTCTCTGAGGAAGCTATCTCAGTCAATTCCTCCTATAGCCTCAGGTATACCACAGACTCTCTGAGGAAGCTCACTCCGTCAATTCCTCCTCTAGCTTGGGAAGGTTCTTAAAGAGATTAAAACAAGGTAAGACTATCTGAGGAAGCTCACTCAGTCTACCCTCTTGTAGTCTATAAAATCCAAGACTCTCTGGGAGCTCACTCGGTCCATCCCCTCTGTAGTCTATAATATCTAAGACTCTCTGGGAAGCTCACTCAGTCTATCCCTTATTGTCTATAGCACCAGGTTCTCTCGGCCTCGTGCCAGTCAGTGCATAATAATGCTATAAGGACAAAGTACACCTATAGAGCTACATGGATAACAAAAGTAAACCTATAGAGCTACTTAGCTAAACAGTCTACAAGGCAACAAGCATATCATGAGTTTCACTTCAACCTATAACTGCAAGGCATGAAACAGGTGCAACAGCCAAATTCAAACAAGACCCAAAGGTCGTAAAAAGAACTAAGCAAGTAAAAAACATCCAAGCACAAAAATTTATCCTCTAACATGTCAAATTACCTTTACACAAGCATATAGTCAAGGAAGTAAATCAACATGGGAAAAAAGGTAAACACGAAATACCTCATTCACGGGTATCGGTGAAAATTCGCACATAAAACTCAGAGACTTTGAACAGTAAGGAACAAACCACTTACCTCGATCCTAGGAGATTGATATACTAAAACCACGATGGTTGTTTCTCCCTATAACGTCATAGATCTGATAAAACTCACAAAATATTCAACCTTAGATAACTTGATAAGGAGGAAGAATTGAAGAACAAGGCTCAAGCAGAAGGAAGAAATCACTACTGCGCTTCCAACGCAATAGACCGTGCTCGAATCGGAGAACGGACGGAGAAGCAGGGGATCCGGAAAGATCCATCTGTATGGGTCACTCTCGAATGAACCAGACCTAGAAGAAGATGATTATCGCGATTAGGCGTGACCCCGGTCCGTTTAGTGAAAAAAAGAAAATTACACGGTGTGTACTTTTAGAGTACACAGCATGTACTAGGTTTTTCCATACTCTGCCAAAAACGGCCTCCACATCACCCCTACACACCGTGTGTGTGGCCCGGGCATGGCTAGCACACGGCTTTGAGCCGGAGAAGAGTACATGGAGTGTACTCAAAAATTACATGGCATGTTCTTCGAAATTTTCCAGAAACTCAATTTTTCTTAAAAACTCCAGAAAAAGGAAAAGCATACCTGAAACGAAGATTCGGGTTCTTACAAACTTCCCCCCTTAAAGAAATTTTTCCACAAATTTCCCTAGATGGGCGTAGAAGAGGAAACCTCGAATAGTTTCGGCCATTGTGATCGAACCTCGGCCTCCCTCTCCCAAGTCTCGTCCTGTACTCGCCCGTGCTTCCATAGCACTTGTACCAGAGGAACAGACCGGCCTCGGAGAACCTGTGTACTGTGATTGAAAATCTTGATAGGATGCTCTTCAAACGAAGCATCTGCTTCGAGCTCAACCTCCTCGGGCTGAAAGACCTGAGACGGGTCTGAAAAGTTACTTCAGAGCTGAGAGACATAGAAGACGTTGTGCATATCCCAGTACCTCTGAGGTAGTTGCAACCGATAGAAAACCAGCCTAACTCTCTCCAAAACCTCAAACGGGCCGACGTACCATGGTGAAATCTTACCCAGTCCGTGAATCCTCTTCTGTCCCAACCTCGGTGCGACACGCAGGAAAACCTGATCTCCGGCCTCAAACTCTAGAGGTTGTCTTCGTTGATCAGCATAAGACTTCTGTCAAGACTATGTTGTATCCATCCTCTTCCGAATCAACAATATCTGCTCTGAGGTCTCCTGAACAAGACGAGGTCCTAGAAAAGCTGCATCTCCTACCTCCAGCCAGCATAAGGGTGATCGGCATGGCCTACCTTACAAGGCCTCGTATGGTGCCATCTGAATGGTTGCCTGAAAATTGTTGTTGTGGGCGAACTCCACAAGAGGTATATGCTTATCCCAAGAACCGTCGAAGTTTAGAATTCAAGCTCGGAGCATATCCTCAAGCACTTGGATGGTGCGCTCGGACTGGCCATCAGTCTGGGGATGGTATGTTGTACTCAAAAGTACCTGTGTACCCAAAGCCTTCTGAAGTCTCTGCCAGAATCGAGAGGTAAAGCACACATCCCTATCTGAAACAATGGAGCATGGAACTCCATGTAGATGTACAATATCTCGGATGTACAGTCGTCCTAGATCATCAACACTGAAGGTTTCCTTGATCGGTAAGAAGTGTTCTAACTTCGTAAGCCTGTTGATGATGACCCAAATAGCATCACTTCCCCGAGGTGACCTCGGCAACCCGGTCACGAAGTTCATTGTGACATCGTTCCACTTCCACTCTGGGATGGGTAACTACTGTAAAAGTCCTGCTGGTCACTGATGCTCTGCTTTCACCTACTGAAAAGTAGAACATCTCATGACAAAACCAGCAACATCTCTCTTCATACCTGGACACCAGTACTAGCGATGAAGATCCTGATACATCTTGGTGACGCCAGGATGTACTGCCAAAACTGAGGAATGGAAATCCCGCATCAGCTCCTCGCGTATGTATTTTGGTACGCATACGCGTCTTTGGAAATGCAAGATCTCATCCTCGCCCACTGTCCATCCAGAAAGAGGGTCCCCTCCTGACACACTCTCCCGCAGGACTAAGGCCTCTGAATCTGATAGCTACCTCATTCGTACCCGATCAAGAAGTGTAGAGGTAACAGCCATAGATGAAATAAAGGTCTGTCCCTGCCTGTTGTTCACCTCCAGATGCATCTCAGAGAATAGAGCCATAAGCTACCACTCACTGCTGTCCTCCTGAACTGCCTGAAACTGAGTTCTCCTGATCAAGGAATCAGCCACTGCGTTTCCCTTTACCGACATATAGGCGAGCTCGAAGTCAAAGGACTGAAGATACTCGACCCACCTAAGTTGTCTCAGATTCAGATCACACTGAGTGAAGATATACTTGGGACTCTTGTGGTCAGTGAAAACCACAAAGTGCTCTCCCAGAAGATAGTGTCTCCAACAACGTAAGGCATGAACAACTGCTGCTAACTCTAGATCGTGCGTAGGTCAATTCCTCTCGTGTGGCCTCAACTGCCGAGACTCGTACGCAACGACTCCATCTCCCTGCATGAGCACAGCTCCTAGCCCGATACCTGAAGCATCACAGTAAACAGTGTAGCCCTTGCCCGGCTCTGGAAAGACTAGTGTCAGTGCTGACATCAACCTCCCTTTCAGCTCCCGAAAGGCTAACTCACAAGAATCTGACCATAAAAACACCACCCTCTTCTTGGTCAGACCTGTCAACGGTGCTTCTAGGCCTGAGAAGTCCTGAATGAAGTGTCTGTAGTACCCGGACAACCCTAGAAAACTCTACACCTCAAAAACGGTCTTCGGATGCTCCTAGGAAACTATAGCTCTCACTTTCTATGGGTCCACCGATACTCCTGTCTCCGAGATAACATGACCCAAGAAGTGAATCTGATCCAACCAAAAGTGGAACTTTGAGAGTTTAGCATACATCCGATGCTCTCTCAGTGTACTCAGAATGATCTCAAGATGTTTGGAATGGTTTTTTAGAGTGTGAGAGTACACCAAGATATCGTCCACGAAGACCACGACAAAAGAGTCCAAGTACGGATGGAACACTAGGTTCATTAGTGCCATGAAAACTACAGGCATGTTCGTGAGACCGAACGGCATGACTGTATACTCGAAAAGACCGTACCTGCTCTTAAAAGCTTTCAGAGGTATATCTGATGGTCTAACACACAACTGATAATAACCAGACCTCAAATCAATCTTTGAGAACACCCAGGCTCCTCGAAGCTGATCAAAGAGGTCATCGATCCTCGGCAAGGGATATCGGTTCTTGACCGTCAACTGGTTCAGCTTCCGATAATCCACACAAATCCAAAGGGTACCGTCTACCTTATTCATTAATAGGATAGGCGAACCCCAAGGAGAAGTACTGGGTTGGATGAAACCCTTCACTTGCAACTCCTCCAACTGCTTCTTGAGCTCCTGTAACTCAGGTGTAGCCATCCGATAAGGAGGAATGGACACTGGTGCCGCTCCTGGCACGAGCTCAATCAAAAATTCTACCTCATGCTCCGGAGGTAAACCTGAAAAGTCTTCTGGAAAGACATCCATGAAATGATCCACCACTGGAGGAAAGTATAATTTTAAAGTCCCCTGGTCATCCAAATAAATACTGGCAATCTGGGCTATAACTTCCCCTAGACCATGATGCTCTGGTGCAGCTCTACCCGCCTGGACATCCCACTCACCTCTATGAAGGAAGGATCCACCCTCTGGTGATATGAAACTCACCCTATGGCAATATCAATCGACGATTTCCTAGAAAGAAACTAACCAGTCCATTCCGAGAATGACATCATATCTCGTCATCTCTAGGACATAGAGGTCCCATAAGAAATGACACCCCACAACCTCAAGAGGGCACTCTCTACACAAACGTATGCTAGATTTCCTCGTTCCTAACAGTGTGTCAAGAGTCAACAAGTCGGTAGATGAAAAGATACAGAGCCCAAGGCTCTCCACAATAGAAACAGAGATAAATCTATGGGAAGCACCAGTATCGAAAAGGGATGAAGATAAAACTGAGGCTAATAAGATCGTACCTCGAACTGTAGAAGGGTCGAGATCCTGCTCCTGATAGCTCTGCTCCACGGTGAAAGACTGGACTACACCGCAGCCCTGCACCCCTGGCTAACCGCTCTGAGCCGATCCACTCTGTTGTCGCTGATGACCTTGTGACTGACCAACACGGCCGCGACCTCCACCTCGGCCTGAACGGTCAGAAGAACTCCAGTTCCCTGGCTGATGGGAAACTAGTGAAGCATCTCCAGAACGTGGGGTCATAGAGGAACCCCTACCACCAGCTGAAGGTGAGAAGATGTGATAGAAACACTGAAGATATCCCATCTTATCGCAAGACCGGCACTCCATCGGATCCCTCTAGCACTGAGGCCTGGTATGCCCACTCCTACCGCACTGGTATCATACAACCTGGCTGCCAGAAGATACATCTTGCGAACCTATATCTCCTCGAGAAGACTCTCTGTGATGCTTCCTATTGTCCATAGTAGGAACACTAGCTCTGGATATTGAACCGCCCTGGATCACTGCTCCAGGATCCCTCAGATTGCGCTCAGTGATCAGTGTCTGGTTGATGATGGAGGATATCGAAGTCAACTGGAAGATATTCACCTGGAAATGGATCTCCTGCCTAAGACTGTCCTCGAACTTCCTAGAAAGGAACAACTCATCACCTGCTGGGATCAGTGTGAAATGTTTCAGATCAGTGAAGTGAGATGAGTTATCCATAACAGAGAGAGTACCCTGCTGCAGACTCATAAACTCCCGGGCTCGATCGGCCCTCAGGGTATCCGGATAGAAGTAGTCATAGAAGGTGCATTGAAACTCGTCCCAAGACATATCCTTCTAATGCCCTGACCATGAGATCACCTCCCACCACCTCTTGGCGGTGTCCCGGAGCATATAAGTATCCAGATTTACCCTTTTCTCTGGAGGGATCTCTAGGTTCTCAAAGATGGTCAGTGTGGCCTCTATCCACGACTCTACAGCCTGAGGTCCTCCATCCCCTGAAAAAGTAGGAGGATGCTGCTGCTGGAAAACCCGCGTCAACTCATCCATCGACGGGGTAGGAGACGGCACTCCCTGGAAGTTCTGCATCATCCTCAGAAAGTCCTCCCTAAACTGCGCCTCGGCACCTACAACGGGTATGACAGTCAGTGCCAAGGCTGTCTCGACTGGAGGATCGGCAGGAAGTCCCTGATCAGCCATATCTGGCGTCTGATCACTGCCTGACGACAGATGTACAACCATAGGACGTCTCAGAGGCATCGCTCTAAAAGATCAAAAGTATACCTTAGATCAGAAACAAGGACAGAGAACACAAGAGTACAAAACAAGAGCAGGGTGAATAAACTATCAAGTTTTACAAAACATGACTACACGGTGTGTATAAAAACTACATGGCATGTCTACTTAAGACATTAACATGGGCGTGTACCCCTGCCCAACAAGTCGTGTAACACCTCAAACTACACGGCGTGTTGACCCAACACATGACATGTACTTGAAAACTATTCCCCTTCCTGAGTCTCCTTACACAGCTAACTCACACGGTTCAAACTAACCTCAGACTACAAGGCGTGTTCCCTAAGGACACGGCGTGTACTAGACACTGACTCGGTGGCCCGTGTTGTTAGTTACACGGCCATCTACACAGCTCTCCCTTACACGGCGTGTTCCTAAAAAACACGGTGTGTATAGGAGAAGGTGACACTGTCCCGTGTTGTTCGTGACACAGCTGGGTAGCTGGGAAAGACTACACGGCATGTTCCAAAAGCAACACGGCGTGTCTAAAAGAAGGTCACGCCGACCCGTGTTGTTCGTGACACGACCGGGTACCTGGACAGAACTACACGGCGTGTTCCTTTACAACACAGTGTGTTCTACTCAAGATTCCCCGACCCGTGTTGTTAGTGACACGGCCAAGTACAAGGCTCTACACTATGTGGCGTATACATACCTTACACGGCGTGCTCCTGGCATTATTTTCACAACACTGTGTTCCTGAACACACAGTCAGTAACATGGCCTAAAAACTACATGGCGTGTAACCAGAAAGTACACATTGTGTATTCTGGGTTTTTTTGGGCAGTAGCACAGAAACTGCATAGAATCCCAGAAACATAGAAAACAAAGCAAAGAGGTTCCAAATTCCGATTTGTGAGGACCCATACTCCCAGCGAATCAAAGCTTGACATCCCCTACAGTCATGTACAAGAGAAAATAGGATCATGAACCACCAATTTCTGATTCAAGAGGTCCCATAACACCTCAAGAATCAAAATTTGGAATTCATTTAAACAAAGTAAAATACAAACAATTCTCTAACAAGTAACAGAGATTCTATCAAGCATCTATCACAATAGCATGCATAATCTACACAACGTCTATCACAACAGCATGCAATCTCTAATGCACCATAAATGGCATGGAAAGAATGCATGGCATGTGATTTCTACAAGTGCATATATGATGCATGAGATGGAATACCCTCATCTCATTGGGTTGCGACAGAAATAGAACCATAATATCAAAACAATAACAATACAAAGCATGTGAATCACTCTAGGTGAAATCGTATCAACCATAAAATCTCAAAACCAGAAAAGTGCAACAAATTATGTAGTATGGATTTTCCCTGTACACGGGTTAGCTAATCCTGAGCATAGCTTATTACCAAGTACTGAATTCGTCCTATCCCTGGCCAAGTCTCCAAATATTAATGCAAGAGAAAATAATCCCTCTGATACCAATTTGTAACGTCCCGGTTCCAGAAGCCATCCAGAGGCGCCCCGTACTCGGTTGGTCACGTGGACTCAAGCGCATTTCCCCAAACACCAAAGGCTACCGACTAGCAGTGAGGGCCTTGGGTGTGATAGTGGGGAAACTATTCCCTCATTGGCAGAGTACACAGTAGAAGAAAATTAAACATGCAATAGCGAAAGTAGTAATAACCAACAATATAACAGCAGAAGACTAAATCAAAAAACTGGAGCACATATGTATATATGAAATGATTCATGATACATAACTAGGAAAGCAGCCAAATAAGTCACAATGCTGGAAAACACTACAGTACCAAAACAAGTACAAAAGAAAAGTAAACAGATCCTCAGCATCGCAAGCCAAAGTTTGGTCCCATGCTCTCCTTCTCCAAGCAATCAAGTTCCAGAAGTCGATGGGCGCTTGCCCTTGTCTATACCTGCAACAACATAGTCTGCTTGGGACCAAAATCATGGCCCAAATAGGGTGTGAGATAAAATCCCAATAGGTAACCACCAGAAAATCTGTGCCTAATAGTCGGTGAGTATATGGCAGGTAAAAGCAAAATAAGCAGTAAACAGCAACAACAAGAAGTAGGCAGTAAATAGTAAGCGGTAAAACAGGATGATACATAGCAGTAATCAATCCACAACCAATCAACAGCAGTGAAACAAACAGCTAATAAACCGGAAAACCTCTGGGAAGTGCTCGCAGCCATTCCCTCTGGTCCTATCCAAGAAGTACCGCAACCCTCTGGGCAGTGCACTCAGTTTAACCCCTCTGGCTTGGTCATACGAATTTATGAGACTCTCTGGGGAAGCTCACTCGTTCAATTCCCCTTATAGTCTAGGGTAGTCAGTGACTCTCTTGAGGAAGATCACGAGGTCTAACCCTCTTAGCGCCAAGGTCTAGAGACTCTCTGAGGAAGCTATCTCGGTCAATTCCCCCTATAGCCTCAAGTATACCACAGACTCTCTGAGGAAGCTCACTCGTTCAATTCCTCCTCTAGACTGGGAAGGTTCTTAAAGAGATTCAAACAAGGAAATACTCTCTGAGGAAGCTCACTCGGTCTACCCTCCTGTAGTCTATAAAATCCAAGACTCTCTGGGTGCTCACTCGGTCCATCCCCTCTGTAGTATATAATATCCAAGACTCTCTAGGAAGCTCACTTGGTCTATCCCTTATAGTATATAGCACCAGGTTCTCTCGGCCCCATGCCAGTTAGTACATAATAATTCTATAAGGCCAAAGTACAACTATATAGATACTTGGATAACCAAAGTAAACCTATAGAGCTACTTAGCTAAATGGTCTACAAGGCAACAAGCATATCATGAGTTTCACTTCAACCTATAACCGTAAGGCATGAAACAGGTGCAACAGCCAAAGGCAAACAAGACCCAAAGGTCATAAACAGAACTAATCAAGGAAAAAACATCCAAGCACATCAATTTATCCTCTAACATGGCAAATTACCTCTACACAAGAATATAGGCAAGGCAGGAAATCAACAAGGGCAAAAAGGTAAACACGCAATACCCCGTTCATGGGTATTGGTGAAAATTCACACATAAAACTCAAAGACTTTGAATGTTAAGGAACAAACCACCTACCTCATTTCTAGAAGATTGATATAATTGAACCACGATGGCCGATTCTCCCTAGAATGTCGTAGATCTAAGAAAACGCACAAAACATTCAACCTTAGATAACATGAGATGGAGGAAGAATTAAAGAACAAGGATCAAGCAGAAGGAACAACTCACTATTGCGCTTCCAACGCAATTGACCGTGATCGAATCGGAGAATGGACGGAGAAGCGGGGGCTCGAGGAAGATCTAGTCATACAAGTCGCTCTTGGACGAACAAGACCTAGAAGAATATGATTATCGTGATTAGGCGTGACCCCGGTCTGTTTAGTGAAAAAAAGAAAAGTGCACGACGTGTACTAGGTTTTTCCGTACTCTGCCAAAAATGGCCTCCACATCACCCCTACACACTGTGTGTGTGGCCTGGGCACGGGCAGCACACGACTTCGAGCCGGAGAAGAGTACATGGCGTGTACTCATAATGTACCTGGCGTGTACTTCGAAATTTTCCAGAAACTCCATTTTTCTTAAAAACTCCAGAAAAAGGAAAAGCGTACCTGAAACGAAGATCTGGGTTCTTACAAATTGCCTCCAAATTTTCATTCAATAAAAATAGCTGAAAAAAGTTATATAATTTTTTTATGTCAACCAACCATCACTGTTTATACTTTCTAATAAATAAAAGGGCCTCTTCATTGGTAGGGACCAACAAATTAACTATGAGTCCAACATAACTCTGATAATGGTCAACTTATTTTAAATTAATAATAAAATGAGGTATTATATATATATATATATATATTTAAAATTATTTTATTCTTATATATGTCCTATTAATATTAAGTGGGTTTTACTTAAGTGACTAACCATTTGTTGATAAAATATTTACTCATAATCAATTTATTTTAATTTTATCATTACATGTTATGTCACGACCCATCCCAGAGGAGCCTATTCCATGACTACCCCAAGCCTACCTCTGATAGGTCAAGGTTTGGGGACTAGCACTGAGTACGAATATCCCACAAATGGAAGACATTTTCCTAATTACATGTACACACGCACACATCTCTTAGCCCAAAATGCTAAAATGTAAAAACACAAAGAATACTATACATGCATACACTAAGATCCCAACCTTAGAGTATGACAGTAAGAAACTAGAAAGTAAACAGGGCCATAATACAATCCCACCAAAAGAAAGAGTCTAAAAAGTGAATGCACAAGTTACCAAAACACATATTCAAAAAACCCTACCTGAAGTGTAGGTGTATGAGAGCTGTCTAAATCCATAGGAGAATACCTTTTCTGCCTAATCTCTCTAAGAACCAACTGGTCCCAATACACCTAGGAATTCATCAAACCATTGATTGTCTTCACAAGACATGACATATGTAGGGGTGAGTAAAATAATACTCAGTTTGACACCTGGAAACCAAAAAGGAATACCACTATGAAATACAGGAATTATACCACAAATGAAATACATGAATTAAAGTCAACTCACATAATTATATGCATACATCATACATTCTAAGAAAGTACCTATATTATCAATCCAATTAGTCACACCGTCTCCATGAGACACATATTCTCAATAATACACACAATCACGGCAAGACATACAGTCTCGGTAAGACACACAGTATCGGTAAGACACACAGTCTCGGTAAGACACATGGTCTCGGTGAGACACACAGTCTCAGTAAGACACGAAATATCTAAGTAATAAACATAGATTCTAGGTCACATGTCTTCTAGGTCACACAGCTTCTAGGTCACACAGTTTCTAGGTCACATCCAGACATAGGATTCCACTCATAGCGCGCTCGTTCCGGGACAACCTACACCTCGAGGCATTAGGACATCTTCCAAATTCCACAAAAACTCAGTTAAAATATTTCAAAAGGACCATCTCATCAAAAGGGTCCCAACACCACAAAAAGATCATCAAACAGACACAAATTTTGAATGTTATGACTATTTTTATAGAAAGGGTCACACCCGGGTCCGGTCCGGTTCTGACCCAACCCACAAAACCTGGCCCTACCCGACCTAGCCTGGTCCATCTCGACCCCTCCCAGACCAATATAACCCAAGAAAACCTAGCCTGGTCTATCCCAAACCATCCTGGGCCACTAGGATTGACCCATTGGGCCTACTGGACCATGATCCGATGGGTCCAGCCTGATGGGTCCAGCCCGCTGTTCTGCTAGAGTGGCCTGGCTCCCCCTTCTCCGGTCGGCATTATTGGATGGTTTTCTATGCCTCATGTGGTACTCCCAGACTGTGTGCTGCCCATATACCTCGTGGATGAACATCTTCCATGGTCTCCTCCAACGCGGCACTCAGCTGCACTCCTCATGGTTGTGATGTACGCGTTCGCTCCCCCTACCATGTTCTCTCTACCATCAGCCACCCTGCTGGTGGCCTCACCCTGTCAGCTCACTATCTGCACAGACCATTCCCCTGGACCCATTCCACCTTACCTGAATTGGCTGGAGCCGCTTCCTCTGGTCTCCACCATGTGCTACAGTGTGCCATTGTCTCGGCCAAATCATTTTGTGCCCACCATCGCTCCTTCTCTTTACCATCATGGGTTTGGTTCCTTGATGTTGGATCGTTGCCCCATGAACCAGGGGTGAAAAGGTTGATAGTTCGCATGAGGTTTTCAATGGATGGGATAAGATGAAGAATGCAAGAGATTGAAGGGAGATAATAAATTCACATGAACACCCAAAGAACGGATCTTGTCCCTTCTTATTAATAACCCTGATTCTATCTTGTCAGAATAAAGAATGAATAATGGTAAAAATCACATATATATTCTGCCACATGAGAGAGGGACCTTCGTCGGGTGCTCTCTTCGGGCAAACCCTAGCTTCTCATGGTGGTGACGGCCTCCACGGCGGTCCCTCACCCACCATTGGGGGAGGGACCTTCGCCGCCCTCCTTGGGTGTTTCTTCGTCCTTTGTTCCCTTATCAAACCCAGATTTTTTGCCACCTTTCCCACATATTTCTCTGGGACCGAAGGTTCCAGAGCTCCTTTCTGACTTCCCTAACCTACCGATTTCTCTTGTGGAGTTTTCAGCATCATCTGGTTTATTGAAGCACACCTTGGTTGTGAGGTTCTATGGGCATTGTCCTTCATTTCATTGGTTTGACAGGCACATTTTCAGAGCTTGGGGTCTTCAAGATAGGGCGACTGTGGGGCTTCTTGACAAGCGGAAAATCATGGTTCGTTTTTCTTCGGAATCTGATCTCATTAAGGCCTGGTAAAGTTCACCTCGTTCCTTTTGTGATTTCAAATTTTTGTTGCTTTGGTGGTCCTTTTATTTACACATGAAAAGGGACCCCCCGACGATGGCGATTTGGGTAAGCCTTCCCAATTTTCCTTTTCCTTTTCAAAATAACTCTATTTTTTATATGTTAGGGAACCTAATTGGCAGGTATCTATGCTCAGAAAGTCACACAATGGCGTTATGTCACACCATTAACCAAAGTATTTGTGTTGAAATGGATATATCGATGGATCCTTTTGAGTATGTTTGGATTAATTTGGGTGATGAATACAGATGTAAACAGCATGTGGTGTATGAATCTTGGACTGACTTTTTCATTGGATGCAAGCTGATGGGGCATTCTCTAGATTTTTGTCGCAAGAGGAATAGGGTGAAGGTTCCAGAGGCAGTGGATAATAGTCCCTCTTCTTTGAGTAACAAAGGGAAGGATGGGGTCTTGGGAGGGGATGTTGGGTCCAACAGGAAGGATGAGGGGCTGGCCAAGTTGGAAAGTGTGGGACAGAGGTCTCCTGAACTGGTTGTTTATAGAGGGGAAGAGGCTTTTCCTTGTAGGGAGACTATTGTGGGGAAGGAAATTAGGCCTCATCGGGAGGTGTCTCTTATGGGAAGTATGGTGGAAGGGGGTAGTGAAGCGGCTGAGGGGATGCCTGAAATTATTGAGCAGGGCCTGGCCAAAGATGGAACTGTCAATGAGACAGTGGTTGTCCACCGACCTCTCAATGATTATGAGAAGGATGAAGGTCTGGAACAATGTAATGGTAATTTTTTGAGTAACCCAAGGGATGGGAGTCAGTCAATTATGGTTCTTCCAATGCAAAGTAAGGAGAATACATCACTTGAGGGTGCTGGTCAGGGCAGTGATGAGAAAGGGAAGTTGCAGGAATTGGATTTTTTACATGATTTTCAGGATGGAAAGAGTCTGTCTTCAATTCCTCTGAACAACCGGTTTGAAGGATTAGCTGAGGCTGATCCAGGTGCTATCCAGAATTTTCTAGATGATTCAGATGAGGAGTGGAGGGGAGAAAGAAGTGGCAAGGGGCCTGAACCCATTCTTCCAGCAATTGAAATGTCGAGTCCTAATAGGGATAGGTGTGGTCTGAGAAGGAAGGTAAAGAAGGATTATTCCAGCTTACCACCCCCTATGGAAACTCGGTCTGCTAGGAAAGCAAGTGAAAATAAGGACTCCTTGGAAGAGGTGGTCTTACAGCCATAAAGTGTTCAGGGTGAGCAATTCTTGGACCTTTTACTGAGCAATGAAGAGGAAGTGAGTGAGAAAGTGTTGTGGATAAACGCTTCAGAAGAGGAGGCAGCTAAAATGATGGGGAGGACTTTAAAAACAAAACTTTCTAAGGAGAAATATGCTTGGGTGGATAAGAAGGACCTTATCCTTGTCGAGGGATTTAACAAAGGGAAGATTAGCATCAAAAAGTATATTCAAACTTGGGATCATACGGCTTCGGAGCGGGAAAAGATGTGGTTGGAGTCTCCAAACATTCAAGTATCCTCCTTATCTTGTAAATTGTTCAGGGAAACACAGTTTGGTAAGCTCAAATTATCCTTTAATGTTTCTAGTTAATTGCCGGGTTTTTTTCTGAGTTTGGGTGATTCTGAACTAGGTTTTAGGACCCATTTTGTGGGTTTGGTGTACTTTTTGGTTTACATTAACCTGGAATTTTGATAGGATCGGCTTCAGATGGGCTATAGCACTCTGTTATCACCTTTGCAGGCCATTTGGGATTAGGTTGACTGAGAGGGATGGCTTTGCCATCGGGAGGGACCATACTTGCAAGGGTTTTCTAAGTGGTCTTGCATTGGGGACAGTGGTTGTTGCTTATTCTTGGAAGAGGTAGATTCTATTGTTGCTTGGGGTTTTTTGGGTGTTATGTTGAACTTTATGGTTTCTCACTTTTCCCGCAAAAGTGTTTTTCTTAATAAAAAAATAATTTTCAGTCAAGATATTCTTCCCATTTAAATCCTCGTAATAATAGCACCAACCTCGTAAGAAATTAAACTATGGATCAACTTGTTCATGGGATTTTCAGTGTCCATCGTCAGATTTTAGAATAGGGAATATATCATAGAGAAACAACACCCTTCCTAGAGTTTGGATCAGTTTTTAAAGAAGGGTAAAGTTTCGTCGTCATCATTCAACAATCCATTGATCTTCGATCCAAGTCTCAATCTCTAATATTTCATCGCCATCGAGAGAACCTCATTCTCCTTGTCTCAGGTTAATTTCAGGGTTATGGTGATAACCCTAGATTCATGAAAAACTCTAATATAAAGAAAAGAGTCATTTCATCGAAATAAAATATTTTTACTAAATATTATATTACCAATACGTCCAAAAACTAACCTTCATGAATGACCTTCACTGGTCGATGTTAGGTTCCACCTAAGCTAAAGTCAATTTTCTTAATGCAATGGTGCCCTCAGATTTCTTATCTAGGAAATCATTTATAAGTTATTCTAGTTTTAAATAAAAATCATCATCACAATTTATTAAAAACTGGTCATTTTTCATCGATTTGTTTTGGGCACATCAAGCCTTGGAATCACACATTGTCTTAGTTATTGGTTGTGGAATTTTCTTAATTAATTTATAAAATAAATGTAGAATATATGATTCATCACATTCTCCCAAACTTAGGGCCTTTTGTCCTCGTAATCCAAAACAAGGGCTACTCAACAAAAAGATGAGGGTACTGAGTAAGAATATGAGCCTCCCGCTCCCATGCACTCTCCTGGAGATTATTATGCTACCACCGAACATGCACTAGAGGAATAGACCACCCATTAAGGGTCCTCTTCTATCAATCCTCAATCTCCATTGGGTACTCCACAAAAGTCACCCCGTTGTCAATGTCCTACTCTACCTAGTTGATGACATGCAATAGATCATATAGGTACCTCCTCAGTTACAACACGTGGAAGACATCATGTACCTGATGCAACTATAGGGGTAGAGATAGGCAATACGTCACCTCACCAACTCTACGTAGAATTTTTAAATGGCTGATTAATGTTTGAGATAGCTTTCCACCCCTACCAAATCTCTATATCCCGCATCAAGGAGTGACCCAAAGGAACACATGGTATCCCTCCTAGAACTCCAAATGCCTCTATCGCTAATCATTATAAGACTTTTAATAGCTCTATGAAGTCTTCATTTGCTCCTATATGACCTTCACCTTCTCTCTAGTTTCCTACACCAACTCTAGGCCCATGAGTGCTGACTCACCTGGGTCCTTCTAGCAAATTGGTGACCTTTATGGTCGCTCGTACAAGTCCTCAAAATGTGTCATACCAATGGTGGAGTGGTAACTATTATTGTATGAAAACTCTACCAGAGGTAGGTGATCCTCCCAACTATAACCAAAATCTATGATACAAGTATGAAGTATTTCCACAAGAACCTTAATGGTCTGATCGGTTTGGTCATCCATCTGTGTGTGAAAAGTCATGCTCAAGAGAAGCCAAGTCCCAAACACCTCTTGTAATCCCTTACACAATCGTAATTTTAAATGAGAATCATGACCCAAAATGATCATCGATGGTACTCCATTGATTCGAACTATCTCATGAAAGTAGAGGCATCCCATGATCTCTACTAAACCCTACTCATAGATAGGTAGGAAGTGGGCTGACTTTGTGACTCGTTCAATGGTCACCATGATGTAATTGTGTCCCTTGGATGTGCATGGTAAACTCATTATGAAGTCCATCAATATCTCATCCCACTCTAACTCTATCACCTCAAGGGGTTGGGTAAATCTCTATATAACTTATTTCTTAGCCTTCACTTGATGACAAGTGAGGTATATAGAAAAGAAAATTTCCACTACTTTATTCATCCCTAGCCACCAGAACTGACATCAGAGATCCTGGTACATCTTCCCCACACTTGGATGTACCACCAAAGGGGATGTATGGAACTCCCCCAATACCTCCTCCCGTAACTCCACTGGTTCCATTGTGCATCCTCTGAAAAGAATGATGTGGTCCTCACCTTTAGAATATCTATCAGGGGCATGACCTGTAGATATCTAAGCACATAAGGTCTCACAGTCGGTATCCTCAAGTTGTACCTCTCTAAATCACTGTAAGAGTGAACGGGTGACAACTGTCGACTAGAGGTAAGATTATCCATCTCCATCTACAAAAGATATCTATAAAGTGGCCAAATTTTTTAACGGCTCGCTCAGTAACTGCAAGCTAGATCTCCTACTAAGAGCATCTACCACTGCATTCCCCTTACTAAGAGTATAGAAAATTTCAAAGTCATAGTCTTGAAGGAACTCTAGCCATCAAATCTATCTCAAGTTCATATCCTTTTGAGAGAAGATATACATGAGACTCTTGTGATTGGACTAGATGATAAACTACTTTCCCATCAGGTAGTTTCGCCACATCTTTATTGCGAAAACTACCACCTCTAGCTCAAGATCATGAGTCTCATAGTTCTTCTCATGTTTTCTCAATTAGCACAAACCATAGAAATAACTACTTTCCCATACATCAGGACACAACAAATATCAATCCCTGATTCATCATAGGATACTACATACTCGGAACCCTCCTCTAGAAATCTCATGATATGAGTGCTCGTCAATATCTACCTCAGCTGCTAAAAACTCTTATAGCACTTCTCCTTCCATAAAAAAGAAGCCCCTTCCATGTCAAAGCTGTCATGGGTGTTGTTACTCTGAAAAATTATGGTACAATACTTCAGTATTATCTAGCCAGACCAAAGAAACTCTACACTTTGGTAACACTCTTGGGTGGTTCTCAATCAATCCCTACCTCAATCTTCTCTACATCCACTACAAATATAGCCTCTAAAATGATGTGTCCCAGAAAATGGACCTATGGAATCTTGAACATACACTTCGAGATAATACCATAAAGAAGGTTCTCTTGAAGTGTGTCTAGAACCATCATCAAGTGTATTGTGTGCTCCTCCCTAGACACCGAGTACACTAGAATTTCATAAATTAATACCACCATGAATTGGTCTATGTAATTATGTAAGATCATGTTCATGAGTCACATGAACACTATTGGGGTGTTCGTCATTCCAAACGGAATCACGAAGTACTTGGTCGCAATGACACCTTAAATCCTTCTACGGTACATCCTCATCTCGTACACATAGCTAGTGATAACCCGATCTGAGGTCGATCTTCAAGAACCACCTTTCTCTTTTCAACTGATCAAATATTTCATCAATCCTCGGTAGTGGATACTTGTTTTTCAAGGTCACCTAGTATGGGTGGTGGAAGTCCACATATAACCTCAAACTCCCATATGCCTTCTTGGATAACAAAACTAGGGCCACCTAGGGTGAAATAGTGGGTCTCAGGAAGCCCTTCCTCTACAAGTCCATTAATTACACCCTTATCTCATGAATCCATAGAGTATCCATCTGATATGAATGTGTAGATATTAGTACCCTCTCAAGGTATAGATCAATGGATAATTATACATCCCTATGGGGAGTTAATCCAGAAACATCCTCATGAAATATTTCCTCATAATCCACCACTACTACAGGAAACTGAGGAATCCTATCATTGACTACACCGAGGGTGAGGATATCAAATTGGTGAGTAATTGGATGCACCCTCCTATGAGTAAGTTCCTCCTACATTGCATGAATTTCCTTTTCACCAATAAAGGAAAACCTGGTCCCATCACCGCTGACACACCACACTCTATGCCTAAAATAGTCAATCTGAGCATGGACTGTGGATAACCAGTCCATACCAAGAATTAATTCATAAGGCCTCGACGCCACTACCAAGAGTACCCAATAGAAAATATTACCTCTAAGTGTAATCTCACACTATTGACATCAGTGTGTGATCATCGAATCCTCTCCTGTATGAGTCTCTAAGAGTAAGGGTTGAGTCAACGGTTCCACCAGAATATCCATGCCCCAAATAAGTTCTGTGGAAAGAAAGGAATGAGTGGAACCCGTGTCTATAAAAACTAAATATATGGTGGAAAAGATAGAGAATATACCTCTTATCATCCGTGGAATATTGGGTCCATAAGCCTCCATCACCTATAGTTGTCCTCATCCCTATCCACTAGCTCACTAATCCAGATGTGGACCACCTGGGGTGGTGTTGGTAATACGTCAAACCTTCACCCAACTCTTTCTTCTCTGCCTACTCTTCTACCATGTCCACCGCCTAGAGTACCACCCTGAACATGCCTCTTCTTCTGCCTTGGTGGTCCCTCGATTCCTGCACAAGTAACATAGATTGTACTTCAGCTGACTTGCTCTAACATGTGAGCCTCAAACCACTGATCATGTGTCCTAGGGTTGTCCCATGGAGTGCCTGAACCACTTGGGTCTCTATGTCTTCTTTCAACTTCCCACTGCTGAAGACTTAGCTACATGGTTCCTACTGGTAGCTTCCACCGATGGTGTATTCTCCACCAGAAAGATATCCACTATAATAATTCATTCTAGTACCCATCATATATAGAAATGTTGAGGGATATCACGTATTCCCTTACCACCCAGTGTAGCCCCTACTCGAAGATCCTAAAGAGCAGGTCTTTCACCATATATGTGGAGTATAAAGAAAGATCAGTAAACCTCACCGAGTACTCCACCACAATCTGACTGCACTATTGTAGATGCACGAGCACTTAGATGCACATTGATCACAACATACCTGGAAAGAACTCCTTCATAAAGAGATACTTTAATTCATCCCAAGAAAGAGTTGCCTCATCATGTTTCGAGGTCACTAAGTTCCACCATCATCCTGTTGATCCCTAAATAGGAATCATGAATAGGGCTTCCATTTGGTCTGAAGGCATCCTCACAAGGCAGAAGACATGTATTCCTTCCTCCATTCAATCTTCAGCTACATGGGGGTTTGTCTCACCCTGAAACCTAGGAGGTCACTACCTATGGAACTGATAAAACACACTCTACCTACATCCATCCTCAACCAGTAGCACTAGTTGTAATTGTTGCTCGAAAGTTGGGGGTATCACTGGTACACCGCCTGAAGGTGAAAACTCTGGTATAGGGATTATCACCAGAATAGGCCCATATACTGACACCTCATCACAATGTGGATCATCCTCATGACCACGCAACAGAATCCTAGTCGACTACCTATGTGGAGGCGCCCTAAAATAAAACAAGATGTACCATGGTTAGTAGAGTATACTTATTGAGGTGACTCAAGAAGGACATGAGAACACCCTGAAATACTATATGATGCATGCACCATTGTTTTTTCTAGAAACTAGTGTTTTCATGTACCGAGTCCATAAGAAGGTTCCCAGAGTCCTAGTGTATGTATACATTAGTTGCCACACCAAAATTGGATTCCCTGACCTAAAAGTTGAACTCAAAAAACTCAGTACTATTTCCAAAAACCAAACTCATAGACTCTCAGTCCTTTAATTAGAACTGACCCCCTCTAATACCACTTTTTCATGACCCTTCCCAGATGGGCCCATGCTATGACTACCCTAAACCTGCCTCTAATAGTCTAGGGGCTAGTGGATAACACTGAGTAGGAATATCCCATAAATGGGAAGCGTTTGACTAGGTACCCATACACACACACACACCTCCAAGCCCAAAATGAATAAATGTAAAAATGCTAAGTAAACCATGCATGGATACACTAAGATCCCAACCACCGAGTATGGTAGTAGGAAACTATAAAGTAAATAGGGTAAAAATACAATCCCACCAAAAAAAGAGTTTGAAAAGTGAATATACAAGTTCTCGAAATTCATCTAAAAAAAACCTACATGATGGATAGGTGTAGGACAGTTGTCTGAATCCATAGTAGCACACATTGTCTCCCTTATCTATCTAATCACCACATAGTCCTGGTCCACCTAGGACTCCACCAAAGCATTGATCATCTGAATAATATGTGACACATTTAGGTGAAGCCCATGCAGGGGTGAGTAAAAAAATACATAGTAGGACACCCTGATACCATAAAGTAATACTACTAAGAAATACCTGAATTATAACAAAAAGGAAATACATGAAGTATACCACAAATGAAATACATAAAGTATACCATAAAGGAAATTCATGAAGTATAGTCAGCTCAAATAAGTATATGTCTACAACATATATTCTAAGAAAGTCCTGATATGATCAATCCAATGAGGCACACCATTTTCATGAGACACATAATCTTCATAAGACTCACAGTATTGGTAAGACACGCATTCTTGGTAAGACACATTGTCTTGGTAAGACACATAGTCTCAGTGAGACACATAGTCTCAGTAAGATGAAAAATATCTATATAATACACATAGCTCCAAGGTCACATAGGTTCTAGGTAACAAATATTCTAAGTCACAAAAATCCTATGTCACAAAGCTTCTAGGTGACAGCTAGCCATGGGATTCCGCTCGTAGAGCACTCATTCCTGAATAACCTATGCCTCGAACCATTAGGTTGTATGAAAATTTCCACAAAAACTCACCTAGAATATCTCAAAAGTATTACCTCATCAGAAGGGTCTAAATTCCACAAAAAAAACTCATCAAATGGACACACTATTTGAATGTTATGGTTATTTTTATAAAATTGGTCTGATCCGGGTCTGACCCGACCCGACGAACTCGACCAGACCCGATGGCCGACAGGACCTGACCTAGCCCGGTTAGACCTGACCCAACCCATCCCGGCCTAGCCCAACTGACCCAGACTACTAGACTACTGGGTCCAGCCTGAGGGGCCACTGGAGCGGCCTAGCTCCCCTTGGTATAACCTGTGCTTTGGGTTAGTTTGTTGGTCGTAGGGCCCTCCAATGTGGTACTAATCCATGTTTCACATGGCCTCCATGTATGATAAATCCCCTTGACTCATGCCCCAGTCAACGTTGTGGCCTCCTACAGTAGACCGCTCCCCTACAGTGTTCCTCTTTTCATCATCCACCCCACTAGTGGCCTTGCCCTTCCTGGTTGTCATCTGCCTGGACCAGACCCCTGGACTCACACCACCTCGCCTGAATTGGTTAGAACCACCACCTCTGGTCATCTCCATGCACCGATGTTCTAGAAAAATAGAGTTGTTCCAACCGTCGTTCCTCTATTGTGACACATTATGTTTGGATCCTCAATCTTGGATTGTTGTGCCATGAATTGGGGGTGAAACTATCGATCATTCCCACAGGGGTTTCAAAGGTGGGAAGAAGACAAAGAACACGCAAATAATATGAGAGATTTAGGGGAGAGAATTTATGAACATGAACACCCAAAGAATATATCTTGTACCTTGTTCCTGTCAGCCCCGATTCATTCTTTTTAGAAGGAATAATGAATAAGGATAGCAATCACATAGATATATCTCCCATTTAAATCCCCATAAGCATAACACCCACCCTACAAGCAATCAAACCATGGATCAACCTATTCATGGATTGGTCCACATTAATTATCAAATTTAAGGACAGGGAATGAATTACATAGAAATAATGCCCTTCCTGGATTTTTTTATTTGTTGTTGACAAAGGGCGAAGTAGCATCGTTGTCGTTCATCGATCTGTTGATCATTGATCCAAGTCCTGATCTCCAATCTATCATCGTCGTGGAGAGAACTTCCTTCTAATTATTTTAGGGGAATTCCCGAGTTATGGTGATAACCCTAGATTCCTAAAAAACTCTAATATAAAATAAATGAGTCTCTACATTGAAATAAAATAATTTTGTTAAATATTTTATTAACGATACATCTAAAAACTAACGTTCATGGATGACCCACGTCAGTCGATGTTAGACCCCACCTAAGGTAAAGTTGTTGTTATGAATGCAATGGTGTCATCATATTTCTAATCCAAACACTCTTTTAGATGTTATTATAGTTTTAATGAAAATCCACACATGTGCTTTATTAAAAACTAATCGTTTTTTATTGATTTTTTTCAAGCACACTGGGCCTCAGAATCTCACGTTGTCTCAGTGCCTGGTCTCATAATTTTTTTAGTTGATTTATAAAAATAAAACCAAAAAAATCCAATTCATTACATGTTATCCATTTATTTATGTAATAAAATTATTTAATTCATAAAATAAACCATGTATCACTCAAAAAAAGATAAAAAAATGTGGAATGGTTGTGTTCTTTAACTACTATTTTTTTAGTGGAAAATAAAAAATCCTCGACCCTAGTTAAAAAACTCCTTGAGTCGACCAAAAAATGAGTTTCAGAATTCCATCTCTCCAATTATATATCATCTGAGTTGGTTTCACCTGAGTACTTAAGATCCATCTTGAGATGTCTCCATACATACGGGATCTCAATCCTTACATACTCTTTTACATAACAAGTAGGTTAAGGGAACCCAAATAGGAGGTTTATATAAAAGAATCAAAGATCACATATACCCTTACATAATAAGGAGTGAAGGATGGAATACAATCCATAATTTCAATTTATCAATAATAATTATATTAAAATAAACCACACACATTTATAGTTTAGTTTAATCTCCTTATCAATCAAATATGGAAATACACATTTAAAATAACTAGCCATCATTAATTTTAATTCATTATTTTATTAAGATAAAACACATGTGAATTAATCCAAATAATCATCTTATTAATCAATTAATACATTTTATCTCAATATATATCAATATTTTTCAGGATATTTCCATCCCCTATGATTTTAAATTAATTAAGTAGGTTGATTTAATTATAATTTTTTAAAAATATGTACACAACTTGTATATGGAATCTATATGGTGAATACATTTGTAAAAATCTTCTATTGTTCCTATTTTATATAGTGGACTCACATGATATATCATGTACACAACCTATGATGTAATTTCATGTTTTCCACAGTCAATAAATAACACATTGTGTACATGAAAATGAAACTGTGTGTTCCGATTTAATGCACATGAAGTATACAATATGTAACAATTATACATGACTTAAATTTTTGAATTTATTTTGGAATTAATTATTTATTTAATATTATATAAAATATATTTCCTATATTTTGGTTCTATTATATGACTGAAAAATACTTGTCGATGAGTTTTATTTAAGTAACTAATTGAATTTAATATTTCCACATAAATAGGTAATTTACATGATATGTACAACATATCTGCTGGTCATGTATGTCTATTCACCATATGACTATAGTAAAATCCTAGGGAATGTTTGTGTCCATTATAGTGAACATTTATAAGGTACATGAGGTGATTATATGTAACATGACGTTTTACCTCTCTGTTAAATATATTCAAGTCTATATGCATTGTTTAATGAAAACTAATTATGCCTTTACCCAACATTTTGACCCATGAAAATGCATGGACTACATGACAAGTAATAGAGTTACATGATGTGTGGTTTGTAAAATAATGTACTAATTTATCCAAGTCAATAAAAAACATTCATCTAAGATATTTTTTCTGTATTTACTTTATGACTTCCTATATTTATCATTGTTTTTTCTGGTATTGTATAAAACTTTACATGACATGTACCGAAAAGATACACAATGTGTACAGTTTTCCTATTCATTCAAATTAATTGGAACCTATAGATGGATTCATTAGATTTTATTTATATATAATTAAAAAATTATGAGTTATTAGAGAAATAAATATATAGAAGAATAAGATATCTCAATAATCAAGGTAAAAGAACAAATGTTTTGAATGAAAAGAATATTTTAAACATATAAAATGATTAGCAATAAATAAATAGTTATAAATATGATTATTACCACTATGATAACATTTGGAGGTTATGTATGTAGTAAAATATCCTATATGGGCTATACCAAACTAATATTTTATCAAATTAAATGGAAAATCCATAATTTAAATGATGATGCATATCATTAATAATGCGTTTTTTGAAGAATATTTAAAAATAATACCATAATAAAGAAAGGATATTTTTCAAGTGAAATTTATAATTAATTTAATAGAATAAAGAAAAACATAGGCCTTGAGTTATTTCTTTGATGTAGATGATGATTTTTGGAATATCATTTAGGTTTCACTATATTTTTTATGACGATTTTTCAATGTAGATCCCCTCTAGCAGTGATTCATAGTTTCACCTTTGATCTTGGAATGTCACTTATGGTCTCTAGGTGAATGTGCAGTTATATTTATCATCTTACCATACTCTCTAATAGGAGGAATTTTTCATTAATCACTAACCAATAAAATCATATTTATCTATGAATGTTTAATTGTTCACACCCATGGTTGATTTCTTGAAGAGGACACAGACATTTCCAAATTTTCTATTTTAAGAAATTAAAAATTAAAAATATAGTACTAAATGAAAACTAAATAAATGGTTGTACTATAAAATAAATAATATATATATATATATATATCAATATGATATATAAATTTTTGAAAGTTGTAAAAGAAGGCACAAATATCACAGTGAAAATAAATTTCAATTCCTAGGAGTTAGTGTTGAAGTTAATCCTTATCTATTATAGTACTCTAATTATTCTGTGCAATTTTGTTATATACACTATCACTAAATACCATTCCATTTAAATTAGTATAACCCTACACCAACCCTCAACATATGAGATAATTTTCTATATATAGTCACCACAATTCCTCTCCTTTATTTAATCACAAATATATTTAAAATATATATGAAGATTAACCAAAAGGAAGGGGAGATAAAAACTAAATTTACTTTGGTAGAGGTAAAATTTATTTACGCTCCATATTTCATCCACTTAAAACATCAATAAATAAATAAAAATCATACAAAATTTAATAGAATAAAACAAAGGAAATAAAAATAAAAGATTAAAAAATGATGTGGATTTGTTATGGAACCCCCCAATGTGGTATAATGTTTTTACTACCCCTAGTTAGCCAAATACAGCTAGTCATACCCAATCAGAAGGAGGATATGATTTTATTGATTCATTCACCACATGTTATTTATCCCATCATCCATAATTGTATTTAAAGAGTGGAAAACCCCTTGAAGAAAACAAAGTTCCCAACCTTAATGAAAGAATAAATAGAGAAGCATGTGTGAAAAGGGGAAGGGAAGAGGAGGTAGAGGCGATCCCTATTTACTATTGTGGTGTCCTCCATGTGATATGAAAGTTGATTGAGAGGATATAGTTTCATTAATAATAACTCCTCATGTGCTTCTTTTTGTTATTCAAATTCTATCACCATTTTCTCATCAAGTGGTGTCCACTTCAACCTCATCATCATCACCCACTATGGAAATAATTGATTATAGTTCTCCAAAAAAAAATAAGGGAAGTAAATTAGCTTTTATAACATTATAAAAAACATAATAAAACAATGTTAAGAAAACTCTATTCAACTAGTCATCTTCATTATGTGGTTCTTCTTGTGAGGCCTCTGGGTGGATTGTATAATAGTTAGGGATATAATAATTTTGTAGTTTATTTTTTACCTCCATGATATCCTTGTCAAAATTAATAAGGATAATGAATTTTCATTCCTCAACCACGTCATTATAGAACTTTTGAAGTTATTACAAGAATTCATCAAGATCCTTGTTCAATGATTCGAGAACTAATTACTGGAGGTCATCCTTCTAGTTCTCTATAATCTCGTTAAATTCTTCTCCATAAGAATTATTCAGAAAAACCCTAAATATATATTTTTTTATAAAATAAAAATGTTTTACTCAATTATGTGGGTGGTTCATCATCAATGAATTTCATTTTTTTATTTTTTTTATTTTATATTTTGTTGTTGTATATTATGATAAATAATGAGGTAAAATGACAACCTACATGAAAACAATACAAAATTGATTAGATGGGGTTTTTATTAATTAGATAACCATTACATTCTTATTTATCAGTGGCTTTTGTCGCAGTACGAATCATCAAAGACTCAACATGGTTTGGATTTTTTATTTTGATTCTTCTTATAATAGATACTGATGAAGGTATTGCAAATTATATTTGTAAGTATTTTTACAGTTTTTTAGTAAATATGGAATTAGATTTTATCCATGACTGTATACTGAATCATGTGAAGTAATTTGATATTATATTTGAAGTTTCTTTACTATTAGTTTTGTGATAAATATATCCAAGATCATTTACTGAAGTTTATAGTGGATGTTTATATTTCATAAATTTCACTGGTTCTTTGCATTGGAAGTTCTGAATTTCCCCTATAAGTTCTATTGTATCTTTCACTAGAAGTTCCACTGGAGCTTCCACTAGAAGTTCCACTGGAGCTTCCACTAGAAGTTCCACTAGAGCTTCCACTCAAACTTCCAGTGGAAAATAAATTCAATTTTAAATTATTTATACAATTTCAAATGCTAAATGAAATCATTTATATAATAATTATGTAACAATTTCAATTCCTATTTATTTTAATTATATTTAACAATAATATATTTATAAAAAGTACCATCGGAAGTTCCTCTTATTTTATTTTTCCAATCATCTAATTTTTATTTTCAAGTTTTTTAAAATAGTTTATACATTTGAAAATGTTAAATTAAATCATATTTATAAAAAATATGTATTTCATAAGAATATATTTATTAAAGTTTAACATATATTTCTTAGTTTTAAAAATATAGATTTTTTTTGTAGTGTGGAACTTCCACTAGAACTTACATTGGAAAATATATTTAATATATATTATAAATTGTTTTATTTATATTTTCAGAAATATAATTTTATTATATATATGTGTGTGTGTTTGTAAAAAATTATTTTCATAATTATATAATATTCAGTTACATTTCTATACATATAGTTTAAACATTTTCAAACTTATTAAATCCTATTATAAAATTAATGAACTTTACTTGAACTTAAGTTTTTTTGTTGTAGGTTGTTACAATTTTGTTGATGTTTATGTTGATGTTAATTTTTGTAGTATCTTCTATTAAAATAGTAGTAGGGATTATTTTCAAGTCACTTGATGAAGTGCAATGTTTTTATTTCACGTATGGGGGAGTAAATGGGTTCAGTGTACATCAACAATACTCTAAGAAAAGGAGAAAGGATAAATCAATTTTCAAATAAAACCTTTATGCATGTAGAAAATAAGGTCATATGGAGATTGAAAAATGTGATAAAATAGTGAAATTTCCTTGGGATGAGACACGTACAAGTTGTCTAGATAGAATGGGGGTCAGTTTATTTTCTTCTTGGCAATATGAATGTACAGTATTTGTTGAAGAGCATAATCATCCCTTGAACAACCATGAATCAATTAATATTATGAGGTCCCAAATAAAAATAATAGAATCAAAATTAGTTGAGTTAGATGTGAATGCTTCAGCAATTATTAATCCAAATGATTCCTTCTCCTTAGAAACAGTTATTTCTGGTGTTCGGGATGTTATTGGGTACATGTGTGTTGATGAGTTGAATTTTTTATGGTATAAGATGGAAAGAGAATTGTTTCATGGTGATGCATGTTTCATATTAGAGTACCTGTAAAGATAAAGTTAGGAAAATCTATTATTTTTCTATACTATGCAGTTTGACATGAATGGGAAAATTAGTAATATTTCTTGAGTTGGTCCAAAAATGAAGACAGATTTTGAGTTTTTTGGATATGTTGTTGTTTTTTACACCACTTTCAACACTAATAAATAGTGCATCTCATTAGGTGTTTTTTTGGGGTTCAATAATCATTGGGATATTTTCATTTTTAGGGAAAATTTGTTATATAATGAAACCACAACTTCATTTTCTTGGTTGTTTCAAAAAAATATAGGAGCATCACATGAAGTGACCTCAAACTATTTTTACTAATCAAGATGCGGTAATAAGAAAATCCATTTATGAAGTTTTAGTGGGAACTCGACATTACCTTTATTCATGGAATTTGATGAAAAATGGCATTAAACATGTAATTAATTGGATGAAATATGGATCTAGTTTTCTAACTAGATTTAAGAAGTGTATGTTCCAATACCATGATGCAAATCAATTTGATCTGGAGAGGTATTCTCTTAGAGAAGAATATGGGGATGGTAAATCACAATGGTAAGATTATGTATTATTTTTTTGAGAAAATTAGGTGAATTTTTTTTGAAATATTTTTTAACATTGGGTATTCATAACACTCAATTAAGTGAAAGTATTGATGGATTGTTTAAATATTGTGTTCATTGCAAGTTAAGTGTTGTTGATTTTTTTAAGTAGTTTGGGAGATTGTTGGAAAAAAATATGTATCGTGAAACAAAGGTAGAATTTAAGATATGGGAGAAGTTACCTCATAATCTTTACCCTTACCATGCATTGATGTACTAGGTTTATACTATATATACACCAAAGTTATTTGATTTATTTCAACATGAATATAAACTGATTTTGCGACGAAACCATAATTTCATCACCATTCCTGGAAGACTTAAGTGGAATTTTAAGGAAGCAATGGATCAGAAGAGACTGTAAAGAGAGAGAACGTCATATCTAATAGGAGTAAAATTCCGGTGATTCCACGACAGTGGCTAGAGGAAGGATATGGTCAACCCGCATTTTGAGGATTGATCATATATCCTCCGACAGTATCTTATCGATAGCATCTATTTTGAACTGCACTGCCCACCTACAAGGGGGCAGGTGTAGAGGTGGGTGGCCAAACTCAGTAACCAGTCAAAGGATCATAGGAGCATGGCTGGGAGAACTCTCTACCCCCATCTATAATCTCACATCCCTTTTGAATTTTGAATGTGGTATTTTATGAGGTCTATCATCCATTATTTCATATATATATTTACAAGGGGTTTATGATTTTAATAGTGAAATAGTTTCTATATCCTCAAAAATCATTATATTTATCTGAGGTTTTGTATCTCTTTTATTTTATGGGTTTTTCCATGCTAATGTTCATCTTTAGAGGGTTTTTTAATGGGTTTTTATTATTTCTTTTTAAAATGGGATAGGGTTTCACTCACTATGGTATCAAATTTCAAACCATCCAATACATCACCTCACCTATTCCATACACCCAATCACACCTCACATGAATTAATCCAAGCCCCAAGAATACAACCTCTATTCCATGAAAACAATGAGAAATCACTCTCATACCGTCTGATCTCATCAAAAATCAAAAGTCGCACACACTATTATGACCAAGTTATAGAACACAACCATAAGTTGAGGGACAACAATTATAGGCCCTCACTACCAATCAAGAAACATATCATGCTTATGTAATAGCACTTTAACTAACCTGAGTCACCCTAGATGCCTTTTTATAATAGGCCTGACACTGCACATGTATCCATGTCAAGTGAAAGACCACTTATCATCTTGGGTGTCATTTTAAGTTCCCTAGGTTCTTACCTATGTTGCCACCATGTACCAAAATCATTTTTACAAATTACAGGTATAGTAATCTGAATGTTCCTACCCTTTAAAATTGGCCTAGATATAAGGCACTAGCATTGCGGGTGCTTAAACATAACCATGTCAAAACTAGGCATCACTGGACATGCACTGATCACATAATCCAGAGTATTTATCCAAGACTTACACCTCCAAATTCATTCACAAGAATGGGTCAACCCTCTCACAATTTACTCTTAGTTATCACAAATAAAATACTCACTAAAATAGAGTCACTCTTAAGGATCATTAGCCCCACTCACCCAACACAATGGTCAAAACTCATGTAGTTCCTAGACCATGGGAAACTCCCCACTATTAATGTTTCAATTTCACTCAACATTTAACATTCCAAACATCCAACTCAAGGTCCACCACCCCAAAAGGGTCCATCTCAAAACATAACATAGGATCCCTATAACTCAGATGCTCACAACATTCCCCACTACCCATACACTTGGTCAAGCCTTTCACATCAGACCTCTAAGTCCCTACATTATCACATACAATGTCATGTAGAAGAAAAATCATGAACTGATAATGATTTTATTAATAATCATCCAATGAATACATTCTTATCATAAAGTACAAAGAAGCTGGTTCTAGGACACCAACTTCAACAACTTTCTGTCAATGTTACAATGCATTCCATTGCTTTTCTTTTTTGATATGCCAATAATGCATATTAAGTTGATGTTATTAGCTAAAAAACCTTTCTCGTTGTTGAAAATTAGATGATTTTTTGAAGATATTTTTTCCATTGTGGTGAATTCTCATGATATAATGGGTAGAAAAGCTTCTTCTACTCTTTTGGTTTTCAACAATGAGAAAGGTTGTTCAGCTAAGAACATCGACTCAATATGCAGTGTTTCCAGTTCGACAAAGAAAGGAAATGGTAATCATGATAAAATTGGTAGATAGTATTTTTTTGAGACTTTGGGATATTTAGGAATCAGATTCACCTCAATCCAACACATGGTGTGACCGGTATGACTCCAAGTGCTACTTTTTATTTAAAATTGACATTAATTTTAGAAAAAAAGACAACTAACATACTCAAAACCAAGAAAAAATATCCAAATTATTATTATACTTTATGAAAATGATCCATGATTTATTTTTTACATGTATAAATTAGTCACACCTCAATCCAACATACGATGTGCTCATTATGACTCAAAGTGTCCGTTAGCAGTTTAAAATAAACATTTTAGTTCAAAATGTGTCACTCATTGAAAACCATGCAAACATGCTTGAGTTGTATTTATAATTTAGGAATTAAATTCATAAATAATTTTTGACATTTAGGAATTGGTCTCATGTCAATTTGATACACTATTTGACTGGTATGAGTCAAAGTGCATGTTTCTAGTTTAAAATGACATTTTATTAAAAAAGACATGTGACATACTCAAAATTGAGAAAATGAATTCACACTATTTTTATACTTTATTAAATGAGCCATATGTCATTTGGGACATGTATAAATAATTCTCACTTCAATTCTATGTACAATGTGACCAATATGTCTCTAAGTGAATCTTTTTATTTAAAATTGACATCAATTTTAGTAAAAAGGACAATTAACATACTCAAAACCAAGAAAAAACATTCATATTATTTTAATAATTTTGAACAAAGATCCATAATTAATTTGTGACATGTATAAATCATACTCACCTCAATCTGACACACAGTGTGTCCAGTATGAATCCAAGTGAGTATTTTTATTTAAAATTGACATCAATTTTAGTAAAAAGGACAAATGACCTACTCAAAACAAAGAAAACGAATTTAAATTGTTTTGATACTTTAGGAAGATCATCTAGGAGACATTTTTAACATGTAGGAATCAACCACACCTCAATATGATGGACAATGTGACTGATATGACTCTAAGTGAGTATTTTTATATAAAATTGACATTAATTTTAGAAAAACGTACAAGTGACATACTAAAAACTGAGAAAACTCCTTCATATTGTTTTGGTACTTTAGTAAAATGATTTATGAGTCATTTTGGACATATAGGAATCCCTCATATATTAATATGATGCATGGTGTGACTGATATGACTCCAAGTGCATCTTTTTTTTTAAATTGACATCAATTTTATTAAAAAGGATAATTGACCTACTCAAAACTAAGAAAAAAACATTATTATAGTTTTAATACTTTAGTTAAATGATTTATAAGTCATTTGGAACATGTAGGAATCAAACTTCCTCAATCTGATTCATGGTGTGACCAGTATGACTCCAAGTGCATCTTTTTATTTAAAATTGACATCAATTTTAGTAAAAAAGACAATTGACCTACTCAAAACTAAGAAAACATGTGTGTATTATTTTGATAATTTATGTAAACAATCCATAAGTCATTTGAGAAATTTAAGAATGATCCGCACCTCAATATTATGCATAGTGTGATTGGTATGACTTCAAGTGAATCTTTTTATTTAAAATTGACACTAATTTTAGTAAAAATGACTATTGGCCCACTCAAAATCAATAAAATACATTCATATTGTTTTGATACTTTATAAAAATGATCCATAAGTCATTTTGGATATTTAGGAATCAACTACACCCCAATATGACCCACATTGTGACTGATATGACTCCAAGTGTGTCTTTTAATTTTAAATTGACATTAATTTTATCAAAAAGAAAAAGTGATATACTGAAAACTGAGTAAACACATTCAGATTGTTTTGATACTTTAGTAAAATGATCTATTAGTCATTTTGACATTTTTGAATCACCCACACCATAATCTGATACATGGTATGACCGGTATGACTCCAAGTACATATTTTTATTTAAAATTAACATCAATTTTAATAAAAAAGGACAACTGGCCTACTCAAAATCGAGCAAAACACATTAGAATTTTTTTGATACTTTAGAAAAATGATCCATGAGTCATTTGAGATGTGTAATAATTATCCACGCCTCAATCTGATTCATAGTGTGACCGGTATAACTCCAAGTGAGTCTTTTTATTTAAAATAGACATCAATTTTTTGTAAAAAGGACAACTGACCTACTCAAAACTAAGAAATGCATTTGGATTATTTTGATAATTTAGTAAGACAATCCATAAGTCATTTTTTATGTGTAGGAATAAACCACACCTCAACTTGACACACGGTGTGACCGATATGACTCCAAGTGTGTCTTTTTTATTTTAAATTGACATTAATTTTATCAAAAAGAACAAGTGACATACTAAAAACTGATTAAACACATTCAGATTATTTTGATACTTTATTATAACAATCCATAAATCATTTGTGACATATATGAATCACCCGTACCTAAATCCTATGCACGGTGTGGCCGATATGACTCAAAGTGCCTGTTATGAGTTTAAAATTGGCATTTTAGTTCAAAACAAGTCTCACTCACTAAAAAAAATAAAATGCACTCTTATTGTCATGATAATTTAGGAAAAAATTCTATAAGTCATTTTTTACATGTAGGAAGTATTCTCGCATAAAAATGACACATTATAGGACAAGTATGACTCAAAGTGCATGTTTCCAGATTGAAATGACATTTTAGTAAAAAAACACAAGTTACATACTTGAAACTGGGAAAATGCATTTGTATTATTTTGATACTTTAGGAAAATGATCCATAAGTAATTTTTGATGTGTAAGAATAATCTGAACCTCAATCCCGCGCATGATGTGACCAGTATAACTCCAAGTGTATCTTTATTTAAAATTGACTTTAATTCCATTAAAAAGAAAATTTGACATACTCAAAAGTGACCAAACACATTCGAAATGTTTTGATACTTTAAGACAATGATCCATAACTCATTTGTGACATGTTGGAATCAACCACACCTCAATACAATTCACAGTGTGATTGGTATAATTCCAAATGTATATTTTTATTTAAAGTTGATATTTTTTTAATGTATTCTAATATTAATGTTTAATTTACTTCTTTAAAATATTACTAACATAAGATTTGTTTTCTTATATAGGTGAATTTTTTACTTAGGTTGAGATGATTTTTACGGCAATGGATACCATGGGCGGACCTTTTTGAGAGGGGATCACAGATTCCAAAGATGATGAAACATTAATGTTTTTAAATTTTTGTGGATAGTAATTGTAAATATAATTTATAAAACATTTTTTGAAATGTATATAGTGTTTTTTTGTATTCATTATGTAAACTTTATTTAAATAAAATTATATATTCTATGTACATGTTACAGTTTGTTACAGTGTGGTGTTATAAAAATAGCACACTACAGCAAGTGGGAACTTTGTCAGTGATATTTCTAGCACTGATAAAGGGGGAATTTATCAATTCTAAACTGGTACTGATAAATAGTGGCCTTTATAAACGATTTTTATTAGTGCTAATAAAGGTCCCTGTTTATCAGTGATTTTTTAGCGTTGATAAAATAGACTCCCCTTTAATAGTGTTGAGGATAATAGTGCTTTTTAGCACTATTAAAAGCCTTTTTGGGCTGTTAAATGGGATATTTGTAGTAGTGGAAATCAGGTTCATCGAGAGATGAGAAGTCCACAGTTTGGGAACCAAATGGCTCCCTAGAATCGACTAAGGGCCCAAAGTGATGATTTGATGTTTCAAACTCTCCTTCCTAAATTGAAATATATACATGTCACTAATAAGGCCAAGGTCAATATCAAGATTCCAAACCCTACACAGTGAGCATGTATTGTCGAAGAGTTCAAAATTTGATCCCAAATTAACTTCCCAAATAGTGTGTGTCGCACCAAGCTTAGAACCACCTCTATATAAAAAATAAATCATTTTAAGACAATTATAAATCTATGAATAATTTATTATTATTATTATTATTATGGTTATTATCAATCTCATAGTCATCGAAAGTCTTTCTTTAAAATTTTAATTGTTTTTTATCATCTCTGATTCCCTTTTTTACAAGATGCTCTAGTGATGTGTGGAGATCGGAACACATGTTCATTTTTACAGGTGGTAGTATCTTGTTTATTTGATTTGTTAGAGGGCATTTTCATCTTGTGTAAAATGAGGCGTGAATATGAAATGATTCATCATGTGAAATGAGGCATTGCCAGGCATTTTTAGTGGGTTTTGTCAGGATTTCACCGTAGTGGGTTTCGTCACACTCAGTTTTGTTGCAGTCGGTTTGGCATTTTTAGTGGTTTTTGTCTGGATTTCATCATAGTGTATTTTTTCACAGTCATTTTCATCATAGTTAGTTTGGAATTTTCTCTCATTGGGTTTTTTTGAGTGAGTTCTGAGCGAATGCTGGTGGTCTGAGGGATTGGGAAATTTTCAGTGGGTTCATGATTGCAGAACAATAAGGCAATAAGGCATTTTAGTCGGTTTTGTTGCAGTTTGAATCATCAGAGACTCAACACAGTTTGGAGTTTTTATATTGATTCTTATTATAATGGATACTGATGAAGGCATTGTAGATTATATTTGAAGTTTTTTTATAGTTTTTTGGTAAATCTGGAATTAGATTTTATCCATGACTGTATACTGAATCATGTGAATGAATTTGAGATTATATTTGAAGTTTCTTTACTGTTAGTTTTGTCATAAATCTATCCAAGATCATTTACTGAAGTTTATAGTAGATTTTTATATTGCATAAATTTCACTGGTTCATTGCAATGGATGTTCTGAATTTCCCCTAGAAGTTCCACTGTATCTTCCACTAGAATTTCCAATGGAGCTTCCACTGGAAGTTCCACTGGAGCTTCTACACGAACTTCTAGTGGAAAATAAATTCAATTTTAAATTATTTATACAATTTCAAATTCTAAATGAAATCATTTATATAATAATTATGTAACAATTTCAATTCCTATTTATTTTAATTATATTTAACAATAATATATTTATAAAAAGTTCCACTGGAAGTTCCTCTTATTTTATTTTCCCAATCATCTAATTTTTATTTTCAAGTTTTTTAAAATAGTTTATACATTTGAAAATGTTAAATTAAATCATATTTATAAAAATTAAGTATTTCAAAAGAATATATTTTTTAAAGTTTAACGTATATTCCTTAGTTTTGAAAATATGCATTTTTTTGTGGTGTGGAACTTCCACTAGAACTTCCACTGTAAAATATATTTAATATATCTTATAAATTGTTTTATTTATAATTTCAAAAATATAATTTTATTATATATATATATATAATTATTTTCATAATTATATAGTTTTTAGTTACATTTCTATTCATATAGTTTATAAATTTTCAAACGAATTAAATCCTGTTATAAAATTAATTTACTTTACTTGAACTTATGTTTTTTTGCAGGTTGTTGTAATGTTTTTGATGTTGATGTTGATTTTATATCAGCTTCTATTAAAATAGATGTAGGTATGACGTTCAAGTAACTTGATGAAGCGTAATGTTTTTATGTCACATATGGGGGAGTAAATGGGTTCAGTGTACACCAGAAATACTCTAAGAAAAGGAGAAAGGATAAATCAATTATCACATCAAACCTTTATGCATGTATAAAATAAGGTCATAGGAAGGTTGAAAAACATGATAGCATGGTAAAATTTCATCAGGCTAAGACACGTACAGGTTTCCTTACTATAATGGGGGTCAATTTATTGTTTTCTGGGAAATATTCATGTACTGTATTTGTTGAAGAGAATAATCATCCCTTGCACAGCCCTGAATCAATTAATATAATGAGGTACCAAAGAAAAATAATAGGAGCACAGGCATTTGAGTTATATGTGAATGCTTCAGCAGGTATTAAACCAAATTATTCATTCTCCTTTGAAACATATATTTGAGGGGTTCGAGATGTTATTGGGTACACGCGTGTTGATGAGTTGAATTTTTTAAGATCTAAGAGGGAAAGGGAATTTCTTCATGGTGATGCATGTTGAATGTTAGAGTACCTAGAAAGACAAAGTCAGGACAATCCATCATTTTTCTATACTGTGCATTTTGACATGAATGGGAAAATTAGTAATATTTTCGAGGTTGATCCAAAAATGAATACAGATTTATGAGTTGTTTGGATATGTTGTTTTTTTTTTACACCACTTTCGGTGCTAATAAATAGTACAAGATTTTAGGTGTTTTGTGGGGTTCAATCATCATCGGTAGATTATTGTTTTTAGGTCATATTTGTTATATGAGGAAATTGTGTCTTTGTTTTCTTGTTTGTTTCAAAAAAAAATTATAGGTGCATCACATAAAGAGACCTCAAACAATTTTTACTGATCAGGATGCAGTAATGGGAAATCCATTTCTGAAGTTTTAGTGGGAACTTGGCATTGCCTTTGTTCATGAAATTTGATGCAAAATGGCATTATGAATTTAAGTAATTGGATGAAATTTGGATCTAGTTTTCTAACTAGATTTAATAAGTGTATGTTCCAATACCATGATGCAAATCAATTTGATTAGGAGTGGTCTTCCCTTAGAGTAGAATATGGGGATGGGAAATCACAATGGTTAGATGATGTATTCATATTGTGAGAAAAGTGGGTGCATTTCTTTTTAAAATATGCTTTAACATTGGGTATTCATAGCACTCAATTAAGTGAATTTTTTAATGGATTTTTTAAATATTATGTTTATATCATGTTAAGTGTTGTTTATTTCTTTAAGAAGTTTGAGGGATTGTTGGAAAAAATCAGTATCGCAAAACAACGATAGAATTTAAGATGCGGGAGAAGTTTTCTCGTAATCTTTACCCTTACCATGAATTGATGTTCTAGGTTTCTACTAGATATACACCCAATTTATTTTAATTATTGCAACATTAATATCAAATGATTAGTGATTTTTTTCTGATATCATATATTGAAGTTGGAGTTCAATTCATTTATTTTATTGGAATGGTTTGCTGTGAAGATCAATTCTGAAGCTTCAAATGAAGTTGTTGAATGTTCTTTTCAAAAAATTTAGTCCATCAGGTATCTTTTTTATCATATTTTAAAAACTTATGATCAGCTTGATGTGAGAGAAATACCTGAAAAATATATTTTGGGGAGATAGACCTTATTGGATAGAAATATTATGATGTTAGAAGAATCTTATGTTAAAGTAATTTCTGATAGAAAATTAGTTATATCAAAACATTACAAATATTTAGCATTAGGGGAATGAAGTTAATTACCATAACTTATGAGACAGATGTGGGTTATGAAATTTCCTTCTCTAATTTCAGTAATTTTACAAAATAGTTGACTATTGAAAATAAATCATCGGATATAGTTAATGGTCATGATAGTTCAAACACAATTTTAAGAAAGGATTATTTTAAAAAGAAACCAAATAATAAATGGGGAGATATAATGAAAATCAATTTAGACAATGGTTGCTGAAAGGGCATACAGTTGAATAAAAAAATATACTACTATGATGGTGGTATGATTTCATTTTATGATACATTTTATTTATAAGAGTAGTATTCTATTGCTAATGTGGTATTTGATATCATTTTTATTTGCACACAGGGAATTGCAAAGTAAGAAAGATCATATTTTGGTGTCACAACTACAAAAATAATTTAAATGTAATTTTTTTATCAGCATTATTTTCTATAATTTTTTTAATCGTGTTGTTTTTTTTGTTTCAGGAAGACTTGTCATCCAATTTGGAACTTCATCTTTGGAGGTAGTCTGACATAGCATTAGAAGAGGCTGAGTAGTGTAAACAACATTGGATGATAGTTGTTTTTTTTGGGTTGAATTGTAACCATTTACATGCTATTTTAAATTGTAATAATCACATCAAAGCATTTATAGGATGCAAGATTTCATAGTCCACTTTCGGTTGTAATGTATCGGGATTGAGATACCATTTCAAGAAATTGTAAATGCGTTATATGCATTTGTGTTGTATGAAACTGTGAAAGTGATAGTAGTAAAGATCATATTTGTTGTACAAAAAATGTGAACATAACAATTCCTCCAATTATCCATTGTAATTATTAACACCAAATATAATAGCAAAACCAAATAATTCCCCTCATAAGAAAATAATTCCCCTCAAAAGCACATAATATTCTCATTAAATTTTCCAAAACCAAATAAGACCAAATTGCAATTACCAAAACCGAATAAGACCAAATTAAAATTACCAATTGCAATTACAAAATCCAGATATAACCTATTGCAATTTTGAAAACCAAATATAACTCATTTCAATTACCAAAACCAAATATATCACATTGTAATTACCAACACCAAATATCCATTGCAATTATCAACACCAAATATAACAGTAAAACCAAATAATTTCCCTCATAAGAAAATAATTCCCCTTAAAAGAACATAATTTTCTCATTGCAATTTCCAAAACCAAATAAGTCCATATTACTATTACCAAAACCAAATAAGACCAGATTGTAATTACCAATTGAAATTACCAAAACCAAATATAACCTATTTCAATTATAAAAACCAAATATAACTCATTACAATTACCAAAACCAAATATAACTCATTACAATTACCAAAACCAAATATAACATATTGCAATTACCAACACCAAATATCCATTGCAATTATCAACACCAAATATAACAGCAAAACCAAATAATTCCCCTAAAAAGCACATAATATTCTCAATGTAATTTCCAAAAGAAAATAAGACCATATTGTAATTACCAAAACCAATTAAGACCATATTTTAATTACCAATTTCAATTACCAAAACCAAATATAACTCATTGAAATTACCAATTTCAATTACCAAAACCAAATATATCCCATCACGCATAATTTTCCCTTCAACATTATATAAAATAAATATAATACCTATATAAAACAAATATAACATCAATATTAGTATTTAAATATCAATATTAGAATTATTAAATCATTAATAAAATGATATTGAATAAGTAAAATAGAAATATAGTATCCAATAGTATTATAGTGATGAAAAATCCATCAACCAGTAACCTAAAAAATTATGAACAGATGATCGCTAATAATGAAATATTGATACCAATATAAACAAACCACCATTAATACCTACTTATAACCTATAATTAGAAAATATGATTAGATGTCTATGGAATATTAAAAACTAATCATTAAAACAAAATCCCCCAATGAAACAATTCCATTCCATGTATAACACCAGAATCTACCATAGAAACTAAAATAAACATTACTAAATATCAATTTAACCAAAAAAATATATAACCTAAACAGAAGCATGTCAATCATTAGATAAGATAATATTCATAAAAATAGTCAATAACAAACTTATAACATCTGATGAGATAATTCCAAATTCATTTCCATCACCACCCGAACTAAGAAACAACCATAAAACTAAGTTGTGTGAATTTTTAAAAACCTAAAAACATTCAAATGAAATTTCTAGTAATAGCCATAAAACTGGGCTATATAAATGTTTAAAAAACTCACAACATTCAAATACAATTTCTAGTAACAGCCATAAAACTGGATTGTATAAATGTTTAAGAACCTCAGAACCATTTTAATGCCACTTTGATGTCACAACCATTTAACCAGTTTTTTTAATTGTTTATGTTGATATCGGTGGCACTGTTTCCAAGAAAAAACTCATACTTCTAAATGATGTTTTTTTCCAGCTGTATGCAGGGTATGTAAGGAAGAAATGTGCCATATAATGTCACAGGTCATCAACTTCATCTTGTACTAGATTCTTGTTATACACTTGATCAGTTTCTAAATTCTCTATTAGATGGTAAATAATTATTCCACAGTCCAAGGTTTCATCCCCTTATTGAGGAGTATCTTCCACTACGAACGGAAGCACGAGAGCAGTCATTTCCAAGTATTTGGGGATCCATTTTTTGATGATTTCTTCAATAAATGTTTTATGAAAGTTATACAAATTTTATTCAGTCAGTTGGTTTATATTAAAATGGATTTTATATTGAAGAGAATAATATTTACCATTTTTAAAACATCTTTCTGATAAAAATTATCTCCATCACCACCCATTTGAGGCTTCATGGAGTTATAGTGGCTGAAATATTTTCTCTGAATATCAATAATGAACAATTTCCAATGAAGATTTGATGTGTTGATGGGGATGAACACTTTTACATTTAACTGAATTACTTCCTTTGGTTTCTCTACCAACATCTCTATCAAATTTTTATTTTTCCCATATATTATGCCCTATAAAAATGAATAAAGTTCGATAAAATAATAATTAATATATTTACAACTTCAAGAATATAGAGAATATTACATTCACCATGGAATCACTTGTAATCATCGTTGATTTATCATGGAATATTCCAACTGTCTTCCCTATTTCACACTTGTTTTTTATAATATAAGCATAAACATCTATAGCTTAATATCATTAAAAAGGAATAGAGGAAGTCACACTAAATGAAAATTAGTTTATAGTAATCTTGGTTAACTTAAATACTCACCCTAATACTTTTCAGGATTTTTCTTAAAAGAGAGATAATATCATCCATTGCAACTAAATATAAACTATTCTTAGAATCCCAGACATATTCTCTACATAATAATAACAGTAATTTATAAGAAAGCATGTACAGTTCAGGGTAATTTAATAGAAATCTTTTAAATTTAAGGTGGTCATTCCCTTTGGTCCTAAAAACATATCAGGCTGGCTCCAACTGAAAAATCTCTTCAAGTTTCTCGTAGTCTTTTTTTTTTTGAATTCGTTGACTCTAACTGAACCATTTAGGTATAACTTCCAGATCGGTAACAACCCTTTTATGTCGTGTTTTATTTGAAACATTTCTTACATCAATGCTTTTTTCTAGATGGGTTGGATCTTCTACTAGTTTTTTTAGTTACTATTGTTCTTCTTCTTGTATTTTGGGTTTTATACAGATATGCAGAATCCAATTTATTTTGTTTTATTTGTCTTGAATTTATAATTCTAATCATTGATCAGGTTCGGTGATTTTCTATTTCTGACTGTTCTGTTCAGTTGTTGTGAGGTAGAAGTGTGGTTTTTTCAGCAGCTTCTTGCACGTGATCTACAGCATCCTGAATCTCAACTTCATTGATACCTTATGTCTGGTTTTCCTTCATTATAGAAGGGGTTATTTCATGTTGTTCTGTTTGGGTACTATCGGGGAGAGGTGTAGTTTTTTCAGTAGGTTTTTGCACATATTCTTCCCCCTGTATCTCAACTTCATTTTTACCCATTGTTTGGTCTTCCTCCTTTACATAATGGATCATTTTGCCTCCAGAAATGACAGCTTCTCTTCTACTTGCCTCTTTTTTGGCGTTGTCACTTACCAAAAGCTTTAGATTTTGAATTTATTCACATGTTTCCTAATCGTTTCTTCCATTTTCTATAGTTTTATTTTCAAGGATGAATTTTATTTTTCAAGAACTCTTATGTTTTTGTCCTTCTTATCCACCTTTTCTTAATGGATAACAGCAATTTCCTTACTCATTATTGGCTCCTTAGCAATTTCTTCTTCTTTTTGTATCTGTAATATTTTTCTTTTTTACATACCTGTGGGTTTAGAAAATCATTAAATTTATACTCTAATTGGTATACTTACCTCGCTAGCTGTAAGTTAATGAATCTTTAGTTTTTTTTACAACAACATCAGAATATGATAGGCTCCATTTTTTGAATGGTGGATTGAAAACTTATTCATTTCCTTTAACTATTATACTTTCCTCACAATACCAATACTACAACAATAGAGACCCTATGAATACTAAATTTTTCCCATGCAACTTTTTTCATCCATGTGGCTCATTTTCCCATAGTGGTATAATTAATATATTTATTTTAGTTTCATAAGTATTTAAATGTATATATTTATTTATTTATATTTATGACTATAAATAAATATTTATTTATTAATAATTATAATTATAAATATAATAAATATATTTATTATAAATATATTTATTATAATTTCATAATTATTTAAATATAAATATTTATTTATTTAAATAATTATGAAATTATAAAAAATATATATATAATTAATATATATATTTTAATTTCATAAGTATTTATATATATATAACTATATATAATTAATATATTTATTTTAATTTCATAAGTATTTAAATATATATAAATTAATTTATATTTATGAATAAAAATAAATATATATTTATTTATATATATAATTATAAATATAATAAATATTTTTTTTATAATTTTATAATTATTTTCATATATATATATTATTTATAATTATAATTATAAATATTTATATATATATGTATAAATATTTTTATATATTTATAAATATATTTCTATAATTATATATTTTAAAAAAATTATAATTATTATAAATATATTTATTATAATTTTCTAATTATTTGAATATATATATATAATTAAAAAAAAATATATTAATAAATATTTTTATATAATTATAAATATATTTATATGTATATATATGTGCATATTAATATATAAATATATATTTATAAAATTATAATAAATTTATTTATTCAAATTTTATAAAAAGTGTATCTATAATTATAAATATAATAAATATATTTATCATTTAAAAAAATTAAAATAAATATAAGTCTTTAATGAATATATATATATTCATTAAAGCTGTATATTTATTTAAATATATATTTATATATTTATAACTATAATTATAAATAATTATGTTTTTATTTATTTATAATTATAATTACAAATAAATATTCATTTATTTATTTGTAATTATAATTATAAATAAATATATTTAAAATGTATTTATATATAATTATAAATATAATAAATGTATTTATTATTTAAAAAATTATTATAGTTTTATATTTGTTTAAATATATATATATTATTATATATAATTATAAATATAAATATATTTTAAAAAATAATTATATATAACTAAATATTTATAATTATAAATATAATAAATATATTTATTATTTAAATATATTTATCATTATTTTAAGTATTTATGAGAACATAATAGCTTCATGGTAATATGAATGGATCATATACACTGAGTAAAGTATAGATCTCATAAAAATGAGTCATCATATATATGGATAACATGAATAGTAATGAGGGTGTAATGTATAAATGAATATTCATGATGAATACATAACATATGAACGTTAATTATGTTTATGAATAAATTGACCAAATCCATTGGAAACATATATTTATATATATATATATAATTATAAATATAAATATACATATTTAAAAAGAATATATATATATTTATAAACATATATATTTAAAAAGTATTTATATATATTTATAAATATATAATTATGAATATATAATTATAAATAAATATATAAATTTAATAGATATAATATATATATATTAAATATATTTATTATTTAATTAAATTTATTATATATATATATATATTTTAATTATTAAAAAATATATATCAATTATAATCATGCATTTTATATTCAATGTATACAAATAAACATTATTTTTTAATATAAATATAATAATTTTATATAAATTAATAACATTTTTTATTGAAAACTTTTATCAGCGCTTTTCGTTAGTACTGATAAAGGTCTCCCTTTTATCAGTGCTTTTTACTTAGCACTGATAAAATCTGGCACATCCCTTGCTCAGATTTGTGGTAGTGTAAGTTGTGTGATGACAACTGTGAAAGGTGGTGCATCCAAAAGGAGGCGTTGTTCAGGTTGTAAGAACTATGGGTGATCGTCATTGATGGGTATATAGTACCCATTATGGAGGAAGAATCCGCCTTCACAGATGAAGAAAAGACTGCTCTCAAAAATCAAAGGAAGAAATATAACAAGGTGTTGTTCCTACTCTATAAAGGGTTGGATGAATCAACCTTTGAAAAGATTGTTGAAGCAATATCATGCAAGAAATCTTGGGATACCCTTGCCACCATCTTCAAGGGTTTTGATCGAGTGAAGCAAGTTCATCTTTGAACACTAAGGGAGGAGTTTGAAGCAGTGCATGTGAAGGAAGGTGAGAGTATCTCTGACTATTTCTCACATTTAATTGTTATTATTAACAATTTGAAAAGAAATAGTGAAAAAGTTAAGGACATGCGTGTGATTAAAAAGATCACTCTGATCTCTCACAACCAAGTTTGAGTATGTGGTTGTGGCAATCGAAGAATCAAAGGACTTAGAAAAACTCTCCATTGAAGAATTGATGGGATCGTTGCAAGTACATGAGCAATGAATGAAAAAAAAAATATTGGTTCAATGCTAGTGCATTCCTTAGAGTCTAAGTGACTCTACAAGAAAAAAAGAATGGTCATAGACAACTGTAATGTCTTGGATCTGGATGTCACTCAACCGGTGCCTCGTACCCAGGTGGAAAAATGGACTCAAGCACATCTCCCCAAACGCTAGAGGCTACCGACTAGCAAGGAGGGCCTAGGGTGTGATAGTGGGGAAACTATGCCCTCATTGGAAGAGTGTAACACAGTAGAATGAATAATAATACAAATGCAGAAATAGTAAACAACATACAACTAGAGTAAACAATGGAAGATAGGTATTAGGAGTAACCAAACATTATTCCACACAAAAGATGATGTAGTATGCCACGTGTTCTAAGAAAATAGCCAAAACAAGTAAACTGCAATAATAGACAATATATGTCTCAAAGGAACAAAAGAAATAAAAAGATACTAGGAAGCATCGCAAGCCTCAGCTCAGTCCCATTATCTTCTACTCCTAAGCATCGCATCAAGTACCTGTAGTAGGGATCTTTCCCTAATCAACACCTACAATCCATCCAAATCAAATTTTTATTCAAACAAAGAAACAATCAGACAACCAGGAGACCCCAGGATTTAGGGAGGTATGAAATAGTGCAAGCTGAGAGAATCCCCTCTAATTAAATTAACACACTCTGGTTTCAAACTATTGATAGGGAGGAGACTAGTGATGTTGGAGCTCTGGACTGCCAAGGAAGCCAAGTGATCCACAACCTTATTACCCTTGCACCAAGTATGATTCACATGGATATTGTTCCCAAGGATGGCTCTACATTCCTGAAAATGTAAACAATAGACCAAGGGGAGGATCCTTTACCAAGCATGGAGTCATGGATAATCCTGAAATCAGTCTCCACCTGGGTTATCTCCACCTTCTTCTGAATACATAGGGATAACCCCATGAACATGGCCTTGGCCTCAGCTAAGATAGGAGAACCATTTCCAAAGAAATAAGTGAAAGCCATTACCACCTCCCCCACAGGACCACAAACCACCACCCTCATTTCATCACCCCCATAGCGCAGGACCCGTTGGTGTTCAGTTTAAACCTGGAGCCAGGGGGTTTCTAGCACACCCAAATCCCCTATTGTTAGACCCTGGCGGGTAGAGCTGAGGGACCACTTACCTATAGAAGATTGAAATAGGGGGCCTCCTTCTAGTCTTTAATGAGTGTAGCCAAATCAATCATAAGGAAATGGGTACATGCGATGATGGACCTTACCATAGGAATAAAGCCTTCAAATCTCGCTTGGTTCCTGGCTTTCCACAAGCTCCAGCATCTTGCAATGAAAACCACTGATCGGATCATTCAATCCTTCTCAAAACTAGCCATACCATGGAATCAGCTCTCTATGAAGGTTACATAATTCTGATCATGAGAAGAAATCATTAAAGAACCTCTGAAGCTAGGCCACACTGTATGAGCCCAATCCCCCTCAAAAAATAAGTGTTTTGTGATCTCTTCACGCATGTTGTAGTATAATTGACACCGTGTGGTCAAGCTTATTCCCAGCTTCCTGATGGTCTTTTCCATAGCTAATTCAATGTTCCTGATGTGCCATGTAAGGAATTCAAACTTCACGGGAATCTTGTGGCACCGCACTACACCATTCCACCCCTCATGATGATATTGCCCATAAAACAACCTACTAACATCTATTTTGGAGAAGACCCCCAAAGAATAAGGATTGAAAATGAATTCTTCTAGTTCGTCATTGATCTCAATGGTCTCAAGAAGTGCCTATTTTTCTTCATCCATAATTTCCTTGGTGAACCTGGTATGTTTTCATGTTTCTTTAACTATGATCAGCAGGTCTGGGAAACTAGGGAAAGCTGGAACAGAACCCGCCGAGTTCTTGTGCCAAAAAAAGAAAACCCTTGTGGCCACTATCCATTGAGAGTTTAGTTGAAGATTCTAATATAGGGGATAATTTTTTCCCACAAAGGAGATGCATAACCTCGGGCATCCTCTAAACTTACACTGTAGAGAAGAGACATGGACTTTCCCCATAAAGATTGCTTCTCCCTTTCAAGAGGAAGATGATTAGCCCAATGGTTTCTCGCCTAATGTTTGCTGATGATATGATAATATTCATCAATGGTGTGTGGGGATCTATTTGCAGGATCAAGGAAATTATTGATGAATATTACTACTGGAGTGGGAAAGTCATCAATAACTCTAAAAGTAGTATTTACATCTCAAATAAAATCTCTCACACATGGGTTTCCTCTCTATGCAACTGCCTGGACATGCAGCATGGATATTTTTTGATGGAATACTTGGGATATCCTATTTCTTTAAGGAGACTTCGAGTCAGAGACTATGATCACGTTGTTAGTAGAATCACTAACTGCATCCTTAATTAGAAAAACCAGTTTCTGTCTTTAGGGGTTCGTATAGCTCTGGTGAATAGTGTTCTGTCTACCATCCATGTCCATGCATTGGATTCATCCAATGTTCCTTAAGGATTGATCAACAATATTGATAATATCCTATGTAGATTTTTATGGGATGTAAAATTTGAAGGTAAGAAACAATGGGCTTCATATCTTTGATAAGATTCAATCTTGTGCTTTGGCTTAGTAGACGCGTCATTAGTCATTCTATTTTATTTTTCAATTCCATTAGATTATATAAACGTCTCAAGGTTCGAACTAAGCCTGATGACCCCCCTTATAAAGTAACTGTTAACTTGTGAAATAATAATCATTTAATCATTTAATCATTTGGTCATTTAATCATTTGATCACTTGATCATTTTATCATTTGATCATTTAATCATTTAATCATTTTCTAATAGAGCCCGACCTAGTTATCCCTCAATGGATCCTGGGTTCACTATTCATTTTAAATAAGCCTCAATGAGCCCGACCACCCTATCCATGGCTCGCTCATGGACTTTACATAATTAACCTCTTGAGCTCGTCCATTGTCTTTTAACAGGGATAATGGTTTATCCATGGTATATAAGGTGCAATTAGTCGCAGGATCCTGGCCTTTTATTTTAAGCAATATTGTGGCTCTCCCGTTACTAATTACCTCTTTTATCATTTAATTCTATTACACATTCCATCTCAAAATCAACACATGTGAATTAAACTATCACATGGCTTTAGCATAATCAAATTACATGGGCACAATTTACATAATAACCAACACATGTAAATTAAACTATTACATGGAAAAAGAAGGATAACTCACATGGGAAAAAAATATAATGAGAAATACATTTTTAACAACCCAATAATGGGAATTCAAGTCAAGTTCATAAAATTCTCATCCAAATAGTCATCAAAAGGAAACGCACCCATGGGGTGGCCCTAAATCAAGGTTCATAACCCTAAACATGCTTTAAAATCATTTAATTAATTACATAATCATCAATGGGAAATAACATGGTTCATTATTCAATCAAGTGACACCCTAAAAGTGAGAGTGTGGCACTCCGACATATATAATCAACTTGAAAATCAAAAAAGGCACAAGACCACCTACCTCATGTTAGTATGACTCTACTCATCCAGTGTTGATATTAAATTCAACCTAAATCGGAGTAGATTTATAAAATGAGTAAAAATTATCAACCCTTGATAACTAGTTCGAGTGAAGAAATCAGAAAGAAAGGATCAAGATGAAATGAGCACTCACAGAGAGGGTTTGAATGGATTCGACAGTGTTCAAATTGGGTTTTAGATAATGAAATTGGGGAAGAATTCCCATTCATATTTTTCTTGGGCTCACTGCTCATCAAAATGGATTGATTCTGTCCATCTTCCAAAAATGACGCTACTGCCCGATTTAATCAAAAAAAGAAAAGTACACGGTGTGTAATTGAAACTACATGCCATGTCCATATAATTTTTTTCCAGACCATTACATGGTTGTCTACTAGTATTACATGTCATGTATCCCTCCATACACAGCATGTACATAAAAGTACATAGTGTGTAGGCCCCAGTCACATCATGTAATAGGACTGAATCCATCACTTGACCTCTTTTCCCCTATTTTCTTAAGTATAAACTGAAAATAAATGATCCATACCTAAAGGATGAATCGGGTTCTTACAACAATGAGGCGGTCATGGAACTAATAATCATGCAAGAGGTAGAGGGTGTAGATATCATCCAATCCATCAACAAAAAAACAAAATTATACCAGCTTCTGTGGAAGAGGAAATGGTGGAGGATGATTTATGAATGGTCATGGAAACACAAAGAATGGTCGATGCCACAATTTCAAGAAATTCAGCCATTATGCTTCTGAGTGTTGGAGAGAAATGGATCAAGAAGAATGATCCCACTATGTTGAACCATCTCACCATGAACAAGAAGTCACCAAACTCCTCCTCACACAATAAAATTCATGTGAATGGCCAAATGTGTGGTATCTCGATATGGGTGAAATCAACCATATGAGTGGTAAAAAAGAATTGTTTGAGGAATGCATAGAAGAAGTTCATTACGATGTGAGTTTTGGAAACTAATCAAAGGTTCTTGTGATTAAAAAAGGTAAAATTAAAATCTATCAGAAGAATGGTGAGTCAAATTACATCTCTAATGTGTATTATGAACCAAACATAAAAAATAATATCATTAGTATCATCCAACTCCTTGAGAAGGGGTATGTCATACACACGGAGATCTATTATTTTTCTATAAGATATTCTCACAGGATATTTGCTGTTCATGTCCAAATGGAGAAGAATCACATGTTTTTTCTACATATTAACACAAAGGCTGAGTAGTGTCTCTTTGGACTCATGGATATGGCATCTACGCTTTGTGAATCTCTATTTTAGTGGCCTGAAACTCTTATCCTCATCAAGAATGGTGCATGTCTTGCCAAAAATTGATGTTCCAAATCATGTGTGTGAGGCATGTACACTTGGTAATCAATAAAGGAATTCCTTTTTATGTGGAATTTCCAAAAGATCAAAGGAGCCACTTCAGTTAGTTCATACTAATATTTTCAGACCACTTAAAACACCCTCACTTGATGGTAATAAGTAATTTATTGCCCTCATTGATGATTTAAGCATAAAAGTTAAGGTGTATTTCATCAAATAAAAATCTTTCAATTTTACTATCTTTAAAATTTTCAAAGCCTTTATTGAAGCAGATCATGGTCTGAAAATCAAATTACTTAGATTTGATAGAGGTGGAGAATATATTCCAAATTAATTTCGATATTTTTGCAGGGAACAAGGCATCAAGTAGCAATAAATTATAACCTACACACCACAGCAAAATAGCATCATAGAATAAAATAATTACACTATCCTTGATATGAAGTGGACCATGCTAAAGGAGAAAGGCCTTCCAAAGATCTTCTAGGAAGAGGCAGTTTCATGTACTACCTACCTTCTCAATCAGTGTCCAACCAAGAGCATCATAAATTTGACACCATAAGAGGCATAGAGTGTTTAAAAACTGAGTGTGGGATACCTAAGAATCTTTGTGTGTGTCTCATATTCTCAAGTTCTAGAATCAAGAAGGAATATTGATGATTGTGGAGAAAAGTGCTTTTTTATCAACTATAGTGAAGTGTCTAATGCCAACAAGCTCTACAATCCACTAACCAATAAAGTAGTGGTGAGAAGAGATTTGATATTTAGTGAAGAAGAAGATTGGAAATTGAATGTTGAAGAATAAAAAAAAGATATTCCAGTCTAAACAAAAGATCCTGAAGAAAGACATGATCATCCAAAGAAAATGTCTGCAACAATTTCCTTGAGAACATCATCAGTTGATAAAATTCTAAGAGTACATCCCATCACTCCTGAAATCACTCCATCAAGTCAAATCTTGGCCAGCTCTTCCTCACCCATGGTGCCTATAAAAATGAAATACTTAAGAGACATCTATGAGAAAACCAAATAGGTAAATCTTTTTTTCATTTATACAGATAATGAGTCTCTGAAATTTCAGGAATCCATAAGAGAAGAATGTTGGAGAATCACTATGAAATAAGAAATTAATGCCATAGAGAAAAATGACACATGGGATCTAATTACACTTCCTAATATCCATAAAACCATTAGTGCCAAATGGGTGTACTAGAAAAATAAAAATGATTATGGAAATATCGAATGCTATAAGGAAAGTCTCATAGAAAATGGATATAAACAGAAGTGTGGGGTGAACTGTGAAGAATTATTCACTATTGTTGCTCGCCTTGACACTGTGAGGATGATTATCTCCATTATTGTTCATTATAATTGGATGATCTACCAACTGGATGTGAACTCATCAATCCTAAATGGAATTATAGAAGAATAGGTCTATATTGACCAGCCAGAAGGCTTTGTTATACAAGGAGATGAACACAAGGTGTATTGACTGAAGAAATCTTTCTATGGGTTAAAGCAAGCTCCATGTGCTTGAAATACATGCATCAACAACTATCATGAAGATAAAAAAATTCTCCCAATGTCCATATGAGTATGTAGTTTACATCAAGAATAATTCTTATAGTGATATGCTTATAGCATGCTTGTATGTTGATGATTTGTTGTCTACAGGGAGTTTTCAGCAAGGTGACCTAGCTCTCGGCGGCGGCGATGCCCTAGTAGCATGGCGGCGGTGATGGCCCCTCCTCGTCCGGGGGAGGGGCAGGCTCTTCCTCCTCCTCCTCAGGATGCAGTACACAGAAGGCGCTCCTTTTTACCCAGTATTGACATTTCCCCAAAGGTACCTGGCCTCTGCAACGGTCATCCGGTTGTTCCGGTTTCTTCTAAAGAATTCCTTGAAGCTTCGTCGCATCTATCCACAGCTCTGGTTGCGAAGTTCACTCGACAAAGACCTCCGGTGTAGGTGTTCGAAAAGTTCGTGAATCAGGAATGGGGTCTAAACCACTCTGTGGTTGTCAGTCTCCTTGGACCGCGCCAAATTCTTGTTTGTATCGCGGATGAAGACGACTTGGCTTTGGCTTGGTCCCATGCTAGCAGATCTGTTAGGGGGTTTTCTTTCCATTTACATCGCTGGACATTCGATCTGAACATGAATCGTGACGCCTCCTCGTCGGCAATATGGATTCAACTTCCAGGGTTACCACTCCCATTTCAGAACCCAGCTCTCCTTCGTTCAATTGGAAATTCCGTAGGCCGTTTCCTCTGTGCGAATTGGAAGACCGACGCCTTGGTGCATCCAATCGTAGCGCGCATCTGTGTGGAAATGGAACTATCCCGCCCTTCACCCGACAGGGTATTGATCGTGATTGAAGGGCAGTACAGGTATGTGCAAAGTATTTTCTATGAATCGTGGACCTCGTTCTGTTCATTCTGCCATAGACAGGGTCACCGTGTGGAGGACTGTCGTAAACGGGCTGCAACGATGGCGGCTGAGGCTTCTTCGGGGAGCAAGGGTGCCCCTGGTCATGTTGAAGGTCATGGGGCTTGTACTGGTATTGATTCTGAGCCTGTTACGCTCCATCTGAGGACACAAGAGAGTCAGGTGGATACTAGTGACCGTAGTGAGCCACTTCGGGGTGTCCAGGAGCCAGTGTCTCAGGTGGAGGCGGTGGTTGATGACCCCAAAAAGGATCTGGGTGGTGTTCAGGCATCGAGTAGCATGAGTTTACAGGACCGGGGTCCTACGGCGGGGGCGTTAGGGAGCTCCTCTCTGCCTGCAGGTGAGCCTTCCAGGTCAGAGGCCATTTGTGTGCCAGCCAGAGGATGGGAGTCTCTGAACCCACAGCCTCAATATATGGGCAGGGGTTTTGATCAACCCGCCTCCCTGGAGGGATCAGATGTTGAGAGAACTTGTGTCTTGGGGAAGGAAGGGAACAATGGGGTAGGGTCGGCCCTGTATGGTGCTCCTAGCAATCTGGTAGGGACCGGTGTGGAGGTGCAGGCTCAGTCTAACTGTGAAGATGCAAGGGGGTTGAGCGCTGCCTGTCTGCTAGGGGTTTGTTCTTCAGTCCGGAGTACAGTCTCTTTGAGCAACAGGTATGGATTGATGGCTGAGGATGAACATAGAATTGAACCATCTACCTGGATTGAGGATGGTAAGGACAAAAGGGGGAGTGATGGTGGGTTTTTGTTGGAAGGTCGGATTAAGGGAAAAACCTATTCAGAGTATGAGGATGGTGGAAGGGGGAATGAATGTGACGTGGTCTGTAGAAGTCTCTCCGAAACAGAATCAGGTTTGAGGAGGGTCAGGAAGAAGTGGGGTAGGAGGGGTAGGAAGGATTACTCTTCCTTACCTCCTCCTATGAAGACCCGTTCAGCAAAGAAAATTTTGGTGGAGAAGATAGATAAGGAGGCCAGGTATAACCATAAGGCAGATGGACAACATGATTTGTCCCTGGATTTGGTCCTAAGCTCTGGCGATATGGTGTCAGAACAGGTGTTGTATCTCAATGCCTCGGAAGAAGATGCAGCCAAGATTATGGGTAGGAACCTTGAAGTGGAGCTTAAGGAGGACCAGTATGCTTGGGTGGATAAACAGGACTCGATCCTGGTTGGAGGTTTTAATAAGGGGTTGATCAGCCTTGAGGAATATATGAAGGTCTGGAATTCACTAACTTCCTCCTTTTAAGACCTAATAAGGGGAGATCCTTTCCTGCAGGTATCTAGTTTATCCTGGAAACTGTTCAGAGTCACTGACTCTGGTAAAATACATCTAGTGTTCAATGATTCTAGTTTACTTGTTTCTTAACTTATGATGTGTTGAGTTTTCGTTCTGGCTGTGGGAGGAATACAGAAGGGTCAGTTCGGCTCGGTCGGGCTGGAGCATGCTGCTTGTTCCTCTGCAGGCCATTGGGGATGTGGTGGATACGGAGGGATGGCTTGCCATCGGGAGGGACCATGCTTGCATGGGATCGCTGAGTGGTCCTTCTCTGGAGTTGGCGGATGCTGCTGTGCTTGGGTGTGGGTGTTTCTGATCTTCTGTTTGTTGCTGTTTGTGTCTTTTGGAACTTAAGGTTTCTCACTTTTTCCTCAAAAGTGTTTTCTTAATAAAAAAATAATTTTCAGTCAGGGAGTTTTCAGCTAAGGTTTGATGAATTCAAGAAGACCATGTTTATGGAGTTTAAGATGACTAATGGAGGTATTGTGTCTTTTTTTCTATGCATATAAGTAAATCAAAAACATGGTGGCATTTATATATCTCAGGACAAGTATGCCAAGGAATTTCTTGAAAAGTTCAAGATGGATAATTACAATGTCATAAACACGCCAGTAGCAATGGGATTAAAACTGAAAAAAGATGGATAAGGAAGAATCATTGACCCAACATTGTTCAAGAGTCTAATTGGAATCCTAAAGTACCTGAAAATCACAAGTTTAGATATTTTATATAGTTCTGGGCTTCTAAGTAGGTGCATGGGGCACCAAAAGAATCACACTAGCTAACTGCAAAAGAATCATCAGGTACATCAAAGGAATAATGGAATTTGGTCTTTTTCCATCCATACAGTGATGAATAAAAGCTATCTGTGCACTGAGATAGTGATTGGGGAGGTGACCAAGATGAAAGGAAAATAAACATAGGATATGTATTATTTCTTTGAAATATTGTTTTCATGTGGAATTCAAGAAAGGAGAGTGTGGTCACCCTATCCACATGTGAAGCAGAGTACGTAGAAGCATCATCCACTGTTTGTGAAGGAATTTGGTTAATAAATTTGATAAATTATTTGAAGAATCTACAGGATGGATCCATAGTCATATATATGGATAATATGTTGGAAATCGAACTAGCCAAAAATCTGGTGCAGCATGGAAGAATAAAACCCATTGATACCCGTTATCATTTTTTGAGAGATCATGTGATACAGAAAATGATAAAATTGGAGTATTTTCATACTACGGAATAGTTGGATGATATTTTCACAAATAAATTATTGAAATATAAATTCAAACAATTATGAACGATGCTTGGAATGAATACTATTTTGATTTTAAGGGGAATGTTGTAAATACAAACAAAAACACTAAATTGTTTTTTCAAAGAAGGAGTAAGTTCTCATGTATATGTTTATTTTTCTCCCCAGGCAGCTCGTTTCCTCTCCCCATGTTTCTACATAATTCCTATGCAAACTATTTAATTATTTTTAGCTTTTTTTTGTTCCTTTAATAAATTTTATGTCATTGGAGTCTTTTCATCTTTTGGGAAGAGTTGATAAAAGGGATTCAAATGTAGTCCATATGAAAAATGTTAAATACAAGCTTGAAATAAATTTCATTATGGTGTTCCATTTTTCTTTCTCACATTTCTGGATTGTATATCCAACATGGTGGTCATAGGATGAAGTCCCCTAGTCAGTTTTATTTCCTTATGTTCATTGTAAATAAAAAAGTTCAGAATTATGGAGAATGACTTCGGGTGACTGTGATATTGATTATAACCATAAAAATAATAACAATAAAATTTTTCATTGATTTATGATTGTCTTAAAATAATTTATTTTTTATATAGATATGGTTCTACATGGGTGTGACACGTGATGTTTGGTTCCCAAGCTATGAACTAATCATCTCATGATGAACCTATTTTTAAAAGAAAAACCCTTTAGATTTTTCTTTCTCCCATTAAGTTTTAATGTGGAGGCTAAAGTGGAAGACATTTATGTACAAATTTATGGCTTAATCAAGGGGTCAAAATTTTCAGTTATGGGTCGGAATTTGTATCACCGGAATACTTCTTGTACTAAAATTAGCTGAAGCAGGTACATTTGGGTGTCATGGTGACCTAGTTAGAACACAATGACCTGAAATGTATGCTTGTATATCCATTTTGTGTTATATTTCTGAGTTGGTGTGTTGCATGAGTAAGAGTTATAATCTGTGTGTGTGTGTGTGTATTTTATACACATCCACTTGATCACACCAACATTAAATATTTTTGTGGCATTGGAGATTTTTTGGAAGGTTATTGATTGTGAAGGTTAATAGAACCCAGGTAATTCTCATGGGAATGATGAAATGAAAAGGATAAAATTATTTGATTGATAAGGATGTTGGGTAACTGCCCCAACATCAGTAACTCAAATCTAGTATATACTTTACTACATTTTCATAAAATACAATTGATCTAATCACTACTAGGAAATCGACCTTTAGCGACTGGCAAAGGCGGTCACTATATCCCTTCTCTCTAAAACCATGGTAGTAGTCACTGGGAAGGCCATGAGCGACCGCTTGGGCGGTCACTGATGGACATAGAAAAATGATAGAGGCAATGACTACTTGTGGCGATCACTGATGCCAATGAATTTTTTGAACCATTAGTGGCCGCCACATGTGGTCTTTAAGTTGGAATTTTTTTAAACCTATTGTTTGACAGTCCTAGGTAGCCAAAACAAAAAAAAGGCATCATAAATAAAAAATAGCAAATAGAAAATAGGCATCCTAGATTCAAATTCCTTCCAATATTTTATCTCAATCAACCTATTAATAGTATACAAAAAAATTAAATAAATAAAAATAAAAAAATAATATATTCAACATTATTCATATTTAACACATCATGAAATCAGTCCAAATACATAGGAAACACCAATATATATGCCACCATGAAAACGTGATTCTTGTAATTAGTCTATTTTTTTAGAACCTTTTTAAAAGACACGATCAAACCCATATTCACATTATTTTGTGAAATCAATGGTAGTAATGGTGATTTACATAAGCAGTGAGGATCATTGATGATGATCTACACAAATTCTTAACCTGTTTACAATGGATGATGTTTGAAATTGCTCCATGGATTTCCTTGGAGGATCTTTTTTAGGAGAGTTCTAGCGGGCATGGGGTTTGTGGGGATATATAGGGTGATAATTAACTATCATATCATTTTCATACATGTGAGCATGACCCGACATGTGCAATTTGTTTTCCTTGTTTCTAGAATGGGGACCATAATGGTCACGACTATTCCATTATCACAGGCATTGGTGGTGGTTGTTGTGATTGTGGGGATGTGATAGCATGGACATGTGAGGGATTTAGTTCCAAGAACAGTGGTGTTGAATATATACAACCCCTATCAGATAGATATGAAAACTCTTTAGGTTCTATTTTGTATGGTTTTCTCATATTTTGGATAAACAAGCTATTGGCTACTAAATCTATTTCTAATGATACTGGGTTTAGTGATATTTCCAATCCAATAAAAAATGATGATGTTCTCACTTTTTTGGTTGTTGATATGCTTCATGAGTTCTATGAGTGTATTGAAAGCTTTCTAATCTTTGTTTCTGAGAAGATATCAACTACCATTGGTTTATTGGATCTACTCATGAGGGATAAGAGATTTTTGTTCAAACATGTTGTGCATAAGCTTCATAAATTTCTTCTAAAATCATTGGTTGAACCTATATTTAAGTATTATTTTGAGAAATTATTTCTATATTATTATCCTTTTGTTGTGAATAAAGTTCTAGATATCAATATTGATGCTATTTTCAAAGATAATTCATTGTTATCTATGTTTTCTGGTCAAATTTTGACCGTGAAAACATTGGAACCATGCTTGGTGAAGGAGATGAATCTTATAGAAATTTTGTTGGGTGGCTTGGGAAAGGTTTTTATTTCTTTTACTAGAGAATATACCCATATTCAGATGAGAAAAGGAAAAATTTTGAGGAAGCCATTTGAGGATTGTTCATGATATTCAATTTTTATTGAGTCAAGATGCAGTACTTGATTATGTAATAAATTACCAGGTTGGTATTCTATGAAAATGGATGAAATTCCTTGATTTTTTTGCAAGGAGAAAACCCTCAAAAGAGAAAAATGGATTCCATAAACAATAATGGGATGATAATATGATTTTATCATTTATTCTATTCCTCTACATCGCTAAAATCCATGAAATTTTGGTAGAAAGGGGACTTTCTATCTTTGATACTGAAAGGGTAAGTGGCAAGAAAGAATATTTGGTGGAAATTAAGTGGAATTATGGTAGTTCATTAGGGGTGATGAAATTGTGTATTTCAGAGTTGGGTGGATGGAAACTCACCACTAGTGAGGAATCTAACATCATCAATCCATCTAGTTAATTCCACGATTATGAAAAGACATCCACAATGTGTGGGTTCCACATATCTAATATAGTGGAGATTAAATTAGACAACATAAATCAGGATAACACTGATTATTTTAGCTAAAGTGAGACTCATCATCCATAGTTAGCTCTGAATATTAATATATATCTCCCTCTCTTCATTCAGTCCCCGTGATAAGGAAATCAATATTTTAGGATTTTTCTCTCTTCTTGTGGATTGATCAAACTGTCTAATCTAGTTTCTTCCCACTAGTTTTTTTAGAGTCCCACTAGGTATGTATATAAACACCCCTTCATGTTCATTTCACATATGTGATGTGACTTATGTAGATGACAATAATTTAGATGGTGGTCTTGGTTGGATAGGTTTTGGTGGAGTTACGTATAATCTATTGATGGTGTTCTCAGGTGGTGGTTAGACTTGTGTTCATGAGTGAGGATCTTCCTCCTCATCCTCTATTAGGCTGGGAATCCATTTTTATTTAGATGGGAATGTATTTTTTTTATTTATACTTTTAATGTCTATTTTTTTCGCATTCATTAATCACTATGGTTATCACATGAATTGATTCCACTTTGGCTAGTGAAATTATATTTATTCAATATTTTTTTGATTTACTTAGTGGTTTGTGTGTGTACAAGATCATTAATATAAGGCCTTATATATATACATCATTCCTACTATATTCTTATCTCTAGGCCATAACCTTTTGGAGGAAGTCTTGGAGAGTCACTCTTGTATTACCGTCGGTCTAGGTGGGGAACCTTTTGGTCATGTCATTACATAGTATTATCAAAGTGGAATGTCCTATGGATGGTTTTGGAGTTATATGTGTCATGATAAATGGTTGTGGATATTTAGAAATTTGTGATTTAGGTATCATAGATAGAAGGAACTCAAAAACCCAAAAGAAAATAGAAATGAGAATAATGGAAGAAGGGAATTCCTCACAAAGTGAGGATAATATTAGAGAAATAAGGTATCACATTAGGATAGATTTAACTCCTGGTGAAAATAATGAGGAAATATTAATCATTCTAAATGTATTTATTTTGTTTTGAATCCCTACTTGGTCAAATTTAATTTTTATTAAAATGTAAATGTGATTTGTGAATTTACTAAAAATAAAAAAAATGAGATAGTCAATTTGAACGAGAAACCATAAAGATAAAATAAAAAACACCTCTTGAATATGATGTGTCATACGGGGCCATAGATACTACCTCCTTCTGAAGTGGTAGGAGCCAACAAAAAATAAAAATTATGAAAATAATAATAATGAATGTAAAAAAATGAATAAATTCATTATAAACCTATATTGTATGATCCCTTACACCATCACCTTGGTTCATATATTCATGAAGTGCACTAACCTCTACAAGAATCCAATAATGAAGTAAGCCTTGAGTAGACACCTGAGAGATGGTCAAAAAAGATGATGAGTCAGATTCATTTCATTTTTTATGCATGTATATATCAAATATAGAGATAATAAATACACAAAAAATAGTTAAGCAGTTCATAAAAAGTTAAACAATTTTAAAAAAATGTTTTAAACCAAAGAGCAGGAAAACAATCATACCTTTCATTAAACATGCTAATCAACTGTTTCTACTTCAACGGTCTCTTTAACCCAATGAATATCTTTTTCATGTTGAATTATAGTGTGTTGATCAAAATGTTGTGCAACAAAGGCAATGGTCTCGGGTTCATCTCATTCAACTAAAAACACTCCTCACCTTGACATTTTCAAAGAAACTTTTAAATTTTGATTAGATAGAAAGGTAATGAAGAAAACTTTTTTTTCTTGTGATATCAAAATTAAAGCTTCATTACTAACTCGTTCATCTCTGTATAACATATTGTTAAAATTCAGCAACATAAACTTATATTGATCAAATTTTCTTCCATGGATTGGATCAACCCAATTACACTTTAACATTTTGTATTACAACACATTAATATATACAACTTCAATTATGTCATTTAATTGACCATAGTAATTACCATAATCAAAATATGGAAAACCAATTCCACTTTTTTGGGTTGGTCCTTTTTCATTAAAATATTTAATGCAAAATTGAAAGTCATTAGCTTCTAAATATTTGTAATGATGGTCCATTATAGATGGACCCTATGCTAGTTAGTTAGATTATTCGGTTAGTGTAGGGTAACCTAACTCTCGTAGGTTATGAACCTATATATTTCACAGATTTCAATAAAAAAAGTTATGCAAAAATAAATTAGTATTATATTTCAATCATAATGAAAATCTATTTACATGAAAAAAAATTTGTAAACCAATCAGGAAATGATGAATAATGGGACTATTGAATTTGATAATCACTCGCATGAGACATATATTATTTTAAATCATTAATGTGTTTCTTACAAATGATAATGCTATTTTTAAATGATCAACTTTATGTATGCAAAAAAGAATAAGAAAAAATTAAACAATAAAAGTGATAAGAAACTTACTGCATCAATAGTGAAACTGATGGAGTATTGGACCAGATATATTGATGAGCTTGTATCCACTCGATGTTGTACATATCAAATATAGTTCCTTCTCCAACTAGACCATCATGAATCTACGAGGGATTATCTAATTTTGTTTCAACATCCATAAGATATTCTACACAAAAAGTAGTACAATCATCCATCAAATAAACACTGGATATTGATTCCTCCTCACAAGATTTGTTACGTATGAATTTTTTCAATGTATTCAGATACCTCTTAATAGGATACATCCACCGGAATTATACTAGAACACCATTCATTACTCCATCGGTTAAGTGCACTATCAAGTGAACCACAACATCAAAAAATGAGGGTGGAAATAATATATCCATGTGACAAAGAATAAGTACAATTTTATCCTTTTTTTAATCACTCATTTTTTGATTTCTTAAAAAAATATGTCCAAAAACATTACTCATCTTGATAAATGGTTGAACAACATTGGGTGATAAACAATTACGGATTGCGATTGGAATCAACTGTTGAATTAGTAAATGATTGTCATGAATTTTCAACCCTTGTAATTTTTTGTTTGTCACATTCACACACATGGAAATATTAGAAGAGTAACCATAAGGTATCTTGATCATATTCAAAATAGAAAGAAATTTATCTTTCTCTTTTTTACTCATCGTATACTATGCAGTAGACATGTATTTCTTGTTCCCCTCACTCAACTATAAATGCAACTATTTCCTTATAACCATTTATTTTAAATCATGTCATGCATTGACATGATCCTTTGATTTTAAACTGACACCTAAAATGGTCTACAATATGTTATCATAAACATTTTTTTCAATGTGCATGACATAAAGATTATGCCTTATCATGTTAGTTTCTAGTAATGGAGATTAAACAATATACTTTTCTTCTTCCAATTTTGACCGCACTATCTACCTGCACTACGAATATTAGGTAATGGATGAGCCAAAAAATCCTATAATTAATATACCATGTGTATGTTTTCTTCATCAATATGTTATAATATTTATACTCCTATCATGACCTTTAGTGCTAGGTTGAATTCTCTAGAACCATCAAATTTCACTCTGTTCTTTCTAAACCTATGCTGAGGGGGAAGAAAACATTTATGACCCATGTATGTCCACTTTTTAAAATTCTTAATCCATATATAATTTTTACTTTTATTATATAAAGGGAAATCAAATCCTCCTTTCATACTCTAACATGACAAATTTACATAAGCTGGGAAGTTATTGATTGTCCATAATAAATCATCCTATAGTTTGAATATGTCATTCATTTCAAAGTTGTAATTCAACAAACCATCACCCAAAAATTCATTCAACACATCAATAAATGGATTATGGTAAGCATCAGTCTTATCCCTCAAACTTTTAGGTCCATCAAAAAGAGTGGAAAGTAATAGAAATTGTTGTTTCATACAAAGCCACGGAGGAAGATTATATAGAACCAACATCACAGGCCATGTGTTATGAGTTTCACCAACCATATACCTGAATGGATTGAAACCATTTAATACCAACCCCAATCAGACATTAAGACTATCTTTATCAAAGTTGGGGTGTCTTTGATCAAAATCCTTCCATGCAAGAGAGTTTGTCATGTGGGTTATCATATCACTTTTCTTATTTATTTCCACATCCCATCTCATAAATTTAGAAACTTTAGATGATAAAAATAATATTTTAAATATTATATTTAGTGGAAAGTAACACATTTTTTATGGTAATCAGTTTCACCTATTTTGCAGTCTGACTTTGATGAGTCTAATCTCCCTTGTTATTTTTCCACCTAGAAGAGTCACAGACCATAAAATTATCCAAATGCATAGTTTTCTTTTTTTAAAATCATAAAACACATGAACCTATGGTCTTATATGTAAAACCTAATTTCTTTTTCATCTTTTGAGCATGGTAATATGACTCGGAAATCTTAACGTTAGTTGGAATTACTTTTTTTAATAACACCAACAACATGTTGAATGATGTTTCTGACCACTGATTCAAAGTCTTAAAGTGAAAAAACTCCATGATAAAAGAAAATTTACTATAAGCAATACACCTAGAATATAATTCAGTTTTTTCATCATTAATTATTTCATAAAACATCAAAGAATCATGATCTTCACTAGAGCACAGATTGATTTTATTGTTCTGAACATTCCAGATGTCAATACCTTCAAGATTCATCCCACATACCATTTCATCAATCATTTCATGAATTGGATCATTCATCCTTGCATCAACATCCATATAAACTATTTTTGTATGATGAAAACAAATATATTATTCCCCATTATGAGTCCAAATATTATAATTTTTTAGAAAACCATTCAAGAATAAGTGATCCCTCTTGGTATCTCAGGTGAATTGATATCTGTTTGGATATTTTATACTCAAGAAAATAATATAGTCACTTTGAAACCCTCTAGTGAAATCAATAAACTTCATAATTACTTCAAAATATTCTATAGACATTCTATTTAGAAGATTAATCCAACTCTTATCCATATTCATATTCGTACAACATACAGTAACATTTACACAATGACTTCATATTGTGACATTTTTAGAACTTTAGATCACAAAATATATTTAAAATAAAAAAACTAATTGCATGTGGACTTCAATTCATACTCATCCAAAATAAGAAAACAATTCACAAATGGCATGATCATTACATTATATTTAATTAATTATACATTTAATTTTTTAAAGTATTATTTTGTACATGACTAAAATATTTTGTATGAGTCATTCAAACCTCTGTATATGAGTAATCTTATACAATGTATGATTCACCAAACATTTGTGTCCTTCAAATCTTTTTGGATCATTTAAAAACTTATTGAATGTCATCAGAACCTTTGACCTTATTTAAACCATCTTTCATTATAATTTCAATTTTAACCCACTTTAACATTCAACAGTATTCTTATAAAAAAATTATAGCAAATGAATTTACCACTTAACATTGATCCATAAAAAATCATCTAATCCCATCAAGACAAAACTTTTAATAAGAAATAAGATTATATTATGATAACTTTAAGATTGTCTATGTCATTCACTTATATCTAAAGTGTACCTATTTTGATTTATGTTTTCCCTATATTTTTAATGATATTTTGATGAATTTGTACTCAAATTGTGTGACAATTGATAATATTCTAAATCTTTATTATCATGGATGGAAAATAAAATTCTTTCAAATCTTGAGTGATTTTGTTTTTTTTTATTTTAGTGCTTCATTGATTAAAATTTCATATTATTTTAATTTTTATATACTTAATAATTAATATTTATAATATCATTTTGTAAATTTTGTGTATGGGAAATAATTATTCTAGATTCCATGATTTTATTTTTAACATCGTAATGTTGGAATATGATTTTATTTTTTAATTTGAATGTTCTTTTATTTTATCTGTCTGAAAATTGAAATTATAGTTTGAATAAAAAAATCATTTGTGATGGGTACAACGACCGTGATGCTGAAAATTTTAGTGAAGTACTTGAAATATCATGCAATGTGGCCACATGGTGGTAATTCACCTAATCCTTGACCAAATACAAGAGTAAAGGGAAACTGATAGCATGCTAAAAAATATGTTAACTCCCCAACCTACTGCATGACACCCATCCAACCTTCCTTGCATGATTTTTTTGTAAGTACTCAAGTTACTATTCCTATGTTTGAGTTACTGCATAAAGATAATGAAAACTACCATGATTGAAAATCAATGGAACTACTATGAATTATCTAAAGGTTTTATATGATCAAATGATTGTGTTGTGAAAAATTATTATGTGTCCATGCTATATAATAAAAAGGATCTACAACCGACCATGTGACTCAAATTTGACTAACTGCATGTGTTTTCTCCAATTGACCATGAGTGCGGGATTTATGATGATTTAACCAACTATGAATGATGTCTGAGATTCACTAAAATAAACTAAGTCCTAACAAGATTCAAATTTAGATCATCAACCTGATTTCCAAAGAATACAAAATTAAGTTCAGTTACAGTAGAAGAAACTAAGGGCTCTTGAATGAAGTAGAGGTTGATGCTAGCCAAACCTGAAGTAGATGATGAAAACCAAAATAGGGAAGCTCAATCTATAGCTTTAATGAGGACTCATAAAGACTAATAAAGAAGAGGTTGAACCCACCTAAGTTTTTTGGTGATTATTAAGCTTAAAATGGAGTTATTCATTTACAGATTCAAGTTTTAAGGCTGAATCATAGTTAGGACCAACATCAAAGAAATTAATAAATTGGTGGTATCAACCATAATTAGATTAAAAAATATTTATACACATAAACTAGAAATATGACCCTATATCAAGAAGAAGATCATCAAGTGGGAACTGTAGGTGAATGCATGGAGACCTAACAGATGTCGGAGGAGTAGGCGGGCGCGGAGGCGGAGGTAGGGCGATGTGCGAGGGGCGGCGATGAGAGGATATGGTCATTGATAGCAGATCTGGGTGGAACAATAGATAAGGTTGAGGTGTGAGGGATAGGGATCTGGGGGTGAGGTATCTTGGAGGGAGCTAGATCCTAGAGCCCGAAAGCAGAGGCGGGCAGCGGTAGAGGGATGGGTAGGGCTTATGTGCGGGTAGTGGCTGGTCAGGGGGTGTTGTGTGTGAGTGAGGGAGGGAGGGAGGTAGGGGAATAATGGGGAGGGGTTAAGAATTTAGAACTCCATTTGTGTCCACTAATGGTCATCAATAGTGACCGCCAACAACAATCACCCATGTCAGGAGCCTCCTTTGTAACTTTTTTCTAGTAGTGAATCCTGAAGGACCGATCAGTTTAATAGTCTTGAAAAACTAGATGCATACTTGATTCTCATATTATATTGGAAATAAATATGTAAATATAACAAAACCAAATGTTATACATCCTTGAAAATCATTCAAAAATACTTAGTAAGGGTTAAGTACAATGAAACTATTATGAGTAAATAAAATATAATCAATATGATAATGTAAATAACTAAAAAACTAATTTCATTTAATCAATAAATTTAACCAAAAATGAATTTATGGATAATATCGAATGAAATAATCTCATGGATAATAATAACTAAATTCTCAATGAAGAAAATCCATAATCACTACTACAGATTGGCCCTTTAACAGCATGAAATAGGGTTTTAGAAGCACAAAAAAAGTGTTATTGTCCTCAACGTCATTAAGGGGGGTCACATTTATCCATGCTCAAAAATCATTGATAAAGGGGGACTTTATTAGTACTAAAAAAATCACTGATACGGGACCCTATTTATCAATTATTTCATTAATTAGTGCTGATAAATTCTCAACCTACTGCAATATGCTTTTTGAATAATAGCACACTACAACAAATACACCTGTAACCTGTATGAAAATACACCTATATGAAAATATATAATTTAATTTAAATAAATTTTACATCAAGAATACAAAGAAATAATACTATATACATTTCAACAATGTTTTGTATAATTACATTTACAATTACTATCCATAAACATTTAAAAACATTAATGTTTCATCATCTTTGGCGCCCTTGATCCCCTCTCAAAAAAGCCTGACCATGGTATCAGTTACTAAAAAAATCACCCCAAATAAAGAAAAATAATTCACCTATATAATAAATAATAAATATTATATTAGTAATACTATAACGAAATAAATTAAACATAAATATGAAAGAATACATTAATAAAATGTCAATTTTAAATAAAAGGACACACTTAGAATTATACTGATCACATTATGTGTCAGATTGAGGTGAGTTTAATTCCTACACATCATAAATGACTTATGAATCATTGTCTTAAAGTATCAAAACAATACGAATGTTTTTTCTCAGTTTTCAGTATGTCACTTGTTCTTTTTAGTAAAATTATTGTCAATTTTAAATAAAAATAAACATTTAGAGTCATATCAGTCACACCATGCACCAGATCAAAGTGAAGTTGATTAATACACATTATAAATGACTTATGAAATGTTATTCTAAAGTATAAAAACAATCCAAATGTGTTTTCTCAGTTTGGAGTATGTCACTTTTGTTTTTTACTAAAATTTCATTTGAAACTGGAAATATGTACTTTGAGTCATACTGATCTCATTGTGTGTCAGTTTGATGCAATACTACTTCCTAAATGTCATAAATGACTTATGAATCATTTTCATAAATTATCAAGAAAATAAGAGTGCATTTTCTTTGTTTTCAGTGAGTGAAACATGTTTTGAACTAAAATCTCAATTTTAAACTGATAATGGTCACTTTGAGTCATACTGATCACAATGTGCATTATATTGAGGTGTAGGTGATTCTTATACAATGAATTATAGATCGTTGTTATAAAGTATCAAAAAAATAGAATGTTTTTTCTCATTTTTCAGTATGTAACTTTTTCTTTCTAATAAAATTAATATCAATTTCAAATAAAAAACACACTTGGAGTCATATCGGTCGTACCGAGTCTCAGATTGAGGTGCGGTTGATTTTTACATGTCCCAAATTACTTATGGATCATTTTCCTAAAGTATCAAAACAATAAAAATGTGTTTGATTTGTTTTCAATATGCCACTTGTTATTTTTACTAAAATTAATGTCAATTATAAATATAAGGACAAACTTGCAGTTATATTGGTCACATCATGCATCAGATTGAGGTGGGGTTGATTCCTACATATCAAAAATTACTTATGGATTGTTTTTCTAAAGGATCAAAATAATACAAATGTTTTTTATCGGTTTTTATTATGTCACTTGTTCTTATTACTAAAATTAATGTAAATTTTAAATAAAAAGACACACTTAGAGTCATAGTGGTCACACTATGAGTCATATTGATGTTCATTTGATTCTTACACATCATAAATGACTTATAGATCATTTTCATAAAGTATCAAAACAATCCAAATTCATTTTTTTTGTTTTCAGTATGTCACTTGTTATTTTTACTAAAATTAATGTCAATTTTAAATAAAAAGACACTCTTTGAGTCATAATGGTCACATCGTGCATCATATTGAGGTATGGTTGATTATTACACATCAAAAACGATTTATATATTCCTAAATTATCAAAACAATTTGAACTTATTTCCTCAGTTTTCAGTATTTCACTTGTTATTTTTACTAAAATTATTGTCAATTTTAAATAAAAAGACACACTTAGATCCATATTGGTCACACCATACATTTAATTGATATGTGGTTGATTCCTACATGTCACAAATGACGTATGGATCATTTTCCTAAAGTATCAAAATAATCTTAATGTGTTTGTTCATATTTCAGTATGTCTCTTATTCTTTTTACTAAAATTAATGTCAATTTTAAATAAAAAGACACACTTTGAGTTATACTTATCACGTTGTCTGTCATATTGAGGTGGTGTGGATTCCTATGTGTAAAAAATGACTTATGGAATTGTTTTCCTAAAGTATCAAAACAATTTGAATGTGTTTTCTTGGTTTTTAGTATTTCACTTGTTCTTTTTACTGAAATTAATGTCGATTTTAAATTCAAACACACACTTGAGTATGTGATGTGTGTTTTTAACTAAAATATAAATTATAAACTATAAAAAATTAGTTTGATTCATACTAATTACATTGTGTATTTAATTGAGGTTTGGATGATTGAGTATAAAATATGTGTTTTACTTTCAATTATCTGCAAAAATCCAGAAAAGAGAGAACATGTTCTATTTTGATGGAAGAGAAACCATATAATCCCTAAGACACATACGTTTTAGATATTATAGAGTTTCATCTTCCATAAAAAAGGAAGATGTTCTATCTTTTCTGACTTATTACAGATAGTTGAAAGAAAAACATGACTTTTAAAAATATTTTTGAAAAAAAAACTAAATAAGTATTAGATAAAAATGATAAGGAAATTAACTTACAAATAAAAGATAAAATGATGAAAAAATTAATTAAATAAGTACTAGGAATTCAACTTTTTGTGATAGTTGTATCCATTCTTGACCCATTTCCTTGTTTCCATTATCTCAGCTATAGCCTTTAAGTCTAATCTCATATGAGCATAAGTAGCTTCAAACAAACAACTCCAACCCAAGAAAAATACTCCACCACTATAAGAAAACAATTGTTATGTTATTAATACTATAATGAAATAAATTAAACATAAATATGATAAAAAGAAAATTTTAAACCGAAACCATACAATTTGGGCCATACTGGGTACACCGTTTATCAGATTGAGTGCATGATCATAGTACAGGAGTGAATCATCCTTATTGATGAATCTATTTCATTATGATCTCTGTGAAAATTTAAAAAAAATATCAGATAGAATTATTGGGGAAATTAACTAAAAAATTAGATGAAATGATAATAAAATCAACTAAATAAGAAGTATGAAGTCACGTTATCATGATATATGTGTACATTCTACCATAAGGTATGTTTCCCATTCATTTATAATCAAATCTATTAAATATTGTGAATATGAGGACTTTTTTACAGTTATATTCATACTAGAAAAATATAAACACACAAAGGATTAATAAATATTTTAAATGAAATAGTAATCATCTTCGAAAATACCTCTTCGGGGATGCTAGTTTGATGATTGTATATGATATCTCTCATAAATTTATAAACATAGTAACCATGATCCTTTTCATTTGTTTGTTTCTAAAATTGCATAAATATTTATAGAAGGAATTAATTTGTTTTGATATGTGTTTTTATGGTGAAATATTATTATATATACCCTGATACTTGTCCACTTGTAGAAGTCGACATGCTCCTAATGCACATAGACTATCCTCATGACATGATTTTCACAATATTTAAATATTACCCTATCATAATAGAATTATCATTAAAACATAATATAAAATACATAAATTGAATTTTAGTTCTAAAATTTTGTGTAACACCACAATATTTTATAGTACGTTATCTCATTTAAGTAATTCAATAGCTTGCGCTACACGCAACACTGAGTTCGAGCGCACCATAACTTATCAAACTAACTATTCAAAAAGCGGTTATGAATAGTATTAGATGAATTTTGAGTCTTATATACTCTATATAATTTTAACACCCATATTATGTTTTTCTTATACATAATATTAAAACAAATTCATTTTTCAGATAAAAGAAGTATTTTTCAAAAAATGCAATTTTACCGCCTTTTAATGGAGAACCATTTTTAAAACCAATATTTGACACTTTTATATATTCAATTCAATGAAATTAAATTCTTATTTAGAATAGGGACATAAAAATTTAGTTTGGATAAATTTTTGGTACTTTCCTGATAACTTTCATATTTTGACGAATAGTGAAAAATACTATGTTTTAATTGAAAATAACTTTTTTAATCGAAATAATTTATAGTGTAAAATTATGCATTTCAATGGTTTTGAAGTATAATTAGATTATATTTTTATCATTTAATAAAATTTATTTCATTATAACTAATTTCACATTTAAATTTGACATAAACACATGTCAATCTTTTGATAGTTATTATTTCTTAAAAACATGCTTTTTGTTTTGACAATGGGAATTAATTTTAAATTAATTTCTGCTACTTCTGTGTTTTGAATTTGGAAAAATGGATTCTATATTTTTAATCATGAGGTAAAAATTGTGTAAATAGGTAACTTTTATATTTATATATTATGAATAATTACTTCGATAAATATTTTATTTATTATGGTTGAAGGGTAAATTCGGTAAATAAGGGTAAAAAAATAATATCATAATAATATTAAATTACCCTAACATGTGTCCTATTCCTATTGGTTGATACATGTCCGATCATGGTCATACTTGGGTTAATTTTGGGACCCCATGGAGCCACTTGATAGTGATAATGACACTTTATATTAATTAATTTAAAGTAAAGACAAAAATGACATAAACATATATCTTTTAGTAAACAAAATTTTAAATGGGGTTATATAAGTTATCTTTTTTAATATAAATACTCATTATAAATATAAAATGATTTCCTACATAATTTTATTTTATTTATGATTTTTATACATAAATTAATTAAATTTATTTATGACACAATGATGATGCAGTAATTACCTTATTAATGAAAGAATCAAATAAATGGTATTATAAATATTAAAATAAATATAATTTCAAATTTTTTATGACATCCACGATTTTTTTAGGTGAATATTACATGTTAGGGTTGATTAAATGTATTTTGTTTGAAGTAATCAAGTTGTGATGACTTTCAAAAAAACAAAATACTAATTAGTGTCAAAATTGACATAAATGAGTCTTTAAAAAAATATTATATTATTAAATTATATAATAGTCCTAAAAATCTAAGGTTCTTCCAAATAACTTATATAATTATAGTTATATCATTAATTAATCACTTGAGGTTCACTTTTCATTTTATATTAATTTTATTAACCAATTATTTTAATAATACAATAATACATGGTAAAAGTTAAATTATTTAACTAAGAGTTAAATATAAAAGATAAGGTTAATATGGTAACCCAAACCTGTCTAAAACCTATTTTTTGAGAGCTTTTGGACTCATACCTACTTTATCCTCGAAATAAATCATTTTTGATCCATTATAAACCAAAAATTATTTTATTATAAAATAATATTTCAATATTTTCCTAAGGTGCCCCTCACCTCTCTTATAAAGGGGCACTTCCCCTTCTCTCAAAATCACACCTCCAAATCCATTTGGATCAGCCAAACCCTACCCTAATATCCTCAAAATTTTCTTCACTTCAACCTAGAGGACTTAGTTTTATCATAAAGTCAACCTATGGAGCCCTTATGACCAACTCAAAAGGAAACACCCGAAGAAGAGGTAATAATTTCACCACCCTCTTTCAAGTTCTTTTCTTCTTCCACTTCATCTTTATTTGTTGTTTCCATACCAAAATAATAATTCCATTACATCCTATATACTGTGATATTATTATAAATATGGTACAACCATATTCTTTATTCTATCCATCCTATAAATGAAAAAGTCACCATACGTGCGTGCGTACGGCTTACCGTCTCCATGTTGTGGTGTAGTTTGTTATTCAAACACTTCATTATTTGGATGGGTATAATAATGATTATAACTGATGTAAATAATAAATATAACATTTTAATGATTCTATATATATGATATATCATCCAATTACATAATATTTCACCATCAATATAATGATATTGTCGCTCGTGCGTATGTACGGATTACCGTCTCCACGACGTGATGAGATTCATTCCCACATTCACCATTCAACGATGATTATAAAAATATATATATTTAATAAGTATGTAATATATGACATAATAATTATATTGGATATATATATTTTTGTTTTTTGTGTGTGTGTGTGTACTTACATATATCTTATTCACTTACTTCCATTCAATACGATATGAAAACAAAAACAGTGTTTATGCGTACGTACGGCCTACCATCTCCATAAACGATGCCTTGCATTTCATATATATATCTATTATAAATATTTATATTCTAAATATATATGATATATAAATCAAATATTATATTCTGGAAGTATTTAAATCATTATCTAAATGATATGATCAAGAATAACAAGTTAAAACACGTATGGTAAAGAAAGCGATTATTGCCCAAAATGTTAATTTAGCATGGAAATCGTTATTAAATGGGTAGTATAAAGTCATAAATGAATCATGTATGATATAAGAAATATGAATATGGTTATGGTATAATTTAATAACATACTATGGTCATTATACAGGAGGTTAAACATACCCTCGACCAAAGGAAAGTGCAAGGTAAGGGTTATTTCCTCAATCTCATTCTTATCCAAGATTGTTTATTTGTAAGTATTTACTGGGACATATTTATCATCGATACCCATATTTCATAAAAATATTTTAAAAAGTAATATTTTAAGGTTTTATGGGAGGTTCTATTTAACTATATCATCATTTTAAATGTTTTAAAGATTTATCTTTCTAAATCCTTTTAATTAATGTCCATGTTTTCAAAATGATTTTAAGGGTTTATTTATATAGACGTGAATGTTTTGAAATGATAATTCTTTTCAAAAGTTTCAAAGTGGTATGGGACACTTTTATTCAAAAATATCTTTTAAATTAATTCCTTTACAAATGTGTGACTTTTAAATGATTTCACAAAAAGGGATATTTCTCTCAAAAAGTTTTACTGGTCATTTTCAACTATGTCAGTATCCTTTACTGAATATTATTCTTTATTGAGGTTGATTTATTATAATGAAATCTTCCATATTGTATTGAATGAGTTAAGATATTTTTTACTATAAATGTTCTATTTTATACCATTCATGGTTTATAGTTAATGTATTGACATTTCGTGTGCTAGTTTTAATACGAATGTTTATGTTATATTTCAACTTTTTCATATGAGGAAAACAGTGGACTAAGTAAGTGACGGGTGGAGCCTGCTATAGCTCCTCAATGCATCAGTAGGTTTCATGAGACAAACTAGTATCTTGTCATAAGGCCTTGACAAAAATTTTATTTTTATTCTTGGCACAAGGCCTTGACTATATGGTAATGATGTTCAGCATTAGGCATTCCCTCATTATGAAATTAGTTATTACATGTGATTATTCTACTAGTAGAATATCCATGTGTATGTTTATATGGTGATGTTTGATTTACTTTTTCCAAATTATATTCAATATTATGGTTAAAAAGTCTGTTATTTTTATTACACATATTACCTTAAAAGTTTATAGCTTCCACTAAATTATTTTCCCCTACTGAGCATCTGAGCTCACCCATTTCTTGTGTTTTATTTTCCCAGGATTCCAAGATGTGTATTATGATTGATATGTAGGGTTAAGCTAAAGGTGATAATGTCATTGTAAAATAAATATATATGATGTGTTTTATGTTTTAAATTGAAATGTAATGTTCATTTATGTAATCTATTTTCCAAGACTGATAAACTGGTCAGTCCTTTGGGACATGATTCCTTGTAATCATTCTAATGTATTAAAATAATGCACTGACTCTGGGATTCTGGGGTCAGGGCGTTACAGTTGGTATCAGAGGAATTTTAACAACAACCTTGGAAATAGATTTAGATAAACTCTAATTAGATAACATTACCCTAAGATAGACTCTGAGGATTAGTATAGAAGAAATTCTTATAATTTTGGTAATGTAGAGATTTTGTTTATTTTCCAAGAAATACATCCCTATCTGGATATGAGCAGGTAGATGAGGCTCTGGAATAGATTTACCTAGGAGTGAAAACTCTGACAAGGAGTTTTGGACTTGACCCAGGGTATCCTGGTACACAACAAAGGGCCTTGTTGTACTCTTGGTTATGACACTCCCGAGGGATATTCTTAGGATAATACACATTTTCATTACAAGACATTATGATGGATTTAGAAGTAAATACTTCCTCAAAGAAAACATTTTATGATTATAGATTATATGTATAATCTTTTCAATTTACATTAGTTATTTTACAAGTTTATAATTATGCATTGTGATTCATAAACTAACCTAGTATATGCCATTGTTTAGAAATGGAACCTAGTAAAAGAAATGAAAATTCCAACAATACACATGATTGAAAGATTAAGAAGGATCATATCTTTTATGATATTAAGCCAACATTTAAAAGGTAAATAGTCTCTCATTTATTCTCATCATATGAAGAAATAGTATCATGTGTTAATAAGATAAGTAAATAATTCTCTGAGTCCTGTGGCTTTGAAGGGAAGCAAGAGAAGAAAAGGATGGAAGAGAGAAAGATGGATAAAGGGAAGAGGGGAAAGAAGGATTTTCCTATATGTGATACCTGGGGAAAGAATCACCTTGGTAAATTCTTGAATTGAATGGGAGTTTGTTATAAGTGTGGAAAAAAATGACACTAAGCACGTGATTGCAAGGGTAAGAAAAAGGTTTCAAATGTACAATACTTCATCTGCAAGGAGTTGAGACACTATGTGAATCAAAGTCCAAATCATCATAGTATACCCCAAATGCTGCTATTGGATAATAATCAAGTTATGATACTATCGAAGATGAAGAGGAATGATTATAGTTCTTACATTTTTAATAAAGTATTGTATCATTTGAGTATTGTATTAATTATGTACATGTTATAAGAATTATAGAGTATATAAGGATTGTACTACAGTACCATTTCATTAAGGACTTGAGATTGTGTGGAACCAAGAAAAGTGACTCAATAGCAGGTTAAATTTTTTGGAAAATATATGTTTGAGAGAAAGATAAACCATAATATGGTTCTGATACTGATGTAGTGATTTCGGAATAATATATGATTGATTTGGATAAATTATATTGGATATTCTTGACTACCTTGAAACTAATTAATGATTTGTATATTCCATCATTGTTAGAGTTTACTACATTTTTAGATATAAGGAGTATATCCAATATTCTATAAGTGATAATGGAGCATAAATGTAATCAATAAGGTCTTATGGTAATCCAAGGTGTTACGGTGTTTTTAAAGAATACATGATGAAGGTATTCACATGTTATTACATGGAAAAAAGGATTTCATTATGTTTACCTTTCTTATAAATTTTGGACTGTGAGTTTGGACAGAAGTATTTTGGATAAGTATAAAGGTTGGAATAGATTAAGATTGAAATTTGATACTATTGTTAATGTTAAATATTTTCTTGAGATTATTTTTGGATTATTCGAAAAATGATAACCTGGAGGTTGGGCGACAACCCGTCATGTCTGGTAAGGCTGTGAGACTTGAACCCGCAACTGAAGGGTGACAAGGGTGGATCACCTACCATTGGCATACGTGATGTCCTAGTTTATATAATGTAGTTTTTTATAAATAGTCTAACAAATGAATTATAAATTAATTATTTTTGGAACCCTATACGATTAGGATAAATAGAATATTTTTGAATTCTATTATCTTTTGGAGTGAAAGATAAGTTTGTGGTAGGAATTAGTTGAAGGATGAAACTTTAATTTTAAATTATATATATATATATATATTCTTCTTATTCTATGAATAAATTGATTCTTAAACTTTAGGGAAGGGATCTTAAAACCAAAAATGTGGTATCCTAATACCTTAAGTTTTTTTGAATCGATGATATTTTACATCATCTTAGATTGATGGCTTTTAGGCCCTCAATTTTACAATTGTTTGTGATTAATGACCTCAATAACTCCCTATAAATATTTACGTTTTTTCTCCAATTATGTTTCTCTAAATTTCACCAATTTTCTCTTAATCGAGATCATAATTTGGTTGTGACTTTTTCATTTCCCTTTCCCTCTTATTAATACTAAATTTTATTAACCCAATTTCTGATGTGGGTTTTCCACAAAGGTATTTTTCTATTTTTAACCATTTATTTTCAAAGAACAATTTCAAATTGTGAGAATAAATTTATTAAAGGAGGGGAGAATGCAACACCTCAATATTTCATAGTATGTTATCTCATTTAAGTAATTGAATAGCTTGCGCTACACACAACACCGAGTTCAAGTGCACCACAACGTACCAAACTAGTCGTTCAAAAAGTAGTTATGAATAGTATTAACTGCATTTTGAATCTTATATACTCTATATAATTTTAAGACCCATATTATTTGTTTCTTAGACATAATATAAAAACAAGTTCATTTTTTTAGATAAAAGAAGTATTTTTCAAAAAATGCAATCTTACCGTCATTTAATAGAGAACCATTTTTAAAACCAATATTTGACTATTTTATATATTAAATTTAATTAAATTAAGTTCTTCTTTAGAAGCGGGACATAAAAATTTGGTATGGATAAATTTTTGGTACTTTTCTGATAACTTTCATATTTTGACGAATAGTGAAAAATACTATGTTTTAATTGAAAACAACTTTTTTAATAAAAATAATTTATAGTGTAAAATTGTGAATTTGAATTGTTTTTAAGTATAATTATATTATATTTTTATTATTTAATACAATTTAGGTCATTATAACTAATTTCACATTTAAATATGACATAAACACCTGTCAATCTTTTAATAGTTATTATTTCTTAATAACACGCTTTTTTGTTTTGAAAATGAGAATTAATTTTAAATTAATTTATGCCACTTATGTGTTTTTAATTTGGAAATATTGATTCCATATTTGGAATTAGTAGGTCCAAATTGTGTAAATAGGTAACTTTTATTTTTAGACATTATGAATAATTACTTCGGTAAATATTTTATTTACTATGGTTAAAGGGTAAATCCGGTAAATAATGATAAAAAATAATATTATAATAATATTAAATTGCCCTAACATGTGTCATATTCCTATTGGTTGATACATTTCCAACCATGGGCATCCTTGGGTCAATTTTTGGACCCCATGGAGCCACTTGAGAGTGATAATGACACTTTATATTAATTAATTTAAAGTAAAGACAAAAATGACATAAACATATATCTTTTAGTAAAATATATTTTAAATGGGGTTATATAAGTTATCATTTTGACTATAAATACTCATTATAAATATAAAAGGATTTCCTACATTATTTTATTTTATTTATAACTTTTAGACATTAAATAATTAAATTTATTTATGACACAATGATGATGTAGTAATTACCTTATTAATGAAAGAATCAAATAAATGGTATTATAAATATTAAACTAAATATAATTTCAAAGTTTTTATGACATAAAAGAATTTTTTAGGTTAATATGACATGTTAGGGTTGATTAAATGTATTTTTTAAGTAATAAAGTTGTGATTACTTTCAAAAAAACCAAATACTAAATAGTGTCAAAATTGACATAAATGAGTTTTTAAAACAAATATTATATTATTAATTTATATAATAGCCCTAAAAATATAATGTTCTACCAAAGAACTTATATAATGATAGGTATATCATTAATTAACCACTTTGGGTTCTCTTGGAATTTTATAGTAATTTTATTAACCAATTATTATAATAATAAAAGAATATATGGTAAAAGTTAAACTATTTAACTAAGAGTTAAATCTAAAAGATAAGGTTAATATGGTAACCCAAACATATATAAAACCTATTGGTTGAGAGGTTTTTGAAACATCCCCACATTAGCCTATAAATAAATAATTTTTGAGCCATTAGAAACTAAAAATGATTTTATTATAAAATAATATTTCAATATTTTCCTAAGGTGCCCCTCACCTCTCTTATAAAAGGGAACTTCCCCTTCTCTCAAAATCACACCTCCAAAGCCATTTGGATCGGCCAAACCCTACCCAAATATCCTCCCAATTTCCATAAATTCAACATATAGGACTTAGTTTGATCATAAATCCAACCTAAGGAGTCCTTTTGATCAACTTAAAAGGACACACCCGAAAAAGAGGTAATAATTTCACCACCCTCTTTCAAGTTCTTTTCTTTTTCCACTTCCTCTTTCTTTGTTGTTTCCATACCAAAACAATAAATATAGTACCTCCTACATAATTTGATGTTGTTATAAATATGGTACAACCATATTCTTTATTATATCCATCCTATAAATGAAAAAGTCACCATACATGCGTACATACGACTTACCGTCTCCATGTCGTGGTGTAGTTTGTTATTCAAACACTTCATTATTTTAATGGGTATAATAATGAGTATAATTGATGTAAATAATAAATATAACATGTTAATGATTATGTATATATTATATAACATACAATTACATATGATTTCACCATAAATATAATGATATCGTCACTCATGCGTACGTACAGATTACCGTCTCCACGACGCGATGAGATTCATTCCCACATTCACCATTCAATGATGATTATAAAAATATATACATTTAATAAGTATGTAATATATGACATAATAATTCTACTGGATATATATATATGTGTGTGTGTATTTATGTATGTATTTATGTATGTATGTATGTATGTACTTACATATATCTTATTCACTTACTTCCGTTCAATACGATATGAAAACGGAAACAACGTTTATAAGTACATACGGCCTACCGTCTCCATAAATAATGACTTCTATTTCATATATCTATCTATTATAAATATTTATATTCTAAATATATATGATATATAAATCATTTTTTATATTCTGGAAGTATTTAAATCATGGTCTAAATGATATGATCAAGAATAACAAGTTAAAACACGTACGATAAAGAAAGCAATTTTTACCCAAAATGTTAATTTAACATTGAAATAATTATTAAATGGGTAGTATAAAGTCATAAATGAATCATGTATGATATAAGAAATATTAATATGGTTCTTTTATAATAAATAACATACTATCGTCATTATACAGGAGGTTAAACATACCCTCGACCAAATGAAAGTGCAAGGTAAGGGTTATGTCCTCAATCTCATTCTTATCTGAGATTGTTTATGTGTAAGTATTTAATGGGACATATTTATCATTTATACCCATATTTCATAAAAAAAATCAAAAGGAATATTTTAAGGTTTTATGGGAGTTTCTATTTAACTAGATCATCATTTTAAATGTTTTAAAGATTTATCTTTCTAAATCCTTTTAATTAATGTCCATGTTTTCAAAATGATTTTAAGGATTTATTTATATAGACATGAATGTTTTGAAATGATAATTATTTTCAAAAGTTTAAAAGTGGTATGGGACACTTTGATTCAAAAATCTATTTTAAATTAATTCCTTTATAAATGCATGACTTTTAAATGATTTCACAAAAAGGGTTATTTCTCTCAAAAAGTTTTACTAATCATTTTCAACTATGTCAGCATCCTTTACTGGATATTATTCTTTATTGAGGTTGATTTATTATAATACCATCTTCCATATTGTATTGAATTAGTTATGATATTGTTGAATATGAATGTTCTATTTTTATACCAATCATGGTTTATGGTTAATGTATTAACATTTCGTATGCTAGTTTTAATATGAATGTTTATGTTATATTTCAACTTTTTCATATGAGAAATGCAGTGGACTTAGTAAGTGATGGGTGGATCCCGCTATATCTTCTCTATGAATCTATAGGTCTCATGAGACAAACTAGTGTCTTGGAACAAGGCCTTGACAAAAATTTTATTTGTAGTCCTGGCACAAGGCCTTGACTATGTGGTAATGATGTCTGGTGTTAGGCATTCCCTCATTATGAATTTAGTTCTTACATGTGATTATTCGACTGGTAGAATATCCATGTGCATGTTTATATGGTAATTTTTTATTTAATTTTTCCATATTATGTTCAAGGTTATGTTTAAAAATGTTGTTATTTTTATTACACATATTTACTTAAAAGTTTATAGCTTATGCTAAATTATTTACCCTTACTGAGCATCTAAGATCACCCCTTTCTTATGTTTTGTTTTCCTAGGATTCCAATATGTGTGTTATGATTGGTATGCAAGGTTAAGATAAAGGGAATAATTACATTCTTAAAGAACTATATATTATGTGTTTTGTGTTTGAAATTGAAATGTCACGTTCATGTATGTAATCTATTTTCCAAGACTGCTAAACTGACCGGTCCTTTGGGACTTGATTCCTTGTAATCATGTTAATGTATTAAAATAATGCACCGACTCTGGGCTTCTGGGGTCAGGGTGTTACATGTTGGATGTAGTGTATTACAAATTGAAAAATTTCATCACTTGTGGTTGGTTTTTTGGGTATCCATGCGATGAATCTAGAAAATAAATATTTGGAGTATTCAAATTAACCGCATTGAGTTCCCAATATTTCCTAATAACAAAAAAAGGAATAATTAATTAAAGGAATGGAAATATATTTTATATAATTAAATTTTAGATTTTTACCCCTGCATCGTTGGTATTAAGAAGAGTTTATCATTTGTAAGTTTTCTTTCAAACGATTTGGCTAGTTTTTCCACTATTTCATCTATTTTTTATTCTATTTCTATTTGGTTTTCAAAAGTGACGTAAGTAATAATGAGTCCATATTTATTTTCATGGGTTAATCCCTTCAATTGGTATTCATATATGTGCCTACAAAAAATATGAAATGTATTTATCTATAATTAACATAGTATATCAGCTATTGGAAAAAATCTTGAAAATACACCTCATGTATACATTTACAACTAATACTCCTAGCCACTCATACTTGAGGATTTCATTGACATTCTTAAGAGAAATATGGACTATAATGGACTCCCCATACATTTTTTCTTCAAAATCAACTATGAGAGCACTACCACTTTGTAACTTTGTATCTACATTAACCTTCGATGTTAATAAATATGAATATTGAAGGGGTGGGGTAAAGGTGCTTTCTAATAGTATTTTCAATCATCTGGTTGATCCTTTAGGTGGTTTTGATTCAACCTTCCCTTTGTCCGTCTATAATAACATTCATCGGCTCAAACCTTTTTCATTAATTGTTAAAGTTTTAGCATGAAATTAAATTATAAATTAATACCTCCTTACAAACATTTTTTTTACAAGTCCTGATGACCATGCTATGAATGTTCTAATATTTTTTTTAAAGGTTGGGGTCGAAGCCTCATTTTATTATTAAATCAAATCGAAGACCACTTTTAACTGGGTAGAGGGAGACCCATTACATAGACCAAAGGCCCAGTGGGCTTATAGACCATTACATATCCCTTAGGCCCAATTTTTTGGCCCAATTTCCATTCTATGAATAGTAACCCAGCTGCTACAGTACCCGCACAATATCGTCACTGATATAGTGCCCTACCGCCTCTACAGTACCCGCTGATCAATAGTACGTCTGCTGCTACAGTACCGCTATAGTAACATGCTCCCAATGGGTTTTGAACCCCCATTTTTCATGTAGGATTACGGGGTGCTTACCACTAAGACAAACCCCAACTACAGTTCCAATATATTTATAGATCGTATGAATATATACATCATCAAATAGAATAGTTATCTTGGTGCCCGACTCATGAGTGACGATAATAACCACTCTCACATGACCTGTTAAAAGTGGTCTATTATCTAAAGTGTCTTCTTGGATATTGAACACATTATCCCTCACATCAAGGTAATGAGTGGGTATTGATAGATATAAATCAAAGTCATTTTCAACCTATAGAATATCAGTCCAAGAAAGGTATCAGTTTATTTTTTATTCACATTTCACAGAGACAATTATGAGAATATTGATTACCTCATATAAGAAATATCTTTGAGGGGAATGGCTCACCTAAAAACTGGTGGGGGTGGGGAGAGATCTTTATACAGTGGTTATTCTTGAGTTGTTTCTTCTCTTTTCTCCCCCCCCCCCCATATCATTTTCTAGAAACTCATACTTCCAATAAAAATTTTATTCAAGGGAAGCTAATCTTTCTTTCATCTCTTCCATTTCTTTATCTTTATCCCCATTTCCTTTTCTTTTCTCAAAATATGTGTGGGGTTGTCATACCAAAATCCACACCTCTAATGTGGTCATACTGTTCTAGCTACTTCAAAGCCACTGATAGTATATGTTCATATGGTATAAGTTTTGATGATTCCTGTGTCTAATTCAAATAGAAAATATAGGAAAATAAGTAATCATTGTTATGTAATAGCGATTTAAAGCAAAAGAAATATTATTTCAAACTTACACATGCTTCCCACAATTTTTATGTGTTTTCATATATTAGTATCCTATTAGTATCCCATATTTATTTACATGTTTCTCCTTCCATAACACATTATGTGGGGTGGAAGTGACTTTGGATTTGGATTCATCAATATACATATAAATAGAGGAACATAATTATATTTTTGTTTCATGTAACATAAAATTATTATGGTAGATTTAAAATACTTACCATTTTTTGAAGTGAAGCCCAACCTATCCTTGCTTTGTGGTAGGGGTATGTTGTTTTTTCATCCTGTTCCTTATTTTCAACACTCAGTTTCTATTTCATAAATTAAAAATTATCAATCAAAGTGATTAATACATGTACTTTCAAAAAATGTATTATCAGCCATAATGAATCTGAAAAGATATCTCCCCATGATGAACAGTAAACACATCCCATGCTTCTTGGATTATCATGTGTGTATATACATATGTGGTGGGTTCTGATTTATTTTCCCTTCTTCATATTTAAGATAAAATTTCATTAGAATTGTGTGGAAGCCTTTTTGAGTCTTTCCAGAAAACATTAATACAAATTTCTTATGGGATTCATCTACTATAACTGAAATCTGCAAGGGATTGTGAATAGTAAGTTAATGTTTCATTATTTTATGTTTTAGTAAAATAAAGAAAGGATTTCATAATTTTATCATAATCTCTTCCCAAATTAGTTTATTAAGTGTGGTCACAACATAGTTCCATGAATCTACATTAATCGGAACATGATTTTGAGTGATGAACCTAATAAAATTACTAAACATAGCCTTGTTGGGGTTAATAGGCTTCCCGCATGCATTCTATCTGACCTCAAATTTAATGCCTTTTGTTTTTACGTTAATATTTTTTGTTAACACCATCATGTTACGGCACTCCTATTTTTTCTGTGACATCGGTTCTTCATCGTATACCATTTATTTAGGTTCAACAACATCAATATGTTGTTCCTATGGATTTGTAGCATCGGCATGTGCAGAAGGCCATTGTTCCTCTACACTATGAGTGGTAGTAGATTGAGAAACGTGTTGTTCCTATAGATTGGTAGCATAAACATGTGTCAAAGGTATGGAGGGTGAGTTCCTTATCCCATTGATTTGTATTAGATTTATAAAAGGAAAACCATTATATAACTAGGATAACATAAAATTACACTAAAGGAAGAATGATAATATTTTCAAGAAGAAAATTCCTCTAAACATCAACATGTTATACATAATCATATTCTTTTGTCAAATCATTTTGGGTTGTGACTTGATGTTCTTATAAAACTTACAAGAATAGTCATACGTAATAAATTGAAATACAATATGGAATACACTACATATACTTTAGTCATTATGATCCATCTCATCATATGACATTCCTTGTTCCCTAAATCCTATAGATTGTTTATGCTCATCATGATTCTCAACCCTTAGAATAGATAATTGTATTGGATGATGGCCAACTTCTCTACATTTTTTAAATAGAAATATATAAGGTGCCTTATATTGAAAATTATTTCCATACATAACATTATCTATTTTTTATGGCAATTGGATAATTTATTCCCCATCTTCCCTCACTTAAAAAATCTCCCATTTCCTTTATATAATTTCCCTTGGTTACACTTCCAACACTTATTGCATAAATGGAATTGTATCTTCTTTCATTTATCACCTTTATTAGATGAACTTCCTTGAGATTTCATCTTCTTATTCCTTGAAGTCTTTGGTAATTTAACAAAATACCAGTTGTTAATTGTTATTTTTGATAGATGGTTTGGAAAAATATCAAGATATCTTATATGAGCTCCAATCATGTCAGGAATCTCATTTGGGCAGTCACCGCATTTCCCTTCACATTGGTTGTTTACTCGATTCCTCCTATTTCCCGCCATTTGATAAAATAAAGGGAAAATTAGGGATGAGTGATTTTAAATTATTAAACACATAAATGGGAAACCCAAAACATTAAAGGGATAACTTATAAATGAAATATATTACTTAACTTATGAATTTATAAGATTCAATCTATGTTATCCATGATCTATTTGTTAACATAGACACGTATGGGTATTTTTTTCCTTAATAATGGTTCATAATGAGCTTATAAATTTACCAGAGCATATCCCTTGTAAGTTTCAAACTAAGTGTGAAGTAAGGCCCTTTTTTTTGTACTGGGTTACCACAAGTCAGGATCAGGACACCTTGTCAGTGTTGTTACCCATAGGTACATCTATGTCAGAACCATGCCCACTTGTAGAATCCATACTGGGATTTATTTGCTTGATAAACCACTTACTTTATACTTACCAAAATTTAGAGATGTTTTCTTATACTTAGTCTTATACCTAAATCTTTCTCTATATTTTTCTAATCCTAATCTCAAAAATAACTAAACTTTTTCTCTAATACCAAATATAACAACCCTTCTCTTTATTACACATCAATACATGATTTGTAACATAAAATTACAAAAAATAAAGCCTAAAATATCAATAAGTCTAGTGTATTTTGGAATTAAATAAATAATATAAAATATTGAACATGTGCTACAATAACATTATTGAAGACTTCATTTACATGCTTCTAAAATTTCCATGTCTTTTAAAACTGTACAAGATAACCTGGGGACAAACATAAGAAAGAGGTGAGATGTAAATCCCAGTAAGGGGATAAACATGGAATAACATGAGAAAGATAATAAATTTTCAACAATATGAATATTAATGGGAAATAAAAATAGTAGGAATCATGAACATGAACAATGACACATGATATAACATGATAATCATAAAGGCATCATGGAAAATGTGGCAACAACTTAAAAAATGAAGTCATAAACATAGGTCAAGGCTAAACCTTCCAATACATCATGGTGGAAAAGGACCAATAAATGAATTAGGGTCACTCTCTATCCCAACATGATGCATCATGATACTAAACATTACTCAATTCATTGGAGGACTATCTGGTCGCACCCATTATATTCATTTCATTATCATGCTTATGTGTGCCACATAGATCGTACTAGATAGATTCATTCATCATCATAATTTATTCCAATATCATAGAATATAGAATAAATACATTAAAGTAAAAAATAAATAATTATATGTGCATAAATTTGAATACCTTTTATAGAAAAATGGGTATGGTATTCACTACACACTTTTTTTGGCATGGAAAATCACGGTGAAATTTCAGCACCGTGATGGTGTTACTTAAAAATTCATAAAAGGGATTTATGAGAGATAAATGGGCATATAATAATTTTTAAATAAATTATAAATTAATGGGGATATGTAATAACATATCCCATAATAATTAAATGAAGATAAAATAAATATGATAAAGAGGATACTTGAATAAATTTGAGAAAGGAAAAGATCCCTTAAGGAATCTTAGTATGGTAATGGGCGTACATAAAGGATCATGGGAAGCTTAATGAGAGTGAAATGAGTGGTGTAATCATTTATAAATTAAATTTATGGTAAGGGGAATATGTAAGAACATATCCCAACAAATTAAATGGAATTTAATAGACATAACATAAAAGGAGTTCTTGAATGGAAATGAGAAGAGAGAAATCCCTTATAGAATTTCAGCATAGTAACGATTTATGTGAAGGTTAAAATTAGATATAATAAATGATAACTCATTTAAATAACAAAAATTTGATTTTAGGGTATGTTTATAAATAAATTACATCATAAAAATTTTCATTTGAAAAGACAAATTCCAAAGAAGGTGCATGAATTAAAAAAAGAGAGGAAGGTCCCTTACTTGAGTGTGTGACTCCAAATGCTTGGGATGGGATTCTTGAGAGCTTGGGGAACCTTAGGAGGAATATAGAGAGTGTAGGGTAGAATATGGATGTGATCCAAGGGGTTTTAGTTAAGGTAAATTGTAGTTTGAGTGGGTTTATATAGGAAATGAGGGGGGGTTTTATTATTTTGATTTTGGACTCTACATAATAAAATAAACAAAACCACAAACCATACCATGTTTTTTGCCCATTTTTTCTAAAAAATGGGAGTTTTTTACATTATTTTATAATTTAAAGGTGAGAACTAAATAAAATAATTCCCTTACTTATGTGGAGGTGAGTCATACTCCTAGGGAAATGATTTTAAAATCGTAAAATATATGACATGATTTGGAGGATTCATAATAACTTTATAAAATAAATCAAATAAACTCAAAATTGAATTATTTTAAAGGTAAAAATTGATTTTTTTCATGGATATAATTTATAGTAATTATTACATCACTTTTTTGTCATTATAATGTCATAAAACACAAATTATATTTATAAGGTATTTAATTTTTACCCGAAAATTCGACTATCTCGGAAAATTATGAAAAATTCACCATCAGATAATATCAATATTTTGATTCCAAAAAAATATTAATTTCATCTAAATAATTTTATAATTTTGTGAATTTTCAATTTTAAAATAAAATCAGCATTTATTAAGAAATGCAGGGTTTTTTTTATAATAATAGTTTTCGAACCCTTATAAAAATTACTTTTGACTTCATAAAAAATATATGATCATTTATATTTGATAAAAAATATTTAATAATAATATTTTATTAAAATATTATTTAATTCAAAAATTCATTAATTCTTCAAAATAAATTCCTTAATTGAATTTTAATATTTACCAAAAATACTATTTTTGTTTTATTGTATCAAAATATAATTTTTATAAAACTAATTATTTAATCACTTATAAATTAAAATAAATAAGGAATAATTATAAATATTATTTCAATTAAAATTAAATATAAATATTTATAATATTAGGGTTACTTTGTTTCTAGTCTTTGTTGAATTATTTTTACCCTTAATCAACATATTTTCCTTTTACTGTGGTAATAAATATTTGCTACTATTACTATTGATATTGCTCAAAAAAATTAAGTAAAAATTATAACCTAATATTAATTATGATAATTAAAAATATTTAATCCATTTTATCATGATCAGTTTTTGTCAGTGGAAGAATTTAATTTCATATAAAACCCTCAGGCATGATGGAAAGCGATTTTTCAAAAAACATTAAGGAAAAGATGATTTTACTTTAAATTTATAACTATAAATATTTATTATATGAATTTTAATTCATAAATATTGATAAAAAATAATTTATACCATTTATAATTAAGGGTTATTTTAATTAATTATAAAATTATTCATTTTAAAATAGTTTTCATAACAAATGCGTTTTTAATCCAAAAAAATAAACTTATACAAAAATTTGCTATAAAGATGATTTAAATGTAATTAATTTAATTAAATATAACTAATGAATATTTATGATATTTTTTAATAAAATTAAAATAATAAATATACTTTTATGTTAATTGAATTATCAAAGAAATGATAATTTTACATAAAAACTGTATTTGTAACTATTCATTAAAAAATCTATATTTTCTAAAAATCACAAAATTTCACTATAATATTATATTGGTATGATGATATCAAAAATGGGATTCATTTTATAAAATTCATTACCTAAATTTTCAAAAAAATATAATATTCTTTTTATAAAAATAAACAAAAATCATTTTTGAATAAATCATATTTTGAAGAACTAAAAGACATTCCCAAAATTGATTGATTATTTACTAAAAATTTATCAATATATTTAGGAAATATATATATAAATATTTTTTAAATTATTTAATCCTAATTATTTCTACAAAATTAATAGAAGGTTAAAATGGTCATATTTAAACAATCATTTTTTGTATAGCATATGTTATTGAACGCAGATTTCTCTTTTAAAAACTCAGGGTGTTATAACCTAGGAATATAAGTGATCTGTCTTGAACCTTATTTTGGAAGTGAGCCTTATTAGATTTGGTACATTATCATATTGTCGTTGTTTGCTCCTTGGACATAGCCTAATAAGGGTGAACCATATAAAAATTACTATATCTTGTGCATGATTTCATTTCTATTCATACATTGCTACAAGAAATGGAGAAAAGAGTGTTTTGTTTAACAAAGAAACATTATCCAAAGGGGTAGTTGTTTTAATATTTCATACTCCGATTCACCCCCCCCCCCCCCCCAGGGTATTTAACCTAATTGGCGTATCAATGTTAATAAGTTGATAGGAAATCCATCTGAAGCTGTGAGTGAAGGAGGAGTCTATGGGAGATTCCTGAGGGTGTTAGTGTGTTAATCCCTAAACTAAATTGTAAAGGTAGTGATTCTAGAATAGATTGACCATGATTGAAACATTTTATCCCTCAAAATAGTGCACCTTATAGTGGATTTTGGCACATTGACATGTTTTCTGTGTGTGATTCTTAGACACAAACCTTAGCGGTGAACCAAGTAAAATTGTTTCCCCTTATTTAGGTTTCAGTTTCTATGATTGTGGTGGATGTATAGTTAATTTTTAAAGGTTTAACAAGTTCCTACCAATATGGTAAAAAGATCCAATGAGATGTAAGGAAGTGTTCATACTCCAATTTAACCCCCCCCCCCTCTCAGGGTATGTTTGGGCCTCTTGGTTATAATATGATTTCTACTGGCTCATTGGACTCACCCAATACTCATGTACACAACATCTGTTTTAATGTATGTGAATAAACCTTCATTTTTTATTTTAAACATAGATATCGCTTGGAGCTAGACACATGGTATGGTTATAGAAGGTTGTGGAGTCTGGGGATTTGGTAGGGTGATTATGTGAGTTGGACCGAAGACTAGTGTAGATTTTTTTATATTTTTATTCTGCTCATGTACTAGTAAGTGTTCCCTTTATCTATTTATATTATGATGTCAGTTATATATGTTTATCTATATCTACTTCTCTATTATGTTTTGATGCATCATATAGATTGTTTATTGCTTTATTATTATATATTGTGAAGGTTATCTTGGCTCCCCTTGTTTGTTTATAATTTTTTAGGGATGTTAGTTATATGGATAGGTTGTGATGAATTTTTGGTATGTTTGAGAATGAACCTAAGGCTTTATATGTGAGGGAATAGTATCCCTATGATTTTTTTAGTACCTCGCCTCTAGTTGTAAGCCTCTGGTGTACAGGGGGGGAACTCCTGAGGTCATTTGATGACCCTCACTTAGGTGTCATTTGAGAAATATAGGTTGGATTGTAACACATTAGCGATTGGAAGTTTTATGTATTTCATGGTTTGTACAAGTTTGGACATTGTGTATGCAGTGGGATTCGTCAACAAGTTCAAGGAGAATATAGGAAGGTAACATTGGGAAATGGTTAAATGGATACTCTAGTGTCTCAATGTTTCATTAGATATGTCACTCTATTTTTTAATGGATGTTCTATTGTAGGGGTTTGCAGATGTGGAATTTAGGATATATGTGGACACATAGAGAAGTATCATTGTCTATGTGTTCTCTTTCATAGGAACGATTGTGAGTTGGATGTCCATAATTTAACTAGTAGTTTCATTTTCCAAAATGGAAGCAGTTTACATAGCAATCACAAAATCCAAGAAGGATTTTATTTGGATGAATAGGTTTTTGGAGGATCTCAAAAGAATCCAAGGGAATGAAATGTTGTATTTTGATAGTCAGATCACAAACCATCTTGAGAAGAATATGATGTTACACTCCAAGAAAAAACCTTTTCAGTTGAAGTATCACTTTATCTAGAAGTTTTTTGACGATAGAGTGTTAGAACTACGAAAGGTTAAGAAATATCAGAATCTGGTGGATATGTTGAACAAGGTCATAGCTCAAAACATTTTGTAGTAGTGTTGTGCCTAAGTGGGAATTGGATGACCAGAAACATGGTGGAGGACCATAGTACTACTATGAGAATATAGAGGAAGAATATGACATATAAGGCTTGGTCATGCCATGAAAATAGTCTTTGAATGTTTTGGGGTGTGGTAGAGGTTATTAGACGCATTCCTAACAATGTTTTCATCAATTTATTTAGATTAAATCCTTAAAACCTAATGAATGAAACCCCAAAATGTGTGAAGATATAATATTTTTCTCATACAATTCATAATTTATTTTTTTATTCAAATCTTTGCCATGTCCACCATATGGATGAACCCAACACAATTTCTATGGTAATCTATTCCTATTAGGTTCACCTAGAAAATTATAACCCAAAGAAAATGCCAAGAACATATACTTAATCTGATTAGAGTCTCTTGTTACATTCTTTCCTTACACTAGATAATCTATGTGAACCTAGATTTTCCATGACCCACTCAATTGAATGATTGAGTCCCTAAAAAGTGTTTTATTTGGAAGATATCTAAAGATTAGTTTTTTAAATGGGGTTTAATATCACTATATTATCTCTTTTATTCCCTTAAACATATATTCATTCTTCTAGTGATTTAGTTTGAAATCAAATTACTTCCACAAAATCAATATGTTCAAACCATATTGTTGTGAAACTCTTTATGCTACTCATAGCCAATGTTAATAACCTAAATTAAAATAAAAATATATTAATACATATCCAAATTCATCCCATGAAAATGGTATATGAAACCATTTCATGTAAAGAATTATAATCATATGAAATTAACAATCCCCACATGAGTAAACCTAGATCCACATAGAGCTAAATGCCACTTTTCTAGAAAAGGTATAAGCCTCCAAACTAGTGAGTAGTATGACCTAATTCCCATATACTAAGGGGTACTTTACTCTAGAGAGAATTTAATATCATCAACATTTTAACACCTAATATGTATAAACTATAATTAACTACTTAATTTAAGATCATAATCTAGTACATAAAAAAGTCAAGGTTGAATAAAATTAAATCAATTATCATACCTAGAAAGTAACTACTTAGATGCATGTATTATATCTTAAAAAAAATTTAACACATTAAAATAAATCATACATCACAATTAATAATATAACATTTATATCCATGAATAAATACAAGAATAAAATCATTAAATGAACAATTCATAAACTTTAACATGAGATAAACTATTTATGAACAATTCATAAATAAATAATTATAAACACTTTATAATTTAGCCCAAAATTATGGAAATTTTGTAATAATCAAATATTGAAACTTTATATTTATTCCCAATATGAACTCCTTTATATGGTTAATTATATGACATTTACTTTAAATATCTGGTATTATATAAAATATAAATATTTTTTATTTCAATTCAATTATATAAAAAATTGACATAATATAAATATCAAATATATAACATTATTTAAACCTTTGATCACATCAATAGTCAAAACTCATTTTGACACAGTTTAAACAATTTCTCAAATAATCCATTTTAATTTTAACAATTCAAATTTAAAATTACAAACAATTCATATTTTTAAATAAAAACCCTTTATATTTTAGCCTTACTTTTTAATTTATAATAACTTCATAAATTATACTTATAATTTCCCTATAAACCATTTCTATCAAAATTATAAGTCATATCATATAATTTGAAATAGGTATTTTAATGCTAATAGTTATTATTATTGGATATTTATTTGATAAATGTTTCATGAACATTAAAATAAGTAATTAAAAACAATTTATAATTAATTAATATTTAAAATCAATTATAAATAAAATAAACATCCCAAAATACCTTTTCTATTAACTTATAAACAATTTATAAACTATTTAATTCAATTCATAATTAGAATATAGAAACCCCATTTTTTTCCTCATATCATATTTAAAGATATAAAAATGTTAATTTTATGGGTTATGGATAATAAAATATGGTTGATAAACATGGATACATAGGATGAAACCAGTGTACCATGATTCACGGCCAACGATGGGCGCATTTCTTTAGAAAAACTCTGCATTCCTATAGCCTATGTAAGGTTATCCCTAATGGTGTGATGATCATTGCTAATGATTAGAAACCAATATAATAAAAAAAACAATAATAGATTGCATAGGAATGACCCACATTATGTAGTTTCCATATAAGATTAATACCACGTTAGTGGGGACTACGTGGGTTTAAACCCATGAGACCTATGTTTGCATAGGATTAATCCACAATGGCCTATGATATGTCATGTGTAGTATTAAAACAAGTGTTTCATGACATTAAATCAACTGATGAATCCCTGTATAGTCTTAGCTTCACATGGTACAATCAATCGTGTTATACTATATATCGATATATAAAATAAACTAAGCTCCTTTGTAGCACCTCGGGACACCCTAAGAGGGGATGGGTGAATCAAGGTGTCAAATATTCCTTTTTAATCAAAGTATCTAGTCCCCATATTGGTATGAACATGTTAAACCTATCTGATCAATATACATATACACAAAATCAAATGTAGAAAGAAAAAACAAATCACAAAAAAATTATTTGGTTTACCACAAAGTGTTATGTCCAAGGAGTACACACCAATGATGTATCAATGTGCCAAAATATACTATGCATCACAATATTTCAAAGTTTAATTATTCCACCCATGGTCACTCAATGCTAGGAAGACTACCTTTACAATGTTTAGAGTTTTTTCAGTCTACACCCATGGGTCAATCCCTCTTCTTCATCTTCGTGCACTGTGTTGGTTGAAGGAAACAGTCAGTTCAAAGACTTGAGTTTCTTATTCACTAGATTTGAAATTTTAATCTATGTCTATGATCAAAATGATAACTTTATTCCACTATAATTATTTTTTGATGCTCCTTTGAATGTTCATATCACTGAATATAAATGTTCAATACTTACTATTTTCCCCAATAACTATCTATTTGAGTAATAATTGTTGCAAAGCCTATTTTGAGAAACTAAAAATTTTGGTCGTGTAACCCTGGGCGTGTAACTCCTGTGTGTGACTAATGGTGTGTAACCCTGATCGCAAGAACCATTACACGTAGCCCTAGGAATGTGTCTCCTTCATGGCTCCTACTCCAAATGAATCATGTTATAAAACCACAACTATTCTCTAGTGTATGGAACTGTTTAAACTATTCTATAACACATGTAATTTACTAAATTTTTATGGTTATGAGGGTCATGAATGGATTGGGGAGGTTTTAGAGGAAATAAGGAGGGTCTATAGCTAAGTGTTGTAGACTCCAACACTATTACGACGTGACAACATGTGTCATGCTATAACTTTTCATATTTTGGGGAAGAAGATATTTGTTTCGATTATTTCACTACCTGAATGAAAATTCAAGATGTTAATAGTTTATAGGGAATTTTTTAGTTTTTAATTAATTAATTAATTATATAAGTTAAAAAAATAGGGGGGAGACTTCTCCCTTTCCTAGTATGCATCGATTCCACCCTTCCCCTTTACCCTTCCTTCCTTCCAAGAGGGAATCCTCCCTCGTTTGGTAGTGGATCCGCCTACCATCGATGGATTTTTAGATCTTTTGGTATGTCTATCCTTTCAAATTAATCCTTTAATAGTTTCTTCTACCATGATGTGGTTTCCTTCCACTTTTTAGTTAATATGTTCTATTTCCAAGGCATTTTTATAGTTTCTTGATTCCTTCTAATTTAGGCCGAACTGGAAACTGATATTGGATGTGTGGACTTCGCTAAGGTGGTCCCTAAACCTAACCCATCATCTTTCTATTTTTCAAAAGTGATATAATTGTGTGTCAATGTCATCTTTGATGTGAGTTGGTCTAATCTTTAAAATGTTATGTTATTGAAGTTTGTTTTGGTTAAATGTCTCTTTTAAGATTCCTTGAACCATAGAAAAATGATAGTTCCATGAGGGATGGCCTTAGTTGGGTTTTGAACATGAATAGGCCTCGGGTGAGCAATGGTTATTTATGTTTAAAGGTCAAATGAAAAGTTATAATTTGAATTGATGGTTGTGAAATGGAATTTTACAACCATCAATAATTTTTAATGGGTTAAACCTTTGAATTAGAGTTATTGGGTTGTGAGCGTTAAAGGGTAAATAGATTTGACCCTTGAAATTAATATTTTAAAAAATGGTGTTGGTTAAATAGAGTGTTAGTAAGAAACCTATAAGTAATTTCCCTTTATAGCTTGTGAATAAAATCATATTTAATCAATCCTTATGAAGAGGATAATGAATTTATGAGATGAAAGGTGAAATTCCTTAATGGAATGGGATCTAATAATGATTATGGTATTTGGTAAATGATTTTTTCTTGTATAAATGATTATTATGGGAGAAATGCATCGAGTGTCATCCCTTGGATTCAATTAAGATATGAAATGGGTGGAATGTATTTAGTGAACCTAGATTCTATTTAGGGAACTCTCTTGAATTCCATGGAAAGATGCCTCATTGGATTAAAGGACATCCAAGGCTAAGGAATTCCATAATCCACCTGGGATTCCTCATTGATTCATCACTATGAATGCCTCATGGAGGCTCCCACTTAGAGTTAGGTGATGTATTTTGTATTTAATTCCATCTATTAATGTTTTGGATTCCCTTGGGGTACCCTTGTGAATATTGTGGTATGATATCCCTGAATTCAGTTTGATTGTATGAGATGAAATTCTATGGGTGTAGACTAGGGTTCTGGTTAAGCCTAACACCACAAATTCCTTGGACACATGGTTCCTCGAATTCTGATTAGAGAATACCAAGGTAGGATTCATTGAATTCTCCCAAATGTTATTGAAAAGAATTCCACAAATGACTTATATGGTGGCTTGGTTAGATGGGAATGCTTGGTGGAGCCCCCATCGTTTTTGATGCATTGTCTTGACTATGGTTACCTTGGTGGTATTCCTTGGAACTGGTTGTGCCATATTTTATACCATGGATATTGATACACCGACATTGGAAAAAACAGGTAGGGCCTCGAGTGTCACTGTGAAGCCCAAGATCAGAGGCTGTGTTTTTATATTTTTTATTTGTTTATTTGGATATGTGGTAATCTGTTATATGTAGTAATTCTTCATGAATTTGTTATATAGACTGATTGTCTTAAGGACACTTTTGGTGGTGGCCTATTGAGCTATGCTCACACCTTTCTCGAGATGCTATGGCACTTGGGTTTCCGAGTAGAAGACTATCTTCTTATAGGTTGTCGGTTTAGGTCAAGGGTCCATTAATTAATGTTTTACTTAGAATGCTAGAGTGGAGTATGGATGATGGGACCAAGTAGGGATCAGGACTCGCTTGAGATGTGTTCTTAGTTTCCATTTATTTTTGGGTATTTTCATTCTCCTTGGATATGCTCCACCATGAGGGATCTTGGTACTGAATGGAATATCTAACTTTTTATAACATGTGATGTTGTACTTATTTATTGGTGCTTTCCTATCTTTTCTTTGATGGTTATCTAGCTTGATTTATGTGATTGTTATTATTGCACTATTATTGTGACTTTGAAAAAATGGTATAGTCTCCTCATGATATCCTGGTAGACCCTCAATGCTAGTTGATAGCCTTTGGAATGTGAGGAGGCACACTAGAGGCCATGTGGTACACTGGCCTAGAGCACTGGTTCAGTGGCTTCTAGGTTGGGGTGTTACAAAGTGTTATCAGAGTTGTTTTATTTTTTATTATCGTTTGGGCATGGTATAAAGGAGATTAGAAACCTATCAGAACTTGGTTACGAGCTCGTGCCTATTAGTGATCAACCCAAGCATGAGGTTAAAGCTAAGTTGTGAGTGATGTGACTTGTTGTTCTTGGAATTTGTTGGTTACTATTGCTTTTATTTCACCTTGAGTGATTCACTTCATTTATGATGTTATGATTCATGGGATTTTTTCTCTTGGCCCAATATGGAATAGTGTGTGCGTGTGTCCATGGATCATGCTAGGCACATAGGATCTGTATATCATCCATATACTGCTTATGATTGATATGTTCCTTGCATATGATTGACTAGAAAAACTGTTGTCCCTGGTTGACATATGTAGACTATGATTTATATTGACCATTGATTATATTTATCTAGTTTATATCAATTTATGGCTTATGACTATTTATTGGAAAATGGGGGTTGGTGATTTATAAAGTGTTTCCAACATTTTATATGGTGTTTTCCATATAAGACTATGATGGAATCTTACTTGAAAAAATCCTAGGATGATCCTTGATATAGTTAGATATAAATGGATGAATAATGGTCTTGATTAAATAAGGTTCTAGTAAGAAACTTATAAGTCATTTTGCTTTATATAATGTGAATGAAAACCTATTTAATCAAGCCTTGAGAATTAGTGGAAAAGTTTGATGAACCCTGGAAAGACTAAATGTAACTTTTGGAATTAAAATAATGTGAACCCGATTGAGAATGTGAACTTTGTGGCCTTGTGGAAATGGAAATCCCTTGGAAAATGTGAGTTCTATGGAAAATGATGGTTGGATTAAATAAAATTCGAGCAAGAAACTTATTAGGCATTTCCCCTCACAACTTTTCAATAGAATTCAATCTAAAACCTAGGATGTAAACTTAACAATGTAAATTTGTAAAATGATGAACATTAAATCGATGTGGGAACTTAGAGGTCTGGTATGAAAGGCTTGACCCAATGTATGAGTAGTGGGGAATGTTGCGAGCATCCGAGTCATGAGGTTCCTATGTTATGTTCTGAGATAGACCCTTTTGGGGTGGTGGGCCTTGAGTTGGATGTTTGGCGTGTTAAATGTTGAGTGACATTGAAACAGGAATAGTGGGGAGTTGCCCATGGTCCTGGAACTATATGAGTTTTGACCCATGTGTTGGGCGAGTGGGGCTAATGATCCTTAAGAGTGGATCGAGTCTAGTGAGTCTTTTCTTGGTGATGACTAAGGGTAACTCGTGGGAGGGTTAACTCGTTCTTGTGAATGACTTTGGAGGTGTAAGGCATGGATAAATACTCTGACTTATGTGATAAGTGCATGTCTGGTGCGGCCTAGTTTTGACATGGTTGTGTTTAAGCACCCGTAGTGCTAGTGCCTTATATCTAGGACGGTTTTAAAGGGTAGTAACATTCGGATTCCTGGACCTGTCATTTGTGCAAATGCTTTTGGTACGTGGGGGCGACATAGGTAAGCACCTTGGGTTCTTGAAATGACACTCGGGATGATAAGTGGTCTTTCACTTAACAAGGATACGTGTGAGGTGTCAGACCTATTATGCAAGGGCATCTGGGGTGCCTTGGGATAGTTAAAGTGGTGTTCCAAAAGCATGGTATGTTGCTTGATTGGTCGTGAGGGCTTATAATTGTCGGCACTCGACTTATCGATGGGTTGTGTTCTGTAAGTTGGTCGTAATAGTGTGTGTGACTCTTGAGTTTTGATGAGATCAGACGGTATGAGAGTGATTGGTCACTGTTCTGATGGAATAGAGGTTGTATTCTTGGGGCTTGAATCAATGCACATGAGGTGTGATTGGTGTATGGAATAGGTGAGGCGATGTCTGTGAGGGTTTGAAATGTGAAATCACCTGTGGTGTCGGAGCTTGAAACCCCATCCCGTTTTTTTTTAAATAAAATTAAAAACCCATTAAAAAAACCTCTAAAGATGAATATTAGATGTAAGATGGAAAAAAACAATAAAATAAAAGGGATACAAAACCTTGGATAAATAAAATGATTTTTGAGGATAGAGACACCACTTCACTATTGAAATGGGATATAAGATGATCGAGGGGGGAGCGGGCGCTACTAGCCATGCTCCTCTGCTCCTTTGACTGGTTGCTGAGTTTGGCCACCCACCTCTACGCCCGCCCCCTTGCAGGCGGGCGGTGCTGTCCAAAATAGCCGCAGCCGAGAAGATACCGCCGGAGAAGATACGATCGATCCTCAAAACGCGGGCCGACCATATCCTTCCTCTGGCCGCCGTCGCGGCGTCACCGGAATTTGCCTCCTATCAGGTACGGCGTTCTCTCTTTCTGCAGTCTCTTTCGATCCATTGCTTCCTTAAAAAACCACATAAGTCTTCCGGGAATCGCGATGAAATTCGGTTTTCGTCGCGCATTCATTCCCTTCCTCTGGCCGCCGTCGCGGCGTCGCCGGAATTTGCCTCCGATCAGGTACGGCGCTCTCTCTCTCTCTCTCTCTCTCTCTCTCTCTCTCTCTCTCGATCCATTGCTTCCTTAAAATTACACATAAGTCTTCCGGGAATCGTGATGAAATTAGGTTTTCGTCGCGGCATTCATTTCCTTCCTCTGGCCGCCGTCGCGGCGTTGCCGGAATTTGCCTCCGATCAGGTACGGCGCTCTCTCCCTCTCCTTCTCTCTCTATGCAGTCTCTTTCGATCCATTGCTTCCTTAAAATTACACATAAGTCTTCCGGGAATCGTGCAGAAATTAGGTTTTCGTCGCGCATTCATTTCCTTCCTCTGGCCGCCGTCGCGGCGTCGCCGGAATTTGACTCCGATCAGGTACGGCGTTCTCTCTCTCTCTCTCTCTCTCTCTCTCTCTCTCTATGCAGTCTCTTTCGATCCATTGCTTCCTTAAAATTCCACACAAGTCTTCCGGGAATCGGGATGAAATTAGGTTTTTGTCGCGCAATTAGTTCTTCGTAATCTTTGCGGGAATTTTGTATCTGCGTTGCCGATAGTGTTAATCTATCGAATCAGATTATTTCTTCAACGTTTCTATCTCTCTGGTAATATATGCATAATATTTTCCTTTTTGTGTTCGACAGAGAAACGATGGAGGGAAGAACCGAAGCGAGCGAGGGAGGAGGAACGAGGAGGCGAGGCTGTTTGTGCAGTAAGGACGATTTCTTTCCAGAGGAGTCCTTCAGGAGCGTGGGGAATTATGTCAAGGCCCTGAGGGAGACTCCGTCCCGTCTTGCGAATCGAGTGACGGCTCGATCCATGGACCAGACGGAGCTCCACGACGTGAAGGCTCGCAGCCAGCACGATATGAAGAGGACTCTGACGTGGTGGGACCTCACCTGGTTAGGCCTGGGCGGCGTCGTCGGTGCCGGTATCTTCGTGCTCACCGGCCAGGAGACGAACCAGCACGCCGGTCCGGCCGTTGTCCTCTCCTACGTCGTATCCGGCACTGCCGCCATGCTCTCCGTTTTCTGCTATACAGAGTTTGCCGTTGAGATTCCCGTAGCAGGTCCGTATCTCTGGCCTTCGAATCACGTCTCGAAGAATTTATGCGTAGGGGTATGATCGTAAAAGTATGTTTGGCGCCCAAACCCCATTACTAATATTTAATTATCATAAATTTTGATTTGATTTTAAAAAATTATCCCTGATTTATTACATTTCTTAATATACGCGCCTGCTGCAGAGGATCGCCTCTCCCGTACGACCCTGCTTCTGATCAGTCAACCGGTAAGTTGACTCTGATCAGTGGTTTTACAGGCGGGTCGTTCGCGTACCTGAGGGTGGAGCTCGGCGATTTCATGGCGTTCATCGCCGCCGGAAACATTGTTCTGGATTACGTGATCGGCGGCGCTGCCGTGGCCCGTTCCTGGACGTCCTACTTCGCCACCCTCTGCAACCACAGCCCTGACGACTTCCGCATCATCGTCCCGAGCATGAATCCCGACTACGGCCACCTCGATCCTATTGCCGTCGTGGTCATCGCCGTGATCTGCGCCCTCGCCGTCCTCAGCACCAAGGGTTCCTCCCGCTTTAACTACATCGCCTCCATCTTCCACCTCGTCATCATCGTCTTCATCATCGTCGTCGGCCTCACCCAAGCAGACCCCAAGAACTACACGCCGTTCGCGCCGTTCGGCTTCCGCGGCATTTTCCGCGCTTCGTCGGTGCTCTTCTTTGCGTACGGGGGGTTCGACGCCGTCTCCACCATGGCGGAGGAGACGAAGAACCCGGGCCGGGACATCCCGATCGGCCTCGTCGGATCCATGGTCGTGACCACGATGCTGTACTGCCTCATGGCGGTGACCCTCTGCCTCATGCAATCGTACCTGAAGGTGAGCGTCGACGCCCCCTTTTCGGTTGCGTTTGACGCTGCAGGGATGAGGTGGGCCAAGTACTTGGTGGCCGCCGGCGCGCTGAAGGGGATGACGACGGTGCTGCTGGTGAACTCCGTCGGGCAGGCGCGGTACCTGACCCACATCGCGCGGGTGCACATGATGCCGCCGTGGCTCGCCCAGGTCCACGGCAAAACCGGCACGCCGATCAACGCCACCGTGTCCGTGCTCGCCGCCGCCGCCCTCGTCGCCTTCTTCACCAAGCTCGACATCCTCTCAAACCTCCTCTCCATCTCCACGCTCTTCATCTTCATGCTCGTGGCGGTGGCTCTTCTGGTGCGCCGCTACTACGTGAGCGGCCGGACCTCGCTCTCCCACCGCAACAAGCTTGTCGTTTTCATCACCCTCATCATCGGCTCCTCTATCGCCACCGCTATATACTGGAAGCTCAGTGAAACCGGGTGGAAAGGATACGTGGTGACTGTGACGGTGTGGTTCTTGGCGACGGCGGCGCTGTCAATGACGGTGCCGCAGGCCAGGGAGCCGAAGCTGTGGGGCGTACCGCTGGTGCCCTGGCTGCCGTCGTTGTCCGTCGCCATCAATATCCTCCTCCTGGGATCCATAGATAAGATGTCCTTCGTGAGGTTCGGGGCGTGGACGGCGGTGCTGCTGGTTTACTACGTGTTCGTGGGCCTCCACGCTTCGTACGACACGGCACTCGAGGCCGCTGCCACGTCGCCATGGAAGAGTGCTGCGGAGGTGCCCGGCGGCTCAGTGGCGGGACTGCCGACGGCGGAGGCCATAAACGGAGTGCCTGCCCAGCCGTAAAGTATATACAATTGGACGGAAGTGTGTAAGTGTGTGTCTTATTATTATTATTATTTTGAATTGGGGCTGGTCTATTACCATTAAAATTGGATCATCATGTCTCGGGTTAACCCCCTTTGACCGGATATTTCAGTACAAACTTGAGATAGGGACATGTGTGCTATTATATTTTCAAATGTCATATCATTTATTTAGGACATTCCTCACATTTAAATTGGTAGACGGTTTTACCTTTTTGTGAGTCAAATCAATCCCTGACACAGATCCAGCATTGTGGCGACAACGAATCTAGCTAACCCCGACAACAATTTCGGGGAGTCCAACGACTACAGCGGTGACAACGACTTCACTGAACACAGTATCGCGTGGTCCCCAAGTCTCCTCCAACGCAAAGACGCGATTTTACTTCTTTGAGAACTTTCGACTCCGGTGGTGTTTCGTCTCAATCCTCGACACTTTTTTTACACAACAAACATCAATGAATGAAGAATTTGGTGCACCATATCTATTTCTGTTGAAGTATGTTTTGGAAAATCTCTATCTATATCTACGAAACAAAATGTTCTATTGTTACGATTCTTTTTTAATACATTTATTTTATTAGCAATTTTCTGTAAATGTTATATGTCTATCATTTTAGAATTAAAAAAATTGCAATTTTCCCATTTTAAATTCACCGCAAACCATGCGAATAGAGGAAAAAGAAACTATTTTTCAACTGTAATCATAAAACATCTATTGGGAGTTCCACTAAAGGTCCCACTACAATTTGTGAAATCTGCAAAAAAAAAATGTTATATATTATATTGTAATTTTTTCAAGTTTGACGAGGTTATTCTATTGTTCCTCACTGCAGGTTCCACTAGAACATCCATTGGAGGTTCCACTAGAACTTCCACATGAGGTTTCAGTGGAACTTCCCAATGAAACTTCTATTGGAACCTCCATTGGAACATCCACTAGAAGTTTCAATGGAACTTCAAGTGGAACTTGCAATCATATTCCAAACATATAGTGTAATTTGTGGAATCTCCTAAAAAATATTTGCAGTGAAATTTTACAGGATCCAGAAGTGAATTTTATGCCGTTCTATAGCACTTGAACTTCCACTGGAGGTTCCAGTGGAACTTCCACTGGAGCTTATTCTACCAAATTACAGTGCAAAACTACCTTAAGTTAAAAATCATGGTGTTATTTCTTAGTAGAAGTTCCAGTAAAACCGCCAGTGGAACTTCCAGTCATTTTCTACCTTCAAAACCTATAGTGTAATTTGCGACATACCCCCAAAAAATATTTGTAGTGAAATTTTACAGGATTCAAAAGTGAATTTTGTGTCGTTTGGCACTAGAACTTCCATCGGAGGTTCCACTAGAACTTCCACTAGAGAGAACTTCCTCTGGAACCTATTCTACCAAATTATAGTGCAAATATATTTAAGTAAAAAATCGTGGTGTTATTTCCAAGTGGAACTTCCAGTGAAACTTCCAGTCATATTCTACCTTCCAAACCGATAGTATAATTTGTGGAATCCCAAAAAAAATTATTTTTAGTGAAATTTTACAGGATTCAGAAGTGAATTTTGTGTCGTTCTATAGCATTGGAACTTCCACTGGATGGAACTTCCACCAGAACCTATTCTACCTTATCACAGTGCAAAACTACCTTAAGTAAAAAATCATGGTGTTATTTCCCAGTGGAACTTCCATTGGAACTTCCAGTGGAACTCCCACTGGAGGTTCTACCGACACTTCCACTAAAACTCTCTTTGGAGGTTCCACTGAAACTTTCATTGGAACTCCCACAGTGTAACATCCCGGTTCCGGGTGCCGCTCAAAGGTGCCCCATACCCGGTTGGTCACATGACTTCAAGTGCATTTCCCTAAATGCCAGAGGCTGCCGACTAGTAGCAAGAGCCTTAAGTGTGATCGTGGGGAAACTATGCCCTCATTAGCAGAGCAACATAGAAGAAACAAACAGATAACAATAGTGGAAGCAGTAATACCATACAATAAATAAACAACAGAAGACTAAAAGTAAATAAACAACTAAAGCACATATATAAATGATGCATGTCACATATGTCTAGAAAAACATCCAAACAAGTCACAATACTGAAATACAATACTAAACCAAAGTACAAAGAAATCGAGTAACTCCAACAGCATCACAAGCCTCAACTTGGTCCCATGCTCTCATGCTCCACAATAATCAAGTACCTGAAGTAGAAGGGCTATTTCCCTTATCTATACCCGCAACAATATAATCTGTTTGGGCCCAAAATCATAACCCAAATAGGGTGAGACGAATCCCAGTAGGAAACCACCCAAAGATTTGTGGCTAACTGTCAGTGAATATATGTATAGCAGGAAATATGCAAAATGAAGTAATAAATAAGGAAGTACTCAAAAGTAAACAATCCTACAGTTTCAACTACATTCATTTAGATTTATTAAATGTTCAGCCAATCAAACACAAGCAACCCTCTAGGAAGTTCTCACAGTTTAACCCCTCTAGTTCAGCTTAGACAAAGTCTCTCTGAGGAAGCACTCACCGTCAATTACTCATGTGGTCTTTTAACGGTAAACTATACTCTCTGAGGAAACACTCAACATCCAATTCCTCATGTGGTCTCACAATGGTAAACTACAGACACTCTGAGGGAGCACTCAACGTCTATCCCCCCTATGATCTCGCAACGTGAAAGGTAACAGACACTCTAGGGAAGCCCTCAGCGTCCATTCCCCCTATGGTCTCACTACACCAGGTTCCCACAGCCCTGTGTAACAATCGTGCTCAAACGATATCCAACAGCCAAAGTAAAACTCAAATACTACTTGGATAAACAATTATAAGGCATATCACAAGCATGTCATATAAACAACAACTACATCCCAACTACACTAGGCATGGAAAGCAAAGCAGCCTAACAAGCAGCTCTAGACCCAATGACCAAAATCCACAAGGATGGGAAAATACATCCATAAGAAAGTTAATAAACCTAATTCAAAATCAACAACCCTTACTCTTGCAACCAAACAATAGCATGCATCATCAGGGTTAGATTTCCAAAACTTGCAATACCCTAAACTGGTATTTGGAACTTTTTGCACATATAAGTCACATAAAAAACATGGAAAGGCACAAACCACCTACCTCGACATTGTACGATCGATATAGTTGAACCTCAACATTTGAATTGACCTAGAACATTGTAGATCTACAAAAACGTCAAAAACACTCAACCTCTAATAACTCATGCAAGAGGAGAAATCAAGAGGAGTGACTCTAGAAGAAGGAAGAACTTACTGAGGTGATTCCAACGCAATCAACGATGTTTGATTCAAAGAACGGATGGTGGGTCGGTGGCTCGAAGAAGATTCGGTGCTTCCCATCGCTCCTGGACGAGACGAGCTAGAAGAAGACAATTCTGTCAATTAGACACAACCCCAGTCCTATTTAACAAATAAAAAAGAAAAGTACACAACGTGTTCATTTAATGTACATGTCATGTACTTGCCTTAACCGGCCCCCGCTTCAGGCGATCTCTAGGTCACCTCACATGAACATGTACTCGACCGTTACACGACCTATACATGGCTACTCGTGACAACCGAGTACATGACGTGTACTCCTAAAATTTTCAGATTCTCCCCTTTTTCTTAAAAACACCTGAAATCAAGATCCATACCTAAAATGAAGATCCGAGGGGTTCTTACAAACTTCCCCCCTAAAAGAAATTTATCCCTAAATTTCCCTAACAAGGTGGTGCAAAAGAATCCTCAAACAGCTCCGGCCACTACGATCGCACATCAGCCTCCCTCTTCCAAGTCTCATCCTGTACTCGCCCGTGCTGCCACAACACCCGTACCAGAGGAATAGACTGGCCACAGAGAACCTTCATGCTGCGATCAAAAATCCGGATAGGATGCTCCTCGAATGATACATCCACCTCCAACTCAACCTCCTCGGGTTGAAAAACATGAGACTGGTCTGAGAAGTAACGTCGTAGCTGAGAAACGCGGAAGACGTCGTGCATAGCCTGGTACCTCTGAGGTAACTGCAATCAATAGGAAACCAGCCTGACTATCTCTAAAACCTCAAACGACCCGACTTATCTCGGTGAAAGCTTTCCCTGCCTTCTAATCCTCCCGTGTCCCAACCTAGGTATGACACGTAGGAAAACTTGATCTCTGACCTCGAACTCCAGAGGTCATCTCTGTCTATCAGCATAAGACTTCTTCCATGACTGTGTAGTATCCATCCTCTTTCAAATCAACTCCACCTGCTCTGTGGTCTCCTGGACAAGACAAGGTCCCAACATAGCTACCTCTCTTGCTTCCAGCCAACATAGGGGTGATCGACATGACCTAACGTACAAAGCCTCATAAGGTGCCATATGAATAGTTTCCTTAACACTTTTATTATAGTCAAAATCCACCAGAGGTAAGTGATTCTCCCAAGAACCTCCAAAATCTAGGACGCATGCCCGAAGCATGTCCTCCAGCACCTGAATCATACGCTCGGACTGACCATCTGTCTAGGGATGGTAAGTTGTACTCAGGAGTACCTATATACCCAAAGACCTCTGCATTCCTTGCCAGACCCAAGAAGTAAAATGGGCATCCCTCTCTAAAACAATGGAGTGTATAACCCCATGTAAACGTACAATCTCTTGGATGTACAAGCTTCCAAGATCATCAACACTGAAGGTCTCCTTGATCGGTATGAAGTGTGAAATCTTCGTGAGTCTGTCAATGACAACCCAAACTACATCATTCCCTCGAGGTGACCTCGGAAAACCCGTCACAAAGTCCATCACAACATCATTCCACTTCCACTCGGGAATGGGTAACTACTGCAAAAGCCCTGTTGGTCGCTGATGCTACGCCTTCACCTGCTGACATGTGGAACACCTCATCAGAAAACCAACAACATCTCTCTTCATACCAGGCCACCAATACTGACGATGTAGATCTCGATACATCTTGGTGACACCAGGATGAACAACCCAAACTGAGGAATGAAAATCTCACAAAAGCTCCTCGCGTATGTCTGCTGACACCCATACGTGCCCATGAAAATGCAAGATCTCATCCTCGCCTACAGTCCATCCAAGAATATGGTCCTCTCATGACACACTCTCTCTTAGAACTAGTCATTCAGAATCTGATAGATGCCTCATTTGCACTCAATCAAGTAGAGTAGAAGTAAAATCTACAGAAGAAAGAAATGTTTGTCCCTGTCTGTCGTGTACCTCCAAATGAATCTCAGAGAACAGATCCATAAGCTGCCACTCATTGCTGGCCTCTTGAACTGTCTGTATCTGAGTCCTCCTGCTCAACGCATCAGCCTCTGTGTTGCCTTTCCTAGGTGTATAGGAAAGCTCAAAGTCAAAAGACTAAAGGTACTCGACCCACCTTCGCTGTCTCAAATTCAGGTCACGCTGAGTAAAGATTTACTTAAGACTTTGTGGTCATTGAACACCACAAAATGCTCTCCCAAAAGATAATGTCTTCAACAACATAAGGCATGAACAACTGCATCCAACTCGAGATCGTGCGTCGGGTAATTCCTCTCACGTGGCCTCAACTGCCGAGACCCGTACACAATGACTCCTTCCTCCTGCATAAGCACTACACCCAGTCCGATACCTGATGCATCGCAGTAAACAATATAACTCTTACCAGGATCTGGTAGGATCAGTATCAGTGCTGAAGTCAACCTCTCTTTTAGCTCCTGAAAGGTTGAGTCACAAGAATCTGTATACAGGTACTTCACACCCTTCTTAGTCAGGCCCATCAGTGGCGCTGCTAAGAATAAAAAGTCCTGTATAAAACATCTGTAGTAACCAACTAGCCCTAAAAAACTCCGCACCTCAAAGAAGTTCTTCAGCTGCTCCCAAGAAACTACTGCTCTCACTTTCTATGGGTCTGTTGATACTCCTGTCTCTGAGATAACATGACCCAAGAAGTGAATCTGGTCCATCCAAAAGTGGCATTTTGAGAGCTTAGCATATAATTGATGCTCTCTTAGTATATTCAAAATGATCTCAAGATGGGTAGCGTGGCCGTGTCGAGTGTGAGAGTACACCAAGATATCATCTATGAAAATCACTACAAAGGAGTTCAAGTATGGATGGAACACACAGTTCATCAGTGCCATAAAAATTGCTGGTGCATTCATGAGACCGAACGACATAACCACGTACTCGTATAGACCATACCTGCTTTAAAAGGCTGTAAGAGATACATCATATGTTCTAACACACAACTGATGATAACTGTATCTCAAGTCAATCTTTGAGAACACCTGAGCTCCTCAAAGCTAATAAAAGATATCATTAATCTTCAACAAGGGATATCGGTTCTTGACCATCAACTGGTTCAACTTTCAGTAATCCACGCAAAGTCTGAGGGTACTTTCTGCCTTCTTCACAAACAGGATAGGCAAACCCCAAGGAGAAGTACTGGGTCGGATGAAACCCTTTTCCTGTAACTCCTCTAACTGATTCTTGAGCTCCTGTAACTCTAGTGTATCCATTCTATAAGGAGTAATGAACACCGATGCCGCTCCTGGAACAAGCTCAGTAGAAAAGTATACCTCTCGTTCTAGAGAAAAACCTAAAAAGTCATATGTAAAGACATCCCTGAAAAGATCCACCATGGGAGGAAAGTCCATTTGTGAAGTCCCCTGATCATCGAGATACAAACTAGCAATCTAGGCTATAACTCCTCCCAACCCATGATGCTTGAGTCCCTCTCTTCTCGTTTGGACATCCCATTTTCCCTTATATAGAAAAAAACTACCCTCTGGTGACGTGAACCTCACCCTGCGACTATAGAAGTCGACAACATCCTGGAAGGGAACCAACTAGTTCATTCCGAGAATGACGTTGTAGCCCATCATCTCTAAGACAAAAAGGTCCCATAAGAAGTGACACCCACCAACCTCAAGAGGGAACTCATTGCACAGACGTACACTAGCTGTTCTAATTCCCAACGCTGTGTCCATCATCAAGATATCAGCAGAAGTAAAGATACAGATCCCAAGGCTCTCTACAACAAAAACATATATAAAGTTATAGGAATCCCCTGTGTTGAAAAGAGATGTATCTAAAATTGAGGCAACCAAAATCATACCTCTAAATATAGAGGGTCTGGATCCTGCTACTGTTGGGTCTGCTCCAGTGCAAAAGCCTGACCTATGCCGTGACCCTGTGAAGATATCTGAGGTCCCTAAGCTGATTCACCCTGCGGCTATCTAAAACCCTGTGTTTGACCACTACAGCCACAACCTCCACCTCGGCCTGAATGGCCTATATAACTCCATCCCCCAGTCTAATGTGGGACTGGTGGTCCTACTCTGGTATGAGGAGTCATAATAGAACCCCTATCACTAGCTGCTGGTGAGAAAATCTGACAGAAATGCTGATGATGACCCATATTGCCACAATATCGGCACTCAACTGGGTCTCTCGGGCAATGTGGCCTCATATGCCCACTCTTCTCGCACGGGTAGCATACCACCTGGCTACCTGAAGAAGTATTCTGCCTACTTGGATCTCCATGCGTGACTCCCTACATCACTTCCTACTATCAATCTGAAGAGTACCAACTCTGGATGCTAAATCGACCTGACCCACAGCTCCAGAATACCTCAGGTTTCACTCATTGATCAACACCTGGTTGAATATAGAAGTTATGGAAGTCAACCTAAAGGCGTTCACCTGAGATCAGGTGTCCTGCCCAAGTCTATCCTCAAACTTCCTTGCCAGGAATAACTCATCACCCCCTAGAATGGGTGTTAAGTGCTGCAGCTCTGTGAAGCGAGAAGAATACTCTATGACTGAGAGAGTACCCTACTCCAAACTCATGAACTCTTGGGCTCATTTGGCCCTTAAAGTATCTGGGTAGAAGTAATCATAGAAGGCACACTGGAACTCATCCCAAGACATACCCTACTGGTGCCCTGCTTATGATATCACATCCAACCATCTCTTGGCGGAATCCCGAAGCATGTACGTAGCGAGTTTCACCCTCCTCTCTAGAGACGTCTTCAGATGCTTAAAGATTGACAACATGGCTTCTAACCATGACTCTGTAGCTTGAGGTCCTCCATCCCATGAGAAAGTGGGAGGATACTACTGCTGAAAAACCCACGTCAACTCTTCCATAGATGGGGAAGGATGTGGTGCTCCCCTAAAGGTATGAATAAACCTCATGAAGCCTTCTCAGAACTATGCATCGACACCTGTCTCTGTAATGACGGCTGGTGCAAAAATGGGCATGATGAGAGGATCTACTGGTAGTCCCTGATATTCCATGTCCGGTGTCTGATCGCTGCCCTGGATCTGGAGTACAACCAGAGGACGTCTTGGTGACATGAATCTTCAAGGTCAAGCACACACCTTAGTTCAAGATTATCAATGACTGAAACTTAGAAGTGCAGGAAAGGAACAAGAGAAAAAAACATTCAAGTTTTTCAAAACATGGATACATGACGTCGACGTGTTCCCTTAAGCCTTTACATGGGCATGTACTTCTTCCAACCTTGGTCATGTAACACCCCATACACACGGCTTGTTCATCCCGTGACATGATGTATACTTGAATTTTTCCTCCTGCCCATGTTCTTCTACATGGCTATAACTACACAGATCCCTTAGTAAAAAATTACACGGCGTGTTTAAGCCATACACGATGAGTACTAGAAGGATTTTACTGACCCGTGTCATTGGTCACACGGTTGGAGACACGGTCGAATTCCACATGGCGTGTTCGCGCTAGACACGACGTGTACTACCCGAAGTTCATCCACCTGTGTCATTAGTCACATGGACAGATACATGGTCCTTACAACACGACATGTACTCCAAGTACACGACGTGTTCCACCAAACATTTCCCAATCCCGTGTACACAACTAGTCACATGGTTAAGGACTACATGACGTGTACTTAAGAAAAGTTTTTCCTTCTTGAATAGAAGAATACATGGCGTGTATTCATCATTACACATCGTGTATTCTAGGTTTTTCTAGACAGTAATCCTCAGAAAAAACTATATAACCCCATAAAAACACTGAAACAAACATTAAAGTGCCAAAATTCTGATCTGTGGGGGCCCATACTCCCCGCGAATCAAATCTTGACATCATATTCATGTATATCACAAAGTATAACAGTGCAATCAATCACATGATCCACCAAATTATGATCCATGAGGGCCCATAACACCTCAGGGACCAAGGTTTTCCATTCATTCAAAAGAAAATTTTCATATTACCAATACCCTTTCAAATAGAAGGTATTCTATCAAGGAATCTATCACAACAACATGCATATCTAACACAACATCTATCCCAACAACATTCAATTAGGAATACACCCTAAATGGCATGATAAGAATGAATGACATGTGATCCTTAGTAGGTTCCCATATGATGCATGAGATGACACACCCTCATATCATCGGGTAGCAACAGAAATAGAACCTCAATAATATCAATGATAACAACACAAAACATGTAAAGCACCCAACAGTGAAATCAAATCAACTGTAAAAAATTGAAAAACTAGAAAAATTGCAATAAACAAGGTAAATTAGCTTTTCCTTGTACACATGTTAGCTACTCCCAGGCACTGCTTATTACCAAGTACCTATTCTTTCCTATCCCTGTCTATAGGCTCCAAACAATAAGTCAAGAAGAAAAGAATTCCTCTGATACCACTTTGTAATGTCCTGGTTCCGAGTGCCGCCCAAAGGTGCCCCATACCCAGTTGGTCACATGGCCTCAAGTGCATTTCCAAAAATACCAGAGGCTATTGACTAGCAGCAAGGGCCTTGGGTGTGATAGTGGGGAAACTTTGCCCTCATTGGAAGAGTAACACAGTAGAAAAAATATATAACAACAGCGGAATAATTAATACCATACAATAAGTAAACAACGGAATACTGAAAGTAAATAAATAACTAGAGCACATATATAAATGATTCATGTCACATATGTCTAGGAAAGCATCCAAACAAGTCACAATGATGAAATATAATACTAAACCAAAGTAAAAAAAGAAACCGAGTAACTCCAGCAGCATCACAAGCCTTAGCTTGGTCTCATGCTCTCTTGATCCATAACAATCAAGTACCTGAAGTATAAGAGCTCTTTCCCTTATCTATACCTAAAATAATATAATCTGTTTAGGCCCAAAATCATGAACCAAATAGGCTGTGAGATGAATCCTAGTAGGCAACCACCCAAATATCTGTGCCTAACTGTCAGTGAATATATGTATAGCAGGAAATATGCAAAATGAAGTAATAAACAAGGAAGTACTCAAAAGTAATCAATCCTACAGTTTCAATTACATTCATTTAAATTTATTAAACGTTCAACCAATCAAACTCAATCAACCCTCTGGGAAGTTCTCACAGTATAACCCCTCTGGTTCAGCTTAGAAAAAGACTCTCTAAGGAAGCACTCACCGTTAATTCCTCCCGTGGTCTTTTAACGGTAAATTATAAACTCTATGAGGAAGCACGCAACGCCCAATTCCCCATGTAGTCTTGCAACAGTAAACTATATAAACTATGAAAGATAACTCAACCTCCATCTCCCTATGGTCTCGTAACATGAAAGGTAATAGACACTCTGGGGAAGCCCTTAGTGTCCATTCCCCCTATGGTCTCACTACACCAGGTTCCCATAACCCTGTGTAATAATCATGCACAAACGATATCCATGAAGCCAAAGTAAAACTAAAATACTACTTGGCTAAACAACTACAAGTAATATCACAAGTATATCATATAAACAATAACTCCATCACAACAGCACTAGACATGGAAAGCAAAGTAGTCTAACAAATAGTTCTAGACCCAATGACCAAAATCAACAAGCATGGGAAAACACATCCATAAGCATGGTAATAAACCTAATTCACAATAAAAAACCCTTACTCTAGTAACCAAAATATAGAAGGAATCATCAAGGTTAGATTTCCAAAACACGCAATACCCTAAACTAGGGTATTCAGAACTTTTTTTCACATATAAGTCAGAGAAAAATATGGAAAGACACAAACCACCTACCTCGACGTTGTACGATCGATATAGTTGAACCTCAGCCTTTGAATCGACCTAGAATTCCATAGTTCTACAAAAACATCAAAAACTCTCAACATCCAATAACTCACACAAGAGGAGAAATCAAGAGGAGAGGCTCTAGAAGAAGGAAGAACTTACTAAGGCGATTTCAACGCAATCGACAGTGTTTGATTCAGAGAATGGATGACAATTCGGTGACTCAGAGAAGATTCGACACTTCCCGTTGCTCATAGATGAGACTGGGCTAGAAGAAGACAATTCTGTCAATTAGACGTGACCCTGGTCCGATTTAACAAATAAAAAGAAAAGTACACAGTGTGTTCATTTAATGTACACGCTGTGTACTTTCCTTAACCGACCCCTGCTTTAGGCAGTCTTCAGGTTACCTCACACGACCATGTACTCAGCCATTACACAGCCAGTACACGGCTACCTACAGAAACCAGGTACACGACGTGTACTTCTAAGTACACAGTGTGTACTCCTAAAGTTTCAAGATTCTACCCTTTTTCTCAAAATAGTAAAAATAAAGATCCATACCTAAAATGAAGATTTGAGTTCTTACACATAGGAACTTCCACTGGATTAAGGTCTCAAGGGAACATCCGGTCCTTTTCAGCCGGGCATACTATTCTTTCCCACAGGACTTCAAGTGGAGCTTCCACTGGAAGTTAGTCTTATTCTGCCTTTTATACTGTAATTTATGGATTACCCAATAATTCCCTTATTTTACATATTATAGTGAAATTTTTACATGATTCAGCATGGAATTATTCTATTCTTTCTAGTCCTATTATAAGTTTTGTGATTCCCAAGGAAAGGTCTTAATTTCAATTTCCATGTGTGCATTTTAGGTCCAATTTGACATCTTTACAAAGAGTTATACAAAAATCAAACCACAACTGAAAGAAGGTCATACAAATGCTTTGAGGAATACTTTTTTTTGGAATATGTTTTAAGTGTTTCTATCAAATACTATATTACCATCGGATTGTAATAAATTTGACAGTTCTATTTTTTATGTATTGGATAAATATATTCCATCAACAAATGATTTCCGATTCGGTGGAGTGGAAAGACGTTTCTCTGAAGTTTATGTCCAAAGGATATATGGAATAACAGAAGTTTAAACAAAAATGGAGGACTCATACTCTTTCAATCCAACCTAGACATCATTGTATATAAGGAGATTTCAAACAAGTGTTAAGTTATTGACACAAAAAGCAATCAAATCAGATCTTCTAGAAGCTCTAAAGGGAAATGAATAAGTTGATCATGTTGAAACAATAACACTTCTATGTTTATACACATGTGCTACTGTGTTTTTCCCTATAGGTTCTTACTTTAGCTAGAGTTTTATCAAATTTTTGGATACTGTGAGAGACATGAGAACACTAAGGGGGTCTCATGCAATCCACTAACATTTGATGAGATCTATTAAAGAATTTCACAAGAAGCATGAAAAGATTACGGGGGTGATTATCACATTATTGGTATAGATTAATATTTATTTTCACTTCTACATATAAACTTAAGGAACGCTCCTTCTCTGTAAACACAACTGTCGGTGTTGGTTTGCATTTCCAACATGATCGTATCTCCTCCCACGGTATCTTGTCGATAATGGCTATTTTGGGGGGCACTACCCATGGGTAAGGGGGTAGGCATAGAGGCGGATGGCCAAACTTAGCAACCATTCAAAAGAGGAGAGGAACATGGTTGGGAGCACTCTCCCCACTCAATAATCTCATATCACATTTCAATTTTGAATGATTTATAGATTAAGTTCTAACATAGTGGACCAATCATTTCAATTTTAACACTTTATTTTTTTTCTTGAATTTAACACCGCATTAGTGAACCAATCATTTTAAGTTCCATAAAATGACATAAAGGTAAGTTATAACCCGACAGTGTTCAATTTTTTATTAATAATTATCATTAATTTGGGAATGTTCTGTGATTGAAATTATGGTTGATATTTCAAATTAGAAATAATTTATTATGATTATTAAATACACTATTTTGAAACATAGGGGGTTCTAAACTGATAACGTATTCGAATGGTGGTGAAATTTTTGATCAAAAAATCAATGGGAATAATTTTATACTGTGAAAAATGAAAGCGATGTTGTAAAAGGATAATTTTTTACTAGAAATTTTTGAAAAACCAACGAGTGTGATAGAGAGAAATGAGACAAAACTGATAGAAATGTTATTATCAACATCTATTTGTCTTAAAAAATAGGGTCTTGTTAAGCATTGTAAAGAAAAATAATACAAAAGAAATTTGTGATAGTTTGATGAAGCTATATAGATAAAAGTCATTGTACAAAATTTTTTTTCTAAAAAGAAAAATATACACTATTCTAATGAAAGAGTCATCATTCGTGATCAACCACGTCAACACTGTCAACACCCTATTCGCTTAGCTCATGACATTGAGCTACAAAATAGAGGATAATAAACTTGAAACGATTCTGCTCCAAAGTTTGTAAGATTCATATGATCTTATCATCATCAACCTCACAAATAATATCCTCACGGATATGTTGCTCTTCAATGATGTTGCAATTATGGTTCTTGAAGAAGAAAGTCAATGCATAAACAAAGAGGATAGACATACAACTTTGCACAAAATGGATGCTCTAACAATAGAAAGAGGAAGGATGATAGAGTGTGGTTCTAGTGGGAGACAAAATCATGGTAGATCCAAATCACAGAGCAAGAAGAAGAATGTCACATGTTACAATTGTGAAAAGAATGGGGACATTAATAATTACTGATGGAATAAGAAGAGTGGTGGAAAAACTCTTAAGGAAATTTATTGAGTACTTTTGGAAATGGAGACATACCAGTTAGTCAAGTGAAAAAGACTACTGGAGAAATACAATATCTCAATGATGCATAGATAATAAACTCAGGAGGAAACATTATACACAAAATCTATAAAGCAATTATTTGATCAATATGAACCTACCCTAGAAGGAATTTTGTACATGGAGAATGATCACACCTTGAAGATTGTTCGAGTCGATATCATCAAACTAAAGATGCATGATGGTATTCTTCAAACCATATGAGGAGTACTATATGTGAAGATCTTAGAGAAGAACATATTGTCTTTGAGAAAATTTGATAACATATGATGAAATCCTCGCATAGAGAAAGGATTGATGATGATTTTGAAATGTGAACTTGTATTGATAAAGGAAAATAATATCTCAAATAAATTGTATGTGCTTATGGATGAAATTTATAAGGAGTCGGAGATAGTTTTCACATCAAATACCTAGATGAAAGTATTGATGAAATCATGAAATTTGAAGCTTGGCCATATGTTTGAGTGAGGCCTAGATATTCATGATGATTATAAGTTTTTTATTAGGCTTAAAAAGGAATCCTTACCATTTTGTGAGAATTGTGTTTTGAGAAAATAAAACAAATTGAAGTTATGGATGTCCACAATGAGGAGTAAGGTGATCTCAGATTTGATTTGTTCTGATGTTTGACAAGAACCAGTTATATCACTAGGATGAGCATGTAACTTTGTACTACTTATTAATTATTATTCAAGGAGATGTTTGGTGCACCAAATCAAGAGGATGAAAGTTGTTTATGAAGTCTTCAAATAATTCAAAGCACGAAAGGAGCTTCAATTTGGAAAAAAGATTAAGTCTTTGAGGATTGACAATGGCGGGGAATATAAAAATGAAGAGCTTGATAATTTTTTTCAACAAATTGGCATCAATAGAAAGTTTATGGTGCCTTAAAATCCTTAATAAAATGAAGTGGAAGAGCATATGAATAGAATCTTATTGGATAAAACAAGGGAAATGTTGAAGATTGTTGGAGTTTATAAGACATTCTGGTCAGAAGCAATGAAGTATTCTTGTTATGTGATTAATCGATCTTCTTCTTTGATGATTGATATGAAGAAACTAGTGGAGATATGTACTAGTAAACTCACTGACTATTCCCAATTACATACTTATAGATATTCCAGATCAAATTGTAAGGGACTAGAGTATTATAATATTAATAAGAATTGAAACTCTTATAATGGACCTTGGAAATACCATTTAAAATGGAACTCTTAAGAGTAGAGGAATTATTTCCAAGACAAGGATAAGAACTCATAAAAGACTACCTGATTGGTCCCCTAACAATTATAAGCCCTTTCTAACATCCCCCTTGTTAAAAACAATGTAATTACATCACTACCCCTAGGTAGTTAAGAATACTACCCCAACTTCCCTTTATGTATACCCCTCCCTTGATGAGTAAATTGTATAAGTGGTATGGATCAGTGTTTATCCATTAAACTAGACTAATATTAATTTTCTATATTATAATATTCATGTGATTTATTATTTATAAACAACATTTTTAGTGCATTTTACAATTTTAACATTATTTCACATCATGATTTTAATTCTTGATTAAAGTGAACTATTACTCTGTACATTTTCAGACACATTGAAAATCACCCATTGGTACTGAATTTAATTTCTTATTTAATTATTAGGTTTTCCATTCCATTGGGAAAAATTCATCTTCTTGGAGAACTTAGAAATTCATATTAGAAGACCACTATTTTGGACATTCAACCCAGAAGATTCTGGGCAAAGTGAACTTGACCGCTACCCAATAATATGACCGTATTGATCATGATTAAATCCCAATGATGCTCATATTTGAACTAGAGATATAGGATAACTTGGTTAATATGTCATTCAACTGTGTATAGAGCTAATTTAGAGTTTTAAGGGGTGATCTAGGCGGCCCAAGTGGAAGATGAAATTCTAGGTCAGATTCAGTGGACTAGAATAACATTCCACCATTTTTACCATAAATCCATAGTTATGAGGCCAAATGGTCTAAAATTTTGAAATATGTTATATTACTTATTTAAATTAATTTTATTATTATATCACCCACACAAATTCAGCATTATAGAATCTAATTTTGGTGCCTCTGTTGTGTATATGCAAGCTAGATCTAATTTTTATCAAGGGTGGAAAATTCCACTCTCCATTAACTTTCCACCAACCTATGCCTACCATAATTAATTGGGGTGACATTAAATGTTGGGGTATTGACCCAAGGCTTCCAAAATGACTATTTAAGGTAGTGGTGTTGGAGTATTTTTGAGTATATTGTGTTTGTTTTTATTGTAATGTTATGCCATCGTTTTGTTCTTGTAATGTTTGTATTTCACAAGTAAGTTGTTCTAATCACCTTAGTTTACCAATAAAACATATTATTATTCGAATTTTATGTTTTTTTGTAATCAAATTTATACCATTTCATTAAGGTGTGGATTTTCTCACACAAAAAAGAGACAAATCCTTCACACAATGGTTTAGTGTTCATTATTTCACTATTTTCACTTCAATTCTTCCCTCATGAGTATAGTTACAACTTCCATTGAAATATTTGAATCAATGGAGGGATAAATATATTATGGGTTGATCCATGAAAGTTTTAAGGGGATATATTTAATATTATTTATCATTATAATAATTATTAAAAAATTATTTTAATTGATATTTTTATTCAATGATTTACCTTCTCCTTCAACCTCACTAATTTTTAGGTTACACATTTCGAGTACTAGAATGATACTATACCTTAGAGTGTTCATGAAAATTATTCTACAAGTGTATGGGTGATTAGAATTGGGATAGTGAAAACAAAAAATCAGTTAGTTATTTGTAAAGTTCTCATTTCATTGAAAAAACTACTCTTGAATTTAAGACATTGAAACCATTTTAATAAATTCATCCAATCATCCCCAAGAAACAACCTAGGATCAACTCATTCTCCCAAATTGATTTCACTTAGTTATTTTTGTGTTAATTTAACACATATAAAATCAAACCAAATTTGGCCACTTAATAGCCAAAAAAATATGTACAATGAGTTTTTATAGGTCCATCTTAGGTCTATGAGGATTCAAAAATCCCTTCTGTGCTGCAAGAGACCACTTATACCTTGGAGTAAATTTATGAGAGACCAAATTTTGGAACTTTTTTTGGGGAACCAAGTAATTCATCTTATAAAATCATTATATTCTCACCAATTTATATTTTCTTATCCCATTTCTTTTATCTTTTCCCATTTATTTTTTCAATTTTCTTAGTGTATGTTCACATATACCCGTGGCCAATCAAATTGTCAAGTTAAGGTGGATAGTCTTGGGGTTGGGGAGTCATGTACATCGAGGAGCCTCATTAAATTAGATCACAATCTTCCTAAGACTCCAGATTCAAAAATTGATCCCATTCACATGGAGGGTCTTTAATAAAATCAAATCATAAACTCAGGTGAGAACTAAAATGTAAATCCAATTGAGGCCACCCCCAACAGAGGGAATGTAGTCAATCAAACCATGAATGACTACCTCACACCAACCTGGACCAATAAAACCTATTTCATTAGAGAAGTTACCATTGGATAATCCCACTATATATTCAAACCTCATATAAAAAAAAACACCTTATAACCTTTCATAGGATGGATTAAGAAATTCTACACCTTCATGATAAGTAATTCAATGACATTATTGAAACCATGTTCCCCCCCACATCAACTTGAGTTAGCTAAGATGAGGATCTTTCATTTTTCAATGAATGATCAAGTGAATAATTTGTTAAAAAATATAATATATGTATCAATCAACTATTGGTACCAATTAAAAAGATAATTCTAAGAAAATACTCCCCCCATTATAAAACAATTTCACTTAGAAAGAGTATCTGAAACTTTTTTGAAAAATAAGGGGATCAATTTTATAGAACATGGTAAAAGTTAAATGACACATGATAAGGCACCTAACCATTGATGTTAAATCATATAAAAAGTTTTAATCTTTTATTAAGGGTTGGTTCATGGAAACAAACAATTCATTGACATGATGTGTAATGGAACCTCAAAAAACAAATCCCTGAATGATGATTACGAGTATCTATAAGGTTTGGATGAATGAAACAAAACATGGGGGAATATAAAATTACTATGATAAGCCATCCAAATATTGTGGAATTTATACTCTTAGGTAAGAAGAAAGTATTAGGGAAAAACTTACTGCACTCACTAGGAAGGTCAAGGACATCGATCTTAGGAAGGTCTAGTGTTGACCCTGTTTTCACAATTTGTGACAAAAACGACCGCAAGATCGATAACTTCCCAATAATACCTTGCACAAAATATGTTATTTTAGTAGGAACACCAATGGAGTTCAACAATTTTAACTTTCAAAAGCCATAATATCAAAACACTTTCAATCCAAGGTACAACGAACATCCTGGATTCTATTGGAATGATAACCAACAACCCATCCAGTAGCCTAGTCAACCACAAGGACCAAAACCCTACCTCCATATAATGTTCAGAACCATAACCAATTCCAACCACAATAGGTCCAATACCAACATCCTCTTACCCAATACCAACAACCCATCTATAAACCCATATAGAAACCCATTCAATAGCTAATCTAACAACCAAAGTATCCTCCTGGGGGAAACCAACCAACACAAGAACCTTCCCAATATGTCCCTCTCCCAATCCTTGAAAAAACTGTGTAAAAAATGGAAAGAATGAATTTTTAATTTTCATCACTTAAACATGAACTACAAACCATTAAAACTAAAAAATCACCATTGTCGACTGAGGCTTCCCCAACCCTGAGGGGAGAATCAAGATGCACACAATCATCACTTGAAAAACTAAAAATAGTGACTATATTAATAATTTGGAAATCTATTGAAAAACCTAAACAAACCATTAAAAAATCATTAAAATATTCTATATCACATTAAAATGTTGAAGTAACAACTTTAGAATATAAAAAATATAATGAGAATGTAAAGGAACCACAACCACACCAAATAATCAAATAACATAGTCCCTTTTCTCAATTCATGATAAGAAAATACAAACCCAAACTTAATGAAACACTAAGGTAAATATTCTCATAAGTTATTTTGAACATAAACCTTCTCTATTCAATATAAACCATACCTATATACTCCAACTACTTTAAAAACCTATGTATATTCAAAAGTAACTTCTCACACAAAAACCAAGTACTTTTGGATTCTAATGTGAGAACCACTATCTAAGGAACCATTCCTCTTATGTTTAAAGACCATGGTTGTACATAAATCAACATAAAACTAGGATAAAACAAAGTTTTCAAAGTCATTTATGATACAATAGCCATTTTTAACCTCATTCCATATATAATTTATTTCCAATTAGGTCTTGAAGACGTCTAACCAAATTTTTTCGCACTCAAACTTGCTAATTTTAGTGTTATGTTTCCTAAGGGGATCTTAAAAGATGTTTTATGGAAAGTTTAAAATTTTATTTACCCTAAAAAATTCAATTTCCTTGAAAATCATCCAATCTTAGGTCCTAGGGAGAAAACCCTCATCATCCTTAGTCATACCTTCTTAGAAACAATCAACTCAGTCATCCAAGTTAGGAATGTAAACATTATAATAACCTTCAGAAACATGACCCTCAATATGAACATTTATAATTAAAACTCTTAAATTTGGGAAGATAGATATACCTATAAGGTCAATTAGATAGGTAGTGTTTATAGCGAACTAGAATAACATCAAGGAATTTTTGAAGGATGTTTAAGTCAATATGATATTGATTTCCTTTGTTCACATGAGGAAAATTTTCCTACTTGGCTTGAATCTCTTTTAGATAGAACTTTTGATGTTTTTCACAAGTCAATAATCAATAAAACCATTGGATAAATCGAAATAATTTACTTCATACCCATTCTTGACACTAATATGGTCAATGTTGTGGCTTAAAATTCTATTCAAAAGGAACCAATTCTATCAAGAAATTTGTAAAAAGAAAAAAAATTTGATGAAAGTCTCAAACTTATTTTTAAAGTGTTAACCAAACTGATCTTGAATTCAAGTATCTTCATTACTTACTCAAGTACACATTTCTAGTGGAAAATAAAACCATCCATATTGTTATTTATTCTTCTCTTGAAGCCAATAAAGATAGGATTCTTCTAGATGTCCTGGTAAAGCATAAGAAATAAATTATATTGACACTGTATGATATTCCTTGGATTATCCCACTCCTTGAAACCCATAATATTTTTCTTTAATATAATTCAAAACCATGTCACAAACCTTAGAGGAGACTCAATCCTAATCTCATGGGTGTTTTAAGGAAATAACTTCTTAATCTTTTAAAAGTGGGTGTCATCTACCCCATTGTTGAGATTGAGTGGGTAAACCCAATCCAAGTAATTCTAGAGAATTATAGAATCACTGTGATTACCAATGAGGATGGTGATCTTCTCCCCATAAGGGTGAGGAGTGGAAGGAGAGTGTGTATTGACTATAGGAAGCTAAAATCATGCACCCAGATAAACCATTTTCCCTTCCCCTTCATTGATAAAGTCCTTGAATGAGTGGCATGTCATGAGTTCTATTGATTCTTTGATGGAATCTCAAGGCATAATAAAATTGAGGTATCCTTATAATATCAAGTGGAAAAAACCATCACCTTTCTATTCAACACATTTTCCTTTAAGCACATGCCCTGTGGGTTATGTAATTCCCCTGGCACCTTCCAACAGTTCATGATTGTAATCTTATTTTACATGGTGGAGGATTGTTTAAAGGTCATTATAGATGAATTATCCATATTCTAGGATACATTTTATATAATCCTTATAAATTTTTAAATGGTTTTTTCTAGATGTGATGATAAGAATCATATCCTAAACTGGAAAAAATGCCATTTCATGGTAAAGGAATGACTAATTCTAGGCCATCTGGACTCTGGTAGAGGGGTTGAAGTTTATAAAGATAAATTTGATATCATTTATCACCTTCCATGTCCAAAAAATATCAAGGAAGTGAGGTCCTCCTTAGGATATCCTGTTTTCTATAGAAGGTACATTAGGAATTTCAGTTCCATTTCTCAACCACTTTGTGCTATGCTGGTGAATGATGCTCCATTTTTAGGGATATAAATTTTTGAGGAATCATTATTGACACTTAAGTAATATCTTATATCTTCACTTATTATGAAATCTCACAATTGGAAAATTCTATTTGAACTCATGTGTGATGCGAGTGATTTCGTTGTAGGAGATATCTTAGGACAAAATTGTGATAAAACTACACGTGTCATTGATTATGCAAGTAAATCATTAAATAATGCAAAAATCAACTATACCAAAAATGATAAAGAGTTTCTTATAGTTTTCTTTACCTTATTAAAATTTAGGTCATATCACGTAGGATCCCTCATTATTATCATCATAGATCATTCAACTTTGAAATTCCTTTTCCAAAAACAATATTCCATGGTTATATTGATTAGGTGGGTCCTTCTTCTTCAAGAGTTTGATATATCCATTAAGGATAAAAATGGTATAGAAAATGTTATATATGACCACCTTTCTATTATTTAATTAAAATATAACTCACATAATCTTTCTATGTTTGATTTACTACCTGATGAGCACCTCTATTCTATGAGTGATTGCCCATGGTATATTGACATAGAAAACCACATCGGTACGAGTGTCATTAAAAAATTCTTCAAGACCCAATCTAAGAGGAAATTCTTTTCTCATTTCCAAGAATATGTAATTGATGATCTATACCTCTTCAAGTTCTATCCTGATAAAGTCATTAGGAGATGTGTTCTTGAGTCTGAAAAAGAGTCCATTATTAAATTCTGTCTTGGAGAGGCATGCAGGTTCCACTTTTCCAAAAATAAAACCACTAAATAATTCCTCAAAAGTGGTTTCTTATATCCTTTCCTTATTAAGGATACCTATACATTCTTCCAAAGTTTTCCTCAGTATTAAAAATTAGGATCCATAACCAAAAGGGTTCAAATGACCCTTACTCCTATTCTAGTTGTTGAAATATTTGATTTTTGGGGAATTTATTTCATGGAACCTTTCCCAAACTCTAGGGGATATCTCTATAACCTATTATATGTTGATTATTTCTCAAAATGGTTATAGGATATTCTAACCAAGTCTAATTACCTTCAAGTTGTGATTCGATTCTTGAAAGAAAATAAATTTTCTTGATTTGGAATTCCTAGGGATATCATCAATGATCATAAAACCCATTTATGAAACCATCCCTTCTTGGCTCTCATGTATAAGTATGGGATTTATCATAATGTTTCCACTTTCTACCATACCCAAAATAATGTCCAAGATGAGTTGGAAAATAGCGAAATTAAGAAAATTATTGAAAAAAATGCCAATCCATTTAAGAAAGATTGGTCTGAGAAACTCTTGGAATCCCTTTGGGCATATTGTACTACATTAAAAAATATCTTAGCTATGTCAATGTATAGTTTGGTTTATAGAAAATATTTCTATTTACCTGTAGAAATTAAATATATGGATTTTTGGGAAATAAAAAAATGAACTTTGACATTTATTTGGATGAAACAAAGAGGAAATTAGACCTTAATGAATTTGAAGAACTTAGGATAGAGGATTATGAAAATTCAAGCATTAATAAATCTAGAGTTCAAGCGTAACAATTTAGTAAAATCAAAGTTAAAGACTTTTAACTGAGAAAATTCACGCTCTTGTATAGTTTCAAACTTCATTTACACCTAGTAAAGTTAAGTTATAGATGGTCAGGTCTTTACAAAGTTCATTATGTTGACCCTCATGCGAAAGTATAGATTCAGTATCCCAATAGTGGTCATGTATTCAAAGTTAATGGTCCTAGGTTAAAATCATTCATTGAATCATTCAATCAACATGAAATCAATAAGGATTAAATTGATCCAAACTATGAACAAAAATTTTTTGATAGATTTAGGATCCACATTGAGATAAAGACATTAAACAAAGAACCTTCTAGGAGGAAACCCAACTTATAACCGTACCTTGACTCTGAGTTTGGTGTTCCAAAATAAAAAGGTACATGTTTTTAACTTGACTTTTGTCTTTGTTTAGTTTTAGTTAAGGTAACCTCATGGGACTTCCATTGTGTTATAATTATGTTGTTTTGTAAGTTTTAGGGTCTATTGATATTGAAGTATTTTTTGGAAAATCACATTTCTTCTAGGTATACAAACACAAAATATCATCATTTATAAGGATTATTTGAGTGACATGGAAATAAAGCAATTAAATAGGAGAAATAAAAACTTTAACTTCAACCACAAGGTGACTTCATTCCATGATTCTCATTTTCAAATTTAATTATGGAAATCCTATCCTACACTTCATCTCTATTCTATATTTTATTTTCTTTAAACTCTATGGATAGTGTTATTCTAAGTTTGGGGGTGAAAAGAGAGAAAAAAATTAGTGTCATTGAAATTTTTTTCTACATAAATGGAATGAAAAATTTATTTTCCCCTTGAAAATGGTAATACACATTAATTTTTTAAAAATTGAATATCAAGTAATTTTACATGCCTTGATTCTAATTTTAATCAGTGTTTAAGTTCACAAGCATATATTTTGGAAAGTATGGCTGTTTAATGTTATTTTTCACCATTTATATTTTTATCCATTTAATAAAAAATATTCACAATGCACGTCCTTCATTTTGTGGGATATTAGTTTGATTTCTTTGGGTACCATAATAAATAGAATTGGTTTGGTGATTGTTTTAATTTTAACATGAGTATTAAAAAAAATACAATTTCACGTAGAGTAATGGATTGAACTAATATATGACTTTTGGAACTTATGGTTTTTTAATCAATAGTTGTATAGACTAGAGTTGGGAATTTTATCTCAATTCTTGGTAATTTAAATTGGTTTTTGATTGAGTTAACTCAAGATGAGAACCAAGCATACGAGGTTTACAAGGTTCCCTAAAGTCTTTGAACCTTGGATTTATCGGAAAAGTCTCGCAATAGGGGTTTATTTGATTGAGTGAAGTTTCAATTAACATGAAAAAATTGAAAAATAAAATAAAAAAAACACACACACAGAAACATGAATACTCATCTTAAGGTTAAAATTTTATTCCACCTAGTGCTTTCATTTTTCCCCTTTGAATAAAAATGAACCCCTGTGACTATTGTGATTCACAACACATCATCATACTTAATTGAAATTGGATGAAATGTGGTGATGAATTTGAATTAGAGAATGGTCTTGGGCTAGGGATATTACCATGAACCTATCTTATGTTAAATTATTTTTATGATATTCATAATTTTTGGGTACGATGTATTTTGTTGAAAATTGTATGTTAATATTTTTTGGGAAAAGAGAATTACATTTTCATATTTTTTTGAGATAATTTTTCATTGGGACTAGAAAAATTCAAGTTAGTGGGTGTGATTATCCATAAAAATAGGCTAATATTAATTTTTTATATTATAATATTCACATGCTTACTTATTCATAAATACCATTTCTAGTGCAATTTAAAATTTAAACATTATTTCAAATTTAAAGTTTACTATTACATCATACATTCCAAGACACATTAAAAATAACTCATTGGTATTTATTTAAATTTAATATTTCATTATATAGTTTCCCATTCCATTTGTAACAATTCATACTTTTTGAGGACTTGAAGATTCACATTAGAATACCACCATTTTGGATATTCAACCCAAAAAATTCTAGGTGAATTGAACTCAAAAAAATCCCAATAATATGACTGTATCGGCCATGATTCAAGCACAATGATGCTAAAATATGAACTGGTGATAGATTAAAACTTGGGTAACATTTAATTAAACTATGAAAATATTTAATTATGAGGTTAAAGGTGTTATCTAGGATGCCCAAGTGAAAGATAAAATTCTAGGCCAGATTTAGTAGCCTAGAATAACTGTCCACCATTTTTACCATAACTCATCAAATATGATTTCAAATGGGATTAAAATTTTAAATATATTAGATGATTTATATATATTAATTTTATTATTCTATAAACCACACAAATTCAAACATCCATAAGTTCATTTCAGCACCTATATTGGGTGGATTCAAGCTGGCTCTGATTTTTGTCAAGGGTGGAAAAGTCCACTCTCCATTAAATTTCCACCCACATATTACTACCATAATTAATTAGGATGAATTTAAATATATTGGTTATCGACCCAAGGATTCACAAATTCCTATTTAATGTATTAGTGTTGGATTATTTTGGAGGATGTTGAGTTTATTTTTATTGCAATATTATGTTCTCACTTTTTCTTTGTAATGTTTTTCTTTCACATGTAAGTTATTCTAATCACCTTCGTTACTCAATAAAACTTATTATTCTTCTCATTTTATATTATTTTTATTAACACATTGATATTATTTAATTAAGTTAGGAATTTATTCACATAATTAAGAGAAATATACTTCACACAATGGTGGAGTGTTTGTTATTTCACTATTTTTCACTTCTTCAATTCCACCCTCATGAGTCTACTCTCATCTTCAATTGAAATATTTGCATCAATGGAGGGATAAATCTATTATGGATTGATCCATGGAAGTTGAAATATATTGTATTTTATGTCATTTCTCATTCTAATATTTCTTAAACAATTATTTTAATTGATATTTTTATTCAAAGAACCTCACTAATTTTTAGGTTACACATTCCAAGTGATAGAATGATCCTCTACCTTGGAGTGCTTATGAAAATGATCCTCCAAGTGTTTAAGTTATTGAACTTGGTATATTTAAAACAAAAAAATAGTGAGTGATTTGGGAGGTTCTCATTTCATTTTTTAAAAGGGTGATCCACAACGGCTTCTTCATTAAATAAAAAAGTAGCAATATATAGAAGAGGAATCAAAAACACAAATTAAGGAAAAATAGAACATATTTAGGCCACTTTAGACCGAGTTATCATATTTTGATGAGGGGAGCATCCACCCCATCCATGAGGATTCCACCCTCTTCTCCCTATTTTGGCCTGCATCTATGGTCCCCCTATATCATCAAGAAATTCAACATCATCAACATCCACAGTCTCATCATCTCCATATACACAGACATCACTTTGAACATCTTTCTCGCTACTACCTAATGCAATAATCTCAAAATAATTATGCGTACTTACCTTAATAAGACATTTGTCTTTCATACTCTGAACATTTTCATTCCAGGTAGACTTCATGACTGAATTCCCATTGACAATCAATTCAGATTACCCAACCTCCTTTTCATTGAGAGCCTATGGAACATGATCTTTGAAGATCCTATAATCTTTAATAATTCCATAATTAGAAACCAAGTAATTTTCTGTGCGTTGGGCATGAGTGGAATCACTTTGAAAAGTTAAGGGACCAGTCTGCTTTTAGCCAATCCAGGATGAGTATCTTCCACCCTCAATTCAGGTGTGTCTTTGATAGGAGAAGATATGTATTAAATAGAAACCCATTATTTTATTGTGTGCTAGAAAACTACAACATAAGGGACTTACTATCACACAACAGATCCAAAATCATGAGGGTCTTCCACTCTCAATTCAGGTGTGTCTTTCACAGGGGTTAACTCTTTATCTAGAGAAGTCAATGAAGATATATCATCCTATAAATGATCCCTTACCTATCCTGAGGAATTAAGGGTTGAGTATGAAGTTTCTTCTTCTTTTGAAGCCACGAATCTTGGAGGATTCAAGTGATCTCCATGTGCTTTGAAAGTTTTAGGAATAGAGTTACTATATCTCAATACAGGACCATGTTTACTTTTATGATGAGGAGAAGTAGAATGTACTTTTTTGGATGAGGCTGCTTTTAATTTTGTCTTACACTTATGATGAAGAAACCAAATTATTCCCTTTCAACAAATTAAAGTCCACATAATTTTGAGAATAAATTTACTTATATTATTAACTATCAGTTGATTCATCATCATCATTTTCACCCTTATTCCTTTAGACAAGGCATCATTGAATGAAAACACAGTGATAAGATACTACTTGAATATATCATCCCAAGACACCTTGAGTATATCAACTTGTAGAATAAGTGAAACTAGCATATTGCTATTTCCAAGCAAGGTAGTGGGAAAGGTCTTTTTCTATGTGAAACCATAATTTAGAGGAGAATAATAAAAAATATGTGTACTACCATCTTCAGCATTACCTGAGTCATTATGTACATTAAACTGTCCACCAACAGGATTAAGATTTATAGAAATAAGAACCTGAGCAACATCTACAGTTTCATCATGCTAGGTTTTAGCTTTGATAGTCCTTCTACAGTTTTGGGAGTTGTGGTCTTTTGTTTTCCAGTTTGAACACAAGAGTACAATTCTATAATTATCTCTTGAGTAGCCAATTATGTGGAAAGAATAAAAAAATGTGGGATTCTTCTCATATCCAATACTGATATTGATTTCATCCTGAGGTTTGGATAGTATGACCATGTAAATTAGGCTTGATCTTAGACTAGCTTCAATTAAAATCCTAGATAAGTGACAAAAATTGACCAAATCAGTGGCAGTGTCAATACTAATTGGAGTTCCTATTGCAGAGGAGATATCATAAATAATTTATAGGTGACATAGAACCCAATTTAAACCATGTATTTTGATCTAGATTTGTGTACATGTTTGTTTAAAATCATTGAATTTGAAGTTTAAATTCCATTCATGAAAATGTATAATACTCGGTTGAAGGTTAATTGATCCAAAACTCCATGCTCAGTTTTTCAATTCCATAGAAGGGAATAGCAGATGGAAGAAACTGAGACCAATAGAAATGCATTTGAAGTATGAAATCCCTAAATGATGGCTAATATATCATCTATATCTATCAACTTCCAAGTATTCATGCCTTTTAATAATGATATACGAGAGATGAACAAATGCTTATAGATTTTGATCCTTTCTAAAACATCCCCATATGAAGTTATAACATGAGCAGTTTTCCCTTTACAAACTATCCTTTGTGAATCCCTATGTTTGAGGGAAAAGAACGATCCACCTGCAAAACTAGAAAAGGAAGAGAGACCCTTTACCTCTTCGTGATCCTAATCTTTCTTCAATATAGCTGATATTTTCCGACCAACAACATGATTCGAGGTATACGAGTATAGGTTCAAACCCCTCGGGTGATCGAAGGGGAATCCATCTATGATATTCACTAGAGAAACCTCTTCCATTTCCTCTATATAAATATGATTATCTTCTCAGGAGTTTCTCATTTCATTGAAATAAACACTCTTGAATTTAAGACATTTAAACCATTTTATGAAATTATCCAATCATCCCCTCGTAACAACCTAGGATTAACTTAATCTCCCCAATTGAATTCACTTATGTATTTAGTGTTAATTTGACCCATCTAAAATAAAACCAAATTTTTAAACTTCATAGCCAAAATAATCTATAAAATGTGTTTCTTTAGGTTCTTCTTAGTTCTCTGAGGATTCAATAATTCCTTCTGTTCTTCAAGTGACCGCTTCTACCTTAGCATAAATTTAGGAAAGATCAATTGGTTACCTAGGAGATATTCTGTTTCCTCCCCAAAATTACTATCAATACATAGTCTATAAAAATACACTTTTCTTCAAGGTGGAGATTAGGGAAATGGCTCTTGAGCACATTTTCATCCTCCTAATTCACCTCTTCTTCCTCCCTACTGTGCCACTTCATTGGCTATATAAAGGTTCTTCCATAGGTCTTCCCTTTCAAAACAGCTACATGAATTTCCACTTCTTCCACTAAATCATTTGATAAGAGTTATTATACATGATTTTCTTTAGATACAGTATTTATTTGTGAGACATGGAATATTGGGTGCACCCTACTATTCTCCGATATTTTCAATTTGTAAGTTACGGTTTCTACCCTTCTAACTATCAGAAAAGTCCCATAATATCTAGCTTCCATTTTTGAGTTAATAATGGATACACTCCTTAGTTTATCATGTCATAGATTCACCTAGGAAAAACATGCCTCTTAATAGGTTACCTCCCTCCAAAGTTTGTTAGTATATTTTTCCATAATTCATTGCGCCATGTGTATATTAACTCGTAGCTACCGCAATGCCTCATCCCTTACTACCATCACCATAGCTACCACCTCAACAATAGATTCCACTTCAGTGTAATGAAATACATGTTGGATATTTCACCCATAAAAAACTTGAAATGGGGTTTTTACAATAGAGGTATGGTATGAAGTGTTATAGATATATTTTGGCCAGACAAACCATGTCACCCATTTTTTGGGTTGTTCCAAAGAAAAAAACCTTAGGTAAACCTCCAAACATTTTTCACCACCTATGTTTGACCATTTCCTTGAATATGTTAAGATGATCTTGAGTGAAATCCACCATAGTCTAAAAAGATCCTTCTTGAATAAACTAGTGATCATTGGGTCCCTATCACTTATTAATGCGGCTTGTATTCCATGCAACCTCACTACCTCCTTCAAGAATACTTCAACAATTTTTTTTGTGATGTAGGGATGTTTGTGTAAAATAAAATGTTCATGCTTATTGAGTCAGTTGACCACCAAAAACACCACCTCAAAACCTTGAGACTTGGGAACTCTAGTCGTTAAATCCATGGACACTTCTTCCCATATTAAATTTAGAATCGAGTGTGGTTGTATTAGTCTTGTTAGACTTAAATCCTCATATTTTTTCTTTTGAAAAATTTCACACTATAAAAAACAGTTGTATTTTTCATGTCATTATAGCTAAATATACCCCACCCACCAATTTATTATAAGTCTTCAAGTACCCTAAGTATCCTATTGATGGTGAAGAATGATAGTGTTGTTGTATATTTTGAATAATAAATGATTTCCATTGTAAAACCAGTCGATTTTTATAGAATTACAACCCTTCTTAAGTAGAGAATCTAGGTTTCATTATACTTCTATACTGCATAGAATCCATAATTCAGTATAACATATTATACTAAATCTTCCTCCAACACTCTATGTTCTTCCTAGCTGGGTTATAAAATTTCTAAGTGTATTCAATATCCTTCCTAAGCCACCCTTGATAGAGCATCGACTACACTAGTCAACTTCCTTGGATTATTGATCACTAAAAAACTATATCCTAGTAATTTATTCTACCAATATTAATGATCAATTGAATCTACCTTTTGATTAAGAAGATGCTTAATACTTCAATTTTTGGTATATAACTCACAACTTATCCCCATGAAATATTATTCCCAATGATGGATTGATAAAAATAGATCCATAAGATCCTTTTCATATACCAATTTCACCAAACTGTTTCACGAAAATGATTTACTAAAGTAGGATAGAGGCATACATTATCAAATCAAAATAGTTCCAAATATGAAACCATAAGAATCAAAATCCATAAAAAATCCTTTAGAAAAATTTGGCATGCCATGAATTGGGGCAGTAGATATCCTTTACTCTAGTGTCTCTAAAGATACTTGAGTTTAATGTGTCTACTTAAACCATTCCCTCCTAGTCAAATATTTCTGGATTAAATTTCCTAGAAATAATTGATTTTACTTTGATTACATGTATATTCAATTAATTGAATATTAATAAAAAAATCTTATTACATATTGTTCATTTTTTTCATGAATTTAATGTAATAATATCCTACAGTATCTATCACATTGATAAGGTTATATAAGTTCTCTGCTATGATGAGAAACTTGAAGTTATAGGATGATTTTCTTAAATATGGTTTTATGGTTGGATAACATACTATGATAGAAAACCTAATATATATAATATCAGGTTTGAGTACTCATAAGTGGATAAATATTATTCTCATAAAGTTTTAACATGGTAATCTCTAAGATGGGAGATTATGAGAACATACCCACTAGTAGAAATTTTTCATGTTTTTGTGTCATCACATATTCCTATATTCAAGTGTGGGTAATGGTATTTTGACTTGAAAATTATAATTGATCCATGTCATGACTCAAACACTTAGATTTATTGACCAAAATTTTCATTTCATATGTTGGTGTGAAGTAGGGTATCTTGGGTGCATCATGAATGACATGTTATTAGTGGACAATTTAAGGAAATATTTTCCCCCTCCATTTTATGGAAGCTCATATCTTGGACCTTTGATTAGAATATAACTATCACATTAAATTCAATGGTCATGGTGTAATGATGAGATTATTTCAGATAGTCATAGAAAGGCATATCAAACATATAAGTTTATGATAAAGATGTTTAACCTGTTTGATGAGATATTGATACAAAATTATTATATTACACAATGATTGTTTGTATGTGGTTGTAAATATTGCAACATTGAGTTCTTTCTCTTAGGTGCCTTGACGATTTGCTAGTCAGAAATCTTAGACTTTAGGAAATCCCAACTAATTCTAATGAGAAAGAATCCTCGAGGTTTGCACACTAAGTTTTTCTATTAATCCTGATTAAATTCTATTATAATTTAATTATTTGAATAAATATTATTCTCAATATTGAGGAATAATTTTATTCAAATTTTATTGATAAAAAATATTTATTGATGAGTGAAATATTTAATTAAATGTTTATTTAGGTATTTAATAAATGATGAGAAGTTTTAACAGACCAAGATTGCATCCGATGATAAATATTAATTTACAATATAGTAAAATAATATTTTTTATTGTGAAGGTAAGTGAAAAAACCATAAAATAATGATTATAATAATATTATTACGTAGAATGACATTTAATAAATATTATTATCTTATTTAAGGGATGACACACAATTGAATAATATTTTAATTTAGAGACTAGTTCTATAAATAAATGGACATGTCTATTATGTAGGGTTAATCTAAAATCAAGAATATCGAATCATTGTGCACAATAGACTTATATATCTCTCTATCTTCCTCTTGAACTCCTTCTCTATTTCTCTCAAGAATGAGAAGAAATATTTCAAGATCTAAGGATATTGGAGTGATCAAGAAGAATGATTAACTAATGATTAATTAATTATTAATTAATTATTAACACATGATTAACTATTGATTAACTAATTGTTAAATAATAAATAACTAATGATTAAAGAATTATTAACTAATGATTAAGGAATGATTAAGGTGAGATTAAAGAATGATTAAACAATGATTAACTAATGATTAAGTAATGATTAAATAATTATTAAGGAATGATAAATATATGATTTAATGATGATTAAGGAATGATTAAAGAATGATTAAAGAATGATTAAAGAATAATTAAATAAGGATTAAATAATGATTAAAGAATGAATAAGTAATGATTAAATAATGATTAAGGAATGGTTAAAGAATACATAAATAATGATTAACTAATGATTAAGTAATGATTAAATAATGATTAAATAATTATCAAGGAATTATGAAATAATGAATAAAGTATATTTAACTAATGATTAACTAATTATTAAGTAATGATTAAAGAAGGATTAAAAAATGATTAAGTAATGATTAAAGAAGGATTAAGAAATGATTAAGTAATGATTAAAGAATGAATAAAGAATGATTAACTAATTATTAAGGTATGATTAAAGAATAATTATGTAATGATTGAAGAATGATTACAGAATGATTAAAGATTGCTTAAATAATGATTAACTAATGATTCAATTATGATTAAAGAATGATTAATGAATGATTAACCAATGATTAACCAATGATTAAACAATTATTAAACAATTATTAACCAATAATTAACCAATAATTAACCAATGATTAACCGATGATTAACTAATGATTAACAAATGATTAAAAAATGATTAAATTTGGATTAACATATAATAAACATAGGATAAAAGATAAAAAACTAGATGACAAAGAGGCTTAACTGCAGACATGGTTTGTTACTCCCATGATTTAGATGATACATCCCTTACTACATGCCTATTTCATTAATATAGATGGATATTTTTTAGATGAATGAAATTATCTTTATAAACCATTGAACAAACCTTTAAGAAAGTTAAAATTTGTACTAAAAACATTAGTGTCATTTTTTAGGATAAAATAAAACATTCTAAAATTTTGGCAGCATAAAGATTATGTGGTTATTTAAGTAATCAAATCCCTTTTTTGGATACTACAAGTGGATGTGAGTCTAGTACAGATGTACCTAGGGGTAAAACCCTAAAACATCACATTAATCTAGAATTGATTGGGAAGAGTTGCATGACAACATGCTATACTACACAATTGGTTTGATACTCTCAGGGGATATGATTTAGATGATTCATATTTTCTTTATAAACAACTAAAATGAATTTAAAAAGATTAAAAATTGTACTACTAAACATTAGTATTATATTTTAGGATATAAGAAGATGTTCTAAAATTTTAGTATCATAAAGATTATATGGTTAACCATCATTGTCAATATTATTCATACAATGTTTTGGAATCCAAGGTAGAAAAGAAGATAAAAAATCAAACTAGTTTATTTATCTATGATAAAATGAAAATTATGATTATATAAATTGAAATGGACAAGAAAAAACACATTAAATAACACATGAATGCTTTACAACAGATAATAAATACCTTTACATTTTTCAAAAAAATAGATTTTGGATGAGATGAGTCTAAATTTGCAAGTGAAGTAAAATCCAGCTTATTTTCAAGTGGTATCTTAATAACGTCTCCCAAAGATATGTACTTAAATTTTCAATTTTCAAAAGATTTCCGAATTCTAATGATAGGCCTCCCCATATGTCCATGACGTCATTAGAAGGCCAAAATCTTTTAAAAATTAAAAAGTTAAGTACATCCTTTTGAAAAATGTTATTAAGCTACCACTTGAAAATAAGATGGATTTTACTCACATCCAAACTTTTTTACATTGAAATATTCCAATGTATTTCTTATCCATTGTAATTCATTCATGTGTTATTTAATTTGTTTTTTCTTTCCCATTTCACTTTATATGATCATAATTTTGATTTTATCGTAGATAAATAAACTTATTTAATGTTTTCTCTTCAGTTTACCTCGGTTTCCAAAACATTATGTGACTTATTTTATATTAAATTTTTATATAATTAGAATCATATTTTAGGATATAAAAAGATATTATAAAATTTTAGTATCATAAAGATTATATGGTCAACCCTCAATATCAATATTATTTACATTATCTTAATCTTGATCAAGAAACATTTTTGACGTTGCATCATGTTTTCTTGTGTCTACTACTATGGGGAGGTTATTCAAACCGATCAAGGAACTTCTTATAGTACAAAACCAACAATAATGGCTAAGGAATCTGATTTTGTAACCCTAATTTAACTTCAAGACATAATTTTTCGTTTCTTAAATATGGGACTAGATTAAGAGATCAAGTATATTAGCTATAGAAATTTGCAATTCCCGAATACACTATGTCATCTAGCTTGTCCATTGGTTGTTGATGAGCCATGGGTTTAAGAAATAAATTCATTTTCCCAATGGTCATATGGTTCTATGACAGAGTTATATGTTGTGGTTTCTACTTCACAAAAGAAATGTCTAGTTGTATGAAGATATAGACTTACAAGAGTGGTAGAAGAAGGTCTGTCCTAAGAAATTGAGGATGCTCCCTATGATGCAGAATAGGAAAACCTAGATGATATCCCATATATACATGTAAATGCAACTTCTGATTTTAATTTTGTTAATAATGGAATAGATAGATAAAATAATGTTGATGATGAAGGAGTAAAAAAATTTGGGGATGAAATTTCTAGAAATGCAGTAGTTGTACATTACCCTCAATCCACAATAAATCATCCACCACTCTTTGCATCTTGGTTGGGTGTTTATGTAATTTCTAGCCATACTGAGGCAGAATAACCAAGTTTCCTTCCATATTTATATGAATGAACATGTGTCTTAAGATTACCAACTTGATCTATTTCATGTTCAATTTTATCAGTTTCAATGGGCATTCATCCCATGTATTTCTGAATTTCATTTTAGAAAGTAGTTCATAGAGATTAATAGAACGTTTCTATATGGAAAATAAAAGGGTGTATATTTGATTTTAGAAACCCAAGATGGAAATAGTTCACCTCTTATACTTACATTTTCCATTTTGGAGAAGAAAAACTATGAATCATGGAGTTGGTTTTTTGCATGTATCAACAACCATTTCACCCATATTCGAGGTGTATATTTGATATCTGATTGTCATAGAGCAATGAATGAGAAAATAAATGAAGATCTTGATACATGGAGACCCCCAAATTCACATCATTGATACTGTATTAGACACATTTCTATCAATGTGCAAAAAAAATTCCATAATGAACATATAAAGAAGGTAATCACGAGGCTTGGTATGCAATTTCTTTGTTATTTTTTACTATTGAAATGTAAAGAAAAAATTAATTTATGTGAAATATGATCACTTATGTGTATCATATGATCTGAATCAATGAAGGTTTGAATTTTTTTTAAAAAAAATCCACAAGTATAATAAAAAAGTATATGATTATATGATGCATATTCCAAAAGAAAAATGGACATCCAAATATAATGGGGGAAGAGGTATGAACACATGACCACAAAAATAATTGAGTGCATTAATGATGTCTTCAAGGGTATTAACTAGTTACCTATAACCGCCCTAGTTCAAGATACATTTTAGCATTGTGTGAAGTACTTAATTGATAATTTTTTTTCTCTTGTGAGATTCAGTAAGGGATAAGGTATGGAAGACACTTTCAATGAGAGATTGAAAAGAACATTGAAGAAGCTTATAGTTATCGAGTGTGCCTTTTCTACTGAAAAGACTCTTGATTTGAAGTTCAAGAATGTTTTAGAACTATCACAAGTAGCAATGGTGAAAAAATGTTGGTATTATTAAAAGTGGGGAAATATCAATATGGAAAATTCTAGGCATTATAGTTTCCATGTGCACATGGGCTAGATCCTTCACTGCCTATATGGTTCCCCCAAGCAATGATAGATTGTCCTTCTACTTACCTAGTGGTAGAAGTATCAGGTGAAAAAGATGACATCCAGTTGAAACCTCCTCCCATTGAGACATAAGTAGAGCATCTGATGATCAATGTTCTAGTACACGAGGATCAACCCTCTCTAGGTTATCATACTCTACCTCAGTATAGAGGTTAGCGATCTTGATACGAACTTCCCATTCGCACACCACCATGTGGGAAAAAACCTCACCATAGAGAGTGACTAAACTCATTCATGTATATTTTTTCTATCTATTAAAATGATTAAATTCATTTTAATATCAACCATTTTTACATTTTTAGCTACTATTTCAATTTTAATTTATATTTTTGTTACAACTTATATTTTATAATCCTTAGAAATAGACTACTTAAAACATAGAAAATCTTATTAAATTTCAAGTTGGAAACTTTAAAATATTATAAAATATAAACTATAAAAAAATCTAAAAAAATATTAAAAAAATATCCTAATCATCTAAAAATTTGTTGAAAATAAAAATAATTTCATAAATAAAATAAATAATTTAAAAACAAAGGAATGTGAAAAAATATTATAAATACAACTGTAATGGTTTAAAACAAAAATATATTGTGCTTCTAAAATTAATTTTCATTAATTGTTTTCAAGAAATTATTGTTAATTTGAATTTATTTTTTATAAGTTCAGTAAGTGGGAAAAATATCATTTAAATTTTATTTATATTTTATAAGTTAATGAATTTAAAATCCACCATCTTCAAAAATTATTATGTTTCATGTAGGTGACTTTGAAAGAATATAAATTTTAAAATATAATTACAATCTAAGGTATATTTGAAAAAATGAATCAACATATAAAACATAATTGAAAATAAAAAATAATAAAAATAATAATTAAAAGCTAATTTACATGTTACAAAATTTATTGCTTAAAAACATAAAATTTCCACTTTCAAATATTAGTAAAATAATTCTAAACAAAATAAAATAAAATAACTATATATATCATAATATCCAAACATATATATTTTTAAATATAAAAAAATTTATATATAAAATATTTTTGTTTATTTTTTCTGAAAGGTGGAAGAGGACCTACTACCTTTCCACTTAACCGAAATGTGGCAGAGGCCCTACCGCCTTTCAGGTACAATTTTCAAAAACAAATTTGACCTAGGTTTAATTTGTTTTTCAAAAAACTTAGTAAAAAAATCCATATAAAAAAATCCCACAAAGATTATGAAGAACTAATTGAGTGAAGAAAACATAATTTCATCACAATTCCCAAAAGACTTATTTTGAATTTTAAGGAAGCATTGGATCAAAAGATATTATAGAAAGAGAGAACAACGTGCCTAATCAGAGGCATATTATAGTGACACTGCGACGACGACCAAAGGAAGGATATGGTCAGCCTGTGTTTTGAGGATCAATTATATCTACTCTAGTGGTATCTTTTTAGCAATGGTTATTTTGGATAGCACTACCCAGGGGAAATGGGTCAGACATAGAGGTGGGTGGAAAAACTTAGAAACCAGTCAAGGGAGGAGAGAAGTATGGCTGGTAAAAATTCTCTACATCGATAATCTCATATCCACTTTCAATTTTGAATACTCTATTTTATAAGGTTTTTATTCATTATTAAATAAATATATTGACAAGGGATTTTATACTTTTAATATTGAAATTGTGTCTATATCATCACAAATTATTATATTCATCCAAGGTTTTTTTATCCCTTCTATTTTATGGGTTTTTCCATATAACATATAATGTTCATCATTTTTTATTTTTATAATTCATTTTTATCTTTGTATTTATCATTACACTAGTGTATCAATCATTTTCAATTCCAAAAAATGGTATCAAAGTGAAGTTCTTATTGATTCTAAAGTTTTAATTTCTACACTTTTTATCATTAGTTTTGAAAATCACAACCCACTTTCTTAAAAATGATATTTTACTAAATTTATATTTCTATGTATTGATAATGTTTTTATAGAAAACCATTTATTCTACCAAATAAAGAAATATTTATTAACTAATTATTATAAAACTTCCACATAGTCTAATGCATCAAACTGACTAAATTCTGATTTATCAGACTGAAAATTTTAATCCTTCAGAATGAAAAAATCTTGTCCATCTGTATAACCAAGTTTAGTATATCAGTGCGACCAAGTTTTGTATATCAGAATGACTGAGTTTAGTCTATCAGTTTGACTAAATTTTATTTGATCAGCCTAACCAACTTTTAGTATATCAGTCTAATTGACTTTAGTCCCTTGGTCTGACTAACTTTTAGTCAATTAGTCTGAAAAAATTTAGTTCATTGGTCTGTCCTAATTTTAGTCGATCGATTAGACTAAATTATAGTCTATCGATCTGAATTACTTTAGTCTATCAGTTTGGCTGACTTCAATCCATAAGTCTAAATAATTTTTAGTCTATTCATCTGATAGAGTTTAGTCCATCAGATTGACTATGTCTGGTCTATCGTACAGACTGAGTCTGGTCCATCAAACTAACCATGTCTTATCTATTGGACTAACATAATTTATTACATTAGAATTAATTTTATAAATAAATGGTTAAAATAACTTATATTAGATGGAATACTTTTTATAACATTTTAATGGTGCTGCCAAAATGACATCAGATGGATATGTACATACTGAGCTGTCAAGCTAGAGCTCATCTGAGGCCATTGTAACCAACTCTAAGAATCACAGAAACATGATCGTTGGAGGTGTGCCTATAAATAAAGGTTAATCCTAGGAGATGAGAGATAATGATATTGTGAACTCAACCCATTTTAAATTTTCTCTGCTATAACCTCTCGTTGCATTCACTTTGTAAATTTTCTAGAGAGTTTTCATTACAAGGAATCTGAGTGAGGATTGTAAATTCCTTAGAACATTTTTCATTTTTTCATATTTCTAATCTAGGTTAAGATCTAGGACTTCTCGGGAAAGGAATAATTATGATTCTGATCAGGCTGATCGAGGTATTTCAGGGATAAGAAGATAGAGATGATTCCAATTTTTTGATCGAGGGTTTTCTTCTTGAAGAAAGGAAGACCTTACAGTCTGGTTAAAATTTTAGATACCTAAAATTAAGGTTATTAAATTCCATTATGCTAAAGGTTAAAATTTACTTATTCCTTTTATAAAATTTTTGTTAGTTATAACTTAGTAGAGTTTCATTTTTCTTGTTTCTACATGTTATAATTTTATACTATGCATTTATAAGGAATATTTATTTTACCAAAATTTTCTATACATAGATTTACTAAATGTACTTTGAGTTTTTAAAGACCCATAAAATTCAAGGGAAATTTTTTCTTAATTTTCTTTGGATTTTTACAAGAGCGCGGTTTCTGACGGCACCTGATTCCGAGGCCCGGAGTTCCCGGAATCAATTTCCGAAGTTTGGCTCGGGTACGTTCAGTGAACGAACGAGCGGGAATTTCTAACTTTTGATCCGGTGCTCGGAATTGAAATCCGAGGACACCGATGAACTCGCAGCGCCGATATTCGCTTAAGGAGACCTTTTCCGAGGTTGCGTTTATTTCGGGTTGAGAGTTGGTTTTTTGGGAGTTTAGAATAAGTTAAATAAAAATTGTGGATTACAAATTTTTATTTAAACTTGTTGGTTAACTTCTCTCAAAGGAAGTTAGGTGTGGGACCCACACCCACTTAACCTCCCTTGAGAGGATTAAGTGTGGTGGGGCCCACACGAACCCTGACTTTTCATCTCCTCTCAAAACTCCTTTAACCCATCTTTAATTAACATGACAACTTGTTATTTAATTTTGGAGTTATTTTTTATTTGAATTTCAAACTTTTGAAATTCAATTTGATTAAGAGTGTGAATAAAATAAGTCTCTAACTTATTTTATTTGGTTAGATTTCTCTAGCCTTCTTGGGATCATTTTGGGTTCTTCTCCTTCTTCTTCAAACTTTGACGAAGAACGCTCAAGCTTGACGAAGAACGCTCAAGCTCCGACGAAGAACGCCGCTCCTCTCTTCTTCGTGGCCGATTATATCCGAAGATCGACGACGCCTTCCGTGTCAACGAAAAGGGAACGCCGCTTCCTCCTCGGACTTCCTTCGTCGGCTTACGAAGATTCGCCAACGACGTACCTCTTCGGACGTACCTCTTCGTCATCGGATTTGACGAACGATTACCGCGACGCCCGACCTCCGCGACGTTGTCTTCCGCTGGTCGTTGACGATCTTCGAACTTGAAACCAAGGTAGGGGTTGTTGTTGTTTAATTATTTATTTATTTATTCTCGTTCGTGGTTCTAGCATGACAAACGTGAGGATATTTAAATATGTGTTATCGTATAATGTGAGGGGGCCGGACCGCATGAACACAGCCGAACCCCCTCCTTTGTTCTTGTTGATTTATCTTGCGGATGAAACAAGATGGCGTGGTGCCGTCGCACCACGCGGAAGTTCGCACCATGGAAGAATCATCACGAACGCGACGCCGTCGCACCGCGTCGAAGGGAATCGAAGGCGCCGCGGCCGGAGCGGGGCCGCGGCGGAGGGGCGCGGTGCCGTCGCACCGCGCCGGACGACGAACACCGCGGCCGGTTCCGGGCCGCGGCGAGACGGGAAGACCGGCGGCTCGCCGGGCCGCTGGAGTCGGAAACCGGAAGGGGACCAGCTTGCCGGTCCCGTTGGAGAAAAACCGGCCGGCCAGGTGGCCGGCCGGAAGGTCAAAGACCGGGGGAATTTAATTCCCCCGGTCAACTCACAAAAGCCCCCCCATTTATGAGGGGGGGCGGTTTCATTGAGGGGGGGCAGGCGGCCCCCGGTTCTCCTCAAGCAGGCCCCCACGAGGGGGGCCGGTTCTCCAAAAGGCGCGGCTAAAAGCCGCGCCGCCTTTTGAAAAGCGGGGGCTTGCCCCCCGCGCGTGGCACCAGCGGCGCCAGGCCGCGCCGCCGTCGGCCGGGCCGCGCCGGACCGCACCGCCGCGCCGGTCCGCGCCGCCGCACCGGACCGCCGCCGGCCGGGTCGGGTCGACCCGGTTCGGGCCGACCCAGGGGGGGGGGGGGGGTCGGGCCGGGTCGGCCCGGACCTGGACCCCCCGTTTTCGAATTGACTTCGGTCTTTTGATCATAACTTGAGCTACGGACCTCCGATTGACGAACCGTCTGCGGAAACGCGATCCTTGGATCGAGACGGTCGTTTCGGTATATCACACTCAAAGTTTCGGAAGACTTTGAGTTCAGCCGGGTTGGTTCGTACACGAAACCAACCGGGCCTTCGGAGCGGAAACGCTCATATCTTAAGCTACGGACGTCCGATTGACGTGCCGTCAGCTTTGTTGTGTTCCTCTTAGTGAGAAGGTTCTTTTGGAATACTCCGCCCGAGGTTTGGACGCAGGTGGAGTACGGTCGGGCTGGTTTTGCCTTAAAAACCAACCGGGCCCCTGGGACGAAAAAGCCAATAACTCTCAGACCGGGCGTCCGATCGACGCGCCGTCTGTTGCGTTGAGTTCCTGTTGACGATACGGAACTTTTGGATACATCAACTCTGGACTTTGTCACAGTTGATGTATCAGCCTCTCGGCTCGTGGAGCGGACCCTCCCGAACGAGCTTGCTGTGTGCGGGAACCCTAGTGCTGGCTGCGACTGTGACTACTACTGCTACTGCTACTACTACTGTGACTGCGACGACGACAGTACAGAGATCCTGTGTGGATTCGACGACGACGACTACAGCACTCAGCGATCCTACGTGGATCAGTGCTACAGGTCCTGTGTGGGCCCGATCCTGTGTGGGTCCGATCCTGTGTGGGTCTTTGCGCTCAGTGGTTCTGTGTGAACCAGCGCCTACATGTCCTGTGTGGGCCCGATCCTGTGTGGGTCTTTGCGGGGGTTAGTTACCTATCGATCCTTCGTGGGTCCGATGACTTAGATGGATCAGAGATCATCTTTATCGTCCTTTGAAGAAGTATAGCTGTGTGAGCTGAATCCTGTTGCTTTCCTGTGTGGATTGAGTTGTGCTATCCTGTGTGGATTACGTTTTGCTTTTCCTGTGTGGAATACGTTTACTTTCCTGTGTGGACTGAGTTGTACTTGGGCTCGGAGGTTGGAGCGTATTGGAATTGATGACTTAGGTATATGTTTGGGCATATACCCAAGCAGTGTCGGTTGTTACTTCGTGATTGTACCTTTCTTTGTGGTTTATCCTTTTTGGATTTCGGGAGACCTTCAGGGGTCTCGGGATCCCTACTGAGTAGCTTATACTCACCCCTGCACGGGCTATGCCCGCACTACGTTGTGTTGGTTGCAGACGACGGACAACGTTGATTTTGGCTGAGGCTTGCAGAGAAAAACGGTACCTGGAGGTGGACCACTGGGCGGGACGTACTCGGAGTGGATGGTGGAACCCGTGAAGCAGTGGAGCTATCTGTACCCATCCTTCAGGTGGGATCTACAGTGGACAGCTCGGTGTAGCGGCTTTTACTTTACAGTTGCTGTTTTCCCTTTCGAGTTGTACTTTACTTTCAGTTTGGGTTTGTATACTGGCCCATTTACCTTTCCGCACTTTCAGTTGTACTCTGTTTTTACTTAGTGTTTACTTTCCGCTTGCTTACTCTATGGTGTTTATTTACTTTACAAAGGCAATGCCTTCCCTTTTTACTGGAAATTACGCCTTGGTGCTAGTCGCCAGCCCCTGGCCTATGGAAGGCGGACTTGGAGTAGTCACGGCACGGACCCCGAGGGCGGGTCGTGACAGAGTTCTTCATATGTACTCTGATCATTGGATGATAACTAGGTATGATAAAACTTAGAAAATAGATTTTATATTTTAATTATTTAATGTTTTTAACTAGAATTAAACCCCCTATTTCATCCATTATAAACTCCTATGATCCAATAATTGGTATCAGTGAAGGTACTACTGCTTGAATTGTGGGTTTTTAGTTTTTTTATTTTCAGAACGTTTCAAAATTTCAAGTAATTTTTTATTATAATTTATTATTTACAAACTATTATTACAATAATGTGTATATTATATAAATAGGTTCAATTTTTATAAGATGACATGTTTAAATGTTGGTACACTTAAAAATCTAAATCCCAGTAGACCAAGATTTTTTTATGTTACTGACTATGAATACTGGAGAGACAAAATGAATAATTTTGTTATTAACATTGAAGTTGATAACTTTATAATGTTGACTGGAAATTACAAGTTTAATTTTAAGGAAGTCTCTAAATTTACAAATCAAGAGAGGCTTGAATGAAAATCACACATGTTCTTGAGAATGAGAAAACATATACATTAAGAATACTTGAGTGAAGTGGGAAATATTTTCCAGGGAGGTAGGTATGACATGAATGTGAGAATTAACTTGATATTGAATGGATTATTTTTTATTTTTTTGGAGTTATAAATTTTGTATCCATTTATGAGGCATGATATTTTCTTTGATAGGATAATTGGTCTTTTTTTCATTTATGCTTTGAGAAGTTTGTTTTAACCTTGGTATAAGATGATTGACCATGAGTGCAATGTTTAAGTGTGGAGGAACTAATAGATCAAACATTTTAATTTTTTTATTATGATTTTTTATATTTTTAATCCTACCAAAGTGTTATTTCAATGGAAATTGTCAAATTTTATAGTTTTTGAAGTATTTTGAGGTTAATTGAATAAATGGACTATTTTGGAATTTAACAGTTTTAATTTATTTCAATGTTTTAGACATAAAATTTTCTTAACTAATAAAAATTGAAAATTTATTCTTTTATAGGTTTATATGTTCTATGGGATTGATTTTATTCTTCAGGTCCCAAAGCTCAATCTACCATATGGAGGCCAAAAACCACTCACAAGTCCAACCTTGAAATTAGGGTACAAATCTCTCTATTTTTTATGTCAGGACCATATCTCATAAAGGGATTATCCAAAGAAGCTTCAATTTAACATGTATAAATATAAAATCTGGGGGAAATTTTTTTTTAATTGTGGTACCACCTTATTTGGATGTCCTCATAGTCATTAATGTATGAGAATGTAGAGTATTGGAATATAAAGAGTTAACTATACTAAATTAAATATCCAAAGTAAAAAAGACATAACTCCTACATCCAAAGTCCATTCTAGCTGAAATTTTTAGGGTATACATGGATAAAGTATGGGAATAACTTTAAATAATCCCAATTTTACCAATTATTCCATTTATTATTCATAACATGTGTAAACTTTCAGAAGAAATATTTTTGAGCCAAAATTTGCTCCTATTTTTTCCTATAAAAGAGTCTTTCTTCTTTATTTCATGTTGTTGGAAACTTAGGGGTAGTTTTTGTTAGCCATTTTATATAGTTTATTCTTGTATTTTATTTTATTTTCTTTATATAATTTCATTTCATATTTTAATTTAAGTGTTCTACTTTCTCACTTATTCTATCTCTCTTTTGATTTTTCCACTGTTTTATTCTTCACTGTGAACTCTTATGCTCACGATCATCAGTTGAACACCTGAGGAAGTTTCTGGGGGAGTAATACATTGAGGAAACCAATTATTTTAATATTAATTATTTATGTTTCTTATTTTAATAGAGTTATTTATAGGGTTATCTTAGTGGGAAAGGTACCTTTGTGTCTCCACTTTCCACTAGAGGTTTAACTTTCACTTCTGAAATATTTTTCCTTGATCGAGGAGGTGGATGTGCGGTCTATCAGTGATCTTTGAGAGTACTATATATTCAAAACCACATATAGAGGGGGATTTTCACACATATGATGGAGTGTGTTCATTATGTAAACTCGAGACTAATAAAGAGACGATGGAGGTTCAATCAGGGTGATTCTCTCAAGAATGTATCCTTTATTCCTAACATCATTTTGTTTGTATTAATTCTGTTTTTAATTCATTTGCATGTTTAATTTTAGTTTTGCATTATTATTTTTCCAATATCAATTTCTGGACATTTTATTTCATATATATAAAAAAATATAAAAAATGGACTTAAAAGCAGTGAGTGATTGGCCACAACAAATCCTCAAGAGAATGACCTAGGTCAGCCCCTATGACAGACTTAGTTATAAATATTTTTGAGAGTGTTCGTGATAATGCTTAATCAAATACCTAACTATCCTAATTTTAAAAGAAAATAAAATAATGACAGAAATTAAAAAAGGAATTCTATTAAATTCTACAAACACAAGAGTAAGAAAAATATGAAAGCATCAGACACATGTAGTACTAGCGGAGATGATAGTTTATCATAAAGGTCATATGATATTGTAAGTGAATGTTAGAAAAATCTTTATTTCTATGCTAAAATTATAAATAACAATAATTTCTTTATTCCTAAGGTAACTATTGAATCCTTAACCAATCATACTTTAAATGAAAATTATCTTAAAAGTGATTGTAATAAAAATTCTACATATTACGATGAGGAATCTTCTTCTTCGGAATAAAATAATACTTTACCTATCTTTGAAGAAGTCTCTAGTTTTTAAAAACTTTAAGAAATCCAAAATTTCAAAATTACTAAAAGAATTTATATTTTTGAAGCTAAAATTTCTAAAGATAATTCATGAATATATATTCTTACCATTAATATTTATAACATTTCTAATGAATCATAAAAAATTATCTTGAGAAAACTAATATTTCTAACAAATAATAGAAATATAATATTGAAAAACTATATTTTCAAAAGATCTATAAAAAATTAATTCAAGTAAAATTTATATTAAGGATATAAATTTAATTGTAAAGATAAATTCTGAAATATCAAGTCTAAAAAATCTTTTATCAAAGATTACTACTGGTAAATAAAATTTGGATAATATGTATATAAAAATAAAAACTCATAAGGATGTATCTGGAATGGGTTATCCTAATAAGAAACCTATTTTTCAAAATAACTACTTTATTCAAAAAATTTCCCCATTTTTTTAAAAAAAATTCAAAGTGGGGGAAATTGAAAAAATAAGTGTTCTTTAAATAAATTTCAATCTTTAGGTTTTCATAAAGTATATTTTTCAAAATAATTAATATCTTCTCAACATGATAAAGTTGGATTAATTTGGATATCAAAAATTTTGTTTTCTAATAATACTAGACCTAAGAAGTTATGGGTTCCTAAATACTAATATTTATTATTAAGGAAAATAGTAAGTGTACCAAAAACAATATATGACACATGTATAGTGTTTGTTCTAGGAATATGACTAGAAAAAAATATTTATCTAATAATATTATAAAAATGAATGGTATAAAAATTACCTTTGGTTACAATGATGAAGGATAAATTATCAGAATAAGTAATATTATTCTTCTTGGAAAATATTTAATTTCAAATGTTTTATTTATGTTTATTCTTAAGAAAAACCTTTTTAGCATAAGTCAATTATGTGATGAGGGATATCTTATGAACTTCAGAAATGATAAATGTAATATTCATAGTTCAAAAGATGAATTTATTCTTTCTACTAATCAGCATGATAATATATATATACTTAACTTAGAAGACCTTAGGAGCCAAGATCTACCTTTCCTTAGTGAAATGGAAGACCAATCTTGGTTATGACATAGAAGATCAAGACACTATAATTTGAAAAATTTAGCTAAACTATTTAAGAAAGTACTTGCTAAATATTTTCCAAAACTTAAATTTGATTCTTCAAAAGTTTGGGATCCTTATAGATTCAAAAATCAATATAATTCAAGGTTTAAATCTATTAGTGAAGTCTCAAATTCTGATTCTTTATAGTTAGTGTATATGGATCTATTTGGTCCCACACAAATTGGTTGTATCAGTGGAAAATTTTATTAATATGTTTTAGTTTATGATTACACTAGATATACATGGGTCTATTCTTTAGAAAAAAGGTACGAATCATTTTTCCTTTTAAAAACTTTTATAGTCTGAGTTAAAGATGAGAAAATTTTTCCCTTGATAACTATTCATAGTGATCATGGTGGGAAATTGGTAAATTTTGATTTTAAAACCTTTTGCTATAAAAAAGGTATAATACATAACTTTTCAACATCTAGAACACCATAGTAAAATGGGGTGGCTAAAAGAAGAAATATAATTCTTTAGAAGAGTACTAGAACCATACGGACTGAATACTTAGTTTCTAAATATTTTTGGACTGAAGCAGTTAATACTACCAATTATACAATAAATCATGTTTTAATAATACCTTTATTAATAAAACTATTTATGAGTTATGTTTTGGAAGGAAGCCAAAACTGTCATACTTTAATGTTTTTGGATATAAAGCATTCTTTATGAATAATAAAGATAATTTACATAGGTTTTTCACCAAAATATGATGAATGAATATTTTTAGGATATTCTACAACTAGCATGGATTATAGAGTTTTTAGTAAAAACACAAGTATTGTTGAGGAATTAGTACTTATTTAATATTTTGAAATTAATCCTTCTGTTTTCAAACAACCTCAATCCACTTCTTTGGATGTTATTTCAAAAACTAATTTTCAATAAATATTGGAAATTTATTCTCATGAGAGAATGAATAAATAATATGTTTTTAAGTTATACCTCAAGAAAAATTTCAAAATTTTGTTGAATAATATTTTTTATAAACCCAAGAAATCAGTTGATCATTAGGAATCATCCTAGTGGTAATATCATTGGTGATATAGATCAACCTTTTATAACTAAAATTTCCTTAAGAAATAAAGTTGAAAATTGTGCATTCTTATCATAATTCAATTATAAAACTTTTTATTAAGCTTTAAGTGATGAATATTGGATAAAATATATACAATATTAATTCAATGAATTCAAGAGGAGTCAAGGTTGGACTTTGGTTGAACGACCTAAAGATACTTCTATAATTGGTGTAAAATGGATTTTTTGAAATAGGTGTGATGAAAAAGGAATTATATTAAGAAATAAATATAGACTTGTTACAAATTATTATAATCAATAATAAGGAATATATTATGAAGAAACTTATTCTCATATAGTAAGACTTGAAGCTATTCAATTCTTATAGAATATGCAATATTTATTAATTTCTAAATTTTTCAAATAGATGTGAAGTGTTAATATATTAACGAAGATGTACCATAGAAATTTTATGTCAAATAAAGCCATGGTTTTGAAAATAAAAAATCTTAAGAACATGTATTTAAAATTACTAAGGCACTTTAAAGACATAAACAAGCCTCTAGATCTTGGTATGATAAATTGATTGGATTTATTTTTATAAAACAATTTTGTTAAGGCATTTATAGATCCAACTATTTTTATAAAATAAGTTTCTAAAAACAGTTTAATTTTTCAAATTTATGTTGATGAAATTATATTTGCTTTAACTCAAAAACATATTACATATTACTTTACTAATATTATGAAATATGACTTTGAAATGAGATTGAAAAATTCAATGGGAATAATTTTCCTTTGTGAAAAATAAAAGTGGTGCTGTAGAAGGATAATTTTCTACTGGTGATTTTTGAAATACCAATGGATATAACCAATAAGGAATGAGACAAAAATGATGTAATTTGAAAAATGGGGCCTCATTAATAATTTTGGATAATAATATAACAAAATAAATTTGTGATACTCTGATGAAGCTATATGGGAAAATTTCATGGTAATTTTTTTCCTAAAAAGAAAACTATACACTTTGAATGAAAGAGTCATCATTAGTGATCAACCACATCAACACCATCAATAACCGATTCTCTTAGATTTTCAAATTTAGATACAAAATAAGGAATACAAAACTTGAAAAGATTATACTCCAAATTTTGTTACATTAATATGATATGATCATCATAAAACTTTAGAATAATATACTCATTGAAATGTTTCTCTTAATAGATGTTGCAACTATAGTTATTAAAGAAGAAATTCAATACATGAAAAAAGAGGATAGACATAAAACTTCACACCAAATGAAGTCTATGACAATAGAAAGAGAAAAGATGACGGAGTGTGGTTCTAGGGGGAGACAAAACCATGTACAAATCAAGAATCAATAAGAAGAATGTCACATTTTAAAATTATGAAAATAAGGGCCATGTCAAGAAGAATTTATAGAACAAGAAGAGTAGTGGAAAAAATCTTAAAGAAATATGGAAATTACTTATGGAAATTGAGACATACGGGTCAGTAAAATGATGAAGACTACTAGAGGTAGACAATATCTCAACAATTCATGGATAATTGACTCAGGGGGAAACATGACACATGATTTCTCTAAAGGAATAGTTTAATCAGTATGAACCTATCCCAAAAGGACTTATAGACATGGGTAATAATCAAAACTTATAGATCATTAGAGTTAGTATCATAAAATTGAAGATGCATGATGGTATTTTTTTGAACCATATGAGGAGTATGCTATTTGAAAGTCTTGGAAAAGAATATATTTTCTTTGGGATAATTTGATAACATAGGTCGCAATACTCACATAGAGAAAGGATTGATAATGATTCTAAAAGGTGCATTTATAGTGATGAAGCCAGAGAATATCTCAAAGAACCTATTACATGCTTATGGGTGAAACATACAAGGAGATGAAGATAGTTTTCACATCAAATACCTTGATGAAAGTATTGATGATATCATGGAATCTGAATATTGACCATATGTATGAATGAGGAATAAATATTCTTGATGATAAAAATTTGTTTTCTGGGATTAAAAAGGCATCATTTACATTTTTCCATCATTGTGTTTTGATCATGTAATATAGGTTTATTTCTTTATTGTCCATGATGAAGAGTAAGTAGATATTAGAGTTGATCTGTTCTGACATTTGACAAGCACTAGTTATATCACTAGAAGGAGCATGGAAAAGTGTTTCATTCATCAATGATTATTACAGGAGATGTTGGGTGTTCCAAACCAAGATGAAGACAAATGTTTTTGAAGTCTTTAAAAAATTAAAAGCATGTAAGGATCTTCAATTTGTAAAGAATACCAAGTATTTGAGTACTGACAATAGTGGGGAATATACAAATAGATAGTTTGATAATTTTTTTCAATAAATTGGCATCAAGAGAGAGTTCATGGTGTCATATAATCCTCAATAAAACAAATTAAAAAACTGAATGAATTGAATATTATTGGATAAAATAACAGAAATATTGAATAATGTATGAGTTTACAAGACATTTTGGGAAGAAGAAGTGAAGTCTTCCTGTTATGTGATTAATTGATCTCCTTCGATGGCGATTGATCCGAAGAAACAAATATAGATACATACTAGTAAAATCACTAACTATTATAATTAAAATACCGATAGATCTACTTGATCAAAAATGAAGGGAATAAAGTATTATACTATTAAGAGGAATAAGAAAACTTATAATGGACCTTGGAAGTACCCATTCAAATGATGTTCTTAATAGAAAAGGTCTTCTATCTAAGCCAAGGCTAACAACCTCCAAACAGACTACCCAAGTGCCCCCATCAAGTACAACCCCATTATAATATTATCTCCTTAATTAAATTTATTAAAAATAATGTAATTAAATCACTTCCTCTAGGTAGTTAATAATACTATCCCAACTCCCCTTTATGTGTACCCCTCCCTTGATAAGTAAATTGTATTGGTGGTCTGGATTGGCCAACTGGGTGATCTCTTATTTCCTCTCCAAAGTTTCTATCAATACGTCCTTAATGAAAAGACAAATTTTCCTTAAGGTGAAAATTAGATAACTAGGCCTTGATCATATTTTTATCCTCCCAATTCACCTCCTCTCCTTCTCTACTATTCCACTAGATTATCCATATCAAGATTCTTTCCAGGGGATTCTCTTCCAAAATAGTTACATGACTTTCCCCTTATTCTTCTGAATCATTTGGTAAGAGTTATTACACATGTATTTCTCTAACTATAGGCTTCAATCATGACACATGGAATACTAGGTTCACCCTACTATTCTATGGGAGATTCAATTTGTAATCTATGATTCCCACCCATATGATTATCAGAAAAGGCCCATAATATATAGCTTCTATTTATGAGTAAATCATGTGAACACTCCTTTGGTTATTGAGTCATAGATACACATAGGAAAAATATCCCTCTTCATAGGTTACCTCTCACCGATGTTTATTATCATATTTGGCCGTAATTTTTTGCACCCTGTATAGATTAACTCGGAGCTGCTGTAGTGCCTCACCCCTTACTACCAGCACTATAGACACCATATCAAAAAAAAACATCCCCTTTAGTGTAATTTGATATATGTGGGGGGGGGGGGGGTTTCCCATACACAACCACAAATGGGATTTTCTAATAGAGTTATGGTTTTTGGGAATCTATTATCTCAATAATACTCTATGAATATTGTTTATTTTGATGCTAAAAAAATATGCTTATTTGTTTTACTAATGAAATTATGTTAAGTATTTTTCTGGATTATATTTATTGATAAATTTATCTTATTCTAAATTTATTTAGGGGTTAAAGTTTTTTTTAAAGTATTCTGGATGTGTTTATATGTATCCTAAAAATAATGTTCATACCCTATGTTTGTAAGCATAGTGTATGGTTTACAACCCTAATTTTTGGAGTAAACATATGGATTAAGTACCCTACACTATTGTAAAATTATGGATTTGGAACCATAATTTTCAATGAAAACCTATATTAGAGAATCTAAAATATGGATAAAAAACACAAAATTTTGAAGTCTACCATACATTTTCAACCATACTTTTGAAGTTAACCATACGTTTGACTTAGTTAACTATGAAGTTTAAATTCAAGATATTTTCTGAGATTTATACTACAGTATTGAGGGGACTAATTAATCTTTTTTAAAAGATATTAAAGAACAATTCAAAGGATCGTATTCAATAGATTAAATTATTCCTATTTCTAAGTGAATTTAGGAATTTCTTTGAATGTTTTAAATTGAAATAATTGTGATTTATCAGGCGATATTTTTTGGATCTCCTTGACGAAAGTGAAATCGAGTTTCTATTGTTAAATACCAATATTTATATCATTCATACATGTATTACTTTTTAAAAAAGAAAAAAGTATATTCCATTCAGAATAGTTACACTTTTGAGATATAAATGTTTCAATCTTTTTCTGTTTGACTATCATTATATTATTACTTCTACTATTTTTTTATTTCTATATTTATTAAAGATAACTTGAAACTAGGATCTCCTTGAAGATATTATTTCTTGAGTACTCTTATATATAAAGAATAAGATTCATTATCTTTCATTTTCAATTGAAATTGTGAGATATATCTATTTATCATTCAAATAAATTAATATTGACTTCTTAGAGTATCAACTTCTCATACTCAATCATGGTGAATTGTAAGCTTCTCTACTAATTTGTGAATATTTAGATTCTCTATAAAAGAACCAAAAGGCCTATAAAATCCTTTTTGTAAAGGTTTCAACTACCTATACTTAGTTTTGGAGGTATTATGATAATATAACATATTTAATGAAAATCAGCAAGCTAACTAAGAGAGTCTTTGTGGAGTGGACTAAGGAATCTTTGTGCCCTGTACCACTATTAATTTTTTTTTTTCTGTTCTTATTATCTCCCTTTTATGCTTTATAACTTGTTTAAAGAATAGAATGATACATATATTGATAATGTATGGAGAGGGATAAAATTTAAACTTTCAAGATTATTTTGAAGGAAATAATTCAACCCATATTATGCATCTTTATATTATCCTAACCTAACAATTAGTTTCAGATGAAATCCTTCTTTTGATAATCTCTAGGAAGATTGAGTAAAAGGTCTATATGAAGATATATGTCGATGGTTGAATTAAAAGATAGAATGTCCATAATCCATGTTTCTTATTTTAATGGATATAATTATGTATACCAAAAATATCACATGATTATATATTTGATGACTCTTGGATTCAATGTTTACATGAATATTGTCAAACATTATGAAATTCCTAGAGAACCAGTAAAGTGGGATACTGCTAAGGAATCTAAGTATGATATCAATTCTAGATCAATGAATGCTATTATATGTGGACTTGGTATTGATGAATTTAATCATGTATGTCAATATACTACTGGCTATGAGATATGAAAAAATATCACTATTGTTTATGAAGGAATTTAAAATGTTAGGCAATTAAGATACAACACTGTAAAGATGAAATTTGACACTTTCAGAATGTTTTATGGTGAAATAATTACTCATATGAATGGAATATTGAAAAAAATAGTCAATTAGGTTACTGCCTTAGGAGAACTAATTAAATAACCATATTAATCTTTAAAAGTTCTAAGAGTCTTACCCTCTAAATGGAATGGGATATCTTATATAATCAGAAAATCTACTCCTACCAAAAAAATGATAATTAAGGATTTGATTGGCACTCCAATGATGTATGAAGCAGAAATACAAGTTAAATCTAAATATCACAGGATGATAAAAAGGGAGAATACCATCCTTAAAGAGACTGTTAAAAAATGTGAAAATAAATCAAAAAAGGAAGATGTATTCTAAAATGATTTAGAATTCTCATATTCTAGAATAAAACTGGCTCATCAAGCCATAATTTTTTTTAAATTTTATAAGAAGAAGAAAGGATTCAAAAATTCCTTCAATAGTATCAAGAATTATGGTTGAGGAATTAAATAAGTAAGATGATATAAATGTAAGAAAATGGAATATAGCAGACCATATTTCACAAAACTAAAATTATAGAAAATAAAAATGGAAAATAAAGAAAGAAAATATCATATGTGAACTCATTATGAGCGCAAAACTAAAAGTTATATGAATGATACTTGTATTTGAGGACTCCAGTAGTACTTCGAAATCTGATTCAAAAAAGGATCCAACCAATAGGAAAAAATATGTGCTTTATGGATACATAGTGTCATACCCACCATCTTTGAATTAATTATTTTATTAATCTTATTTGTCTCAGGTAGTCTGGGTTGAAGCCCGACATAAAATTTTGAGTTCGTATTTCCTTAAAATGCATGTTTTTGCTGTGACAGTGTTCAGCGCATGGGAAGGGCATGGTCGAAAGAGAATGACTTCTCTTGGGTCACCATGTGTGACGTTGTCCGGTTCACTGCATGGCCTGCCCAATGTTCAAGGAAGATGGAAAATATGTGACGAATAATAAAATAAAAATACAATGAAAATTTGATACCGCCTGACTCGGGCGAGGCATGATTTTGAAACTGCGCGGCCTCACCTGGTCCACCAAGTGACATGCCAATGTCCAATTAATTAAATGAAATGAATTAATAATGAAGAAATAAAATTAAATGAGTCATAAAAAAATAAAATAAAATAAAATAATAAGAGTCGGATAAAAATTAAAATTAATTGTTTTAATAGTAATAATAATAATAATAATAATATTATTATTATTTTAGTTTATTACTATTATTTTATTTATTAGTTTCATTTTATTATTATTATTATTATTATATTAATTATTATTATTATATTAATTATTATTATTATTAGTTTTATTTTTAGCTTTATTTTTAGTTCTAATTATAGTTTTATTTATTTATTTATTTTTCTCATCTTGGTGTGTTAGGGTTTGGCAGACTTCCCTTCCCCCCTTCTCTTCCCCATTGTGCCCCAACCCCTCCCTGGCACACCACCTCCCTGCCCCAGCCCTCTGCCCTCGTGCTCACACTCCGGTGTCTCCACTCGACGAGCCCCATTTGCCCTGCTTATTACCCCTTACCCCGCGTCACCCCTCCCCTCCGGCTCCCATGTCTGACGCCACACCCCCACTCCAGGATCGTGCCACTGCAAAACCCCCACTGGCGACTCCCCTCAGCAAGCATTCGGACTAGCCAACCGACCTTCCCCTCACGGCTCACCCCTACCCACCTCGCCCGCACCGTCCGACGATCTAACCGCCTCCCAACTGGCCTACTCAGCTCGATCCTCTATACGAACCCCTGCCTCGCCCCTGGACGACCCTCCTATAGAGTCGCGACCCACCACCCTCCACTCCTCGGCAACCGAACCCCCCTTTGGCCAAGCCTTTTCCGCACCACCACACCCTCTCCCTGTGTTCTAACCCTTTCTTCTCTTTGCTAGGGGTTTGGACCTTGTTCTTGGTGTTTATTTTTCCAGTTGGTTGGGTACTAGATTTAGGATGGCATCATGTTGTTTTTTGTCTTTGTTTTGGATGGAACTTGACTCCTTAGGGTTTTCTTGGGGTGCATTTGGTGCACAATTGGAATTCAAACCAAAACTTGGGGTTTTCTTCATGCGAGGTAAGTCGTTCCATGCCCTAACACCATTAGATGAATTTAATATGCTTGATTGAATTTATTAATGTGTTCCTGACTTAATTATATGGTGTGAATGGTATTTTTTTGTAATGGTTCGTGTGTTTGGGTTCTATTTTGATGCATTTGTCGATATATTGTTTTCTAAGGTTTATTTTAGAATTGTTGTGGTGCGTTTGATGTGAAAATTGGAGTTTCACGTCGAGTGTTGGAGTCTTCAACACCTGAGGTAGGTGGTTCCATGATTAATTATTATTTGATTAATTAATTTTCAAGCTTGATTAATTTAGAATATTATTTAATTAATTTGTGTAGTGTGAAATTGTTTCTTTTAAATTTTTATTTTCATTGAAACTGTTTAGTAGGTTGTTAATATAATGCATGTATTTTCTATTGAGAACTCTATTGGTGATTTTTAAATTGTGTGATTGACCTATTAATCTATGAAAGTGGTGAGAATTATATATATATATATATATATATATATATATATTTACATGGTGTCGTGTGTGTTTGGTCGTAAAAGAAGTTTTTTCTTGAGTTTAGTGGATAATTACAAGTGATTATTTTAAATTATTTTATAAGATTTTGGCTTATTAAATTATGTGTTTTGTAAAAATGTGTTTTACATATGGTGCAAGGGTTTCCATAAAACAATTTATGTGGTGCATATGACATATTAAAATTGTATTCAAGTGCGCATGATGTTGGAATGATTTTGAATATATAAATTGTTACTTTAGTGCGTGTAAATCCATGTGACATTCTTTTACTATTGCATTATAATTTTTTTTATGGTTTATTAAATTGTGTCACTAGTGGGAAACATGTTTTAAAAAAATGTTTTAGTGTGCATCTCATTCCAAAAGGGTATTAATGTGTGTAAGTGGTAGTTTGTTTAATGATAAGCGACTTTAAATTGTGCAGATGGTTTAATTGAGTATGTAACCTATGAAGATTATGTTTTGATAAGATTTTTGGTGTGCGCATGGTTTTAAAAGAGGGTTTGGGTGTTAAAATGGTGATTTTGCATGTGTAAGTTCCCTATTGGGATTTTATGTGAAAGTGTGACGTGTGACATGAACTTGAAACTTGCTTGAGCACAAAACGGGAAACCCGGGTAGCTAGGAGGGTGGACTAGACTAGTAGGCTAATGTTCCAGAGGTAACTCAACCTAGTTTCACTGGAAGGACTGACGATTGAAACACTAAATAAACATATGATTTTCTGAGGGTCATGGCCTTCTAAGCCACATTTTCTGAGGGTCGTGGCCTTCTAAGCCATGTTTTATGAGGGTCGTGGCCTTCTAAGCCATGTTTCACCGAGGCACAAAGATCTAGGGACCCATGCTAGCTAACACCCATGAGGCCTCTCCCATATAAGTTCTCTTTGGTTACTTTATGCTCACCAGTGTGACACATTGGTTATTTTAAAATGTAAGGGTGTGTGTGTTTTAATTTAAGTTGTTCCATTTGAAATTGTTTTCTTTAATCCTGTTTTCTTTAAACCTATGAAATCATTTACTTCTTTGCTTTAGTTAATATTGAAAATGTATTTGTCATTTAATAATTATGTGTGGAACCTTTTTATTGGGTTACGTCCTACTGGGCTCTTCGCTCACACCCTACATACACCTTTGGGTGTATGTAGACCTTGTTCTATGTGTATTCCAGGTTGAGGTATCATTCTCAGTGATGGTGTTTTGTTCATTGATGGTCTTCTTGTGCAGGTTGGTGTTTGTGGCATGAGGATGTTGCACCTCTCTTGTTGCTTACATGTTTGAGTTAGAGTTAGTTTCTTTTGTTGTCGTTTACTTTTGGATGTTGGCTCAAGTTTTAAACCTTTAAATTTGATTTTAGTTTAAGGGTCTGTTTGGTTGTTCGTTCACAGTTTTATTTTATTTAACTTGTTAGTTGTTTTGTGTTTGCTATTTTGGGTAAATCATTCCCATGTGTTAGTTTTGATACCCGAGAACTTGTGCCAGCCCGTGGGGATCGGGAATGACCTTCAAGCCTTGCCGCAGATCGGGTTGGGCGCTGAGTAGGATGGAGACCCAGCCTGGTTCGTGACACATAGAAAGAAAAGGAACAATATTAATATTCTCCTTCTTCTGATTCTAAAATTTGTTTTATTAGTAAATTAGCTGCATACATCCCAATGCTTGAAGAAAAGATCAAAAATCTAATAAGAAAGAATAAATCACTAAAAAACATTCATAATGATATTTTAAAAGAAAAATATACCATGATAAAATATCACGTATAATTAATAGACAAATTTAGAAAATCTACCTCAAACTGCACTATTAATGAAATCAAAATTAAAGACTTGAAGGCTGAAGTAGAGTCATTAAAAAGTTATACAAGTATATTAAACAAGGGAGAAGAATCTATAAATAATATTCTTGGTAAAAATGTTCTAGAAAAGGAGAAATATAAAATATGAATAAATGTAGAAAATTCAAAATTACATAGAATTTTTTTACCCAGTTATAAGTATAACAACATATCAAGAGTTACCCATTTTTATTATGGAATTAAGGGTCATTATGATAATTAATATTGTTTGATAAATCCAAAAATTAGCAGAATAAAAAAGTCTTTTTTTTTCATATAAATATGTCTAAATTTAGACCTATAAATTTTTAAAAAATTATTAAAATTTTCTAACCCAATCCCTTACTTGATGAAACAGTTGGACCCAAGAATATTAGGGTACCAAAACAATCTTTAATTTAAATGTTTTTGTAGCAAAAAGGTCACAAGAACAAAAATGCAATATGATATATGGATAGTGCCTACTAAAGACACATGAGTAGAGAATCTTTAGATTTTCACAAATTAGTAAAATTATATGGATTCCTAGTTACCTTCACTAATAATGAAAAAGGTAAAATAGTTGGAGTTGGATCATCTGGAGATCCAAAATCAATTTTTACCAACAAAGTACTATATGTTCAAGGGTTTAAGAACAATCTGATAAGTATCTCTTAACTCTATGATTATGGTTTTTATATAAATTTCTCTAATAAGGACTTTTATATTTTTAAAGATAAACTACTTAAGTTTAGAGTACTTAGAACTGAATTTTTTTCTAATTTAGAACTTAATTCCTTGTATAAACAAAGTGAATTGTTTACCTACTTAGAGAAATGAATCTTGGATTTAGAATAGGATAGTTAGACACTGTAATGTATTTAATTTGAATAAATTATTTAAGAAACACTTAGTTTTTGATTTTCCTAGTATTAAATTTGATAAAGATAGATTTTACAATGCATTAAAATAGGAAAGAGACACAAGTTATCCTTTAAATCTATTAAAAAGGGTACTACATCCAAGCTTCAATAACTTATCCAAATAGATTTTTTAGACTATTAAGAGTTTAAAGATTATCTAGAATATCTTATGTGTTTCTAGTTGATGATTTTTCTTGATTTAATTGGGTTTATTTTGTAAAACTTAAAAGTGAGGTTTCCTCTGTTTTTGTATGCTTTTGTAAAATTGTTCAATATAAAAAATCTTTTAAAATAATTTCATGGAGAAGTGATCATTGTGGAGAGTTTGAGAATCAATAATTTATTTATTTTTACTTATTCATGAGTATTAAACATACCTTATCTACTCTAAGAACACCTCAGCATAATGGAATTGTTGAAAGAAAAAACACCACTTTTCAAGAAACAAAAACAACTATGTTAAATGAATATAGTCTTTATACCCTTTTTTTGGAAGAAGCTATCAAAAACCATTTCCATATTATGAAATGAGTTTTAATAAGACTATTTCTTAAAACAATACCCAATGAATTATAGAATAATAGAAAACCTAAGGTCAAATAATTTAACATGTTTGGATGCAAGGTGTATACCTTGAATACTAAGAAAAACCTTTGTAAATTTGATTTGAAGGTTGATGAAGGAATATTTCTAGGAAATTATACTACTTATAAAGCTTATAGATTATATAATAAAAAGTAAAGGATAGTTGAAGAACATTTTCATGTGAATTTTTTTGAAATTGACCCATTTGATCACAACAAAAATCAAACAGATGAAGTTACAAATTCTTTAGATAATGCGAGACTAGAATCTCTTAAAGGTTATTTTGAAAATAAACAAGAATATAGTAAAATTTAATCCTCTCTAGAAGAGAATGAAACTGGTGAACCCAAACTAGTCTTACCTATACAACCTAGAACCTTAAAGGCTGATCCTTTATAAACTATAATATGAAATCTAGATATAGGATTTAGGTCTATAAGGAGTATAGAAAACCTAGCTGAATTCTTTGCATTACCATCTCAATTAGAACCTAAAATAATATAAGAATAATTTGAAGATAAAAGTTATACAATAGTTATACAATAAGAACTTAATAAATTTAGTAGAAACAATGTTTGGGAATTGGTTGATAGGCCATCAAATCATCCAGTAATAGGACCCAAATGGGATTTTGGAAATAAAAAAGATAACCAAGGGATAATTACTACAAATAAAGATATATTAGTAGAAAAATGATATAATTAGGAAGAAATAATATATTATGATGAAACCTTTTCACCTATTTCTATATTAGAAGCTAATATAATTATATAACCCTATTCATCATATATAGATTTTAAATTATATTTGATGGATGTAAAATTGGATTTTCTAAATGGATATTTAGTGGAGAAAGTCTATATTGAACATCCAAAAGGTTTTGAAAATCCCCATATATCGAATTCTATTTTCAAAATTACTAATGCTCTTTATGGACTTAAAAAAACACTAAGATCTTTGTATAAAAGATTAAGTTATTTTCTAATAAAAATGGGTTTTCTATAGGATTAGCATATCCTACTCTCTTTAAGAAAACTATTTTTATGATATCTTATTAGTAAATATTTATATATATTATGTTATATTTGGTTAAAAACATAAAAATATTTGTAATAATTTTTCAAAACTTATGAAAAATGAATTTTAAATGAGTATTATTGGAGAATTAAATTTCTTTCTTGGTTTTCAAATCTACCAAAAATATTATGATTTTTTTTAATAAAAGTAAATATATTATTAATTTATTGAAACATATTTTACAAGAAAACAATAAGACTTATATAACTACCATGTATACTACTATAAAAATTGATTTGGATGAAGTTAGAAAACTAATAAACAACAAGTTATATAGAGGTATTATTAGTAGTTTTCTATATCTTACTGCTAGCAGACAAGACATTATGTTTTCTGTCCATATTTGTGATATATTTAAATCAAACCCAAAATAATATCATCTTACTTATATCAATAGAGTTTTTATATATTTTAAAGGAACTATATTTCAATCTTTACTTTACCAAAAAACTTATGATTTTAATTTAATCTCACATTCAGATGATGATTTTGGAGGTTGTAGGTTAGATAGAAAGAGTACCTCAGGAACTTGTTACATTTTTGAGAATTAATTTTTTTCAAGGTCAAGTAAGAAAAAAAATCAGATTCTTTATTAAAAAATGGGGAAAAATATATTTCTATTAGTAGTTTTTATGAACAAATGTTATGAGTAAAACACACACTATTGGACTTTGGACTCAATTTCAATAATATTTCTTTTTATGTGAAAATATAAGTATAATAAATATTTAAAAAAATCTAGTGAGTCACTCAAGGACTAAGAATATTTATATAATCAATCATTTTCCAAGATATCATGCTCTAAAAAATAATATATCTTTGGAATTTATTAATACTAAATGTCAAATTGCTGATATTTTCACTAAACCACTTCCCACAATTAGTTTTGAATTTATTAAGGGGGAGTTAGATAAATTTAATTTCAAATAAAATTTGGAATATGTTTTTTTTAAATTTAGTATTATTTATTTTTATTAATTTTATTCATCTATTATTTATTTACTAGTTGTTTAATAAATTATGAATTTGTTAATATTTTTAAAAAATAAACTTTTCAAAATTAAAATATATCATGAATAATCTAATAATTTTGTTTTGAGAAACCAAACTGATGTTAAAAAAACTATTAAAATTTCCTTATCTCTCTCTCTTAACCTCATTCTAGAACCTTTTTTACTTTTTTAGCTCTCTATTTCTATTAGAAACCCTAAAATATGAACTTGAAACCTTCATATTTAATGTAATAGTGAAGGAAAAGAAAATAGAAGAAAGAAAGATGAGCTAATATAAGAAACAAATATCTTCTAGAAATGACAGTTGAGTCCTTCAAGGGAAGGTTTTCTACTTTGAGTGGATATTTCAGAAGAACCTAATGTTAAAGAAAGCTATAGATTTTTGAGGTTTAGAATTTATTTTCAATGATAAAAATACTGAGTATGTTTTTGAAAGTTAATCAAAAGATTTTTATGAACATGTGAAATTTAGTTTTGGTGGAACAAAGGACATTATATCCTCAAATGTAAATAATATGGAGTTTTTATTCTATTTAGTAGAAATATACAAGATTTTTAAGTGTCCACATGATGGGAATTTTCACTTTAATATTTGAACTATTAAAGACAAAGAAAATAAATTTAAGGATATTATGTATTTTATTTTTGGATCCACCATGTTAATAGATATATTTATAAAAGATACTGAAGTTTTCCATAAGATTCTGGTTAAATTTACTCAATCATTAATAGTTCCATAGATTTCCGAGTTGGATAAAATTCTCTTCTTAGATATGCATATCATGTTTTTGATGTTAAGTGAAATTAGGTTGAATTTATATAGATATATACTGACTTATATGCATCACTACTGCCAAAAATAGGATATAATATCTTTTTATCTATATAGTAATCTTATTTAACTTATTTTTTTAAAAATAATACAATCCACGATATTTATATGGTCATTATATTTCATCATATTAATATTATTTCTCTAGGAACCTTAATAAAATTTGGTTTCTTTTGGAGTACCTTAAAAGAAAAATCGATTCCTATTGGTGCTGATGATCAATAATTATTTAGTTCTCATTCCTAGGGGGAGAAAGGAAATCAAAATTCATCTAGATCAGTACAGTTTCATGATGATGAAATCAGTGACTCTAGAATATAATTTTTTTTAGGAAATAAGAAGAAGACTCAAGGTTGATGTTAGTGAACAAACTGCTACAAGAGACGTACATCATTCTCTTAAAGAACCCTCAGAAGAAGCCAATAGTGAGACTCTTGTTACAAGGTCTTATAAAAGAGAAGATACCATGATTCAGGATTAATATGATGAATTTTTAGAAGTTAAATAATCATTTTTTACATTTATAACAATTACTTTTTTAGTAAGGCCAACTAAAGATAGAGATTATCATGAGGCTCATGCAGAATACCATGGTGAAAATAATTCTCAAGATAGTGATAAGGTTCACTCATATAGGGTTAAAAATACTAAAATATTTGAAAATAAGATATTATTTATTCATATAGAATCCATAGAAAAGTCTATTAGTGAATCTGGTGAGAAAAAAAGTTTTTGGAACTTTATCATCATCATCTAGTGAAAATATTGATGGTCAATCCCTTACTATAGTTTAAGTTGTAAAACCATCAATAAATAAATAGGAGTAATCTTTTGAATCTCTTAGTGCTCAAATTGAGGATTTGGTTTGAAAATTTAACCAAATGAAATAAGTGAATAAAAACTTACAATTTGAACTATAAGTTTCTATAAAATCATTGGAAGATTTTAAAAATTCAACTGTTCCAAAAGCATAGTTGGAATCAGTTCAAGATAAAATGAAAAATATATGAGAAAATTATTTTTCCAAAAGATATTTTGATGCATTTTAAAGAGAAATGTATGAATATCTTTCAAAAATCAAATATAAATCTATTTCCATGTTAGATTTTAGGGAGTTAAAAAAATACTGGTATTTTAATTTGAATTAATAAGTAGGATCTCATGTTAATCAAGGGATTATAATTCCTTTCATCCAACTTCTACATATTTTATAAGAAGGTTTGAATCTAATACTGATTTTTTTTTCTATAATAAATTATCATATTTAGAATCTTCAATGTGACATAATTCCAATTCATAGTTTTTTGGACAATAAAAAGGATATTGTTGAGAAATTAATATCTACTGGGTTAGGAATTAAAAGCCTTGTCAATCAATTAAATGAGATGATGTAGAAGTTTTTATAGTTTGAATAGAATTTCCATGAGTTTTTAAAGGTAAATTTAGTTTAAGATATTAAAATAGACTTTTAATCAAGGCTTTTGATGAAACAATATATTGGGATGCTTAATAAAAATTTTACAGCAATGATGACATAGCTCAAGAATGTTCATCAGTCAGTTCAACATACATTTATATCTAACAAAACATTTGAACTAACACCTTTTCCATCATCCAATTTTTCTTTCTAAATTTCTCATCCAAATATTTTCTGCAGTCATAGATAAATTTTAATGAAATTATTTTCATCATTACCATTATATTTATTTATTTCTTATTTATTTATATACATTGAATGACTGTACAAAAAATCATTTTTTCTTATCTTTATAAAACTTCCAATACCAATTTTGTGCCACATTTACAATGTTATATACCATTTTTCAATAATTTCTTTTTGATTTCACAAAAAGGGATAGAAAATTGGGTAAAAACAAAATTCTTATTTCTATAATATATTAAACAAGGTTAATGAGGAGAAATTTAGAAATTTAAATATTTACCATAAATCTATTTACTTTGGAAAACATATTTTTTTATATTCTTTTTTATCCATAATTTTTAAAACTTTAAATGAGAACAATTATTTATATTATAAAATGATATTTTCTTTGTGTTTTCATTGAATATATTTTCTATAATTTTTTATATATGTGTTTTGTGATCATAAAAAATGTGGAGATTATTGGTCTTGTATTGTATCTATAATACTCTATAAATCTTATTATTTTTTGTGCTCACAAATACCTTTGTTTGTTTTACTAATGAAATTATCTTAATTTCTTTTTCAGGATTATATTTATTGGGAAATTTTTCTTTTTCTAAATTTATTTATGGGTTAAAGTTTGTTTCTGAAGTATTCTAGATGCTTTTATAAGTAATTTGGAAACAATATTCATAACATGAGTTTGTAAAAATAATGTATGGTTTTCAAACCCCATGTTTGGAGTAAATGTATGGATCAGGTGTCCTACGCTATTATAAAATTATGGACAGGGAACCATACTTATGAAAGAAACCCTATGTTTAAGAATATAATATATGGATCAACAACCAAAAATTGTGAAGCCTATTGTATGTTTTAAATTGTAATTTGGAAGTCAACCCTGCATTTGAATCAGTCAAATATAGAGTTCAAATTCATGATATTTTTTGATATTTCTAAAATAATATTGATGGGATTAATTAATATATTTTAAATATACTTAATACAAATTCAATTTATCATGTTCAAAAAATTAAATCGTTTCTATTTCTAAGGTAAGCTATGATTTTCTTTGAACATTTTAAATTCAAATAATCAAATTTTATTAGGGGATATTTTTGGATCCATTTAACCAAAATAAAATCAAGTTTATATTATTAAATACTTAGAGGTATATCATTAAAAAGTGAAATAATTTTTTAAAAGAACAATGTCTTTTCTATTCTGAATAGTTACACTTTAGAGACATATATGTTTCAATCTTGTGCTATTTGAATATCCTTATATTGTTTCTACTATTATTGTTATGGTTTTTTATTTCATGAAGATCATTTTATCTAGGATATCTTCAAAGCTATTATTTCTTGAGGGCTCTTATATATGTAGATGAAGATCCATTATCTATCAGTTTTTTTCTAAAACTATGAGCTAAATATGCTTCTTAATCAAATCAATTAATATTGATATCATAGAGTATTGGATACTCATACCCAGACATGGTGGAGTGTTATATTCTTGTATTAATCTATGGATATTTTGGTTCCAAATAAAATAACTAGAAGTCCATGTAAAATACTTTCTGTAAAGGTGTTAATTGACCACACTCAGTTTCAGAGGTCTTATGACGAGAGTACATATTTAGTAAAAATCACCAAGTTTACTGAGGGGGCATTAGTGGAGTGGAATAGAGGATCTTTGTTCCCTAAAATACTATCAAAACTTATGTGTTCTTAATCTCTATCTTTCAACTACATAAATTTATTAAAGAATAGAATTATACATATCTTAATAATATATAAATAGGGATAAAATTTTAATTTTTCAAGATGACTTTGTGTATCTTTGTATTATTCTGACCTAACAATGGTATGAAGTGTTATTGCTATTTTATACCTAGGCCAACCATGTCTCCCATTATTTGGGTTGGTCCAAAGAAAAACACCTTTGGTAAACCTCCAAACATATGTTTACTACCCCTATTTGACCATTACATTGTGAATGGTAAGACATGATTATATTTAGTGTCATCCCCTATAGTCTAAAAAGATCTTACCTGAATAAATGAGTGAACATTGGATCCCCATCACTCACTATTTTGACTAGTATTCCATGCAGCCTCACTACCTCCTTCAATAATGCTTCAATAACCATATTTGCAGTGTAGGGATATTCTAGTGGAATAAAATATGCATACTTTCTAAGTTCTTAAACCACCAAAAACACCACCTCAAAATCCTAATACACGATCACTCAAGACATGAAATCCATGGTAACTTCTTCTTATATTAAATTTGGAATCAGGAGTGGCTATATTAGTCTCGTTGGATTTACAGTATCATATTTTTTCTTTTAAAAAATTTAAAACTCATGAATAAATAGTTGCATTATACATGTCATTCCATCCCAGTATACCCCACCCACCAAGTTCTTATATGTATTCAAGTACCCTAGGTGTCCTCATACTAGTGAATAATGGTATTGTTGTAGTATATTTTGAATCAGTTATGATTTCCTTGATAAAAATAGTCAGTTTTTATAGAATGAAAACCCATTTCAGGTAGCATATCCAAGTTTCATTGTATTGATTTTCTATAATGAATCCATAATTTAGTCCAGTATCTTTTGATAACTCTTCTTTAAACCCTTATAGTTCTTTCCAATTGGGTTATAAAATTTCTAAGTGCATAAATTCTCCTTCATATGTCACCCTTGATAGAGCATCGACAACACTTGTCAACTTCCCTGGCTTATAAATAACTAAAAATTCATATCCTAAAAATTTATCCTACCAACATTAACGATCAATGAAATCTACCTTTTGACTAAGATAATGCTTAATAATTTTATGTTCCATATATAACTCAAAACATCTCTCCATAAAATATTGTTTCCAGTGTTGGATTGTTGAAAATATATCCACAAGATTCTTTTTATATAAATATTTCACCAAATTTGTTTCTGACATTACTTTACTAAAGTATGATAGAGGCATCCCTTCCTAAATCAAAATATCCCCAACCCTAGAACTAGAAGTTTCAAACTTCATGAAAAAATCCTTTAGAAAAATATGGCATGCCATAAGCTTGGGTCGTATCCATTTTTTACACTAGTGTCTCTAAAGCTATATGAGTTTCAAGAATCCACTAAAACCCTTCTATATTAGTAAAATCATGTTAGAGTTGGTATCCTATAACCAACTTATTATTATTTTTGAAGGTGCCAGAAACAAAATAGAAGGCCCAAGACTTGGTATTTTAAAAAGTTTCCACCAACGATCGATGTGACTACATCATTATCGGTGAAATACTACCCAGTATAGGCCTGAAGATCTTTGTGTGAGGAATTGTAAGCCCAAAATCAAAATCATAAATACCTGGTTAGATCCAAATTCACACTCAACATTTACTCTTCATCGATGATCACTACTTGAATAATCTGAAGCTAAATTCCTCTAGATCATCCAAATGTGCTTCAGGAATCTTCAGAAGTGTCGATCATTGAAATATGTGTGTTAGTGTAGAGATCTGACATCGCCTTTAATACTCTAATTATCACCACATCACATTTCTTATGATGCGCAAGAGTGATATCAATATGAGCTCCTAGATCTAGATACTATCTCTCTAGGATAAAGGATAGAGAATAAGAGAGAGACAGGTAATGAATAGTCATTGGCTAATTCCACTCTTCCTCTATTTATAGTGTGTTAAGAAATTACCCAGAATTGCCTCACTGGCCCCCTGAATAATTAAAACACTATGAACGATATATTATGACTAATTTACTGAGTCATAAATATTATTATCACTTTTTGGTAATATAAATAAATATATTACGTGATAATAATTGAGCCATTAGATCGACTCATCATTCCCGCAATTATTAAATGAACCTTGAATATTTTAAACTGATATTCATTCAAATAATATTTTCCTTGTATTTAATTTAAAATATTTAAATAAATTTAATAAATAAATTCAATTCCAATTATTATTAACTTGAATAATATGAATTTATTTATTACTTTGGTGATCATATCTCCTTGGAAAAATCCCAGACCCCAGTAGTGGGGCCCAATTTTCCCAATATACCTATTCAAATGAATAGGGAAAATTATTGAATATGCTATTTTTGTGTGACCCTCTAGGACCTTATCTCGATAGTAGTGAATACTATTCATAGACCAAGAGTGGGATCTAAAAAAACATCATGGCCCCAAAAGAGATATGGATAGTCAAAGCAATGACAACCAACCTATGAACACACATTATGTAATATAATATCTTTTTCTTTAATATCTCATAAAGTAAAACACACACCCGTGTCATCGCCCTTTCTTGAATTATTATTTTTTGATCTAATTGGACGAATTTACCCTCAACTACTATGGATATGGTCTTATGAATATACTAACATCCTCATCAAAATGGTTTGAGATATATTAATTTCGTAACCTAGAAGTGAAAAAATCCTTTCTTAACCATTCAACCAATTCCAACCCCCAATGATGCACCCAACACAATATACATCACCATGATTTCATTATCATGTTTTTTTCCTTGCATCAAAGTACTTGATCAAATGGAATAAATTGGAAGTGATATCATGTCAGGATACCATTACACATGTCTGTAAATCGAAACATACAATGACACCCAAAACATGTGGTGTTCCTATTGGAGAGTCTGTACTCATGATCTCAAAAATAGAGATCATCTACTGAAAAATTCATGAGAAGAAGTATCAATTTTTATGATCCCCCAAAACCTGATAGTCAAACATCTTATGTGTCCTGTCAGTAATATGTATCTAGACTAAAAGAACTTTGTTTAAGATCAATGTCATAGTATCTTGAGGTTATCATTATAACATGTGATCTACTATAACATTTTGATATAACAATTAATCTATGGGCATTACCATTAAATAGTGGATGTATAGAATTATACACTATAATGGTAAGAATTCATCATGCATAACTCACTCTATACATGATATGGTAATCAAAAGCACTACATAGTCAGGTCTAGGGAACCCGCTATTACAACATTCCCACTTGCACTAGATCCATCTTGCTAACCTAAATTATTATCTCTCACATGATTAAGATCATGTTTCTACTGATTGATAGATTTAATTGTCAGGTCCTCTATGATTCCACTGTGTGGTTATTCTACACAACCTCATCTACTTGTGTAAAACTTCTCAAGATATGGTATCATTGAGTATATCCATTTTTTCCACTATCAAAACATGAAATCTTGGCTAGTAAGAATATCCTAATTTACATTATAATAATACTTCACTTACTAGGTGTGATTCCAAGAACTGGAACAAATAGTTGCATTTAACTACTTCTTAGCTGCCTTAGAAGCTACAACATACTCAATATTTGTAGGTATGGATACAATTAGCTTATATTTTCTTGTATTACTCAACACGTTAGCCTTACTACAATATTATATTACATGGATCTAAAGAATACTAGTTTTTGTCCCCTAAAAACTAGCATCCTTTCTTCTCCAATTACCAGGTACATATCTTTTTTACTTGAAGAAGTACAATCATATAGTTCTAACTGCTTCTATTATAGTTTTATGGGATATAATTTATATTTTACTACTCTAAGGCATATCTTGGAAATATTAATTTTTTACATATCATGGAATAAATGATTGATCCATCACTTAATCATATGTATTTCAACTCACTAAATTAATCTCCTCCCATGTATTAGACATGTCAACCTAGAGAGACAATTCCATGTGACACTGGAAACAATTATTCCCTTGAATTATTCCAACTTGTAATTTTCAATACCATGTCACTATATATACAAGTGACTAGTTCCAAGAAACCTTTATATCCACCTCATTAAATCTTGTTCCTTAGAACATAGGTTGCTAATTTAAGTCAATCACTAGATAATTACTTTCAACCTAGTTTTAACTAACGTAAAGACCAATAGTTGTTTTCCATATGTTTCTGAACATATTTCACTTTGAAAACTATGGATCTCCCACTAAACTATGTTATACACACTAAAAACAGTCATTCTAAGTGAATATTTTATGATCAAGTTGCTTACTTCAATACTAAATTGGACTTTAGTAACTTTCAACTTATATTGGAATTATGTGAGGTAACCACCCCTTTCTGTTTGCTTAATATAGATACTTTCTAGGATGTGTGGTCATGACATCAGATTCCTAATAAATCACCATAGTAAGTTGTTGTGACAAGTAAAATTCTAATGGATTTAGGCATATTGGCTTGGTATAACCAATCGAGCCTTACTGTTACTATGCTTATACAACCCATGTATCATCTCACTTGAATACCCACTACAATATTTATAACTATAATACCCTTTTCATTTTGATACATAGAATCCATTATTGAATTTTAATTAGTATTTACAATATTATCTTATTATCATATATTGCTTAATTATAGGAATTATTATTCTCAATGAATAATTTATCACTGGCTATAGTGAATACATAACCATTACCATGGTTTTATCCTTTCTACATAGTATGTGTCTCTGGAACATTCCTTTCCATGTGACTTGTGAAACTCATTCCTATGCCAACTATACATGTATCTAGAGCATTGAATAAACCCAAGTCAATATGGATCCCACTATCTCTAATAGAGATGAGTACCCTTATATAGAAATGTAGTCTATCACTTGACAAAAACTTTCCAATCTCAGGGATTTATGTAATATCCCAAGAATCTTTTAGGATTATTATAATAGATTCACAATTTGTTTGTTCTAAAATCAAGTTTATTTACATCATAACAAAATCTTTTCATCCAAACACATATCCTTATGACATAACATATTTTCATCATACTATGAATCATATGATTTCTATTTGTCATTATAGTTTGCATATGATTATGGGATATCACTTTTATTTGTAAATAACATCTTGAAATATAATGTAAGTTTCCAAAAGTTTCAACATATATACTACATACATCATAACTTTGATGTATAAAATGCGTGTTTAGGAATTTATCCAAGCTATATTTTTTTGATCAATGTTAACATGTAAGACTTCATAATCGATACTCCTCATTAACATCAATTTTTTATGTAGATAAGGTAATTTTCATTTAGGAATTACTCCACGCTACATTATATTGATCAATGAATGCTTCATCAATATATTATTTTGTCATGCTGGCCCGAAGCTACTCATGTCCTCTGACTATGAATATAATTCAATTTACATTCATTAATGAAACAAATGAATCTAATGAATTATTTATACCACTAAATTACCCTTGGTATAGTTCACACTTACTCATTGAACTAATTCAAAAATCCTTTTTAATTACCTTTATTTCTAAAGGTTACTTTTTCCAAAAGTAAGTATATATGTCTATAATAACTAAGGTGTTTAGATTTACCAATCCTGAATACCAAAATGGGTATATATTTGATGTTTCATTTTAGTTTTTCTTGACAAATATTATCTTTCCACAACTAGGTAAATAAGCCTTAAATTTTATATTCATCAAGTTTTGCCTATGATTCAAGTATTAATAAACTATTGGTTGAGTATTAAACAACATAAACAAAATTAATTCCTAAACCTAGAATAATGTCTCCTAATGTTAAATGGATACATGAGATTAATGTTTTAGTTATACTCAATAAATTTTTCAACTAGAATCAATCATTTGGAAACTTTAAGTTATGCATCTCCCATCGTTGACTTAGGAATAACCATTTCTCAGCTTCTTAGAGAATACACCTGACCTCTAGTAATGTTTCTATACTTGGTTAATATATTTCAATACACATATGTGATAGGAATGTTGTGTTTAATTCCCAATAAGTAAAATCTCAACATTACATTTTACTTGATGAATATACTTGATGAAGAAGTGGTAACTTGATTATTTAATTCAGTTTATTGAGATTAAACTTCCATAGTTTTATTTTATGATATGAAAAGAAAATAACCTTCTATTAATACTTATTTAATTGAAGGATTTTGTGAATATGATTTTATAATTACTTTTCATTAGCCTTTTCTCAATTTCTTTCAATTTTTTCTCCATAAAATTTAAAGATTATATTTTCATTAAATTCTTATTGCTTGGCAGACCATACCTAAATTGGTAATGAAGCATTTACTCAATACTACTCATTTTGTAACCTAAAATGAAACTTTAGTAAATGGGTGAAAATTATATTAGAAAGGGATACATTGAAATATTGTGATCAATCTTTCAATTTACACATATCCAGGGTAATCATCACCTTATTCATATCTTTCTTCACTTTCCCCTCACAAACTTCTCAGAGACGTGACTAAATGTAATATCACCCATATCCCAATGTAGTGACCATGACTAGAATCATACATTGGTGATATCATTATGACATAACTATCATATTCTAAATACATGAGTCTCATTTAATCATTTTACACCCTCGCTTCTTGAGGTGGATTAACAGGTATAGGGACTCCAACACCTTGATTTTCCAATATCTTAGTATTTGGTGCAAGTGCCTATACTACTATTGGATACTTGGGCTCATGTGGAAATTTAATTTTTCCATTATTTATCATATATAATCATGTATTATAACTTTTTATTTTCTACAAAAATAATTTCTAGTAGATTAGTACATTTTTATCCTGATTACCGATTTAGACATTTTGATTAATTAATTAAATCATTAAATGTCTCCCAATATTTTAACAAATTATAGAAACCCTATATGATAGAATCAAAATACTCTTCTGCTTTAGTATTCTAGTGGAAGTGATCCTTGAACCTACCCTCATCGTCTATAAGCTTTGGCTATACCACTAATTGGAGGGTTTAAGGTAGGCGTTTGACTGACCAACTGTAATAACCCGTGATTCCTTGATCCATTGAGTGAAGTCCCAGCTTCTAAAATCATAACTTGATTTACTTAAATTTAGCCTTTAAAATGATTGAAAGTTATATTTTACTAATCCTTACTACCAAATTAGTTAATTCAACCCACCACTCTCATAAGAACTCTCTAGTAGTAAGATATTCCCTCATCTTTGGCATGATGAGCACCTCAAACACCTAGTTTTATTCAAAGTCGGCAAAATATTTCTTTTAGGGTTTTATATTTTTATGTGACAAAATAAATCATTTTCTATTTCATAATAATGTTCTATGTAATCTCACACAAAACTAACTATACAATAAATAAAAAAATCCATCACGTCACATGTCCATTTTATCTATGCATTTTTGTTTATTATTCTATGTGCTCACTTGTAAACTATACACTCACAAAATAATAAACAATGAAAAAATAAAATGATGACTTGATCATGATTTGATACTAATGGTTGATACATTGAGTGAATAATGGATCAAACTAGACCCTAGGGGTAATAACTTAATCCGCGTCACTTGTGACTCTAGTTGCAACATCTACCCATCCAATGCATCAAGCTCCTCTCTAGTGTGTCGCCACAGCTCAACATGAAGTGCATCACTCCTCATCTTCATCATTATACAACAATACTCACCTATAGGTGAGGGGAACTGGGGAGTATAAAATACAACTCTGCTATGGAAACATATGCCCTTATACATGTAATAGCCCTTAGATGATACAAAAATCAACTTTAATTTAATTTTAAAACAAAAAAAAATTAATTAAAAAAAAAATTAACTAATTTTAAAACTAATTTTTTTTAACTAATTTAATTTAAAAACAAAATTAATTTAATTTAACCCACAATAATAATTTTAAACCAATTTTTTTTTTCATTAATTTAATTTAAAACTAAAATTAAATTAATTACTTAAATTTATTTTTGATTATAAAAATTCGTAGGACCCCGAAAAGCCTGAGAAAGGTTTGTACAGGTCAGGCTGAACCCACATAGAACCATTTTGGGATTTGTAGACCCCATGCAGGGGTGTTCTAGGCCCAGAAGGTCCACCCAAACCCATTCCAAGATGTGCAGACCCACCCAGACCCGTTTGAGGTCAGATCAAGTCCAAATAGAGGGTAACTCTCAGCCTGTGGGATCTGACGACTAGTCTAGGAGGCAAGGTAGGGGGTACCGTCCAAAAAATTTGGAGGCTGAGTGTTGGGAGATGACTAATTAATGGTACTAAGCATATAGTAGAATCCCTAATAACTGGGATTTAAATGTTTTCCACTGACGATCGACATGACTGTGTCATCTTCTGTGAAATGCTACTCAGTATAAGCCTGAGGATGTTCGCATGAGGAATTTCAAGAATAATATAAGAACCATAAATATTTGGTTAGATCCAAATAATTTCTCAACGATTACTCATTATTGGTGAAAATTGATCAAATAATACATATCCAAATTTCTCTAGATCATCCACACATGCTTCAGAAATCTACACAAGCAACAATCGTCAAATTCCACTTGCTAGTGTGGAGATCTGTCGGCGCCTTTGACGCTGCAATGATCACCACATCACTTTGCTTATGATTCATGAGAGTGAGATTGATCCAAACTTTTATATCCATATCCTTTATCACTAGGATGTGGGAGATAGAATGAAATATTGAGATAATGAATAGTCACTGGAAAATGTCACTCTTCCTCTATTTATAGCGTGTTAAGAAATTACCCAGAATTGCCTCATTGACCCTCGAATAATTAACACACTATGAATGAAATATTATTGCTTCTATATTGTGTCATAAATATTATTATAAATTTCTGGTAATATAAATAAATATATTACAAGATAATAACCAATCCATTAACTTGAATCATTATTCCCGCAAATATTAAATGAACCTTGAATATTTTATATTGATATTCATTCAAATAATATTTTCCATATATTTATTTTAAAACTTGTAATGACTAAATTCAATCCTAATTATTCTTAACATGAATAATATGAATTTATTTATTACTTTGGTGAACATATATCCTTGGAAAAAATCTCAGACCCTAGTTGTGGGGCCCACCATGTCCAATATACATATTCAACTGAATATAGTAGATTCTCGAATACATTTTTGTGTGTGACCCTATAAGACATCATCTCGATAGTAGTGAATACTATTCACAGACCGAGAGTGGGATCTAAAACCCATCATGGCCCCTAAATAGATTTGACTAACCAAAGATACAACAACCAACCTACGACCACACACTGTGTAATATAATCTCTTTTTATTTAATATCCCAAAAAGAAGGATGTACACCCATGTAAACATCCTTTCTTGATTTATTATTTTTCGATATAACTGGATGGATTTACCTTCTAATTCCATATCCATGACTTTATAAAGGTACTACCATCTTGATCAATATAGCCTGGGATATATTACTTCCTTAACCTTGAAGCAAAAAATCCTTTCTTGATGATTAAAACAATGACATACCACCAATGGTGCACCCAACACAAGATAACTTGACATGATTTTATTATCATAGTTTTTTCCCTGTATCAAAGTACACGATCAAATGACACACATTGGAAATAATATCAAGTTAGGAGACCATTACAGATGTCCATAGAGAGGAACATCCAATGACACCCAAAACATGTGGTGTTCCTATTGGCGGGTCTTTCCTCACAATAACACTACTATAGGTCACCAAGTGAGAACTTAATAAGAAGAATTATCAATACTTATGATCCCCATCACTTTATAGTCAAACATCTACTATCTCTAGTTAGCAAGATGTATCTAGACCATAAGACCTTTGTTTAATATCACTATCATAGTATCTATAGATTCTCATTATTGCCTGGGATCTACAATAACCTTTTGATATGAAAATTAATATATGGAAATTAACATTAAATAGTAGACATATAAAAGTCTAAACTATAATGGTAAGAATACATCATGCACAACTCACTATATATATGATATGAAAATCAAAAGTACTGTATATTTTAATCTAGGGAACCCACTATTATAGCACTTTTATTTCATGTATATTAGATGAATTTAATATTAATAAAACATCTTGTCAAATATTGTTCATTGGTTTGCATGAATTTAATATAATAATATTAATAAAACATATTTTCAAATATTGTTCATTGGTGGGAAGTAGAGTATGTTGGGTGCATCATGAATGACATGTTATTAATGGATAAGTCGATGAAAGGTTTCTCCCTTCAATCGTGATGAAATATTATATCTTCGATCTTTGATTGGAATAAAACCGTCTCATTAAATTCCATGGACATGGTGTAACAACATGTTTATTTTAGATATTCAAAGAAATTCGTATCAAGAGTATAAGTTGACAAGATATATATGAAATTTTCTTTATGAGATATTTAGAGAATGATATTATACTACATAGTGAGCATTCATATGTGGTTGTCAACATTGCAACATTAAGTTATTTCTTTTAGGTTACTTGATCCATTGCCAGAGTTTAATCATGGACTTTAGGAAATTCCTTTTAATGCTAATGAGAGAGAATCCTATAGGGTCACAACTAAGTGTTTCTATTTATATTGAATAAATTCTATTATAATTCAATTATTAGAGAAAAATATTATTCTCAAGATCATATAATAATTTTATTCAAGTTTTATCAATCACATATATATATTGATGAATTAAATATTTAATTAAATGTTTATTTGGGTATTCAATAAATTCTAAGGATTATGAATTAACCAAGACTGTTTATGATGAAAAATATTAATTTAAAAGCTGGTAAAATAATATTTTTCATTTCCTAAGTTAGTGATCATACCATAAATTAATAATAATAATAATATTATCATGTGGAAAGAGGTTTAATAAAGATTATAAAATTATTTGAGGGATAGTACGCATTTAAATAACATTTTACCTTAAACCCTAGCTATATAAATAGATGGTTATTTCTATTTTGTAGGGTTAATAAAAAATTGAGAATATTAAATCATTGAACAAAACTGAATTCTATCTATCCCTATTTAAAACTTCTTATATATTCCACTTAAAATTGAGAAGAACTCCTTTAAGCCCAAAGGATATTGGAGTGATCAATACAAACAAAACAAGACAACTGATTCACTACACTAGAACCCAAAAATCAATTAGCATTTCTTAGATATCAAAGGACCACGTGTGGATAAACACTAGAGGTATTATAAACTTGAATCGTTATATAGATATGAAAGTAATCTAGAAGGGTTTTAAAAATATTAACAATTTCATTGATGAAAGGATACTAAGATGAGGTAATCATTTCTTCAGATTTATATAAGTTAATTATAAATTTAACATGCAAGATCCTCTACTAGGGTTTTTGAAAACTCAAAATTAAAATAAATTTTAATTTATTTTCCACCACCAACGCTTCTTCTATTCCCAGAACCTACAAGTGGAATTATAGCTATCATGTTTTAAATTTATAATTATTTATTTTATTATTGATCTATATTCACAATAGTGGTTAGATTTTTATTCATGAATTATCCATTCTATAATAAAATTATTTAAATTAACATGCCCTCAACATTGTGATTTTTTCATTCAAGATTCAAAATTTCTTAATTCCACGAATAATTGAAGAATGAATAGAATTTTCAGCAATAAGTATCAAGGAATATGACTAGATATCGTGGGATCTCATGGTGTGTAGCTATAATACACACCATGTACCCATGTGCACTGAATATGGCTATGTTGTGGGATACATGATGGAAATATTAGTAATTAAACCTAATGAATTTATGTCAAACCTCATGTAGAACAGGATATTATGACACACAAACTTTTTGGTTACACGATATGTATATGGAGTACACATTGTGTAGTCTACATGTTTTAGTGGTAAAATTCACGCAAACAGTGTGGTCAAATACATGGTTAAAAATATATAAGACTGATAGACCAAGCCATTAATGAAGTTCACAACATATAGAAAATGTATATGGAGTGTTGTTCATTAATTACCACATCTAAAATACAGGAAGAGTTCCTCAGTGAGTTATGTAAACACATGACATGCGAGATACATGATGTGTAGCTAGATTATACATGCCACGTAGTCTCGAATATGCCAAATTTTTTAGTGGGTTGCATGAAAAAATTTAAAGTGGAACACAAAACATACAACTGGTTAGTATATGTTTTGTAGTCTAACCAAGGAACATGAGGAAGCCCTAGGAATTTACTCTAGATACACAACAACTGAGGTACACGACATATAACTGAATAGTACATGCTGCGTAGTCTCCCAATAAAGGAAAAAATTAAAACATATTAAATTATTAATTAAATCATTAAAACCTTATTATATTTATTATCACTTGTCGTGTTTGACAATTAATAATGGTTTTAAATAATTTTAAATTATCAATTAATTTATTTTAATAATCTATAATTATTGGTTCTTTCATCTATTTTACATGAATTCATTTATGATGGGTATCCATAAGATAATTTAGATGGTCCTTAAGATAAAAAAGAATCAATCAATAAGAAAATCAATCAATTAATTAATTCAAGCACATTCATATTAATAATAAATAACAAATAAGTAATGAATTTTAATCGGTTTTACTTTTTGGTATTCATTGCATATATGACCATTCATGAGATTAACCAAGACCTATATATATGTGTTCGTTTTTTTAATTTAATTTAGTGAATGGGTTTAAAATTATTTAATATTTAATTAAATTTTATGGCCTATGAGTCATCTCTCCCTCCATTATTATGTAAAACTGACATGTCAAAGGTTATTTATGTAATTCCCCTTAACCAATCCTTTCAGTTCCCCTCAACTAAGTGTGACTTATAAATACATATAATTAGTAGAGTATCCCAAGGTGTGTGGAGGAAGATAAAGATTGAACTATAATTATTCTAACCTAGGTGATACATAGGTTGATAAGTGGAATGCCACAACTCATTCCAAGACCAGTATTTGAAGTTATTCCATTATGTGATAGGTTGATTTATTATCCACTTAATAAATTAACCTTTAGATAATCTCATGGTCGAGTAATTTATTTATTTATATTTATGAATTATTTAATTTATGGATGTAATACTATGATCACTTAAATTAATTAATTAATTTGTAAATATGAAATTTAAATAACTATATTATGTGTAAATGTTTTATCCAACATGGTTAATAAATTAAGTAAAATACATTTAATAATAATAATTCATGTAAAAGACAAGAAATGATAAAATTTATTCACAATAAGTTAAAATACCTTAACTAAAAATTAATTCATACTTGGTCTTCCATTACTTGATTAGGAAGGACAACAATAGAACTAAGTGTTTGAACAACCTTTGTTGGGAAACTTACTTTTATAAGGGGATTTATTATGAATTTCTTGAGTTGACTGAACCAATTTACATAAAGTGGAGTATCCATTTCTAGAATTAGTGTAATTTGGAGTCAAGTGTTGAGGGAATCCAAGTAAGGATTTATAGATTAGGTAATCCACTCAATGAATCAAGGAGTTGTAATCCCACAGTTGACAAAGACCTGCCTACTTAAATACCTTCAATTAGCTTGAGCAACCCTTTTTGAGGTTATGCTAAGGGGTATATGGATCTTTTACACTATAATTTCATATAAAATAGATAGTATGAGTTAAATGGTGAGGGATATTATGAAATGATAAAATAGTAAGAGATTTTATAATTTTTATAATTTTTTTATTTCTCATATAATTTATAATCAATAAAAGTACTAATACTATTGTCTTTTAAATTATAAATTAAATTGATAGTTAATCATCCAAACTATACTTGTGATCTATATTGGAGAAATACCATATACGCAATAGTAGTAACTTTTAAAAGTGGTTTAGATTCCTTTGGGCTGTGTTTCACCATGAATGGAAATATTACGTGCTAGAATCATCAATATCTAATCCTCCTACCAAGGAGGTGAGTAATGAATAGTTACTTGTATATAAAAAACATACTAATGATGTAGTTTATATTAAATGTTTGATGCTATCATCTATGTATATTGAATATATGAAGTATCACAAAAACATGGATACTTATAGCATACTGGACAATTTCTGTGGTCTATACTAGGAGAAAGAAAGATAAGAATAGTTTGAGATATCTGAAGCACTATATCAGATTAATATTTCAGAGGTTGTATCGAATGAGCTTCATGTATTCAATTTCATTGGATATATTGAATTCCTAGAGGTTCTAGGTTTTAAACTCCCTAAATAACTGTGCACTGATATCATTCTTGCATCAATCCCTCAGAGATTCTCAATATTTTTTGTACATTTTAACATAAAAACAATGATAACTTCCTTATATATATACTCACTCATAATTTCCATGTAGATAAATAGATGAAGTGTAAATATTATTCCATCCTTATAGTGAAAAAGAACAAAGGGAAAAAAAGAGGTCTAATCGAAAATCTTCTTCATGCCCTTCTAAGAATAGAAAGATTAGGGGGAAAATAAGGGAGTAGGATGTTGTTTGTTTTGAATGTGGTAAGAAGGGTCACTATAAGAAAAACTATACCCATCCAAATAAGTAAGGGTAATATTACATTGTATTAGTTATTGTGTGTAATTTATATATTTCTATAAATTGGGTATTAGATATAGCTAGTGGTGATCACATATTTATTCAAATACGAGAACCAAGTATATTTAAAAATATTTGACCAAGAGGAGGTAGATATATTAGAATCAAAAAAATATAAACTTACTAATGTAGACATTGATTACTACCACATCACATTTACAATGGGAATGATCTTGGTTTTAAAAGGTTGTTATTATGTTCCATCTGTTACGAAAAACATTTTTTTTCTATATCTAGATGTGATAAAGATGGATTTATTTTCATGTTTCAGAATAAATATTACTAATTATATGAGGATAAATTTTTTTTAAAGACACATTTAAATAAAAACCTTTATGTGTTGTACAATACAAACCAATTAATGGAAATCAATAGAGAAACTACTTCACATGAATCATACCACACCCAACTTTGTTATCACTGACTTTGTCATGTAATTGAAAAAAGTTTGAATAAATTACAATAAAATGGATATTTATATTATTTTAAACTAAAACCAATTAGTGTATGATATTTATGCTTATAAGGAAAAATGATTAAATCCCCATTTAGTGGGAAAGGTGAAAAGAACAAAGAGATTCTTTAATTAGTTCATACCGATGTGTAGGAACCATTTCCTTTAGAAGCTAGAGGTGGGTACTCATACTTTAAAACTTTTACTAATGATTTTAGTAGATAAAAATTTTTCTACATGATGAGGTATAAGTTAGATTCCTTTGAAAAATTCAAGGAATACAAGAACGAAGTTGAGAACCATTTGGTAAGAAGATTAAGAAAATCCACTCAAACCATAGTGGAGAATATATTAATAATGAATTCATTGATTATCTATGGGAGTTTGGGGTTCTATCCCAACTCAATAATCCTAATACAACTCAATGGAATAGTTTAAGTGAAAGGAGAAACCTCACCCTATTGGAAATAGTGAGATAAATTATGATTCATGTGAGTATTCTGTCATGACCCGTCCTCGGGGCCCGTGCCGTGACTACCCCAAGCCCGCCTTCCATAGGCTAGGGGCTGGCGACTAGCACCAAAGGCGTAAATCCCGATAACTGGGAATGCATTGCCTTATAAAAGTAAACAAAACACCACAGAGTACAAGCGGAAGTAAAACACTAAGTACAAAGAGAAGTGCTGAAAGGTAAATGGTCTAGAATACAAACCCAAATGAAAGTACAACTACAACTAAACAAAGTACAACAGAAAAAGAAAAAAACTGGAAGAACGGAAGTGGCTACTGGGTCGTCCTCCTCAGATCCTACCTGAAGGGTAGGTACAGATGGCGCAGCTCCTGGGTCGTCCACCACGGATCCTACCCGAAGGGTAGGTACAGATAGCCTCCACAATGCTCTCGCCCGCCAACCTCCTCCGAGTGTCATCTCGTCGTGAAGTCCACCTCCGGATACTGACTCGTCGTGTAGTCCACTTCCGGCTACCGTCCAGTCCTCGAACACTCGGCCTCCGTCAGCACTGCCCGTCATCTGCAACCAACACAACGAGGTGCGGGCATAGCCTGTGTAGGGGTGAGTATAACGATACTCAGTAGGGACCCCGAGACCCTCAAGGTCTCACTAAAACCAACAAGGATAACCACAAAGAAGATCTCAACAGATAACCTCTACTTAGGTATATGCCCATACATATACCAAAGTTATCAAGTAACCCATCTCAAACATGAGGAAACACAAGGATCATAGACTCAGCTCAAATCAAGATTTTCATTATCGAAACCGTAACTGCTGAAGAGCCCCGTCTCTGGAGTGTAAAGTGGTCCTGTCACGACTCCGAGGTACTGCTCACTAATCCAACTCTCTGAGGTACTCCTCCTGTCAAGTACCGTGGGTTTTCTGCCAAATACTGGGCGCTCCGTCCGCTGTGGGTCTGCCGCCAAATACCGGGCGCTCCCCCTAATAGCCTACATAGGTACTCCTCCGGTCGAGTACCGCGGGTCTGCTGCCAACTACCAGGCGCTCCGTCCGCCATGGGTCTGCCGCCAAATACTGGGCGCTCCGTCCATTGGGCTAGTTGACTCACTCCAAGTCGATTCGGTCAAGCAGTCGTCAGGTCCTAGTCGTCTACACAGTCTCTGTACTCCGTATGCTCATCCCTAGGAGGGACCGCTCCACGAGCTACTGGTAAATACTCCAAGTATCACAAAGTTCCACTAAGATGTATCTCAAAGGACCGCCTCACCATAAGGGTCTCAACACAATAGACGACGTGTCAATCGGACGCCCGGTCTGTGAGTTATTAGCCTTTTCATCCTAGGGGCCCAGTTGGTTTCATGTGCGAACCAACCCGGCCGTATCTCAACTGTACCCTGAACTCCCATAGGGTATACTCATAGGGACCATTTCTCAACGAGATCACCAACGCCGCTAACGGTTCGTCAAACGGACGTCCGTTCTGAAAGATATCAGCTTTTCCGTTCCAGGGGCCCGGTTGGATTTCGGGTACAATCCAACCCGGCCATACTTCGACAGTGTCCAATCCTCGGGGAAGAATTCCAAAAGTTCCATCTCGTCAAGAGGAATTTAACAAAGTCAACGGCACGTCAATCAGACGTCCGAAGCTCAAGATATAAGCGTTTCCGCTCCGAGGGCCCGGTTAGTTTCGTGTCCGAACCAACCTGACCGAACCCAAAGTTCTCCGAAACCTTGAGTATAATATACCGAAACTACCGTCTCGATCCAAGGGTCGCATCTCCACTGATGGTGCATTGATCAGAGGTCTACAGCTCAAGATATGGGAAATAAATCATGAGGGGTCCGAAAATGGGGGGTCTGGGCCCGGACCGACCCGACCCAACCCCCCTGGGTCCGGGTCCAACCCGGCTGGGCGCGACTCGGCCCGGCCGGTGCGGTCCGGCCCGATCTAGGCGCGACCCGGCTTGGCGGTCCGGCTGGGTGGCTCGGCACTGGCCGAGCGGCCGCGCCGAAGGAGCCGCGGCTCCCCCCACGCGGGGGCCGCTCCGTGTCACCGGACGCGGCGCAGGGCCGCGTCCCTCGTTCCCCGGTTCCGCGCGGCAGCAGAACCCAGCTCGCCGCCACGGATTCAGCCGTGGAGGATTCTTCTGGTGGCGCTCCGGGCGCCGCCGCCCCCGACTGCCGGCACCGCCGCACCGGCGTGGCGCACCTGCAGGGGCTTCTGCGGACCACCAGAAGCGCTCCGGTGGTCCGATTCCCCTGCGGTCTTCGCCAGAGATCATCCCGGGACCCAACCTTCACTGCAAAGCCTTCAAAACGCCTTCGCGGCCCGTCTCACCATCGATCATCGATCCTCACTTCGATAGAAAACCGTGGGGTCTTCAAATCGCCTCTGCGGCCCCGACTCCGCCCGCGGTTTCGTTCGGCCTCAACGGCGTGGCGCGACGGCGCCACGCTTCTTCACCGCGTTATTTCTCGTGTCTGCATGGTGCCGTTGCACTGTGCCGCCTTTGTTCATGCCACAATGAATCAAACAAAAAGAGGGAGGAGAGTCGGCTGTGTTCGTGTGATCTGACCTCCTCCCGTTAAGTTGGTAACAAGCGGCTCAAAAGACGAAGAACAATAAGGAAAATTCACGAACAAAAGAGAAACAACCCAAACAGTTTTCCCCCACAATAGACTATTCCCAACCCGCAAGGAAAACGTTCACGGATCAAATAGGTAATAATTTGATCCATGTTCTTTGTTTTCTTTAGGAAGAAAGAAATCAAGGGAAAATAAATCATTCTTAAAACATAATTCCCTACCTCAAGCGTTGTCGTCGAACACGAGTTCGTCATGGAAGAAGCGTCATTGACGTCGCGGTATACGGCGTTGTGTCGTCGAACTCCAAGGATTTGGCATTCTTCGTCGGACGTCGGAGCGTTCTTCGCGTTCTTCGCATTCTTCGTGTTCTTCGCCGAAGAAGAACGCTTTCCTCTAAATCCTCTCCACGCCACAAGTTCCAAAAGAAATAAAATAAGAGTTATCTTATTTTATTAACGCACATGACACGTTTGAATTTCAAATAAAAGAAACGAACAATTAATTCAATGAATTAATTGTAACGATTTAACTGCCCAATTAATGAGGCGTTTCTTATCCAGAAAAATGCACGGTTGACTTTCATTAAAGAGGGGTTTTCGCGGGTGTGTTACTTAGAGGAAAAGAAACGGTGGGGCTTGTGCAGGCCCCACCTCACAAATATCCTACCAAGAGGGTAGGATATTTTTGATTGCATCCTATCTATTTCAACTCAGCTTAAGTAGCTTTAAGTGGCTTTAAGTGGCTTTAAGTGAAATAAAATAAAGTTGTCACACCACTTTATTTTATTTTCTTCACTTAACCCCCAAAAATTAAAAACCACACCCGAGAAAACGCAACTCTGGAAAAGGAGTTTCTAAGAAAATACCGGCGCTGCAATTCCATCGGTGCCCTCAGAATTCGATTTCGAGCACCAGTTCAGAAGTTAGAAAAACCCACTTGTTCGTTCACTGAACGTACCCGAGCTAAACTTCGGAAAATGATTCTGGGAACACCGGGCCTCAGAATCAGGCTTCGTCAGAAACTGAGTTCTTTTAAAATCCCAAAGAAAATTTAGAAAAAATTTCCCTTGAAATTTATAGGTCTTTACATATTCCATTATCCTTTTAGGGATACGTGTTATAGAAAAAAGAACACATACTAAACCAAGTAACAACTAAATTGATAAATTTTATTCCATAAAAAAATTGGAGTGGAAGAAAAATTTTGTTCTAGAATTTAAACGTGTGGGGTAGTGAAGCATTTTTATGGAATCTTTAGGTAATAAACTTTCACCCCAAGGCACAAAGTGAACCTTTATAGAATACCACAAGTAAACAAGTAGATATTACCCATATCACCCTTCAAAAAAAGGTAATAATGGAAATACATTCTATATTACTTGAGAGGGATAAAATATACAAAATAAATAGTTAGAGTGAGATAGAGTTCTATGAATTCTAGGCTCAAGTTACATAAGAGTTGGTAAAGGAAAAAGTTCCACACATCCACATAGAAGAATATATTCCAAAGACAAAAATAATGTGTAGTAGTAAAAGGGAGTTTATAAAACTAGAATGGTATAGTTTTCTTGTCACTGAGGATGGTGAATCATTATTAGTTCATAATAATTATCTTATAACCTATAATAAATAATTAAGCGGAATAGATGTTACCAAGTGGAAAGAATCCATGAATTATGAAATGAATTCCATGTACCAAAATGAATCCTAGATTTTGGTAGATACCCCAATGGATGTAAAGATCATTGGTTGAAAATGGGTATTCAAGAATAAATTAAACATAGATGTACAAGTCAGTACCTATAAAGAACGAATGGTTGAAAAATGGTTTAAATAACACCAAGGCATTGACTAAAAAAAACTTTTTACTAGTTTAAATGCTTAAATCCATCAGAATTATACTTCCATTATGGACTTCCATGATTATGAAATTTATAAAATTGATGTCAAAACAAATTTTTTTAATGAGAATCTTTAAGAAGATGTATATTTGACACAACCTGAAGGGGTTTTGACTAAAAAGGATTCCAAAAAGATAAAAAAATTTCAAACATCCATATATAGATTATAAAAAGCATCTAGGTGATGGAAAAGTTGATTTGATGAGGCCATAATGAAATTTGGTTTCATAAATAATGAATGCGAGCATTGCATCTATAAATGGTTTAGTGGGATTACAGTCATTTTCATAACAGTTTATGTCAATGAAATATTACTTATTAGAATTGAAATACCAGTCTTAAAATCTATTAAATCCTAGTTGAATAAATACTTCTACATACAGGAATGAGGTGAGACAATATACAATCATTGTATCAAGATTCATTATGATAGATCCCAGAGATTTATCAAACTAATTGAATGTATATATATTGATATGATACTGAAGAGATTAAGTATAGAACAATCTAAGAGGGGATTGTGGATAATGTCACATAATATTCACCTTTCCAAGAAATTTTTTCATTAGAATTATGAATAAATACAAAGTATGGAAAGGATTCCATACATATCAATGATTGGATCAGTCATGAATGATATGTCATGTAATATGATAGATGAATCTTACACCTTAAGTGCAGTAGGAAAATATCTAGCTGACTTAGGTGACCACCATTGTATGAAAGTCAAGACTAACCTTAAGTACTTGAGGCATACTTAGGACATGTTCCTATTCTATGGAGGATATGAGGAAATATTCACTAGAGGATATACATATTATATTTTCAAAACAGTTCAAGATGATATGAAATCATAAAAGGGATACATTTTCACTTTAAATGGAGATGTTATAATCTATAAGAGCTCAAAGAAGTATTTGGTCGATGATTCTACACCAGAGTCCAAGTATATTTTGGCTTCTATGGAAAATAAATAATCAGTTTAGATATTCAACTTCATCTAATATTTTTATGTTTTACCTATCAGTAAAGATCCTATCACAATCTATTGTGATAATACTTCAACGACGTCCCTTGCTATAGAGCCATGGTCACATCAGTAGATGAAGAATATACTTTGGAAGTATACACACTTGATGGATTTCTATTAGATAGGAGAGGTTTCATTGTGAATTATTTCTATAGAAGAAAACATTGATGATCCCTTAACTAAATCATTGACTCATCTGAAAGATGATTACCATGTGAGTTCAAGAGGGCTGAAATTCATAGGTAGTTAGATCCAGTCCATGTGGGTGTTTATTAGAGTCGATTTCACAGGACCAACTAATTTTACTTTAATTACATGTATATTCTATTAATTTAATATTAATAAAACATATTATTAAATATTTTTCATTATTCTACATGAATTTAATTTAATTTGTCCTAGGGTATCTATCACATTGATAAGGTCATAACTATTCCCCACTACGATGAGAACCTTGAAGTTCTATGAATATATTATTAAATCTAGTTCTATTGTTAGATAACATAATTTTATAGGACACATGGTATATAGAATTTATGGTGTGATTACTTATAAGAGGATAAGTCTTTTTCTCATGAATTTCACACTTGGTAATCTCAAAGATGGGAGATTATGAGAACAAACCCGCTAGTATGAATTCCACATGTTTTGGTTTCATTAGATATTTCTTTAAGTAAGAATGTATAATGGTCCTTAGAATTTAATATTATCATTGATTCATGCCATGGATAATAATCTTAGATTTATTAACCAAAACCGTCACACTATATATCGGTTAAGAAGTAGGGTATATTGGGTGCATCATAAATGACATGCTTTAATGGATAAGTCAAGGAAGGATTTTTTCCTTCCATATTTTTGGAAGCTTATATCTCAACCATTTTATTAGAATATAAATTTCACATTAAGTTACCTGGAAATGGTGTAATGACTTGTTTATTTCATAAAATCAAAGAAATACATATCAATAATATTGGTTGATGAAATAGATGTAAAACTTTCTTGATGAGTTATTGATACCAAGGTATTATATTACACATAAAGTGTTCATATGTGGTTATATACATTTTAACATTACATTATCTATCTTGGGAACCTTAACCCATTTCTAGATAGTAATATTTCACTTTAGGGAAGCCCACCTAATCCCAATGAGAATGAATCCTAGAGGGTCACACACTAAGTGTCTCCCTTGATCTCGATTAAATTATATTTTAATTTAATTATTAGAATAAATATGATTCTTAAGAATGAGGAATAATTTTATTCAAGTTTTATCAATAAAAAATGTTTATTGATGAATAAAACATTTAATTAAATGTTTATCCAGGTATAAAATAAACGATGAGGAGTTTTAATGGACAAGACTATTTCCAATGATAAATATTAATCTACAATATGGTAAAATAATATTTTTTATTTCTCAAGTTAGCACACGAATCATAAAATAATAATAATAATAATATTATTATGTGGAATGGGCTTTAATAAAGATTATAATATTATTTAAGGGTCAATATTCAAATAAATAATATTTTTACATAAACTCTTACTCTATAAATAGATGGGCATGTCTATTTTTTAGGATTAATCAAAAATTTAGAGTAGAGAATCATTGTTTATAACATAGATATCTCTATCTCTCTATTAAAATCATTCTCTATTCCTCTGAATACCAAGAAAAAATCCTTTAAGACTAATGTATATTGAAGGAATCAAGATCAACAACACAATAAAATTGATTCTCTATGATTGCATCCAGAAATCAATTAGCATTGCTCAGAAATCAAATGAGGATATGTGGATCACTGCTAGAAGGATTCTATACTTGAATCCTTTCAAAAAAATAAATTTAATCTAGAATGGTTTTAGAAGATAAAAAATTTCATCAAAATAAAGATCCTAAGAAAAGGTAATCATTTCTTTAGATCTAAATAAATTAATTATAAATTTAACATGTAAGATCCTCTATTGTTTTTTTGGAAACTCCAAATTAAAATAAATTTTAACTTCACACCCACCAAAGGTGCTTTTGTTACTCCCAAAACCATAAAAGTTGTTAATGGTTTCACTATATTCCCGTAATCCTTGAAAAACATACGATAGTATCCAGTCATCCCAAAAAATCCCCTCACTTCTCTTACATTCATGGGATAATTCCATATTTTAACTACCTCTAATTTTTTTTGGATCCATCATAAATCCTTATAAAGAAATGATATTCCATGAGTAATCTATAGTACTCCTCCTGAAAGTGCACTTATTATTATTAGAAAATATATTTTTGTTCGTTAATATTTGAATAACTTACTAAACCTTATCTAAGTGTTTGTTCTAAATCTTATTATACACAAATATATTATCGAATATCACCAAAACACTATTCCTAAACAGTCCTCAAAACACCATATTCCTAGTGTCCTGTAAAGTGGTTGGTTCATTCATGAGATTGATGGAATAATGAGGTATTCATAGTTCCCCTCATGGGTTTTAAATGCTATGTTCTCAATATTTTATTCTTTCACCCATACTTGGTGCAAGCCTGATTTTAATTACACATTTTTGAATTATTTTTCCCCATGCATCTCATCTATCAACTCTTATGTATTAGAATGGGATAAATATCTAGTATCTTGAATCTATTCAAAGCATTTTAATCCATACAAATTCTCTACTCTATATCCTTCTTCTTTACTAAAATAATTAGACTAAAGTATGGGATAATAATTTTTATAATAAACCTTTTTTCTAAAAGATCATATACCTTTTTTTTCCATTTCATTATTCATGAAATAATCATTCTTATATAGCTATATATTGACTTGATATAGACCCTCCAAATTTATCACATGATCGATCACCCTCTTAGGTGGTTGTTCCCATGGTACTTTAAAAATGGACTAGAAGAATATCAATCTCCCCTATAGTTGTTATTTCCATTATGCACTTAATTATTTATATGTACTTTCCACACCTTATAAAATATCCCATCACATCCCTTGCATATATATTTTTCCCATTGTTAGATATTCATGAAGGTATCCTAATGTCTCCTTAATGTATTTCAACCCTTGTAAGGTAAATCTACCCTCCTTCCTTTCTAGATTCATTCCAATGAGTGGTGATATACCCCAAAGTCTACAACTATGAAATTACTAGCACCAGGTCTAGGCTAGAGGTGTAAAATTCATATGAACCCACAACAAAGTATTCTTCCCCCAATAAAACCAATAAGGATAAACATAGTCCTTTAGATACCACACAATGTTCATCTCCTAACTGAATACTAAATGGTTTAGTTTTGGTGACCTGTACTATAATGGAATTAACCACTCACTTAGAGATAAAATTATGGCTATCCCCACTATCCACAAGTATAAGTAGGTATACTCCCTCAAAATTTACCTCCATCAATAGAGATTTTACATGTTCTACCTTTTCCTCTTCCACTCCACATACTATAGTCCCTAACATTTCTATTTATAACACATTCCTATATGGTCCCACATTCACTTCAAAGCCATCCATTATTATGTCTTTAACTCATTAAGGCATTAAAATTACCAAACCACCAATTTATAGCTTTTTTATGGACTTATATACACTGATCCAAACTTTTTTCTACAAGAATAACATAATCCCTTTGTTCTTATCTCCTAAAATTCTTCTTTAGAAAAATTACTAGTTCCTTTTATCCTTGGTGAATTTATGTACTCTTCTCATTCATATCCCATTACATCACCACTATTATTGAATTTAAATTCCAAATACTCTTACAATGTCGAACCATGTTGTTACTATTTTATGCCTCGATCTGCTTAATAGTTTATTTTATTATCAAATCCATTTCAACTCTCATATACAAGGTTAGCTGTCATTATTTGTTTTGTGTTTCATTTATCAGCACTTTGATTCCTATTTTTAGCTTTAGTCCCCCAATGAATAAACATATGTAACAGTTATCTAAAAAAATCACTCATAATGAAACCCACTCAAAACCATCAATATACATTTCCACTTAACCACTATGTTGAAAATGTATTAGAAAAATAACTAAATCTTCCTCTAACATGCTACCATAATTCCTTAGAAACTCTTATTTTAGTTGTGTCCATGTGATCCTAGTTATTTTTGATTTTATAGAAATAATTCAATACTAGAAAATTCCATCGATACTCAAATTATATAAAGGAAACTTAAACTCCTCACAAGTCAGATGGATTGAAAAATAAATCTTTGATGTATTAATCCATGATACTTGATCTTCTATGGAGGTAATTTAAATCTCTACATTCCTTGTAATTCTGCATAATTTCGCATTTTGTGTTGTTAATTACTCTTACTTATTCCTTTTCTACATTCTTCCATCCACATTCCACTACCACTATTTGAAAACTACCATCACCATCCTCCACTTTATATGAATTTTCATTCTCTTTACCACATCTATAACTCTCTACCTGGTTCCTCACAATTTGGTTAAGCTATAACATAGATGTTGAAACATCCTACAACCATTTCATAATGGATTTCACCACCATTTATAATTTCTATTGATGTTAGAGTCCCAACTTCAAATCAAGAACTAAAGTTTCCATGTCTATAATCATACTCTCTATATGCGTAGACATGCACAACCTCAATAACAAGCAGACTAAAACATAAAACCCCTTACAAAATATCTCTACTATCTAAGGATACCAATCCTCTTAATGAAATAACTAAGTGATAGAGATTACAAATCAAATAGGAAGGGACTATTATCTTATGATGTTAGGAATAATTGAAACAATTACAGTGGACCTTTGAAGTACAGATTCTAATGACACTCTTAGTAGAAAATGACTTATCTCCATGCAAAGGCTAACAAATTCCTTCTAACAGACTACATGAGGGGTCCCCCATCAATTATACCCCCATTCTAATATTCCCTCACTAAGGAAATTATTTAAAAACCATGTAATTACATCACTTCCCCTAGGAAATTAATAATATTTCCATGAATTCCTTTTATTGGAACATATACTTTGATAATTAAATTATATAGGTGGTCTGGAACATCCACCTGGTAGGTCTCCTATTGCATCCCCCTAGTTCCTATCATAAAAATTTTGAATCCCCATATATGTTTTTTAATGAATAGGGAAGATAAAAGTTGAATCTAAGATCCAGAAAATGTATCTTCTCAGGATACTCTAATATTGTGAAGGTATATCATTTGGGGGACCCCACTGTCCACAAAATTATCATCAAAAGAGATGACATTTTTATATAGGAGAAGCTGAAAATGAAGATTGATAGAGACATGGGGAAAGTGAATATAGAAACTACAATAGTCAAGGTGGAGGATTAATTTAAGGAAGAACATGTTTCCTCTAAGGAATTACCAAATAATGTGATCAAGAATCATGTCACGACCCAAAATTTTATTTTCCCAATTATTTTACTTATTTATTTATATTTAGTTTTATCTTTGAGATTCAGGCTGAATATCCATGAAAAAATAAAGTTTTGAACTTTTAGTATAGGGTTCACAATTTTACATATGGTTAGTGATAACCATGAATATGAACCTTCCATAGATATCACGAGTTTCATGTTTTAGTATGCATGGTTTAGGATAAACCATGAAGGTTACCCTTTTGTTGAGTATTCTTAGTTCATTTTTTAATGTGCATGGTTTGTCTGTATTTGTAGCGCATGGTTAGTAGGAGATGGGGTTGGGATACCCTTCCGTGGGAATTTTCTAGAACATAGATTTAAAATGATTACAAGAAACTATGCAGCAACCATGTGGATCCCTTTAGTTTTTAACAGATGGGATTTTAATGATCAACACAAAATTTTCCAAACAGTGTAGCCAAACCATTCAAGTTTCCCAATTTTATTAAAATTTGATTATCTTAATTGACGAATCCTAAAAATAAGACACCATCTTCCCCCTCTTCTCTCAACTAAACCAATATTCCTAAGGGGAGCCCTGGGAACACATACCTTACTCCTCCCAAGGGGTTTTGAGGGCCTTTATTCTTGATTTATTGGTGTTTCTTTCAATATAAGGCTTCATCCTCCTATCATATTCCCAATTTATTACCTTTACTTCTTACTCTTTCCTTGGTATCTTATTTTCTAAACCTTAGGGTAAGGTTTAACCCTAATGTGTTGGGATTATTGATGTTATGTTGCGATGATCATGTCTTGTGTATTGTTCTTCCCATAATTAAGTGTTTTTTCACATCCACACATGGTTAGATGTGGTTGGTATTGTGACTTTTCCTTTTTCATACACACCATTATTTAATGTGTTTTATAAATGTATTATCCCTAATATTAATGTTTCTTTATAGTATTTGACCCATATATAATAGTTTTAAAATAATATCAATTCATAATTTGGTTTTAAGGGAAAATGATGAGTTCTGTGTGTTTGATAAAATTTTAAAAGTAGATTTCACATGGAGTTTTATAGTTTAATTAATGTTTTGAAATTTTGATTCTTCCATGTGTTTGAAATAGGGTTTGACATGTTTTTTATTTATATTTACATTTTTAATGTATTTTTGGTTGGATTCTTCTTACAAAACCTTGTGCCTTTTATGTGGGTCTTGCTAGTGGTGTTTAAGTTTCATGTTTTATTCTTTAAAAATGAAATAGAGATGTTTAGTTTTCCAATGTATTTTAAAATGGTTTTTAAATTATATTTAAAAGGAAAAAACAATGGGTATTTTTTTGGAACTTTAAAGGGGATTTTAAAATAGAAATGATTTAGAATTGGTCTTCCATAAGGAGTTTAAAAAAAAATATAACTAGTTTTCAAATTAAATGTCAAGTTGGAACCTTTAGAATGGTTTTATCAAATGAGATATACCCTAATAGAATACCCACATATTTTTGGGTGATTGTGATGTTGTTGGATTAATTTAGAGGGGTTTCTCATTGGTTGGTGTATGGAGGTGGGATTATTATATGTGATTATGATGTGTTGATTTTACTTGACATTTGATAATTGTTCCTGACCTGTTATCACTATTAATCATTAGGATCCTAGGAATATTATTAAGATTTATATAGAAAATTTATATATAGTCTTGATTAGATGGACTAGATCTCACATGGTATCTAATTCCATGTAGGAGTGCCACTGGTGAGGCTAGGTTAAAGAAGATTATTTGGTTATAGACTTAGGAATACCTTGATAAGGTGAAAAATGGTTCTAGCACATGTTAGTTTAGGGCCACCTCATTCTATGTTTATGAATCTTCCAATATTATCTTTTCTTTATGGTTCCTTGGATACTATACTTGGTTTCATTTTAGTGATATTTTGTTATTATTTTTTATTCTCCCTTAACTTGTTTTATTGCTTTTAAATTTGTGTTAGGATTCCACTTCCTCTATAATATGACTTCTATGGTAACTATTTTATGTTTTTATCTAATTCTTTTTTCTTATAGACTAATTTTATTTATTTTTATTGGTTCTATTTTCAGTGAGGTTTTGAAATGGGTTTTAAAATTTTTTTTGGCACTTATTAAATTTTGACACCCCTAGTTTGAGGTCCATACCTATTTTACACTACTTCATTTATGTTTAGATTGCTTGCGTTAAATTATTGGAGGTGTTTGAAGAAGAAATTAGCTCAGAAGATGGAATCCGGCTATAGGAGCTGATTCACACTATGAATCGTTATTCATGAAATGAATGGTTTCTTTGTATATTCAATGAATGAATGATTTTATAGGTAGTTTTATCGAGATACTATCTAAGGCTGTTCATGATGTGAAATGTTATTCATGGCATGAAATAGTTTACACAATTTTAAAGCTGAGGTGACTTGAATTTTGGTGTATCTGAAATATTGAATATTCATAATGTGAAATCATCTATCAAACTATGAATGATGTCTGTTATAAATAATTTATTAATCTTAGTTCCTTTTCAGCCTCATTTCGTTTTTTCTCATTCCTCTCAAAATCAGGGATCCTCCAAGTTATTTTTGGGTGATATTCAACTTCTGAATTATGTTCTGAACAATTATTCAAGTTTTTGAACTTGGAAAAAAAGTTAAGGTATATTTTATTCCCTTTTAATCTAAACATGTTCTTTATCTCTTGAATGGAACCCTAAAATGGGTTTTTATTGCCTGATCTATGGTATTTGACTTTTTTTATTAAAATTTATTACGATTCATCATAGAAATGTAAGAAGGATTCAAGTTTTTAGATATTGTGTGAAGATTCAATATGTTGATCTTTTTTTGAGTTAGGTGTCTTCTACCTTATTTCACTTTATTTGGAATGAAAAGGCTTTCATTTCTTAAATAAATACCTTCTACTTTAGAATGAAAAACTAATGTTGGAACTCTATTGAGAATTACTTTAACTGGTTGATCTTGAAATAGCTGGTTGTGGTTTATGACCATGATATGTTTGAAAAAAATATTTAATGTTTCCATTAAGAAATGGGGGTTGATATTTAAAACCTAAAAAACAATGAATGTCAAAAGTCTTCATATTTACATTGTATGGGAATTTATTTGTAAGACATTAATTCTCATTGAAATAATGGGGGAAAATTAAGGTATATTATCAAGTGAAATATGGGTGAAGGATGGGTCACTGCTCATGAGTATAGGGGCCATCATTCGATATTCATGTGTGTGGGTGTTTGAGAACTAGAACTATGGACTCCAAGTAGGTTTAAAATATTTTTGGTGACATTTTATAAAATATGCAGATTGGATAAATTTCTTTGATATGCCTTATTTTGTTTTATATGATATATGTAAAACTATTTTAACAAATTTATTATTTTGTATAACTATTTTATATAAATTGTGGGCAAAATCGATTCGTGTTTTAGTAGCATGCGGGGAAATAATCTTGGGGGTTTCTTGAAAGGTATGATTACTCACCCCATGAAAATTCACTTTGGTGAATATATAGGAACATTTTTCCATGATGTAGGAAAATGGAATATTTATTATTTCACTGGATTATATTCTTAATGTATTCTTCATGGATGTTGAAGGTGATGTTTTGGAGTTTGTTGTATTCTAGGAGTTTTGAGTGGTACCCTGGTGATTTTTGTTGTGAGTGGGTTCCCTAGACCTAACTCCTTCATATACTTTGATTTCCATTACATGTATAAATTTTTATATATACTTTTTTTTACCATACCATAATAGTGTTGATACTTTTGTTCCCACTATATTTATGATAATTTACATAGATTACATGTTGTATAAAAAGGTAATAACAGTTCCTAGTATATAATGAGAACTAAGAGATACCATGATATGATTATTAATTATATGTATTATGGTCAGATAAATCATGTTGACATGACATAAATGATGTTTGAATATCAAGTTTTGGGGCTCATAAGCATCTAGATTTCTTCTCATGAAGTTTTCACTTGGTGATCTCAAGTAGATGAGATCACGAGTATTGAAACTCCAATAGGAACACTACATGTTTCGTGTGTCCTCAGTAGTTCCTATATATGAAAATGTGTAATGCTCTCCTGAATTGAGATTATTATAAGTTTATATCATTTGGTTATGTACTTTAATACAATATTAAAACTATAAAATTTATATCGTGGAGACATAGCTTGCATTGGGTGCGCCATTATTGGTACGACATGTATTGAGGGACCATGATATAATTTTTCACTTCTGAAATGAGGTGATATATTGGGCTCAATTGATCAAGATGGTAGTACCTTCACTAAATCCATGGCCATGGTAGACTAGGGTAAGTCTATCTAGTGAGGTTAATGTATAATAAAAAAAGAAAGGATGATGACATAAAGTGTGTGTTTTTATTTATGAGATATCATATGACAAAGAGATTATATTTCATGGTTTGTGTTTATAAGAAAGGTTGTCATTTCTTTTAATTTTACTTATATCCTTAGGGACCTTGATGGTTTTTTAGACTCCACTCCTAGTATGTGAATAATATGTACTACTATTGAGATACGAGACTAGAGGGTTACACACTTAGTGTATTCAAAATTTTGGATCATTTTATTGAATAAGTGACATGGTGGCCCCCAAGGGGTCTGAGAGATGTCTGAGAATAAATGATCACCAAAGAATAATTTAATTCATTATTATGTGATTATAAAATAAATGTATTTGAATTTATTTTCTTAATGAATTTACTAGTATTTAAGTGAATACACTACTGGAAAATTTACCTATACCCACGGTTTGAAACTATGGGTATTGCCCATGAAACCGTGGGTATAGTCTATACCCCGGGTTTCATGAACCGTGGGCTCCCGAGGCATTAGGATTTCCCAATACCCACAGTTTTGTAGAAACCATGGGTATAACTCACTGAAAATTCATATTACTCATAGTTCTGGTAAACTGTGGGTATACATATATACCCATGGTTTACAAAATCATGGGTATACATTTTTAAAGCACAAATTATATACCCACAGTTAAGTAAACCATGGGTATAGATAGTTTTCTTCACAGCAAACATACCTTCGGTTCAACGAACCATGGGTATAAATTGTTTCACAATAGCATATATACCCACGGTTTAAAAACTTTGGGTATAGATGGTTTTCCCAGAAACAACAAATGCTCCCCCCATAGACACCTGGTTTTCCCAGAAATAGTAGCTACGCTCCCCCCATAGACACCCCCCGCTGGACACCCCCACTCCCCTACAACCCCTCCCTCACCCCCTGGACTGACCCTCAGCACACCCCCTCCCCCTTGCACACCCCCACTCCCCCTGTTCAGAACCACCTTGCACCCCCTAAACACCCCCCCTAGACACCCCCTGGACCCCCTAGACACCCCCTAGACACCCCATGGACACCCCCTTGGACACCCCCTTGGAAACCCCCTAGAACCCCTTGGACACCCCCCACTGGACCCCCCACTGGACCCCATGTACACCCCCTCTTCCTAGACACCCCCTCCCCCCCTAGACACCCCCTTCCCCCTGCACCCCCATACCCCCTTCACACTGCCCCCAGCCCCATGGACACCCCCATCTTGGACACCCCCTCCCCCTGCACCCCCACACCACCTGCCCCTTCATCCCCACTACCCCCTACACCCTACCCCCTTCACCCCAAATTCCCCCAACCTTCACCCCCACTACCCCCACTTCCCACACACCCACCTGCACCCCCACACCCCCTGCCCCTCCCTACCCCTACCCCTTCACCCCCACTACCCCTAAACACTGCCTTCCAACCATCACCCCCACTACCCCAACCTTCACTCCCACTACCCCACTACCCCCTGCACCCCACACCCCACACCCCCTACACACTACCCCCATCCCCCTTCACCGCCTAGACACCCCTCCCCCTCCTGGACACCCCTCCCCCTGGACACCCCTCCCCCTAGACACCAGCCCCCCACCCTACACCCCCACACCCCTGCCCCTTCACCCCCACTACCCCCTGGACCCTTCACCCCAACCTTCACCCACCAATTCCCCCCAACTACACCCCTCAATATCCACACCCTCCCACCTACACCCCTACTGCCCCCTACACCCCACACCCCTTTCCCCCCACCCCCTTCACCCCCACTACCCCCCAGTACCCCCACACCCCCTGCACACTGTCCCCAACCCCCTTCACCCCCTTGGACAGTCCCCCCGGGCACACCTCCCCCATTTTACCCCCCTCTTAAACACCACCCCCTTCACCCCCACACACCCTACCACCTTCACCCCCACACCCCTTCCCCCTTCACCCCCACTAGCTGAAAATGTGGTATCCAGTGTTGGTAGATCCTCATGTGTTTTAGTTTTAAAAAAGTGGTGTTTGTTTTTAAATTAGTTTTAGAGAAATTTTAAAATAAAAATTTCATGTAAGGGCCTAAGTTTTGAATTTTGAAATGATATCCATTTGGTTTTGGATGAAATAAGGCTCAATTTTAATGGTTCCTTGGTTTTCAAAATGTGTATTTTATAAAACTTTGACTGTCTTAGTAAAGAATTTATTATTTGTCCCTTATGAAGGGAAAAAATGGTGGGATTTTAGGGATATGACCACATAAGGGTCTATGTCTCATGTTGTTTGATGTGAGCCCCTCCCTCAGAAAGATCTAGTGTAAAAGTAAATTATTCTTCATTGGAGTTTTTTCAAGGTGTTATTTATTTTTATTCCCTACCAATGAATTTGGTTGATACTTTGATCACTCTGGGTAATTTTCTTTTGGAATCTCCCATGAGCTCCAGTTTGTGAATCACCAATTAGGAACGATTTCTCCAAAAAATAAATAATTAAAATAAGGTTACGACAGTAATCCCAAATTTCCTTCAGGAATGGGACCACTATTTCAACCCGTTTGAGGTTATGAATTCCAAGGCATAGGTTTGGGCTAAATTTTTTAGGCTTAATTGAATTTTATGGGGCCATAAAAGTTTTCATAACATTGCTTCAACCATGAGTGTTCCCATCAAAATAGATCAAACCACTGTAGAAGTTAAGTCTAGATTCTTTGCTCAAGTGTTGATTGAAGTGGATCCAAGATCCCCTTTTATGGATGGAGAGAGTTGTTTTAACTGCCCTAGATGATGAATTCTCCTTAAAAATAGTCTATGAGAAGGTTATACTCTTCTGCACTCCCTGCCAGTCTATTGGTCACATGAAATACCATTGCTGAAGAGATCTATCATTCTCTTTCTACTCAAATAAATGTCAAGATTTTTCACATTACCTCAAGAGGAAAAATAAAGTTGTACCACTACAATATGTTGCGGATATTGAAAATATTACTATTGAAGGTAAGAATGGATATGCCCAAGAGCTTAAAACTAAAATGAGTGAGAAATCAAAAATAGTGGAAGCTTCTCAGCTAAGAGGTATTGATGATGGTCTAAAGGAACTAACGTTGGCTCAGGATAGTTAAAATATGGATAAGGATTATTGAAATGATGATAGTTTCACTAAGTGGACTGGACCTTCAATGAAAGCAGAGAGACTGGGCAATAGAATTGTTATTGAGGTTGGAAATAAGGTGCATCCAATTGGTGTGAACCTTTCTAAAATAAGAAAATACTATCAAAACTTGGGCTCAAGTGGTGGATTTTTAAGTAGTAATGGATACTATGGAGGTGTAGGGAGAATATGAATTACACCCATGTTGGATACAACTTTCATTTTAAGGATTGACACTTGTTCTATCTACATAGCCTTAATGTGATTAAAGAGAGTATTTATCATTTTATCTTAGTGAGGTTTGGTAGTCACCAGAGCTCTGACTGGTCTTCTAGCTTGTGAGGTGTAGTGATCATAGTCCCAATGAAGGAAGTCATGTTGTTCAAATGAGGGAAGTCACGTTGTTCAAATAGGGTAAGTGGGTCATATCATGATTTATTGATATCACCACTAGCCTCTAACTGAATATGATTCACATGACCACCTATATCAACCCTGAGTTCCAATATAAGGACTAGATGTATAGCTAGAGGAGGGATGTGGTCCCCTCTAAAATTGTCTCACTCTACGCACTACTCGATACAGATCTTAGTAGCGAGTATATTAGGAACGATTTCTCCCACCAACAATTAATTGAAACCATGGAAAATTTAAAAAAAAATCGGCATGACCCATCCATATGTCAGATGTCCAAGTAGAAGGAAAAGAAAATAACCATAAGCAATATAGTAAAAATAGATAAAAATAAAACACACTATTAATCCCTTAACTACCCCGATCTCCCTTCCCTGCAAAGAAAACCGCGTAGCCGCCTCCAGTGCTCTTCTATCCCCCTTCATAGAATATAATTACCCCCATCCGTAGAAAGTGATAAATGGCCTAAGTGGCCGATGCGATAAAAAAAATAAAATAAAAACTAAACTACAACATACTTGTCTCCTATTATTAAACAAGTCACCGCCCAATATATAAGAACCACAACACCCCATGGGTTCATGTTCCTGTAAGCAAGGGGGAATAAAAATATAATGAGAATGGTTTCACCTAATTGTATTAATAAAATATGGAATAGAAATATGATGAGAAATGGAAAATAATATCAATGAAATAAAATTTTAAGAGTGTCAAATTCTGAAAATGGAGTCTCTATAATTAATAATTCTAATGGAAATGAAACCCAAAGATACTAAAGCTTTTTCTTAGATCTTTGAATATAATGATTATATTTATAGGAATTATTAAAGCTTAGGATTTAAGAAGATAAACTATGTGAGCCTATTTATAATGAAATAGAATCTTGATTAATATTCAAGAATAATGAAAGTGAAATAATATTGATGATCAAGTAAAAGGAAGAGAGGAGAAGGTATGAGTGACATGAAATATGAAAAGGGTATCAATATTTTTGGATGGTTTGACAAAAAATAACATTCTTTTGGTCCCATAGGCTAGGAAGGAACTAATAATTCAGTCAATGATAAATCTTTAAAACAACACATCCAAAAAAATTAAAGGGAGATTAAAACTGGGAAAACAATATCAGTAAGTATATTGGTTGTAATTATTGTTGAATGACAAATCTATGAAAATTATCCAATTTTATAGAAAGGATAAATGCTACCAAATAATAATATTTAGTAGACTTTTATTCTATGTTATAACCCCCTAAAAATGATTATAACTAACTTTAAAATAAAAAAACACTTTCCATCAAAAATATATCTTCTTAAAATAAATCCATACCAACATAAACTATAATGAATCATTCCCTAGTAAATGAAGATAATTTTTATGCTTCTATATGAAAAAAAATCCTCAATCATCTATGTGGTAATGTAATATATATACTCTAAATGAAACTAAATGAAATACCATAAGTGAAGAGAAATAAAGTGGAAATGGTTTTCTTGTATAGTTCTAATCATAAATGGAGAGGGAGATACCTTTTATAGTTACCATGTGTACTTTTTACATGAAGAGGAAAATATATTACATATGAAAATGATGGACTATTTATCATAATAAAATTCATTGGGTGACTTACCTACTCTTTTTGGGAGGTGAGTGTTTTCAATGCTTATACCAAATAATGGTAGTGACAACACATTAAGAATTTAGTAAAAATATTGTAGTTGTAGTAATGACATGTTTGGAAGAGATATATAATGATAATAAAAAATTTGAAACATATATTGAAACACATCTTGGTGATATAATGATTTTGTTACAAAATAGTAAAGGTAAACATGTTGTTAAGAGTGTTTTTGTTTCACTTCACTATGTTATTGGAAAAGTAATTTAATGCATGGGATGGCTAAAAAATTCAATTTTGTCAAAATATCAAATTTTAGTGAAATTATAATAGAATAGTCTTTCATGTGTGGTGAACATAAAAATAGAGATTCAAGGTACCTTTGATTTTTCTAACAATAAAAATTATGGGAACTGATATAGACACATGAAAGTTGTTAACATAGACTCTCATGAATCTGTATCAACCCACAATATATAGTCCAAACCTGGACGTCTATATAGCTTCTTACTCATAATTATCTAGTAGTGGCCATGAAAAATACCTCATTTCACATTGCATTTGCATCAACTAAAAAATAAAACCCTTTGGGCCAAACACATGTATGTATAATATATGATAAATTTAAAATGAACACTACCTTCTTGATATAATTAATCAAGATTGAATGATAGTTAGTATGGTAAGTATGGCATCAGATCCTTTTTTTCATCCCCCAAGTCATTCTGAGTTGAAATGAATATGCTTCATCTTATCCATCAATACAAAGAAACATGGAAGAGGCATATTTATACAGATTTAGTTCATATAAATAAGAATATAAAAATACAATTAATAATGTAAGGTAATTAGGAAAATTTTGGCTCTATGTAATGTTTGAAAATTCATTGAAAAATTATATAATAGTCAAAACATATAGATATATTATAAAATAAAAAATGGTGAATAGAGAGTAGAATTGAAGATCGATGTATGAAAAACATCTCATAATTAAACCTAAAACTAAATAAAAATATCATGATCACCTATGATACACATTTTTACCATAGATACTTTCATATTGTGGAATTTAACCCACTGTAATCCATTCACACTCGGTTGCACAAAAAGAAAAAACAACCTAGAACAACTAAGAAAAGATCATAATAAAACGCCACAAATACTATAGATGACATAACCAATTAAGAAGGGGCATGATTATGCATATCAAAATAATGATTTACTAAAATTATTTTTATATATTTTTAATGAAAACTGTGTAATAAGAAATAAAAATTTTATTTATATTTTTTATAATAGAATAGAAATGACAAATATGCATTTCATAAAGAATAACAGAGTTTCAAAAAAACAAGCATATTTACTACACCATAATTACTAAAAAAAATAAGTTATAAAAATGAAAATGAAAATTATATACATCAAATATATTTAATAACAATAATTAGAAATCAGTAATAAAGTAAAAGATAAAATTTTATTATATATATTGAAGATAGTGAAAGTATTAGTACATGAAATACTAAAGGTTGATGAAACTGCTTTAAAAATTTTATGGAACTACAACTACCAATTTAATTTGTCAATAAAATAATGAAATTGATAATAAATCTATAAGATGTAATATCAATGTGAATAATTTATAGAAAAAAACATTTTTATCCAAGTAGGGGGTGTATCACGGGAAAAATAATCAGCAAGAAATTTAATAATGGTATATTGAAGATTTATGTTATTTTATAAAAATACACAAGAAAGTTCATAACATAAAATTATATATTGATTTTATTTTATACAAAAAATAAAAAATTATTCATACTGCTTCATTTTAGAAAAGTTTTATTCACATATTTCATCTTCATACGCTTTCAATTATTAAAGCATACTATTATATACTTTAAATTCTAGATTGACGTTATTAATAAATTCCCATGTATAAAAAAAAACTAAATACTATTAAAATGTAAGATACATTGAGATTGTATTAAAATTTAGTTTTAAAAACAATAATGTATAAATATAAACTGTATACTTTTCTATAGTGACAAAATAAAATGCATAATCTTCTGTACAATATATCAATAAGAAGTTTCAAAATAATTACAGAGAAAAAATTTCTATAGTCATGAAATAGAACCATATGCCAAGATTTAACTATCTTGTAGTAGTTATCACTTTTTATAAAGCTTGAAATATGTTATAGAAAAGAAAGATCTATTAAAAATGAAAAGAGCACCAATTGTAGACTGTTAATTTTTTGTGAGAATTGAAAACTGCATAAAGATAGTTGTTACCTCTAAACATCTAGGGATTTCAAGTCTCATCTAATTGTTGATATTAAATATCAGTGTAGTAGAATATGTAGTCACAATTAATGTTTATGTCATATTAATAGGTTGGGAAGGTGATAGTGGTGTTCACCTGAAATTGAATACCACAAATATACAAATATATGAACAATTATTAAATATTTTATAAATATAAGTTTTTTGTACAGTAGAACTAAATCTAAAAGATATAAATAATGAATTATATGATAATTGTTTAAAAATAATGTATACATGCTGATTGTATATAATAAATCACATAAATTTAGATATTTCCATAAATGTAATGCCAAAATTGAACATCAATTTCATCCCATACAGAACAATTACAGAATCTATAAGAAATTATTCGGAAATGATCCATTTCAATTTGGAATAGGAAAACAACCTATTTACCAATAAAGGATAATACCTTAAAAAATCTCTTCTCTTTATGGTTGGGAGGAGGAGGAGGCATAGGCTTCTGCGGAGGAGGAGGCGACAACTAGGAAGCGGAGGTGGAGGTGGTCATGGCCGGGAGGAGGCGGAGGCGGCCATAGAGGCGGAGGCAGAGGAAAAGGCAAGGGCTGGGAGGCAGAGGCAGTGATGAGGGATAGGAGGTGGAGGCAAGGACTGGGAGGCGGAGGGGAGGACTAGCAGGCAGAGGCAGAGGCGGCCATGGAGTCAAGAAAGTGGAGGGAGGGAGGCGGGGCCGGGAGGCAGAGGCGAGGGTAAGAGATTGAGGTCCGGGAGGGGAGGAGAGTTCGGGGAGGCCAAGGCATGGGGAAACGAGATAAGGAAATGAAAAATTGGGTGGTGGATCCTAATAAAAGTCTCAATTCAGTTTTAGTATACCCATAGTTCAAACAAAATCGTGGGAATATGTCAAAAAATACTATCTATACCCACGGTTTAAAAAACTGTGGGTATAGATGCATGGGGAAAAACCTATTTTCCAATAGTGATACATGAGAAAAATATTTAATGAAAATATATTATTTTAATATTCAAGGTTCATATAATATTTACGCTAATTATGAGCTGAGTTAATGACTCACTTTTATCACATAATATATTTATTATATTACAAGGAAGTGATAAAAATTTAAATGATATTTATGATGCATTTATTTGAACATAACATGTTATTTATTACTAATTTAATGGGAAGTACTTATAAAGGGATTAGGGAGCCCTTTCTGGGTATTTAATATCCACTATATAATCTAGATGGATCTATTTTCTAAGTAATTATTCATACAATCTAATTTGAGAGCTCATCTATCCTCCCCACCACATCCTAGAGAGATAAGAGCTCATTCCAAGAAATTGATCCATGATCTCCTTCTTAGATCAATGGAACAACATATCTATGATAATTGGGATGTTGAATAATTCATCAGATATATACTCTAGGACCCCGATATCAATGATTGGTGTTCCCATAGACTTTAAAATCATGAGTGGATGATATAGAGGGATTTGACAATGGTTCTTTCAAGAAAAGGTCACCAATGATGAGTGGTTGTCAAACATGATTTCTAATCGAATGAGGTAACTGTTTATTTTAAATTTTATTCCTAAATCAATTGATGTGAGATCCTTAGCCTTTTACCAGGGCTCTAATTTCCAAATTCATCTTTTTTACATTGATCTGGTGATGAAAAATTTTAAATCCCTAAAAAATTTATTTCCTTTGCGCGCCCTGGTATGAACAACTAGTATCAGAGTGATCATGTAATGCTTTAAGGTAAGGAAAAATTAAATTTCCATTAAATTTGTGTATAGGGGATCACAAAAGTCTCATCATACTAAATTAGGATTCAATTTGATCATAGATGACCAAGGTGTGTCCATCTAACGTTTTAAATCAGATTGAAACCGAATTTTCAGTTTTAAAAATTTGAAGAACACACACACACACACATATAACTATTTTTATTTTACTAAGATTCTGATGGCTAGTGGAAGTTTATGGTGAAAAACAAAATTCTTTCTAGAACTATGGTGGACAGAATATGTTATTCTAGATGGTCCATATTTCCACAAATGTGTAGAAAATTTTAAAAGGATAATATTAAAATTTTGAAAAAAACCAAATGAAATTTATAGGGTGGGGTGTTTGGTAGGTCAAGTGACAAAAAAAATATATAAAATTTTGGTGTGTGTGGGGGATGGGGTGGAGAGCTACTCAGGGTAAAAACACTATTTATGGGGGTGACTTCTGTCACCCCTTTAAATAGTTAAGCTACCCCATTTGTGGGGTGAAAACTACTGAATAACCATTCATAAGAATGGGTTATATATATAATAGAGGTAGCACAACATCACTACCTACCCTATTCCCCATGAAATGTACTAGGGAGCTACATCCAACCAGTCTAATCACCAGGTCGTATTTTACTAACCCGGACTGGGTTGGTCCCTGACCAACTCACCCAACCCCTTTCGAGACTCTCCAGGGCCCTAAAATTATAAAAAAATTTAAAAAATAAGATTTTTTTGGAGCATGTAAAAAAATTATACATATCTTGTGATTAATAGTTCATAAATTAAAATTTTAAAATATTAATTTAATTAATTTAAAATGTCATCAAGATATATTTATTTAATATTTAATTTTATTATTCCTTTATTTTACCTGTGGACTTATTTTGAGCATTAAATGATGAATGCATGTTTGTATTTTAATTAATTTAATCAATTATTATAATTACATGTGATGTACGTAATAATCAATTTATTATTGATGGTCTACACATTGCCTTTCCCACTAAATAAGTTTAAGGTTTTGCACATCCATCAGAATAATTCTACTTATAATTTTCAATTTTCTAGGTGTTTATGTATTATGTAGATGATTTTATAAAATTTAGACCATGCTAATATGATATAGTATTCTAAAATATATGTGGATACATTGGACTAGGGTATGATACGTGATTTGATTCATACATGAATCAAGATTATAATTCTGTGTCATGGTTGATCCATTAATGTTTGATGGATCAAAAAATATCAAATTATCAAGACAAGATGGATAGTTTGTTTAATTTATGAATGTTTTATTATTATTTTTTGGATATTCATGTTTTCATGATCACATAAAATAATAAACTAAAATATAGAAATTAGAAATAAATAAAGACGCAAAGAATGTTTTCTATTTAATGCATTTTTAATGGGATTGAAGTCACATAATATGTACATATCAAATAGAAAATGAATTCATTATTCAATTAATAATGAAAACCCACAATGAAATATTAAATTTTAATTTCTTCCATCACTTACATTTAAAAAAAATCGAGTGTACAGAGTGATCATCATTCCTAGTTGAGGGTGCCTCATACTACTGGGGAGTTATTATGAGAGTGATGGGTTGAGTTAACTAAATTTTTCCACAAGGAAGTATCCATAACAATATTTTTTCTACTTTAAAGGTGAATTTTTGAGTATATCAATGTTATGATTCCTAGAATCTAAGAATTCACCCAACAGTTCAAGGAGATGCGAGTCAATGCATTTGACCAGTTTTGTACCTATCTTGAATCTCTTCTAGTAGTGGTGTATCCATAGTTTGGACAATGATGATTGGTTTCAAGGATCCTTAATACTAGAATACTCAATTTATAGAGTATTCCGAATCTAGTTGTGAAGGGAACTAGGGTTCAATAAAATAGTGGGAAGCATTTGTTGACTTAATCAGTAATGTCTAATGAGTAATCAAGACGAAGTACTAAAAACTAAGTTTATTTGTTTTAGATAATTAGAAATAACCACCACCAGTTCATTATCACTATGATCAATTATGGATAAAGAGAATATCCCAACCAACCATTACTTTCAAGAGTGGTACATAAACTTATGAATAGTAATTCACTAAGAGAGGAAGATTTATGCACTGGAGTCCCAACTTCCCGTCGAGCCTCATCAGGGAGCAAGAAAGGTGGATAAAGATAAATATAAGAAGCATGTAGATGGTGCACTAGATTTATGATGTATTTCATTGTCATTGATGTATATTTAACTACATAAAATGGATAAGGATGAAGATTCCTATAAGATGCTATCTCATATCCAATAGTTATATTAGGATATATTAAGAAAAAAAGATAATATATATCAAGTGCACTATATAGGTGCAATATAGTATAAGGGAATCAAGAAGGACCTAATGTACTCATAATGATTGGTTACATCAAGATACTTGAATCCATTGGGTTAAAATTGAACCAAGAACTTGAAAATAATCTTATAATTTCCTCATTACTATTGGAATACTAATTTTATTCCAACATATCCCATGTAATTTCGGTTTTGATGATCACAAATACAATTCATATTTTATTTATATTTTTTATCTTAAGAGTGTTCATAATTTTTTATAATTATGTTATCTTATTCTATTGAAATATGCATGTTCTAGAAATATGATGAAAATTTTCCTTAGTATGGAGAATTTTTTTCATGATGCATTTGGATATGTGGAGAAATAACTACATCATGAAATCAGCTACATCAATCTACTACGTGAAGAAAACACCTATATAAAAATGCTACATTATAAAAGAATCTATATAGAAATCACCTGTGTAGATGAATCACATAAGTGAGAAATCAACTATGTATATAAAATGACTATGTGAATTGGTTTCATGGAGTAATTATTTACATGATTTGGATATGTGGTGAACATGACTATGTGGTTCCAAGTGGATACATAATTCATTCAACTATGTCGAATTTGGCTACATAATCAAGAAGCCTATATAAACAAAATTGGCTATGTGATGAAGGCATAAACAATTATGCTATGTAGATAAATCAGCTATGTGAACATCATAAGTGTGGATCAATTTGGAAACATGAATTAAAATATATAGAATTCAGATACATCGTGATCTATTATCAACTACACCATTCTGCAACCAGCTATTTATTACCATTGTTGTAATTTTAGTTGGACTTAATATTTTATTTCATTTATTAAATGTCAGATTACCTATTTATGGTAAAAATGATTATAAGAAGTTTCAAGTTCCAAGAAAAGAATATTGTACAAGGAATATTTAATAGTAATCATTGTTTTTGAGTTATTTCCAAGAAAATGACATGTTGAATTGAATTAAAAATCTCATATTTTATAGATTTGATGCTGAGAAATTAAAATTATTTTTTCATGCATATTTAGGTGTTTGGTAAAGAAAACAATATAAATAATAAGAGAATCACTTTCACTATCAACTTGGAACTTACTCTCGAAGCTCTTTGTGTATTGTTCTATTTTATTCAAAAAGAAAAAGAAGCTTCAAGATCTATAGTTTCTCTATCAAGATCATATATGTTGTTCTTTATATAACTCTCCTTGAGATTTATTTTATTATTATCATATCTACTAGATATTTATACTCTTTATTTAGTTTTATCTTACAACTTGGATCATCATATGTAAACTCTCTTTTTATTCTCTCTTTTTTTATAAAGGTTCCTATGAAAAAGAACCTTGAAAGATAGTTTTTTTTAAGACTTGATGGAGATTAGATAAAATGTATTAGTATTCTACCAAGTGTTTAATACTTTCAATTAGTTATGTAGACCCTGGAAAAAGGACTCGTAGTCCCAAAAAAATAGACTAGTCAAGTGAAATTACCAAGATCTTAGAATTGAGCAATAATATAATGGGTTGGTCCCCAAACCACTATAAATATCTATGTTTAATCTATTTAATTTTTTTCTTTTATTTCTTATGAATGCTTGTGTTATGTATTTATTGGAATTTAATCATATATTAAATAGGGTGGTTTTCTAAGAAAATAAAATTTGAAAAACTCAATTCACCCCACTCTCGAGTCTTAGTGAAGTCAGTCCTCGACTAACAATTGTTATTAAAGCAAGCGACTTTTGGGTTCATAGATTTCAAAGGTTAAAGTCTTATAATCTTAATTATTATGAATTCAATGAATGAAAATAGATAAATTATGTCCATAGAATGATATCCTTACTTTAATGGCAGGAATTAAAGATATTGAAAGACACAAATGGTTATTTATTTTAAGAAAAGTATTTTTAAGTTTTATCTTAAAGTCATAAAGCCTTATAAAATTCGAAAGACACAAACTAAAACATGGGATATTGACATTGAAGACAGATATGATCCAGAATCCAAAGCTATGAATTCTATAAGATATAGACTAGTTGGAAGACACAAATGATAATTTATTTCAAGAAAATTATTTTGAAGGTTTATCTTAAAGTCATAAAGCCTTATAAATTTCAAAAGACACAAACTGAAACCTGAGATATTGACATTGAAGCTAGATATGATCCAAAATCCAAAGCTATGAATTCTATAATATATGGACTAAGTCCTAATGAGTTCAACCATTTTTTACAATTTGAAATAGCTCATGAAATGTTGAATACTATATTAGTGGATTATGAAGGAATAGAAAATGTGAGAGCACACATATTTAATATTACTAGGATTAAGTTCTATGATTTTATAATGATAGAAGGAGAAAGAATCAACCAACTAAATGGAAGGATTACTAAGGTTTGAAATAATTTTGATGCTTTCGGAACACTCATTCCTAAAATATATCAATCTTTAAAAATCCTCATAATTCTACCACTTATATGGAGTGGAATCTTTGATGCTATTAAGAAATATACAAAGGTCAAAATTTTTAAAATAAAATAAATTATTAGAACTATTATGATGTATGAGGCTGAGATTAAGGATAAAGTTAAAGATTATTGTTTGGTTAAGAAGGATAATGTTGCTTTTAAATTATTAACTTCAAAATATTATAAGAAAATAAAAGAGATACAATTGGATGAGTCATATGATAAAGATACCATGAGTGGTTCTTCTTTAGACATTGAAATTTCACATTTTTCAAGAAAATTAAATATGTTCTATAATAAGATAAGTTTATTCAATAAAACCTTAAATAAGTAGAAGAATAATTAGTTAAACTCTAAATTAGTTAGATTCTACAAGTGAAATAAGCTTAGGAACATTAATCCAGACTTCCCTCAATTACAAGACTACCAAAAATATAAGAAAACGTATTTCAAAAAGGTTTCATATAAAAATAATTCCAAAAAATCCATAAAAACAACATGAAGTGATTCTTAAGACTCTATTTATGATACATATTTAAATTTAGAAGATAAAATTTCTAATCAAAAGGATAATATGTGATTTATAGAACATTCAGATGAGGTACACTCTTATTATTCATCTGAGCACGAATTTGGATCTGAAAATGAAAACTTATCCAATTAGGAATTAAATGAGTATTTTATAATGTTGGAAAACGTTTTAAAGCTTGAATAATTAATACAATTACCTCAAAAAATCATATGATGATGTTTTAATTGAAATAGATGACTCCAATAAGCAAATTTTAAATTTTAAAACCAAGATGGAATATTCTAATATTTCTTATGCTGATCATGATAATGAGATTAAAATTTTGAAAAAAATTCCAAGAATTTAAATATGTAGAAATTTTCTTTACAAATTGTGAAAATTAATTGAATTAAATTCTATTCAACAATAAAGTTTAGAATTTTTTTTCAATAAGAAGTTGAGGTGAGAAGCCAAATATTTATAAAAACTATTTTATGCCTAGTTTGAAGAAAAAATCTATATAATGTTACTTGTTTTTATTATAGAGAAATAGGTAACTATTATAATAATTTTAGTTTGAGATACCCACACTTTTTTGGAGTCAAATATTATATTCTTTCAAAAATGTATTCAAAATTTATTGATGGATTTTCTCAACATCATAAACAAATTTTGGTTCTCAAATCTTTAGTTGCTAACATTGTTGAATCCAAGAAAACACGAGTACTATAATAATTTCTTGTTTGATTGTTCTTTATATGGAATGATATATAAGATAACGAATCATAAATTCTTTATATATAGTGGGTGATCAAGAAAAATGAGTAAATATTTCTCCAATTTTCACCCCTTATCAAAAAATTGATGGAGGCTATGTCCCTCTTAGTGACAATGAAAAAGGGAAGATTATAGGGTTTGGATCACTTGGTAGTCCAAACTCAATCCTAATAAACAAAAAAAATTTATATGGAAGGATTTAAGAACAATCTTATTTATATTTGACAACTTTGTGATGAAGGATATTTTTTATATTTTTCTAGAAATGATTTTTTTTCAACGAAAAAATTATTAAGTTTATGGAGACAAAGAATGGAGAATGTCTATACTCTAGATGTTAATTATTTTAGTAGATAAAAAGTGAAATTATCAAATACTAAAAAATATTAATCTTGTATTTGGAATATAATACTAGGAAATTATAATGACTATTATTTGAGAAAATGTCTGAAAGGAATTTAGTTTTATATTTAACTCTACTAAAATTAAGAAAAAACTATGTGATGAATTCCAAATAATCAAGAAACAAAAGACACCAATTAAAGAGGTTTATACTTCTATAACTGTATAAATTATTCATGGGGATTTTTTAGACCATATATAACTACAAGTAAAAGAAGAAAATATTTTGTTTTTGTATTAGTTGATGATTTTTCTATATTTACTTGGGTTTTATTTTTAATTATTATGAATAAAGACTGATCAGTTTTTATATATTTTTATAAAATGGTTTTAAGAGATAAATATTTCAAAATTATTTATTTTAGAAGTGGCCACTTATGAGAATTTGAAAACCATGAGTTCAATTCATATTGTTCAAAACATGGAATCAAACATACATTTTCTTCTCTCAGGACACATAAACAGAATGATATTATTGAAATGATGAATAAGACATTGTAAGTACTTTATAAAACAATTTTACATGAATATAACTTGAATAATAATTTTTCGCTTGAATATGTAAATAAAAAGTATTATGTCATAAATAGAGTTATAAATAGGCATATTTTGATGAAAAAACCCTATGAAATATGGAATAATATAAATAAAAAAGTTGGATACTTTAAATTTTTTGGATGTAAGATTTATATTCTAAACACCAAGGATAATATTGGTAAATTTGAACCAAATGATGAAGAAGGAATATTTCTTTTATATTCTACTACTTCCTATTCATATTGACTTTTCAACAAAATGTGAAAAATTGTTGAAGAATCAACTCATGTGAAATTTGATTAAAGTAATCCCTTTGATCAAAAAATGAATCAATTTGATGAGCTAACTAATTAATTTGAAGACATGAGACCTGAACATCTCTTTAAAAAAAGGATGATGAGTTGGAAACTAATTTTTTGGAACCAAATCCTGAATGGATAGACACCAGTGAACCCAAAAGTGTGATACCTAGATAGTATAAAAAGATTAAAAATCATCCCTTAGAAACATTTATTGGATGTTTAGATGAAATTATTATAAATATAAGGTGTTTAGTAAATGTTATATAATTGACTAAATATTAATACTATAGATGAATCTTTAGTGTATTTGTGTTAGGTTTTAGACATGCTAGAAGAATTAAACCATTTCAATAGGAATATGGTATGCAAATTAGTTGATAGATCTTCTGACTATCCTATTATACAAAAAAAAATGGATTTTTAGGAATAAAAATAATTTTGTTGTTGTGATTAATAGTAATAAGTCTAGAACAGTTTCTAAAGGTTATAACTAAGAAGGTATAGATTATGTAGATACCTTTTAACCTGTGGCTAGATAAATATCCATTAGGATTCTTTTAGACTATGAATTACATATGAATTTCGAAATATAATTGATGGATGAAAGGTTTTATTTTTTAAATGGTTTTCTTATGGAGGATGTTTCTATTTAACAACCTCATAGTTTTAAAAATACTCATTTTCCAAATTCATTTTTAAAAATTATTAAATCTATTTGTAGCCTTAATAAAGAACACAGAGCTTGTTATGAACATTTATGTTCTTTTATTTTATCTAATGTATTTTCAGTGGGAGTGGTATACCCTAATATTTTTAATAAAAACTCATATTTAAATATTTTTTTTATTTTAGATATATATTGATGATGTGATCTTTGGTTCTAAAAAGAAATAATTGTGTAATGAATCTTCAAAACTCAGTTAAAATGAATTTGAAATAATCATTATGGGTGAGTTAAATTAATTTTTTGGTTTTCATATTTTTCAAAAAAGTTATTTGGAATTTGATAAATTAAATAAAATATATACTATAATTAATTAAAAGGTTTGGACTTAGAATTGGTAAAGTACATACAACTCTTATGAGTTATAATGGGAAACTTGATTTGGATGAAGATGGGAAAGCATTTTAAAATAACATATATAGAGGAATAATTAAGATTATACTATATTTGTTTTCTTTTAGACTAAAAAATATGTTTTTAGTATAATTATATGTTATATTATAATAATATTAAAATGAATATCAATGAAAATATTCAAAAGTAATTTTAATGTATTTAAAAGGAATAAATTCCCTTCACTTAATTTTTCAAAAAACTTATGATTTTAATTTGACTTCATACTCAGATGTTATATTTTTTGGTTATAGACTAGATAGTAAGAGTAATTAAGGACCCTGTTATTTTCTATGTGAATACCTAGTATCCTAGTTTAGTAAGAAACAACACTTAGTTGCATTATCTAATACTGAAGAAAAATATATAGTTGTTGGTAGATGTTTTTCACAAGTATTTTGGATTAAACACACCTTAATGGATTTTAGATTTAATTTCAATAAATTCTTAATAAAATGTGATATCAATAGTTCTATAAAAATTCTATAGAATCCAATAAATCATTCTAGAATGAATCATATAGACCCGAAGCATCATTTCATGAGGGATCATGCTAAAAAGGTGATATTAATCTTGAGTTTACGTATAATGAGAACCAGTCAACACACATTTTTACTAACACCCTTGTGAATGTTTTTATTTTATCAAAAATAAAATTATGAATATTTTAATTTAAATGAGATTAGTTTATCTTATTTCATTTAAGTTTAATTTATATATTATTTTATTAATGTTTTATTTTAATGAATTATAAAAAGTTAAGTAAAATTATTTTGTTTTAGGTTATTTGAAAAATTCCTTCTACCATTATTTACATATAAGAAATTCCATTATTTATTTATTTATTTATTTATTATAAGTCCAAATCTACCTAAATTCTATATTGAGTACCTAATCCTTTTGAAAATAAGGTCTGTAACCTAAATTCTAATAATCCATCAACCATTTCTCTCTCCACCTGTGTTTCTTCTCTCTAAATCCAAACCATGAAAGTATTATTCTCTTAATCTTATAGGATCCAAAGAGTATATAATTATAATACAATAGGGGTAGGGGAGGTGGTTGAATTGTAGTTTATAAAAAGATATTAATTTACTTATCCTATTAAAATATGATATTAGATGAAATTTATATCTTATTAGGAAATGATTTAATAAAAACATTATACCGACACTTTATATATTCGGAGTTAAGAAAATTTTGTAACATAAGAGAACTTTCCTTAAGAAACACATAATAGAATAAATAAACTCATAAAAAAAGTTTTAAAAACTATTATAAATAAATAAATAATGAATTAAAATATTTATAAAATATTTCCAAACTTTGTCCATAAGTGTAAAGGAAGTAAAAAATCTTGGCTTTGGGTATCCATGGTTTTTACCTAACCATATGTTCTATGTTTTTTATAAAAAGAAATACCTCGATTCTATGATCAAATGAAACTATATATTTTTATCCCATAAATCCCTCGATTATCAAGATCATAAAAACCTATATCTTTCTATACCTATAATCCCTCAATCATCAAGATTATATAGATAATTAAATCAATGAAATTATTAATGAGTTTAAAAAATATCCTCTCTTAGATTCCTTAAGAAAAGTTCTCTTAAAAATATTATAGTGAAGCACTCTAAAATTAATAAGATGTCAGACACTCTTCAAAACAAATTTAGAGAGTCTTGTTTATAAAAGGTAAATCTCCCTCCTCATAGAATATAACTTCAATTTATAGGAAAATTCAAAATGGTCATATTAAAAAATATTGGAGGTGGTTTCAACAGTCTTAGAAAAACTTCTCCTTTACTTGAAAGGATTCACATCATCATGTTTATCTGATACTTATAGGTTTCTACACCATTATAGTGTATCTATATTCCATCAAGAGGGAATAGATATTTTTCATTCAGTGAAATGAAATTATTTCATTTGATGGATTTAATAGATGATCTTCTAGAAAGAATCACTACCTCCTTCTGACGAAGTGCATCTGATACTATTGATATAAAATTTTCTGAGATACTTCATTATAATTTTGACTTCTGGACCTTTGTAAATATTCATCCTATGAAATAATTAATCATCCATATGATGTATCAAAACATGTACGTTTGATTACAATTTTTTTTCCATTTGATAAAAGTACTTCTTTTTCTCAAAAAATAGTTTTCTATAAAAATATAATTATAACTAGAAAATTATAAAAGTTAGAAAAAATATAAACTTTTAAGGAAATGCACTGTAATTTTAAAAATAAGATTAAAAAGTGTCAAAAGAAACTCATTTGACTCAACATATCACTATATTGATTCTCTATTTACTTTTAACTAACCTTAAACCATGGGAAAGTCCAACCATGAAGACGATGGAAGCTCATGTTCTTCCAAGAAAGTGAAATCAGGTGATGCTCTATGAAGGATACTGGGTGCAATATCCACAGATATTGCTTTTTTGAAGAGTACCAAGATAATTATGAAGAAAATATTTCATTTTCAAGTTTGGAATTTCATTTTTGTTGAGAAAAATCCATCTTTATTATTTTAGGAATAAGTGAACGAGTTCATGAGGAATGCTGATTTCCTGCTTAGTGAAACAATGTATGTTATTTATATAAATGTAAATGGAAACGATATATATGTTTCATTAGTATAAATGGATGAAATATTTAATTATCTACATTATGGAGAGTTTAATTTTAGGTAGAATCTATTTGTTATGTGTTTAGTAGCACCAAACTATGTTTCAAAGTTTTTATTTAGAACCAATTCATTTGAGAAAAAGACTATGAATGAATTAGAGCCAAAATGAAAAGTATTGTGTAAGTTTTTAGACAAGGATTTCCTAGAGATCTAGAAAAATTTAAAAGGTATTATTTTATGATATTTAAATGTTATATATCATGATTAAGAATCTTAAGATGAATCTTCCAATATATATTATGTGATTTATAAATCAATACTATAAAGGAATAGTTAAGTTAAACTATTAATCCTATGGTAGGAGTATCTCTTTGGTACTAAAGAAGAAGGGGGTGGATCTCAATGTGGGAGAGGCATTGAAATTACATAAAATAATAATCATTTAGATATTATCTTAATGAAAATTGGATACTATTGAAAAATAACTTAAAATTATTTAAGACCCATTGGACATAAAGGTGTGGATTTAGGGTAGCCATCCCAAACCTCACCACCCATGGATGTATAACCTTCTATGAGGTAAATGAGTTAATAACTACCAGATTAGAGCCTTAGTTTCTAGAAAATTTTCCTGATATGGTAGAGTGAGTTCATATATCAGGAGATGAATTTATTGAAGATTCTAATAAAATTTATCATATTAAGATAGATATTGAGATAAATGATGTTGCTTATAAGGAAAGGCCTTTTGAAATTATGAAAAGTGTGCTAGTTTCTATGGATAGAACTGACCCTAAAGTGGAGCACCCTGATGTTGATCCAACTCTTCTTGAATCACCTACTGGTGGAGATATAACTGGATATGTGGTTATGGATACTGTTGATCATTCTCATACACCACCTATTCCATCACATCATCCTTATGTGCATGAGTATAAACCTTATATAAGTAAAAGTTTTGATAGTTCTAAAATTAAAACCTTTGTTTTTTCTATAATGATTAAGTTTCATAATCATTTAGGTGATTATAATATATTGATGAATGGATCAATAGATTCTATATAGTAGATAAAAAAAATCAATGAGAGTTATCTTTCAGAATTTGATTTTGATATCAGTTGGGATGATGGAAACCTAAATAAATTTGATCAAGAATATTTTGACAATCCCTTATGGAAAACAAGTTTTTATAAGATAAGTTCAAAAGATCTTGAGTATTTTAAATCCCAAGTGAGTGGGATGAAAAATGTATGTGCTAATAAGATAGATTTTAATGTTCTTGGAGTGATAGTTTTATATTAATGAGATATGATTTAAACTTTTCCTATTGTACTATATGATATGTTTCAGAATGTAGTGGATAAGAATCATAGTTTTAAGTTTGAAATTAATTAAAGAATTTATACTTTGAATATTATAGTGGTAAGTCAATTTGAGTTCTTTAATAGGTTTCAACTGACTACCACACCCTCTTCATTTTAACATTTAGTGGTTCTAGATTTCTAAAATGAGGTTTATTAGAATCTTTCTAAGTTAAATTCTATGTTCTCTAGGATTCAATCTCTTTAGAATGATATTTTCACACCTACCCTGATGCAATATTTCAACAAATATCTCTTAGTTGAGTTCCAGGACACCAAAGAATCTATTAGGAAGTTTTGAGTTAGGATTGATATATCTCTAATTGGCATGGTTAGTTATTTTAAATAATCTATTTGGTGGAAATCTAAAATATATCTTAGGAGTATCTCAATATTTTTAGGGGATTATATCCATGTCAATTTTTATCATAATCAAAAATCATTAATGAATTTTAGAATTGATGGTAAATATTTATTAGGAATTTGAGGGGATATACTCTGAAGAGGATTCGAGTCCCTCAAAGTCTGAGGGAATTCCATTTGTTATAGTTTTTACTACAAGGAAATAGATTTTTGTTTATAATAAACTCTGGATTACCCCTCATGTGTGACCAGTTATTGTAACTAAACCTCTTGTATCTTCTATAATTACCTGTATGGCTGCTAAAATGGAACCTTTTTCAAGTTCTCTAGTTTCAAAAACTCCATGTAGTTATTTTCAATAGGAATATCATGTTTTATTAGAATATATATCCAATGCCGAAAGGAAGATGCAATCTATGAATAGTAAACTGATCAGTGTACAAGGATCTATTGAACAGATTATGAAGAAGTTGTACCTTGACCTTCTAGAAGATTCATATAGTTCTAAACATTCTTTTATTCTCAGTTCTTCTTAAAGTTTTTCATTTAGACGACTTGAATCCTTTAATGAAATTTTGAACAATGGTTTCCCTTCAGTTTTGAAAATTTATAGATATAAATATACTTTTATTCTAGAGTTTTACAAGTTAGATATCATAAAGATAATTAAAATGTGTGCATATTATCTATTATATCTTAGAGGGATAAGGACTATCATACTATATCAACTAGATACCTTTCAAGGTACCAGATAGCGTGTTGATAAAATTTATGATCCAGACAACATCTATAAGAAAAGATAATTACAAGGTGGAATATACCTTAGCTATTGAGAAATTTAAGCAATAATATTTACACTCAGAACCTTTATAGAAATTACCCTTTTATTATTCCAGATCCTATGATTTCATTATTACTTTAGGAAATCTTGAAGTATTTCTCATCACACTTATTTTGGATATAAGAGATAAATTAGAAGTTGGATCTGAAACTCTTTCTACTACAGATCTTGGGAAATAAATATTGAAATAAGAGATATACCCTCATACTACCTATTAGAACTCCAACTAAACCACCTCTTTAGTTTGACCCTATCCATAATTTGGAGTCTTCTGAATAGTGTTTTTTATGTATAATTATGGGGGTGTTGAGTGAATATATTATTTTTTGAATTATTTATAATTAATGAAATCCTTCATTATCCATATCTTCTGTCTTTATTAGTGATTGTTTTCATTTAAAATATTTTATCTATTTGTTTCTTATTGATTGTTTTTATTTAATGTTTTAAGTATTTATTTATTTTATTTTATTTGTTTTTTTGTTACACTAAAAGTTAGTGGTTTCAAAATTCTCATTTAGTTTTAGACCTATAATTAATATTTTCATCTCTATAAGTAAAACATTAATAGTATGTTTTAATCTCCTTTCAATTCCTTTTTAATGACACAAAAGGGATAGAAGTAAGTTTAATAAAAAGGGAGATGTATCTTGGTTGAGATAAGTCATATAAAGTGAGAGAAGTGTTTAATTAAGGGAGATAATAAAAGTATAAACACAAAATTGTAAATGAAATATATAAATTACTTATTTTTCTATAACATTCTATAAAACCTTTTACAAATTTTTATGTGTAATGTCTTATGGGTTCTGTGATAATCAAAATGGGAGAGATTATTAGACTACTAATATCTTACCAACATATCTCATGTAATTTAGATTTTGATGATCTCAAATACTGATCATATGTTACATATAGTTTTTCTCTTAAGCATGTTCATCTTGTTTTATCATTATTTTAGCTTATTCTATCGAAATCCACAAGTTCTAGAATTTTTTTGAAAATTTTCCTAAGTATGGAAAATCACCCACATTAGGCATTTGTCTACATGGAGAAATGCCTATATTGATAAATCATCTATACCATTCAGCTAGGTGAAGGAAAAACCTTCATAAAATGGATACATCATGAAATTATCAATATAGAAATCACCTACATTGATGAACCACCTACATGAGATATTAACTATGTAGATCAAATGGATATATAGATAAAAAACTACGTGAATTAGATATGTAGGGTAATAAGCTAAGTGTTTTGGATATGTGGTGAAAAGGGTTTCATGGTTCAAAATGTATATGTAGTTTATTTGGCTATGTTAAATTCGACTACATGTTTAATAATCCTAAAAGAAGTAAATTGGATATGTGAAGAAGGAATATGAAATTAAGATACATCGATAATTCAGCTATGTAAAGATCAGAGACATTGATCAATCTAGGTATATAAATTCAAATCTATAGAATTCGTCTATATTGAAATTAGTAGTCAGCTAAGTCATTCTATAACCTACTATTTGTTACATTGGTGTAATTTTGGTGGGAATTAATGACACCATTAATTTACTAAATTTTGTATTAAATCTTTATGATAAAAATTATTATAATAAGTTACAAGTAAAAAGAAAATAATATAGTATAAGGATAATTTAATGGTTAGTACTGTTGCTAAGTTATTTCCAAGAAAAGAATATTTGGAATTGATTTGAAAGACCTAATTTCTATGGATATGATGTTGTGTGATTGGAATTATTTTTTCAGGCATATTTAAGCATGAGTGAAGAAGAGAATATACACAATAAGAGAAGTACTTTCACTATTAACTTGTAACATACTATCAATGTTCTTTGTGTGATGCACTATTTTATTAGAAAAGAAAAATAAGCGTCATGTTCTACAACTACACTATCAGGATCATATTTTCCATGATTTAGAAGAATATTCTTGAGCTATATTTTATTTTTATAATATCTATTATAGATCTATTCTCTTCTGTTAATTGTATCTTATAAATGTGAGCCTCATCTATAAACTCTATGTTTATTCTCACTTTTTCAGTGAAGATTCTAGGTAAAAAAACCTTAACAGCTGGTGCATATAAAGCCTTGATAGAGATTAGTTAAAATAAATTAGAATTATACCAAGTGTCAAACACTTTCACTCAGTCATGTAGTCCTTGGGAAAAGGACTAGATATACCTAAAAAGAGGGTTGGTCTAGTGAAAATCACCAAACTCTTGGAGTTTAGCAATGGTGGAGTGAACTATGGGTTTTATGTTATCTAAACTACAATAAATATATGTGTCAAATTAATTTTATTTGTGGTTTTATTTTCACATCATGATTGTGTTAATAATATATCATAATTTAATCATATCTTAAAGAGGTTTATTTTTTAAGTGAATAAAATTTCAATAACTCAATTTCCCCCCCTCTTGAGTCTTATTGTACTCAGTCTCCCACCAATATTTACCACATATATTATTGGATTCTATTGTTAATGCTAACATGAATTGTAACAACCCAAAACTTTTTTCAATGAAATTATCTTCTTATAATTACGTCATATATTATAATCACATAAAATCATATTAAGAAAAAAATAAACTTTATAGACAAATAATTAATGAAATAAGAAGTATTTCTTGAAGTTAGGGAACCAATACTGATGAAATAGTTACTTTGAAATTTGAAATAGTAATGTGAACCTTACAAATAGTATACCTGATAATTGAATAGTAACATCACCAATGAAATTATAAATAATATTTATCCATATTAAATGTAATAATATGATATAATTATATCATAGTATAAGTAAATAAATATTTTAAAAATTATTAATTAAGTGTTGGTATTTTTATAAGTCATAAATATTTAATTAAAATTTTATGATTAATTTAATAATTTTAAAGAAAAATTATTTTCATAAAATGTATTCATAAATTAATATTTTTATGTATTATTATTTTAAGATAATTTTATGAGACCTTAAGTAGTTTTTTAAAGTGTTACAAAATCAGTAATAATTTTAAAATATGTATTTTACAAGTAAATAATGATTTTAATAAAAAATTAGATATCTCATAATTAGAAAAATATTTTCATAAAATGGAGTTTATTTTTTAACTATACACATCCAAAAAAATTTTAGGGTGAATTTTTTATATTTTTTTAAAACACATGAATTTTTTATGAGCTGTAAAATATGGTAATTTACGGTATATATACATTATAAATTAAATACACTATTCATTGTGTCATTGCTGATGTAAGAAACATTGGTTTGAACTCACATGATCTAATTACTGTATTTAGTCTCTATAATTAACACTATTTATTTTTTTGAACAAAATAATAATATAATGAATTAAATAATGATAAAACACCCCTCTCCTCCACTATAAATACTACACCTCACACCCTCTTCTCCTCACACCTCTCAAGCTTTGAGACTTGCCCAAATTCTTCCCAAAACACTTTCTTATAACCTTCCCCATGCCCAAGATCACTTGGTCTAATCAAAAGACTAAGCCTAGGTGCCTTTAAGAGGATCTCAAGAGGACAATTCAAGAGGTAAATCCTCCCTCATTTTCTTTTACTTTACTTTCAATTTCATTTCTTTTTTTATTCTATACTCACCTCCCTTATTACAAATGGAATGATAACTCTGGTAACTTAATTATAATGTAATTATATAATTTTAATGGTATATACATAATTAAACTCCTCCCTCCCACACTTTTATTATAAAAATTAAATTGTCACCCGTGATATGTCAATTTACCGACATCGTGGGTAATACACTTTAATTTTCCTTTAACACCTTAAAGGATGTTAATAAAATAAGTAAATGTTTGAATTTAGATTTGAAATTATATTTTATAACCCTTTTTATGTTATGTAAGTAACCTATATATGTAATACTAAATGATAAAACAAAATAAGTTCGTTGTGATTGAAAAACAACTAAAATTAACCTAAAATGATCATCATTAAATTTTATCTAATACTTAATCCTAATTCCATATAACCTAATTATTTATAAGATAATTTAAACTTATGAAGGATAATTAATAAAATATAATAACAATTCTGGTCATTTATCTGTAATTTATTTTAATTTTCATTCATGTTTACTAGCAAACCAATCATGTAAACCATGAAAACGAATTCTCCCGAACAATGGAATTAAACTCTATAACTCATTTATAATACTATAAATGAACTTAATAAAACCATAATAAATAAAACTAATGTGTATAATTTTCATAATTTTTTAATTAATTTGTCTTATGTGATTATACAAGATATTGAAGTGAATAATGCATTGAGACACAAGGTAAAGGGAATTCTTTGACCCAACTCTCTTTCTTTGGGGTTTCCCTCTTTAACCCCATTTCAATATGGATATACCTTAAATATTAATTCATAATGACTATATTACCTTTCCTAGTATATAAATATTTTTACATGAGTTTATGACAAATACAATGTTTTCCAAAATAACTATTCTTTCAAAAAATACACATTTACTTAACGAGATTGTTCCTTCTTCACTCTAGGTTTATGATTAAAGTATGTTATTACCTCTTTAATCTGGGAACCAAAATTTTTATGAATGTATTCTTATGAAATTAAAACCATTCCTTTCCATGGTTTATTTTATTTTCATTATTTATATATGTTCTATGTGGCATGAATAATAATGAAAATGTTATGATGAGATGGGTGCACCCATAATTTTATAGCACAATGTATATATCATGACAGAATTATATTTCACTTCAATGAATTGGGTAATGTGATATATCTCATGACAAAATTGAAATATGTGTAAACACGATTCTATCTTTTTTCACAACTATTTGTGGTAGTTAACCACTTAGACATGATGTTTCATTTTTATGAATTTCCACATTCCAAGACTTTTCTTAATGCTTACTATAATGATGATAATCTTATGCCCATTTTATGATAATAATTATTATTCTCAACCATGTTATATTGTTTCATGTTCTTATCTATCCTATTATTGGGATTTTATATCACCCCTTTTTGATGTATATCCTTAGGTGATTTCTTGTACTAAGAAGAATATGAAGACCTCTAAGAAGCTATTAAAGAAGGAATTAAATAAATGTTTATGTTTTATTTTTTAAATGTTATGTATGATCCTTATTTTCACAATACACTAAACCTTTTTATCCTAGTCATGTAATTATTTTATGTTGTTTATCATTAAAATATTTTAATAGTAATGTAAAAAAAATCAAGGCCACAATAGTTTGTATCAGAGCACAATTTAGTTAATTTGGGAATTAGGATTATAGAACATTAGTGAAAACCATTATTATAAGACAAAGTTTATATAAGAACTTAATAATATTTGTTTTAGAAAACTCTACACATATGGATCCCATAAGATATTCCTTTAGATTTAATTTCATAGAGGTATAAATTATTGATGGATTGTTGACTTATGTTTTGGTCTAACCTTTTCTATTTTAGAAAATGGTGGGAACTAGGAGAAACTAGACCAAAACCCTTGTGAGGGACAACACAATGATTGCTCGAGTGACATCCCCAATGCCTTGGAAGGTGGAGTTCAAAATTTTTGATGCTTACCCAATTATCTTAGTTTATGAACAATAACCTGAATAATGTGGAACATCCTCCATAACCTAAGAGGGATCAACTATTTATCAAGTGTTTTATATGGAAACGACCATCGATGTTTAGTGGATCTTTTTATCCAATAGTTTCGAAACAGAATGTCAACTCATTAGAGAAGATATTTTATGTGCTTCAATGTTGTCAGATGGAGAAGGTGACTCTGGCCATTTACTATTTAGATGGAGAGGCAGATCAATGGTTGGATTTGATTAAGAACACCAAGATGACTGATGAAATTGAAGATATGGAGTGGGAATACTTTAATATAACGTTTCTTAGTAAGTATTTCCCTCAAGATCTTTGAACAAATATGGATAGGGAATTTAAATACCTGAATCTAAATTAAGAATAATCTTTTATGGACTAGGAAACAAATTTCACAAGGCTTTCAAGGTACACTTTGGGTTTTGTTATCAATAATTATAGAAAAATTTATATATTCTTTAGTGGTTTAAAACAAAACCTTTGAAAGACCCTTGTAATTTAAGAATTTGTGAGATATGAATAAGTTTTTAGATGTTCTCTTAGAGAGGATATGGAGTTTTGAGAATGGTCCCATGGATATGGTGATAAGAAATAAATGACGGAGTTTCAAGACCGAGGATCTAATGAGAAAGTTTGAAAGAAAACTCAACCACCAACATGTCAAAAATGTGGGAAAAAGCATCATAAAAACTAAATCAAAGGGATGGGAAAATTATTGAAGTGTATAAGAGAAGGCCACCAAGCTCATGAATTTTAAAAAGTCATTAGAAAGCAGGAAAATGTGGTTGAGGAAAGGAGAGCACTACCCATGGTCAAATTATAAAAATATAGGGATTAAGGGAACTATGAAAGCGAGTGCAATAAACCTTGAGTTATATAGGGTAATTAGCATCAGCAGCCACCAAATCCAAAGGAGAAAGGAATAAATTATGCCATAACTACTGTTTAAGTGGATCAAGAAAATGGATTTATTCAAGGTACACTTCCTATTCACTAAATAATGGAAAAAGTATTATTTGATTATGGTTCTACACATTCCTTTAGATCTTAAAAGTTTTATAGAACTATTTAATCTAATCTTAGAAACCTTTATGTATAGATATGCATAAAAACACCTAGTGGTGCATTCATTGAAACAAATGTGTTGGAATCTATTCCTATTTTCATATGTGGGAAGATTCTTCCAGAAAATCTCATAATACTTCCCTTGGTGGAATTAGATGCTATAATGGAGATGTATTATCTCTTTTTATATAGAGCACCCATAATATTTAGGGAAAAGTAAATATATTTACATATTCCAAAACATCCCATTATCCTCTAAAAAATTTCTCTCAAATGGTTGAGTCAAAGGAAAGTTTCAATCTTGAATAAATTACCATAATGAGGGAATAAAATGATGTATTTCTTAAAGAGTTACCCATAATCCCCCTAGATCATGAGGTATATTTCTCAATAGAACTCATACATGAAGCTACTCATATCTCAAAGTGTTCCTATAGGATAAATCTTATCAAAATATAGTAGTTAAATAAGAAACTACTAGAGATTTTTTATAAAGGGTTCATATTCCCTAGTGCATCACCTTGGGATGTGTGAGTGATATTTGTCTAGAAAAATTATGGATCAATGCGGCTGTGTATAGATGATTGGGAAATCAAAAATATCACCATAAAGAACAAGTATCATCTTCCAAGGATTGATGAATTGTTTGATCAGTTATGAGGAGCTCAATACTTTTCAAATGTGGATATTTATTCTGGATATCATCAGCTAAATGTGAAGAAGGATGATATTTAGAAGACTACCTTTTGTAAAACGTATGTGCACTATGATTTTTTGATAATTCCATTCAGACTTACTAATTCCCTGGGAATATTCATGTATTTGATGAATAGGGTCATTAGACGTTACTTCCAAAAAATTGTGGTAGTTTTTATCAATGATATTATCATCTAATCCAAGATAAAGGAGGAACATGAAGAACATATAAGGCTCTTTTTGGGGAAATTAAGGAATGATAAGTTGTATTCCAAGTTCAGAAAGTGTTACTTTTGGATGTAGAAAGTCACATTATTGGGACATGTGATCATAAGTTAGTAAATTTCTGTGGACCCTTCAAATTAAAAAGCAATTGTGGAATAGCCTAGACCCTCCAGTGTCATAGAAATCTGTAGTTTTATTTGGATTATTAGCATACTATCTATTATTTGTGAGAAATTTCTCATGACTATCAAGTTTTCTATCTAAGACAACTAGGAAAGAGGTAAAGTATGTTTGGATGTAAGAGTGTGAGGAAAACATCAAGGAGCTAAAGAAGATGCAGATAACTGCACCCGTACTCACATTATTGAAAAGTGGTAAAGTTTTGTGATATACTATGATTCTTACAAGAAAGTATTGGTCTGAATACTCCTAAAAATTTATAATTTTATAGTATATGACTCATGACAGTTGATGATCCATGGCTAGAATTACCCGATGCATGATATGGATTTAGCAGCTCTAGTTTTTGCATTGAAAATATGGTGGAACTACCTCTATAGTGCGAAGTGTGACATATATACTAATAAAAAGAGCTTAAAGTATATATTCACACAAAAGGAGATCAACATGCATAAAAGGATATGGTTAGAACTAATAAAAAACTACAATTTCTCTATTCACTATCATCTCAAAAAGGCAAATAAGGCAGATGATACTCTTAGTAGAAAAGAACCTACTACTTTGTCCATGTTGCAGATTGAATAAGACCCTATCTTCATGGATATTAAATTAATGGATTTGGTAATCATAAAGAAAAGGAATATATCATACCTTTCACAAATTATTTACCAACCATCTATCCAAAAGAATATTAAGGAGGCACAAAGATATGATTCAGAGTTACGAAATAAGGTGAATGAAGTAATAGAAGGGATGTTGCAAGAGTTCTATATCGATGATAATGGTGTGATTTGGTTTGGAATGAGGATTTGTGTGACTTAATCACCTAGGATAAAGAAGGATATATTCGATAATTCACATATCTCAAATTTCTCTTTCCATCATGGGAATACCAAGATGTACCATGATCTTTGAGAGCACTTCTGGTGGGACAACATGAAGAAATAGATTTCTGATTATATCTCAAGGTGCTTGATACGTCAGCATGTTAAATATGAGTGAAAAAATTCCAAAGGTATGATGAAACCATTTCCTATACCCATGTGAAAATAGGATAATGTCACCATGGACTTCATCACTGGTCTCCAAAATCCATCCGAAGGAAATAATGAGATATTGGTTGTGGTGGACTAACTCAGCAAGACTGCCCACATTATAACTATTCAGGAAGATCCCTCTCTAAAACAACTTGAAAAGATATATTGGAAGGAAGATGTGAGACTATATGGGATTAAACTCTCTATTTTGTCTGATCATGACCCCAAGTTCACATTATAATTCTGTTAGAGTCTTTAACGTGCTTTGAGTACTGAATTAAATTTCATCATGACCTATCACCCCTAAACTTATGGACAATATGAAAGGACTATTCATATGATCAAATATATTATAAGAGCATTATCTTTAGAATTTAAAGGTGAATGAGATCAACATCTCCCATTGGTTAAGTTATTATATAATAATAGCTTCCACTCAAGTTTTCATATGGATTCAAATGAAGATTTATATAAAAGTGATGTATAACTCCAACCTATTGGGATGAAGTTGGAAAAAAAGATACTTAGACTTGATCTTGTTCAAGAGATGACAGAGAAGGTTCAAGCCATCAAAGAACATATCAAATCTACTGAGAGTCAGAAAAATAGCTAGGCTAACCACCATCTAATGGACTTGGAGTTCAATGTTGGAGATAAAATCTTCCTTCAAATATCATCAAGGAAGAGCGTCATGATATTTGGAAAGAAAGGGAAGCTAAGACCAAGGTTCATTGGCCCCTTTAAAATCCTTGATTTCATAGGATTCGTGGCCTATCAGATTTCACTTCCACTGAATATGGATTGAGTTCATGCTGTGTTCCATGTATCACTCTTGAGGAAGTACATACCATATCCCTCACATGTATTGAACTCAGAGGTGGTACCACAAGAATATGATCTCTCTTATGAGGAGATGCCAGTAAAGATTATGAACTAGAGAGATAAGGTTCTATACAACAAGAAAAACCACCATGTAAAAGTGTTGCGTAGGAACCATAAGTATGAGGAAACAACTTAGAAACTCGAGGAGGCAATGAATGACAAGTACACTCACTTATTTATGTAAAACAAAATTTTGAGGGTGAAATTTCAACGCGGGGGGGGGGGGGGGTGTGAATGTAATGACCCACAACTTTTATCAATGAAATTAACTTATTATAATCATTTCATATAGTATAATCACATAAAATAACATTAATAACACAATAAAAACATTATAAATTAATAAATAATGAAATAATAAGTATTTCTAGAAGTTAAGGAACTAATACTGATAAAATAATAACTTGAAATTTGGAATAGTAATGGGACCCTTATGAATAATAAACCTGAAAATTGTACAGTAACCTCACTAATAAAAGTATAAAAAAATTTAACCATATTATAAGTGAAAATATGATATAATTATATCATAGTATAAGTAAATAAATATTTTTAAATTATCAATTACGTGTTTTTATTTTTATAAGTCATAAATATTTAATTACAATTATAATATTAATTAAATAATTTAAAATAAAATTTATTTTCATAAAATTTATTCATAAATTAATATTTTTATGTCTTATGATTTTAAAATAATTTTATGAGAACTTAATTGTTTTTTCAAAGTGTCACACAATATGTTATAATTTTAAAATCTATATTTTCCAAGTAAATAATGATTTGAATTAAAAATTAAATTACTAATATTTAAAAAATTATTTTCATAAAATTGAGTTCATTTTTTTATTAAATATGTCAAAAAATGGTTAGGTTTGATTTTGGGGATTTTTCTGAAATACTTAAATTTTTAGTGAATAGTGAAATACGATAATTTACGGTATATATACATTATAAGTTAAATAAACTATTCATTAAGTCATCACTGATGTAAGAACCATTGGTTTGAACTCACATGATCTAATTACTATAATTTGTCTCAATAATCAACACTATGTATTTTCTTGAGAAAAACAATAAACTAATGAATTAAATAACGAGAAAACACCCCTCTCATCCACTATAAATACCACCCCTCACAGCCTCTTATTTTCACACCTCTAAAGCTTTTATACTTACCCAAATTATATAAAAAATATTTCCTAGACTCTCCCCCACATCTAAGAGATATTGGAATCATCAAAATACCAATCCTAGGTGCCTTGAGGAGGATCTCAAGAGGTGAATTCAAGAGGTAAATCCCCTCTCTTTTTCTTTAAATTTCCTTTCTTTTCTTATTCTACCCTCACCTACCATAATATACATGTCATGATAAATCCAGTAACTTAAATATACTATAGTTATATAATTTTAATGGAATATCCAACATTAAACTCTTCCCTCTCACTCTGTTATTATAAAAATGAAATCATTGCCCGTGATGTGTTAATTTTCCGACATCATGGGAAATGCACTTTCATTTCACTTTAACACCTCCAAGGATGCTAATAAAACCATTAAATGGTTGAAAAAATATTTAAAGTGTTTTTTATAACCCTTTTTATTCTTTTTAAATAACTTATATATATATAATACTAAATGATAAAAAAAATGAGTTTGTTGTGATAAAAAAACCGCCAAAATTAACCTAAAACGATCATCATTAATTTTTATCTAATGATTCATTCTAATTACATATAACAAAATTATTTATAATAACATTTACATTTTTTAAATATCATTAATAACATTTAATAATAATTCTGGATATTTTTCTTCAATTTACTCGAATTTATATTCATGTATACAAGCAAACTAATCATAGAAACCATGAAAATAAATTCTCTCGAATGATGAAATTAAAATTTAAAAATCATCCAAAAGAAAATAAATGAACTGAATAAAATCATAATTATTAAAATTCATGTATAATTTATTCTTTATTTTTTAATTAATTAATCTAGTGTGATTATACATGATATTAATTTGAAGGAAGCATTTAGACACAAGGTAAGCAGAATTCTTAAACCCAAATCTCTTTATTTGGGTTTTCCCACTTTCACCCCTTTTTCAGTATAGATATACCTTAAAAATAATATTTTCATTATTATCTTAACTTTTTTTGGATATACATGTTTTTTTAATTTAGTTTATGACAAGTATAATGTTTTCCAAAAGAATTCATCTTTAAAAAAATGATCGTTTTCTCGAGATTATTTCTTCTTCAATCAAGGTTAATGATTCAAGTATGTTTTTAACTCTTTCATTTGGGAACCCAATGTTTATTAATTTATTATTATAAAATTAATCCCATTCATTTTCATGGGTTATTTTATGTTTAAAATTTATATATGTTCTATGTGATATGCATGATAATGTAAGTGTTATGATGTGATGTGTGCACCCATAATTATATAGTGCGATGTAAATGTTATGATGTGATAGGTGCACCCAGAATTATATAGTAGTCCAATTCATTGGGTAATGTGTTATATCTCATTAGAAAAGTGAAATATGCATGAATATGATGCCTTATTGGTTCCAAACTATGTGTGGTAGTTGACCAATAAGACATGATGTTTCATTTTTATGCATCACGACATTCCAAGATTTTTATTAATGCTTACTCTCATGATTATGATATTATGCCTATTTTATGATGAGAATGATTATTCTCACCCCATGTTATATTGTTTAATGTTCTTATCTATCCTATTACTGGGATTTTATCTAACCCCTTTTGAATGTATATACTCAGGTGATTACTTTTACTTAGAAGAATACGAAGACCTCTAAGAAGCTAGAGTAGAAGGAATTAAATAAATTTTTAGGTTTTATTTTGTAAATGTCATGTATGGTCTTAATTTTCCCAAGACACTAAACATTTGGATCCTGGTCATGTAATGATTTTATGTTTTTTATCATTAAAATTATGTAATAATAATTTATAAAAAACCAAGGTCACTATATGGATGACATCAAAAGTCTCTCCAAGAGATATTGAAGTTAGTTCTCCAAGATGATAAGGATATTATGAATACTAACAATTCCATCATTATTGTGAAAAAGAGGATGAAGGGAAATGATAGGGGGTGTAAGTCTAAAACCAAGCCAAAGATACCGGTTCACAGTCCTTAAAAGAAGCCATAGATATTAAGGGAGGTAAATGAGTAAGAGGATTTCTACTTTTCATGTTACAATAAAGGCCATTGGAAGAATAATTTCTTGAATGGGAAAAAGAAGAAAGTATATGCGTCTACATTATGTATTTTTTTCATTTAATGAAATATGTATTTATCTATAAGTTGGGTATTGGATACAACATGTGGATCACACATTTTTTTTCACATATAGGAATCTTTTAGGTTCTAGAAGATTAAAAAGGGTGTGGTGGTTCTATAGGATAAAATGGTATGAGACTAGAAACCTTAGTTGTGGGAGATTATTATATGAAATTTCTTAGTGGTTTGATTAATATATTAAAAAATTGTTATTATGTTCCTTAAATTACCAAAAACAGAATCTAAATTTCAAGTTTGAGTACTAATAGATTTTATTTTAGGTTAGGATATAATTTTTTCTCTTTTATAAGTATAGCATATGTTATGGTATGGAACATCTTAAGAATGGATTGTGCATACTTGAACTCAAAAAACCTGAAATGGAAATCAATGACAAAACCAGTAAAAATGTCTCATATAACACCTGCCTATGGAACCTCAATATTGGTCATGTAAATGGAAGCATTCACATAAATTACATTAAGCATGGTATTTAGAATCTACTGATATAACAGCCTTGGATGTATTCCAAACCTTTTTACTGGAAAAAATGGCCAAAGCACCATTCATTATGAAAGTAGAAAGAGACACTAAATTAATTGAATTGATTCAAATTGACATATGTGGTTTATTTAGAGTACATTAAAGGGGTGTGATTTAATACTTAGTTACATTTAATGATCGCTATAGTAGGTATGGATATATCTACATAATAATTTATAAGTTAGATTAATTTCAAATGTTTAAGGAATATTAGAATGAATTAGAAAACCAGCTTGGTAAGTTGATTAAGGCACTTCCATTAGATTGAGGTAGATGGTATCTAAATAAAGCATTCATTAATCACTTAAGTGAGAGTGGGATGGTATCCTAACTCACTTATACTTATAAACCTAAGTGGAATGGTGTTAGTAAAAATTGGAATCATACATTTATAGTCATAGTCATATTAATGATGAGCCAGGAAACTCTTCTATTATCCATTGGGGGATACACATTATAGATAACAATTTATACCCTTAATGAATTACTAAATAAAGAAATAGTTGGGATTCAATATGATTAGTGGTATGGTAAGAATCCAAATATTTCATACATGGATGTATAGGGATGAAATTATTTTTTCAAGACTATACTGAGTGAACGATTATCATTCTCAAGCACAAAGTGCATATTTATAGGTAATCATAAATAAAGTAAAGGATATTACCTATATAAACCTTTAGATAGAAAATTATGTATGGAAATACATTCCATATTTATAAAATGGAAAAAATTTCCAATTAAAATAGTGAGAGAAATATTTAATTTAATTAAGTTTTTTGCTCTAGATGTATAATAATTGTTATGGGAAAAATATCCACAAGATAAAGTGGGAGATGAAGATGTTCCTTTGACATAAGTTCCATGTAGGTCTACTTGAGAGTTAGAGAACCATAGGGATATGATTTTATTTTCATTGATTCAAGTGACACATTACTCATAGATAATGATGAAACTTTATCCTAAAAGAAATAAGTAGAAAGAAAAAATGATACTAATTCTAAATATTCCTTGAGTTATGAGATTTATTACATGTACTGAAACCATGTTTGGATTTTGGTAGACCCTACTTCAAATGTAAAACCCATTAGGTGTAAATTTTTATTAAAGAAAAATCTAGATATGGATGTTAAAGTACATACTTATAAGTCATGAATGGTTGTGAAGGGTTTCATACAAAATCAAGGAATATACTATGATGAAATATTATCACTATTTAGGATGCTAAAATCCATCAGAATATTAATTACAATACATTTTTTTCATGATTATGGAATTTGAAAATGGATTTAAAAACTGATTTTCTAAATTAGATGAGGGTTAAAGATGTCCTTATGAATAAACCTAAAGGGTTTGTTAAGTAACGGAGTGATAATAAAGTATTCAACCTAGAGAGATCCATTTATGGGTTAAATAAGGCATCATGATCATGGAATATTCATTTTGATTAGTCTATAATAGAATTTAGTTTCTTTAAGAATGAAATCAAGACATGTTTTTATAAGAAGGTTAGTTGTACTAACATTATATTACTCATATTATATGTTGATAATATATTAATTATGGGAAATGAAGTGAAAGTCTTATAGTCATTTAAGACTTGGTTAAATGAAGGCTTATCCATGAAAGGTTTTGGTGAAGCAAGCTACATCATAGGGATTATGATTTATCAAGATAGATCTCAGAGGTTACTTAGGATAAGATGAAGTAAATATATTAGGATGTTACTCAGAAGGTAAAATATGGAACAATCCAAGAGAGGGTTGTTTCCAATGTAATTTGGTATCAATATCTCCTTGAAAATGTGACAAAAAATGGAGGATATTGAAAGAATGACTAGAATCCCTCATTCTTTAGCAGTGAGATTGATTTATCTATATTGCATCTATATTTTTATATTTGTTATATGTGAATTAAATGGATATTAGTTAACTAAATATGTTATTAATGTATTATATTATTGTTTTTTATATTCTTATGATAGAAACAAAATGTGAAATAATTGAGAGGAAAACATAGAAATTGTGGAAAATAAATGCACTTTTCACCAAGCCATTAAGTAGATCAGCATTATGACATCAATATGATGAAGTTAATTTCAGCATTTCATGTCATGAATCATAAGTGCATGATGTGTAATAATTGAGAATAAAATTTTCATACTGAATTCTAGATTATGAATCTGAATTAAAATATGTAAACCAAGTACATGACATGAATCTAAGTTACACATAATAAAATAATTGAACCAGAAACCCAATGAAGTTACATGATGTGAACATCATGCATGGTGTGGAAAGATGAAAACCTAAATCTTGATGAATTTTAGTTTGAAATTATTTAACTAATTAAATTATATGTGTTTAAATCAGAAAATAGAAAAGGGGGTAAGGGTCAATTTCATGGTATAGGAAAAAATTATCCTAAATGTATCTAGGGACAGACCTATAGATTAGGCTTTGAAGTAGTGTAAAGGTAACCAATTGGTCTTGGTCCAACCAATTGGATCTAGTTATGCTTCAAAATACTCCTTGGTCTAGATATAGTTAATAAACTAAGTGTATGAATCTTAGCTTTTAGGTAGAAATAATCATAATCTATTGGTCCTAGCTTGATATACTTCAACTTGGTCAGGTTCCTTAGATTGCATATCCAATGGTCAAGGTAGATGGAAAATTATAAGGCACTGACCTTAAACATTAATTAATCTTGAGATATGTCAATAATTTGACTTCTAATCACATTGAGGATATTTTAAGGTTTAGAGATTTAGATAATTAGGCCATAAATTATACATATCAACTTGATTATTACAAAGTAAACACTTCTACTCACTATCCATTTTTTCATAAAACAAAAACTTTTAAAAAAAACATGGTTTAGTTTCACACTTAAACATCATAACTTTTCCATGATCCCATACTTTACTCTATTCTCATTTAAATTATGTGAAAAACATTTCAAAACTTGGGATGAGCATAAAAATATCACTAAGGTATACACAAAGAAGGAAAACTGTTAGCTTTGCAAAGACATGTAAACCATGAATACATTATCATAAATTAATAAATTTCACCTTTATGAAGTTGTAAATAATATTAACCAAATATAATATCATTTATTACCCTTTTATAACCCAAAATATTACCATAAAACCCATAGAAAACATACATTATATATAAAAGGTAACTTTGGACAAAACCATACTTAAATGGAATAACCATACGGTCGACTTCCACACAAATCATTCTAAAAATGGAAGAGCAATACGACCGACTTACATACCCAATGTACTAGAGGTTATAACATAACCACACATCCTTGGATTATCACAGAACCACCTGTCCTTGTTTTATCGCATAACCACCCATCAAATGTCCAAGTACCATTATATAATCATAAAACATAAATTATTACAATTATCAACATTTCACTCATAAAATTTCATTTTTAATAAAAATAAATCATTTAAATATATAAAAATAGTCAATCCACTTTAAAAACCTTTTTCAATACCAAAACACCCAAAAAGGGTATAAGGTATTTTATTTCCTTTAAAAATACATTAAAGATTATAGAGGAGGCCACATATCAAGTAACGGTTTCGACATCGGAGTGGTTGTTGTCGCCACATACATTATAAAAATTAATTTTTTTCATTTAGTAAAATGATTCATAGAAAAATATTCCATTTAAATGTGATTAAAACTCAAAGGGTTTTATTATACATTGTATAAACAAGGTTGTGTATAAATTAAAATATGCCTCAATGAAAGGAGGTTGAGACAAAGTCCCTTACCTTGAGTCTGACTTGTCATGTATAATCGTTATATTCATAAATAATAAACTTTGGTTAATTTATACTTTATTGAGAATATTTTTCAAGTTTATTATTCCTTTTATATCACTTATTACCATGTTATAAAAATTACATAATTATTTAAGTTCATATCAGTTGTTTTGTCGATGTTCGGTACATGGGTAATAAATGAGCTTGTTATGATTAAAAATTGTCCATGTGATAAAAAGTCCATTATCTAAAGAATATTATTAATGATTTAAATATCATATATATATATATTATATATGTATTTATAATAATCCATAATATTTAAAGATAATAAATGAAATTCACCATTCATGGAGACAGAAGACCGTAAGTACGCATGAATGCTACTTCTATTTCTTTGTCATATTAAAAGAATGAATAATAAATGATACATAAGTATATTATAATTAAATTATAATATATATTTTATATATTTTACATATTTTCATTAAATCCATCGTTTATATGTTCCATGTATGGCATGAATGAGTCATATAACTTTTAGGGGGCGATAGTCTACACTTCCTCAAATTCAATTATCATATTTAAACATTATGGAAAGCATAAAGGTATGTTATAATAAAAATTAAAGAAGAATATAGATAATATAAATATAAAATATATCATAAATAAATATAGTTCTATCATAATGTCTACCATGGGAGGTGGTAGGAGAAAGTTGAACAATCATCGTTTTGTGAGGCAGTAGTTCGCCATTAATAGAAACAATATGTTATATATCCATTATATGAAGATGTGTGTAATTATAGGTAAATAAATTAGCATAAAAAATACTAGTATATTGAGGATACATGTGTTTTCATAAAATAATGGAATAAAAATAGGTTAGGGGTTTGGAGAAGGAAAAAAACAATAAATGAAAGGATTTTGAGAGAAAACATTACCTCTAAATCAGATAACTCCTTTTGATTTGAGCCAAAAGGATTTTTTAAATTTTTTTATTCCAAAGGTAAAGACTATAGAAGTAAGGTAGGGATTTTGGGAGCTTATTTGAGTATAAGTGGGATGATCCATTGGGCTTGAGAGGTGTGAGTAAGTGGGTAGAGGCGATAGTCTTTTATAAGATAGTGGAGGGGAACTTTAGAGAAGTCTTGAAATATTATTTTATTATAAATTTATTTTAGAATTATAATAGCTCAAAAGTTATATATTTCAAGGATAATTTGAGTATGGGTAGAAATACCCTCAACCAATAGGTTTTAGACAAGTTTAGCCCACGAATTTAACCTTATATTTTAGCTTTAACCTTTAGTTAAAAAAAATTATCAATTACCATGTCTTCTTGTATTTTTACATTATATAGTTAATATAGTTACTAAAAAATGAAGAGTGAACCTAAAGTGGATATTTAATGAAAATTTTAACATTATATGCATCAGTTGGATGAATATTAGATTTTTATGACAATTATATCATATAATAAAATAGTATTTGTTTTAAAAACTCATTTATGTTAATTTTGACACTATTTAGTAATTAATTTTTGTTAAAGTCATAACAACTTGATTCATTAAAAAAAATATAATTAAGTAAAATATAAAATTTCATAATCATCTAGAAAATTTGTGGTTGACATTAAAATTTTCAAAATACATTTATTTTAATATCTATAATATCATTTATTTGAATATTTCATTAATAATGTAATCACTGCTTTATCATTATGTCATAAATAAATTTATTTATTTAACATATAAAAATTATAAATGAAATAAAGATAATTACAAAAGTTACTATTCATAATGTCCAAAAGTAAAAGGTAACTATTTACATAATTAGTAACTTATGATTACAAATATGGAATCCATTTTTATAAATTCAAAACACAGAAGTTTCATTAATTAATTTAAAATTAATTCATTTTGTTAAAATCAGAATGCAAGTTTGTAAGAAGTAAAAACTACCAAAAAGATTGACATGTGTTTATGTCTAATTTAAATGTGAAATTACTTACAATGACCAAAATTGGATTAAATTATAAAATAATAATATAAATATACTTTAAAACCAATTCAAATGATAATCAGTCAATAAAAATAAATTAGACAAAAATACAGTATTTTTTACTATTCATTAAAAAATCAATTTTATCAGAAAATTACTAAAATTTCAACCAAAGTAAATTTTAATGTCACTAATCCAAAGAAGAATTTTATTTTGTCAAATATAATATATAAAAGTGGAAAAATATATTTAAAAATGGTTCTCTATCAAAATATAGTAAAACAATGTTTTAAAAATATAAGATTATTTTATGCTTAAAATTGGATTCATTACTATTTTAAGAATCTAAAATTTATTGTATGAATGCAAGAAAATTTAAAAAACATGTGTAATAATATTCTAGTTAGTTCTGTTCATTCCTTCTAATATAACTGGTAGGCATTATCTACCATTTAAAATAATAATAATATTGTTGCATTGTTTTTCGGTATAAGTCAGTGTTGGGTGTAATGTAAGATTTCAGAGAAACTCGTTGTTGCTTCTCGAGTATGCTAATAGAAAAATCATACACTTTAATATAAAATTAATATGTTATTCATAAATATTAATATATAGGAAAATGTATTATTTTATAAATATCTCAGATGTTATGAAAATAATGAGATTAACAATTGTTTTTAAACAAATTACTATCCATAGGGTGCCTTACAAAAAAATACTATCCATAGGGTTACCACATTTTGATTCAGGTATTCATTAGGTTAAAATCCTCCCTTACTCTTGACCCCTAACCCCAAACAGATTATCCACACATGATGGTATTAAACGAATGTAGGGAAATATGCTACATACTTGACATAATAATAAAAAACTTTAATAAAAGAAATAAAAAAATGAAATAATATAAAATCAATCAAAAAATAAGTTGAATGATAGAATAAAAAAGTGTTTAGTGACAATCATGGTTGAAAAATAATTGATATTGAAATCAGAACGTTAGAACAACATCAAATAATAAACGTGTCTTGAAATAGAAAGTAGTAACAAAAGAATGATTGAAACTGTAACAAGAAAGCAATAAAATTATATTGGAAATAAAATAGGAAAAAAATGAAGAAGAAATAATGAAAATAGTCTTGGTGTACAAGATATATTTCACGTCGAGGGATGCTGGAATATTTATAATACTGATTGGATCACAATGTGTAAATTATTCACATGTACCTAGGATTCACATCATGTAATTTAGATATTATAGGGTATCCAAAGATATTGGATCTCTCAGATTTCATGGATTTAATCATCTGTAGTATTTAGGTTTCAAACTTTTCACATCGTGTATGATGTTCATATTTTGTATCTTCATCGGGTTCCAGATTGGAGTCTTTTACAATGTGTAACTTTCATTCACATTGTATACTTGGTTTACATCTTATTATTTATATTCACATGATAGCCTTTGGAATACAGGTTCTTTTATCGAGTATTACATGATGTTTAGTTTAGATTGATGATGTGTAATTTTTAACTTAGCTTCATCATATTTCCATTATTGGGCTGAGAAACTTCGTGGCTTGGCATGAAGTTACTTTATGTTTCTTAATTTCCATGATTTCATCTCAATTATTCAACATGTTGTTCCTATAAAAAGAATATGAAAAAAATAATGTGATAAATGAATATCATATTTAATCAATAAATATATAATTAATTCACATATAATTGATATGAAAATATAGATAAAAAATAGCTATTTCAGCATTCTATCATGTATTCCATGTTATGTACTAGGTTTGATGTTTCCTTTTCTTTATTAAAGGTGGGAAGATATCAAGATAATCCCGAAGAGATATATCAGGAAGCTGTAAAAAATATCCTAAGGTACATGATATGTATAAAGGATATGTTCCTACTATATGGAAGAGATGTGAAACATATATAAAAGGCATAGAATGATTCTAGTTTCTAGACAGATCCCAATGATCTAAAATCATAGTTAGGCTATGTATTTTTCCTATATAGTGGTGTGGTAATCTGAAGAAGCTCAAAGAATCCTATGGTTTCTAACTCTATATTATAATATGATTATATAAATACTCTTAATGTAGATAATGAGGTAGTATAGACATATATATTTTTCTCAGATATTAGTGTTGTGTTTAGAAATGTTGGCCTTATTCTATTTTTGTATGATAATAATGTATCAGTGGTGCATTCCAAGGAGCCTGGGTCAGACCAGAGGACAAAGTATTTAATTTGGATGTTTCATATCTTGAGGGATTTTACTTATAGAGGAAAATTCAAAATTTTTGGTGTATCCATAGAGTATAAATTTCATACCTCCATCCCTAAATCCATATCTCAATAGAATCATGATTCTGATGTGAGAGCTAGTAGGTTGAGACTTGTGTGCAATTAACTGTACTGCAAATTGGAGCACTGTGAGTGGGTGACTTAGAGCCAAATTTTATGTGTACTTTTATTACCATTACATGTACACAATTTTATATATACATGTTTTTACCTTACCCTAATAGTGTTGATACTTTTTCATCCACTATATTTATATCAATGTACTTAGATTATGTGTTGTATAAAAATGTTATAGTAGTTCCAAGACTATAATGAGAACCAAGATATATCATAACATTAATATTAAATATATGTCTTATGTTTCAGATACATCATACTATCAATACAAAAATTATATGTGACTATCAGGTGTTGGTGGAACATAATCCTTGAGAATTATTCTTATGAAGTTCACAATTAGTGATCTTGAGTATATGAGATCATGAGGAATGATCTACTAATAGTAACATTAAATGTTTCATGTAACATTGGTAGTTGTTATCCGTAAGCATGTGTAATGGTCTCCTGACCTCAAATTATTATCAGTGTATACCATTTTATTATGTACTTTTATGTAATGAGAAATCCATAAAATTTATGTCATGGTGATGTATCTTACATTGAGTGCGCCATTGATGGTATATAATTGATTGAAGCATCAAGACATAATTTTTCTCTTTTGAAAAGAAGTGATCTCTTAGGCCCAGTTAATCATGATGTTAGTACCTTCTCTAAATCCATGAACATGATATGAGAATGTAAGTCCATCCAGTGAGGTTAAAAAATAATAAATCAAGAAAGGATGATGATAAAAAGTGTGCATCCTGAATTATGAGATATTGTATGATAACAATATTATATTACATGATGTATGTTTATAGAAAAAGTTGTGTTTTCTATAATATTTACTTGTCTCCTTAGGGGTCTTGATAGTTTCTAGACTTCACTCCTCATCTATGAATAATATTCACCACTATTGAGATATGGTACTAGAGGGTCACACAATTAGTACATTAAATATTCTAGAATATTATATTGAATAGGTGTATAGGACATAGTGGGCCCCAACATGGGGTCTGAGAGATGTCAATGAATAAATGATTGCCAATAAATAAATAAATAATTATTATTCAAGTATAAAATAATTTTATTTGAATTTATTTATTTAACATATTTAATAGTATTTAGGTTAACACATGGGAAACATATTTAAAAAATGAATATTATTTTAATATTCATGGTTTATTTAATATTTTTTAGAATTACGAGTTAAGTTAATGACTGTATTTTATAATATAATATATTTATTATATTAAAAAATAAGTTATAAAAATAAAAATTATTTTTATGACAAATTTACTTGGTCGCAAAATGTTATTTATGGATTATTTAGTGGGAATTACTTATGTAGGGGAAGAGGAGAAATTTATGAGTATTTAATATCTACTATATAAGAAAGAGGGAGATTTTTCTTGAGTAAATATTTATACAATCGAATTTGAGAGCTCATATATCCACCCTCACACATCCTAGAGAGATAAACACTCATTCTAAACAGTCGGTCCAAGATCTCCTTAATGGATAGAAGGAATGACGTAGTGGTGATTATCAGAATGTCAAAGGCTTTATCGAATCTCCATGATAGAACCTAGATATTAATTATTAGTGTTTTAATATAATTTCAATATGTGTTTGGACTATCTAGAGGGATTCAAATCGAACAAGGTAATTGTTTTTTTTTCATTTTTGTACTTAAATCAATTCATGTGAGATTCTCAGCCATTTACAGGGGCTCTAATCACTAGTGTATATATTATTACATTTATTTAATGATAAAAAATTTTAATTTCTTGACCCATCTGATTCAACTGCATGTCTCGTTACCAACACATCTGCCTTTATTTATTTATTGAGTTTTACTTGTTCTGGTTTTATTTATTTCCATTATTACTTTGATTATTCTATTTTTAAACTTTTGGTTGTGGGATTTACTCATTATTTTTTATATAAGTCTTGGTTTTGTTTATTATATATTTATATGTATATATTTGTTAATTTGTGTGTAAAAAGGGTAAAAAATGCCCCCTATTTCTTGTTAAACTCTCTACATTTATAGCCAACATTTGGTGTATGGGGAATTTCGCCGAAGCTCTATAAAACCTCAACTCTTTCTAAGCCAATGGTTGGGCCCAGGTTGTTACAAATGGTATCAATTTGGTTGGTCTTTTAGTCGAGATTGTAGAAAAGAGATAAGATGCATTAAAACCTGAAATATATAACATACAAGACTTAGCTAACCTCTTTATACTAAACTTCTCATTATCAGGGTTCCATAGGTAATTTTTTTTTTAGAAAAACATCTAGGTGTATTTTCACCACATCATCGGGGATTTTTACAATGAGAGTAGACTATCATGCATTTGTAAAGATACTTCCCACTAAGGCAACATTATAGCATGTTTATTTTTTTAATATTATATTTTGGTTTTGGTTATTACGATATGATATATGATATAACCCTGAATAAGAAAGTATAAAAATCATTAAATAAAAAATGATTCTATGATTATAGAGTAGAAATTACACTAGTGAGGAGAATAGGAAACTGGAAATATGGTGTGGTAGATAATTTGGTTCAACCTAAACTACAAGTGAATCAGTAGCTAGTCTAGAATAATGTGCAATAATTATAATCCATCTACATGGGACATTGGGATGAAGAACCTTATTGTGTGAAACACATTTCAGAATTATAGAAATAGAATCCCCTGAAATTTCAGGGTAATTAGGTACCCAATAAAGTATAAGTATGGATAGGTAGGATGAAAGAAATATCAAACTTCCTCAAAAATCTATCTAAGATGAAGGTTATGCTATTGAAGTATATTCTTTAAGACTTAGAACTATACAATTTCAAATTAACTATTCATGAAAATTTAGACTAATGTATTACTTTGGAGGTTTTCAAGTAGTTGTTCACTAAAATGTTTTATCCACACACCATCCATTTAGAAAAGATGATGAACCTCATCCATATAAAACAAGGAAGTATATCTGTGACAGAATATGTTGCTCAATTCATGCACCTGTTCTGTTTCTCTGAAGAGGTAGCTATTAGATAATAGTCGAAGGAATGAATACTCAAGGATGGACTATGACATGATATTATCTTAAAGGTAATAATATTATGTATTAAAAATTATATATATATATATAGCGAATAAGGCATTGGTGGGAGAGAGAGATATTGTAGGGAATCCTAGTAGAGGAAAAACCCTCATCTATCCAAGTGCAAGCGAGAACACCAGTGTAGGTAATAAGTAAAAAAGTGATAGTTATTCCCAATGTAGGAGGGCACTAGAGAACCAATCTACATGATTAGTCACTTATCCAATGAGTCATAGTAATTTTCTAGGTTGTGTTCAATGTGAATATATTCAGAATAAGAATAAGGAATGTAATGAACCACTATGAGATTACAAAAATTATGGAAGAAGAGGAAATCTCAATAATTATTACATTAAATCTCATAATTCAGTAGTAGGGGATGGCTGAATCCAATATCATATTTATCATACTCAATTGGGATGATCTCATTATAATAGTTCTCTCCATAAAAATTGGATGCACTAGTATGACTCCTAAAACACCTCAATTATCTAAAAGACACTATAATAATGGAGAAATAACTATTCTATGGGAGCATACCAACACTTATATGGATCAGAGAAGGATATCTTAACTGAGAAACCATATCCCTTGATGGTGTAAGGTACCATTATTTTAATCTTTAACCTTATTAATTTTTTAGTTGATACTGGAACATCACATTCTTTTCTTAATTATCACGTGGTTAAACAATTGGAATTGAGTGTGGAGAGGATGCCTTATTTAAAGAGAATTAAGAGACCTCTCATTCAGCAGTAATGTAGAGGATTTAAGTGCACAAATTTTACCATTATTATTGATAAAGTATAATTCCTTTGTGATTTTACTTTCTTAGAGATGGATATTTTTGATTTAATCTTTGGAATGGTCTGGTTAAAGGAATTTAATGCTCATATTGATTTATATACTTAGAAAATAACTTTCAAATCCATGGATTGAGTTGTTCATTTATTCAAAGGGGATTGGGATATGAATACTGGTAGAGTAAGAGCTTCAGTTCCAAAAGGTAAAACTTTTTCTTGTCAGATGAAAATGATGAATTTGGGAACTATTGATGAATCTGGAAATAAGACTCTTCATTAAATATTGGATTGAGACCTGAATATATTTTCAAATGACTTTTGTGGGATACCCCTTGAACAAGAAATAAAATTTTATATCTATCTACTTATAAGAAAAATCCATATTTTACTTCTATTATATAGAATGTATCTAAAATATTTATATAAATTAAATTAACAAATAGAATAATTAGATAGAAATGGATTCATTAGACCAAGTGCATCTCTTTGGGTTTATCTAGTTCTTTTCATAAAGAAGGTTGATAGTTCTCTTTGATTGTGTGTCCACTATTATAAATTGAATCACGTAAAAATAAATAATTAGCATCCTCATCCATGAATAAATGATTTATTTTATCAATTAAAGTGATCCAATTGGTTCTTTAAGATTTATCTAAGATCATGATATCATTGACTGGGATTTAGGAAAGTTGATATTCTAAAGATACAATTTTAGAGTTGATATGGCCATTATGAATATGTTATGTATAATAATCCCAACCCCAATATCCTAGAGTCAGTGTTTTTATTATTATAATGGAATAGATACAAGATTTCAAATCACCAAGTATTTATTAGTTTAGTAGTCTTGAAGAACTAGATACATACATGATTTCCTTATTACATTGGTAATTAAACATATAACATAACAAAGGAAAATAAATTTCTTCCTTGACACTTATTCAATGATTTCATCTTTATAACCCGAGGAAGGGAAAAATAAAAGGGTAAGCTCAAATTCTTAATAAGGGTTACATGAATCAGTAATAATTCAATCATATTCAATAAGGTATCATTAATATGGATAGGTAAATAACTAAAAAATAGATTCCATCAATAAACTAAGAATGAAAATGCATCCTTATATTTTGTCATACTGAAACTAACATGGAAGGTAATAATTGAATACTAAATAAAGAAAATTATTAATTATTGGATGTCAGATATTTAGAATATGAACCACAACCACCAAGAAATTTCAATAGATGGTTTAATATTGTGGGTAGAAACCATCTTATTCTTCTTGGAAACAAACATGAAGGGTTTGTCGCCAACTGTTTTATCTTAGAAGATCTATCGATGCATATAGGGGATATATAATACTGAGACCCACCCATAAATACAAGTCCAAATCATTCTTCATATATATATTTAATTCATTAACAACATTCATTATCAAAATATCTATATTTTTAAAGGATATGAATTTATCAAAATATTCCCAATTAAAATAACATTACAGGAAAACATTATAAGTAAAAATTTAATAAAACTTATACAATATTCATATACATGATAAAAGAAATGTGGATATTAAAGGGAAATATAATTTAAAATGAAAAATTATCTCAAAGGGGTAAAATATACACCAGATAAAAATTATTAGGTTCACAACACCAAGTAAATCTCAATTAAATGGAAATTGAGATGAGGTCCCTTACCTTATGTTCGAAATCATTCTGCACATGTACTTAAGGAACTTGATAATAAAATTAGATTAATTATTTACTTAAAAAATAACATATTCAACATATATTTTATTTATTATATTTATATTAAGTTCGTTTATGGAAATTTATATGAGTTATAATGTTTAATTTTGTTGTTCCGAGAGCATTTGTTTCTTGGTTTTATGGTCGGTTCCCTTGCGTACAGTTATGGGAATGGAAGAAAAACTCCAAAAGTGAAATTATTTATTATTAATGAAATTAAATAAGATTAAATGGTCTCATATATCATTTGGTTATATGATACGAGGATAATTCATTAGAAAAAATGGTAATGAAAAATGGTTAGTTTATTTTGGCGATTTTTACAACCATCACAAACTAGTATCTTTTTATTTAATATTATTTTTATATAATGGTTAAAAAACATTAAATAAGTTATAATACACATATTATAATTTTTTTATCCATAAAATTTTTTTTATGACTAGACTAAAAGTTGATAATGGAAAATTAAAACTCGTCATCCACGAAGGTGGTGAATCGACACCCCATAGATGAAATTTTATTTTTTAGAATAAAAGGAGAATAGGAGAGATTTTATGATTGATATTAAATTAAAAAAAATTAAATTATATATATATATATATGATACCAGAGTTATCATGCCTCTTTGGATAAAGGGAGGTGGGGATAGAATAAGAAAAGTGAAGCAAAATAAAGGGAATTATAGAGAATTCTACCTCTTGAAACCTCCTTAAGGCACCTGAAAATAATCCATTGGTGAGACTAGAAAGACTTGGACATGGGAATGAGGTTTTTAAGAGTAATTGGGAAGAATATTAGCAAGATAAAAGTATTATAAAGTGTGAGGATAGGGGGTGGTGAGGGGTGGAATTTATAGTGGAGGAGAGGAGTATTTTTTGATTATTTTATTCATTAGTTTGTTATTTTTCCCCAAGACTGTCAATAGTGATGATTCTTGTGACTAAGTAGAGTAAATATCAAATGTGATTTTGAAATAATTGGTGATTAAATCATAAATGAATCTAATATTTATATATTTAACTTATAATGTTTAATACCGTAAATTACCATATATCTGTATTCACCAAAAATTCAACTATTTCAGAAAAATCCCAAAAATTCACCCTATCCGTTTTATAATACGTAGATTTCAAAAAATGGAATCCATTTTATGAAAATAATTTTCCAAATATGATTAATTTAAATTTAATTAAAATCATAATTTAATCTAAAAATACTGGTTTTAATATTATAAACAATTTTACGACACTTTGAAAAATTAAATATGGTCTCATAAAATTAACATATAATTATAATAAAAATATATTAATTTATGAATATATTTTATGAAAATAATTTTCTTTTAAATCATTATATTAATTATAAAATTGTAATTAAACATTTATGTTTCAAAAAATTCCAATATTTAATTAATCATTTTGAAAAAATTTATTTACTTATTCCATGATATAAATATATCATATTTTTATTTATGAGATACTTAAATTTTATTAATCATTTCATAGTAAAGGTTATTATTCTAATTTCTACATTACTATTCCTAATAGCCACGTTACTATTCCTAATGGTCACAATACTATTTCAATGGTCATGTTAGTATTTAATAGTTTATCACTATTTTTTGAGCTCAATGTTATTTGAAAAGTAAGCTATAAAATGAATTGAATTTATTTTAGATGATAAATACCATAAAATATTGGGGTGTTATATTATCATTCCATTTGGCATAATAAATGTAACTGTAGTTTTCATGGCCTTGATGAACCATATATTCCATAGTTATCTTGATTTCTTTATTGTGGTATTTTTTATGATATTTTGGTTTATATTCAAAGCATGATTGGCTATGAGGAGTATTTAGACATTTTATTTAGTGTTTTGTTCTATCAATGAATTTTTTCTAAATTTTATAAGTGTTACTTATAGATATAAAATGTTTTTTTTCTCAGGTATTACATTTCTGAAAAAGTCATATTAGTTGAACCTAGGATGATTTATGCATCCATTTCTTGGAATCCACCCAAGAATTGATTTTAGATACATATTTTTCTAGTATTAGGTTTCTATTATCATCACTTCATTATATATTTCTCTAGGATTTATTCTCCCATAACTTCATTAAGGATAAATATCATTCTATTCCATTTGATTGAAGATTGTTAAAAATCTATTTAGGGTTTGAAATATCAGTTCATTTTGACACATATTACTATATTTTATAAAATATATTAGGGAAATGTGGTATATGGCAATGCATTTATATTAGTAATGAGTTGTTTTATTATGTATGGAGATCATGTGGTTGTCTATGGCTTGAGAAATTTGTGAACGCATGAAAAGAATTATTCGATGAACGACCTAAAACTAACTATAGTCTTCCATGCCTTAAAAAGATGGAACCATTATCTCTTTATGGAAAATTTAACTATCTTCACTGAACATAAAAGTTTGAAACAAAAATTCTATTAGAGAGAAATAAACTTGAATCAATGATGTTGGAAGGAGTATCTCTAAGTGTCTGACTTTAACTTAGTGTGTACACCAGGGAAAAAGAATTCAAGGTATACTGATTTTCTTTAGAATTCTTGTAATGAAATAGATATAGAATCTCATGACTAATAGAAATTGATAAGAATTATTTCTTACATTCATTAGTACTATTCCAAATATAATGAAAATGTAGTTTTCAACCTAATAACTCTTATTACAGATTTTATAAAATTAATCAAAGTGGCTCAACAATCCGATCCTGAATGCTTCACTATTAGGTCAAAACTAAATGTTTGGGTTACATGTATGGTTTTATAGAGGATTAAAACTTGATGTTGGGGTTTTAGAACTGAATTTAGGTACCCTAGTATTTCAAGGAATAGATTCTTTTGGAATATCACCATTTAAAATGATCTATTCACCCAGGTACTCAGAAAAAGTACAAGGAAAAAAAATCTCATTTCTAATGCTCAAGTATGAAAATAATGAGTTTGTATCATGTCATGAAATATATCACTTTTAAAAAGGAAAATTTTGAGCATCAACCTCTATCCAATATGCTATAATCTATTCCTATACTTGTTTGGAAATAGGTGAAGATTGCTATTGACCTTTTCACAGGTCCACCATGGGATTTCAAAAACATGATGATTTTTGTGTAATTTGGGATTGAATAAAAAAGTTAGAAAAATTTATTCTAATTCAAGATTCCAATATGGCAGAGGATCTAGAAAATCCACATATTCAGGAAGTGTTTCAGTTTCATCGAGAACCTAAGTTTATTATCTCTAATAGAGATCCTTAATTTACTTACCAGTTTTGACACTCTTTATAATAAGCTCTTGGAACCCAGTTGACCGTGAGCATGTTATATCATCCTTATATAGATGAGTAGTCATAATAAAACAATTCATATTTTGGAAAATATTCTTAGATATTGTTTCATGGACTTTGGTTTCTCTTAGGAAGATTATATTCTTTAAGTGGATTTATAATATAATAATAGTTATCAAACCATTATATATATGGCTCAATTCAATGCATTTTATGACCATCCTCCTCTATCTATAATTTTTTGGGTGGAAATGGGAGAAAATTTACTAATTATACATAATATTTTATAGAAGACTACATAAAATATTTAGATATTCAAGAATCAGATGGATATGGACCAGTGCAGATGGAAATTGTATGAAGATCTTCATCATCACCCGTTATCTTTTGGTGTAAGTGACCATGTTTTTTCTGAAAGTATCACCATGATTGGGTTATTATAATTTCAAAAATCTAGGATAATGAGATCCTCTATATGTAGGACCCTTTGAGATATGTTAACATACCAATAAATTTTCATATTAATTAGCATTACTATTGAGATGTAGTGCCATCCATAATGTTTTCCATGTCTCTCAACTGAAGAAGTTCCAGCATGATTCTAGCCATGTGATTAGCTGAGATCACGTTACTCTTTACCTTGATGCAATTTTTATTCATTAAATGATTATTTTTGGTAGATAGGGAAGGAACATGTGAGATAAAACTATTTCCTTGGTACAAGTGTTATAGAAGAAGGCCAAATTCAAGAAGAGACCTGGGAATGAGACATGTTTATGCCTATGTAATGGACTGAGCTTTTAAAAGATGCCACAAATATCCATCTTTGTGAGGATGGAAATAAAAATGGAGGATAGATTATGAAACCCTTTATTTGAGTCATTCCCTTTTTTACACTATTTATTTTATGTTTAGAGGGATTTGGTTAATGTTTTAGAGGTTTTTGAGGAAGAAAGTAACTCAAAAGCTTGAATATGGTTGCATGATCTGATTTATGCTGTGAATTTTTATTCATGCCATGAATGGTTTTTGGGTAGATTCCATGAATTTAATTTTAGTAATGAATGATTTTCTGGGTAGTTTATCAAGATTTTCTATAAGGACATTCATAGTGTGAAAATGTTATTGATATACTGAATGGGTTTGTAGGATTTTAAAGCTGAGGAAACTTGAATTTTGGAATATATTGCATCTAGAAGATTGAAAATGTGAAATAATTTGTCATACCATTAATTATGTTATTTCTATATAATTTATTAATACCAATTCCCTTTTAGCCTCATTATTTATGCTCATTACTCTCAAACCCAAAGCTCCTCTAGGTGATTTTTGGGGGTCTTCGATTTGTAAACTCTTTTATTGATGATTATTCAAGATTTGGATCTTATAAATAATAGTAATGAGATATATTATTCACTTATAATATAAAACTACTAATTATTTATTGAAAAAGCCATAGTCTGGGAGATTTATGGCCAAATCTATGAGATTTGACATGTTTTGATCAAAATTTACTATGATTCACTAGAGAAATGTGATAAAGAGATTAGATTTGTGAGATAATGTGAATATTCCTCCAACCGAGAACTTTTTAGGTAGAGGGATTCTCCCATATTACACTTTCCCTAGAATGTGGTGGTTTTCATGTTCTTAAATAAATTACTTGTACTTTGGAATGGAAAAAACATATTGAACCTCTACTCAAAATTACCCATACTAGTTTCTCTTGTAATATTAGGTTTTGGGTGATGCCCACAAGATGTTTTATAGAATTATTTAAGGATTTATAGTATATAAAAAATGTGTTTTGGGTGTGAAAACTTAGCAAAATAATGGATATGGATTGTGTTCATATTTGTGTTGTATGGGGCCTTGTTGGTACAAACATGGAACTCAATTCCATATTGGAGGAATATGAAGGAATATCAACAAGAGTTGTCTTGGTTAATGATGAGTCACCACTCATTGTTGAGTATAATTTGTGTGTTTTGTATTTTTTTATCAATATATAAGGAGTATTTTATTTCAATATGTTGAAGAAGAATCATAATAGAGTATAATTTATTGTAATTTAGTTTTGGATAACCTAATAATTATATAGAAGAAGTTCCCAAGATAAGGAAATATGAAAATAAGTAGTGAATTGTAAATGGTACATTAATCTTGTTCTAAATCTATGGAAAAATTTTATTTACTACCATCGGATATTGTTGGAAGTTGATTTATTCTTGGGAAATAGGTACATTAAGAAGTTGAGGTGTTCAATCATTTTAAAGAACAATGATTATATATAAATATTATTGGATGAAGATTACATAATTATGCATTAAATATCACTCTTAATAATTCACTAATAAATAAATGTGATGATTGATGTGTTGATCTTTAAGAAAAATAATTACAAGTGTAGGTTGGTATAGAGACACTATCTACAACATTTAATGGATGATGGAAGACCTCAAGATTCATTATGAAATTTCTGAGTTAATTTTGAGTTAAATTTTCTATCCCTACATAAGGTAAGTGCTATATTTAGGAGTTACATAAGGGTAAGTTATTCTTACGTTAAGGTAAGCACTATATAAAGGAGTTGAATAAGGGTAAATTGATATTTCCACTCCTAAATAAAGGTGAATCAAGCATTATGCAAGGGAAATGTGTAACTTACACTACTTATGTATGGTTATATGGATAATTGTGAAAGGGTAGACTCCACTCTCACAAGAGTATCTATGAGCTTCCTATGGTAGTGTAAAGGTATTTGGGAAACCCGCATAAAGGTAGATGCGGTATTGCGTCAGTTAGAAACTCATATAAGGGTAGTCTTCATTCAGACAAGGGTAGTTGTGAGCTTCCACATCTCATATAAATGTCTTTCCTTAACTCTTGTAAGGGAGATATGCCATGTAAAGGTAAAATGATACCTATGTAGTGGTATAACCAAGTTTCCCATGCTTGTGTAAGGGTAAGCCACACAATGGTAATATTTGAGGGTTTTGAACTCAACAACAGCTATGTTTCTAGGATGATCACCTTACTGTAGATGTCCCATGTAAATTAGGATACACACTTCAAAAATTTACTCTACATCATGGAAGGTTTTAATTCAATAGAGGCAAGGAATTTGAGGGTTCCACACCATGGTAGGTGCACTATGCTACATGGGTTTGTCGGATGCACTATAGAAAAATCACATAGAATAATATACTATATATTAATTTTGGGAATAATTCACATAGCTGATTTCTAGGTAACTAATTTTAACTATGTAGATGGTATAAAGACATTGAAATATCTAATGGTTTTTTAAGAATAGAGATATAAGGAATTTTAGAGACCATGAGTACATAAATATCATGCGATAGATGGAATTAATCCTAAATCATCATGGTATTTAAATTAATATTTGAATGGCATTTTAGATGTATTTAAATTATAGATAATCTATCAATCACTAGACCAATTTAAATGGAAAAATATTTCCACTGAATATTATGGGAAATATTAAAATATCAAATGTGATATTTTTGAAAATAATAATTTACATACAGTGAATCTAAATTCAATAAGAATAATAATGATATACGGTGGATGAAAATTGTGATTTAAAAGGAAAAAATTATTATTTCAAAGAAAAAGACATTCAATAGATAATCTTTTGAAATTTTTTGATATATCAAATTTAGAGAAAGTGAATAACCAGTGTTGTACATCCAGTACATTTGTTATGCACTTAAGAATAAGAATAGATGAAGATAAAAAAACATGGAATACAATATTTGATCAATCATAGGTCAAATTTATATGTATCTTGTTCTCAATATATTTCTATATTGCTATAGTCTGAAAAAATTGAGGAAAACCATATGAATACTACAGAATAATTAGAAGATTAATTCTTATAGTCTAGAAGAAACTCAAGTCAACACATGTGATCTTTCTTCAAGGGGGTACAAGCCCAATATATAGTAAAAATGAAAAAAGGTCCACTATTTATTTTTACCTGGTTATGCCGGGATAACAAGTTCAAGGCCATACCCTTGCTCACTGATTCTTTAATGATAATAAGGAATTTGTGTGTGCATGGGATAAACACCACCATACACCAAATATGTAGTGATACTTAGGGAGGTGAACCTCTTTAACAATATCAGTTTTCTCTTCTCTTACTTTTTGCTTCAACATCAGAATTTAGAATGAACAAAGATAAGATACAAAGAGTGAAATAGAAACCCAATAACTAAACAAGTTAAGATGTCAAAAATTGGATAAAATCTTTAATAGGCCATCCTATACTGATTTACTCCTAATCAGTTTGGTCACATCCCTATGAGACCCTTTATAAATTTTTATCAAAGGACACACTCCACCTCTATTTCATTCGATTTTATTGGATTCTATTTTATTATTATTAAATAAATATAGAATGAAATATTTGAGTAATTATAACAACTACTAACCTGAATTACATATCTACCAAAACCATATAGAGTAGAAGGAAGAAAGAGTTTGAAATTAAGAATAAAGTTTCCCTCTTATGTGAAGTGGAAGAAGAAAATGTTCTTCCCATGATTTTATTCAATAAAAGATAATTCCTATATGGAATAAGATGACCCAATAGTTCAAAATATTACCAAGAAAATGGGAAACCATTCTTCTTTATAATTTTTTGAAGAGGTATCATATACATTTTTTCAAGACTTTCCAATACAAGATCAAAGCACAAGTGGGAAATGTTACACTAAAAATATATAATATGAGTTTCAAAATACAATCACCACTCTTGAATATGAATCTAAAAATATTGATAATGTAATGTAATAGAAGGTGATGATGTGTGTGGACCTCACTATATAGTGTAATCCCAAAGGTACAAGAATTAATGATCTTAAAGAGGAATTATTCTGAGTTGGGATGGATTGGATTGAGGAATTTTTAAAGAATTATCATTCCATTAAGAGAGTTGAACAAATTTTCATGCACATTATGAAAAGAAAAATTTAATCATTGATGTCAAAAATGCTCACCTGGATATTAAGGATAATAAGATCAAGGAACATGAAATATAAATGAAAGAGAAGAACAAAATTCATGACGATGATGTAATGTCCCAGAAATTACATATAATTGTTTTAATTATATGGAATTATTTCAAGACTACGAAATCTGAAGCCACCCGATTCTGAGGCCCAGAGTTCCCGAAATGATCCGTTAAAGTTTTGTTAAGCATTAATTGGCGCGAGTAAGCAGTTTTCCTGAAAAAGTAGAATAAATCTTAAATGGTTACTCAGATAAGAAATCTGAGGGCACCGTTGCGCTCAAGATGGCGGGTTTACCCTAGGCGCGACTTAAGTTTAGTCGGCGTAAGCCTATGGTGAGAAAATCCAAAAATGGAATAACCGTAAATAAAAAAATTTAATAAAGTTATTTTATCTTTCAAATGCTTATAAATCACAAATGGTAACTCAGATTAAAAATCTGGTACCACCATTGAACTCATTAGGGTATTATTTCTTTAGGCAGATACTAACATTGGCCGGAGTGGGCCACCAGTGAAAGTTAGTTTTTGGCTTTAAATAAAATAATTAAGTGAAATTTATTTTATTGTAAAATACATAACATTTAAACTGTAACTCAGATTGGAAATCCTAGAGTACCTTTGGGTTTTTTGAGGTGTGTTTCACTTAGGCAGAGCCTAACCTCTACCGGCCCGGGTTGAGGGTGACTGTTAATAATTTTCCAAACTTTTTTTTTCAGGTACATCCAGTAAACGCTTGAGTGGAGTTTTCTAACTTTTGAACCGGTGCTCAAATTAAAAATCCGAGGGCATTGTAGAATCCGCAGTGCTGGGATTCTCTTAAGGGGGAATTCACTTTGACCATAGTAGGTTTAGAGAAGAAGTTATTTTTTTGTGACTTTTAAAAGGAAATGTAATAAAATAATCTCACTTTTTTATTTCTTTTCCACCAACAGACAAGAAGTAGTGTGGGACCCATGGTGAGTCAAGCCATTAAATGGCTTGACCCTTAAAATACTAAGTAATAATGTCGTTGGAATTCTGGAAGGTTCCTATTAAATGAACCTTTATAAATTCCATTATCGTTACTTACCCTCCCCCTCTCATATTTATAAGGAGCTTGGGGATAGGAATTGGCACAACTTCACCAAGAGATGAAGCTCTGGTAATGTTTCGCGACTCCAAACACTTGGAAGACATATCCAGTTCTAGCGGGTGGTGAAGAGTGACCCCGAACCATGAACCGAAGACAAAGATCGAGCAGTGTCATTGGATGCTTGTTGCGAGGACAACAAACATTGAAACTTACTCAAACGCAGACACTCTCCAATAATCTAGAGGTAGGGGTTTGTTTTTAATATAATTTAATTTTATCAATTCTTCATATCCTAAATTCATGATAACGATGGCCCAACGAATATCGCCATCGTCCCGCACATAAACCTTGATCCTATTTCTTTTTATTCTTTGTGCGTTCTTCATGCGTTCTTCAATGCCTAATATTTATTGACACTGGAAACATAGAGTTTTACTAAGTGCGATATATGGACGTGAAGCCCTTAATAAAAGAATCACGAATATGTGATCGTTTATTTTTTCAGGCATGGAATGAAGCCACATCAGCTTGCGGAAAAAGGTGGTGGCCTATACCTGGCCGGCCATAAGGGAGGAAGGGTGGCACATGTCCACGCTACTGATTGTGAAGGAGGCCACGACCCGTCGACCATGGTGGAGTAGGGTGGCGGACGACATCTGGCCGGCCGCATGGCGGAGCGGCGGTGCGCGTTTGGGCCTCTAGTGGAGCAGGAGGCCATGGTCCCTTGGCCGCTGTAGAGGCCAGAGGGTGGTTGATAGCTGACTGGCCACAGGTGGACAGCGGCGCCATCGCGCCACTGGAAGGAGAACCGGGCGGCCATTCTGTCCGGCTGAGGTGCACCGTGTGGGACCGCTGAGTGGCCTCGCATGCCTGAAGGGTGACCGAACGACCATTGGGCCGTTCGAATTACCAGGGCCGCCTCCCCCCCGTGTTGTGTAAAGAGCAGACTGCCTGCCCACCATGGGCCGCCCAGCAGACCGCACCACGGGCCGCCTAGCGGGTCGTGCCAATGGGCCGCGCCCTTCATGGGCCGGGCCGGGCCGCCCCATTTGCAGGTCGGGACGGACCACGACCCAGTGGGCTGGGCCCACCGAGTCTGAGGCCATCCAGGCTGGACCCAGACCGGGTCGGGTCGACTCGAACCGGGTCGGGTCAGTTCAGGCCGGGTCGGTCCGATCGGGTTGGACCAGACCCGGGCCCATCTGGACCCAGTTTTACCTTTTTATCCATAACATTAAAACTAAGCGTTCATTTGATGAATCTTCTACTACACCAGGATCCTTGGATCGAAACGGTCCTTTTGGTATACTCTACTTGAGTTTTGGATAAGGTTGGTGTACGACCAGGTCGGTCTGAACCCCGAATCCGACGAGGCCCTCGGAGCGGAAACACAGATAACATACAGACCGGGCGTCCGATTGACACGCCGTCTATGGAGTTGGGTCCATTATGGTATGGAAGACCTTTGGGATAATTCTTAGTGAGACTTTAGGAGGATCGAGGTATGAACAATGGCTTGGGGAGCAGTTATCCCAAGCTCGCTACGTACGAAACCCTACGACTGGCTGAGACTTGACGACTGCGGACCATTACGACTCAGAGTGACTCGAAAGGCCCAATGGGAAGTGCCTCTATGTGACGTGGTAGAACCATGGTGGGGAATGCCTATGTGTGACACGATAGACCCATGATTCTCGATAGGAGGAGTACCTCAGCAGGCCACGAGGGGGAGCACCTCTGTGTGATGCGGCAGACCCATGGTGGGGAGAGCCTCTGTGTGACATGGAAGACACACGATACTTGATAGGAGGAGTACCTCAGTAGTACAAGGTTAGTGGGAAGCGCCTCAGTGTGACGCAGCAGGCCCACTATACTTGATAGAGGAGGAGTTCTCCAAGAGCCGAGGCGTTCGACGTTGTGACTAGGAATGTTACTTGTTACTACCCATTGAATAAATCATGGTGTGAGATATCTTTACCTTGTGCTTGTGATTGAGGTTATGCTATGTTGTATTTTACTTGTGTGGTAATCTAACTTCGTGGTATTACCTGTGTGGTATTATTCCCTCCTGTGTGAGGTGGGTATTTTTTGATAACTTAGGTATATGTATGGGAATATACCTAAGTAGGTTTGACTATTGTTTCTATGTTTTGGCCTTTGTCCTTTGTGGATTTGAGAGTACTTCAGGGGTCTCAGGGTCCCTACTGAGTATTTTTATACTCACCCCTGCACGGGCTACGCCCACACCTTGTTGTGGTTGGTGAAAATGACAGACAACACTGACTGAGTACGAGGGAACCTGGACTGGAGACTGCTCCGAGGTGGACCTTTGATGAGGTGATTTGCAAAGAAGATCATTAGAGAGCTGTACCTACCCTTCAGGTAGGATCCTTGGTGGGAATTTACAGGAGATGTACTTAGTTTTACTTGTACTTTCTAGTTTTTCTTGTACTTTCCAGTTGTGCTTGTATTTTGGCCCCTTTAGTTTCTGTACGCACCCAGTTTACATTATAGTTTACTTTGTGCTTGTATCCGGCTGTGTTCTTGGTTTTTGTGATTTTACAGTTTATAATGGAAACACCTTCCTATTTTAGGGAATATGTCTTTTAGTGCTTGTTACCAGCCCCTGGCCTATGTAAGGAGGGCTTGAGGTAGTCACGACACGGGTCCCGTGGGACGGGTCTTGAAAAAGTGGTATCAGAGGAGTTCAGTTCTACAAAAGAATTAGGACTCTCATATTTTCTAAGTAATTGTGTTAAGTGATATGAGTGTTGTTTTCAGTTCGGGGATTCCAGTGTTGGTGTAGTGGCCGACGTATCCATATACCAAGACCCTGAATTCTGATTTCCAACTCAGCGCATGAAAACACCGATTGCGTGTGTTTTTCAAAAGTTTTTCTTTTTATTTCCTTGGAGTTAGCTCACCAGGTATAAGTTAAAGACCGTGGTGTACCTATTCCTTATCTGGATTCTGTTGCTTCGACGACCACCAAGGTTTCCCGAGAGAGTACGCGATGATGGCCCACTGAGCGATGAGGCCTCGGTGCGGGGCCCTCTTAGAGCGTTAGCACCTTCGGGTGGTGTTCCAGTATCACCACTACCTGTTGGATGAGCATTGCCACCTGCCCCCCTAGTAGAGGATGCACGCCGACTGAGCGCGTTGCATGAGTTCCATCGACAGAGGCCTTAGAGGTTTTTAAGAAATTCAAATTCCCAAGCAGTTGAGGGATGGTTGGAGGCTGTGGCTAGAGTTTTTCGCCTAGTTGAGACACCTATATAGTAGATGCTGATCTTAGCTTCTAGTATTTTCTAGTGAGTGACCATGTGGATGGTCCGTATAGTGACGAGGCTTCGGTACATGGACCATTTCTTGAGATAGCACCTTTGGGTATTGTGTCAGCTATATCACTTCCCCTTGGTCAGCAGTTACAACCAGTAGTTTTGGTAGAGGAAACATTTAGGCTTAGTGCCTAACACGAATTTCAGCATTAGATACCCCTCAGGTTTTGAGGTGCGCCCAACTCACAGGCGGCTAAGGACTGGCTTGAGGAGGTGGTTGAGAGTTCTCTAGAGCTTCTACAGCTTTGGTAGGACGACATGTCGGTAGTTGAGTATTCATCGAGGTGTACCAACCATTCCTGGTACTCGATGAATACGATACGATCAGTGCTTTGGGGCTCAGACTTTAGAGAACGGTGTGTTTAAGGATATCTGAGACAACACTAATCCTCTATGCATTCCTAATTATATTAGGGTGATTTAGAGAACCTTTGTGGTTGAATGTTCTTTGTATGAGAGAATACAGCCAGGGAACATTAGCAGTATGAAAGAAGGAAATTGACACCAGTCTCAAAGACTTAGGCGTGTAAAATGTTTTGGGAAGAGGAAGTGTTAGGGATAGATGAAACTGAATGGTAGCAGATGTGGAAGTGGAGGTAAGAGAGTAGCATGAGGTGGTATACATTTCTACATGTTTCAACCACCCCCTTTGTGGTCCCCACCAGGCTCAGGGATCTGGAGGACAGGGGAAGGGAGTAGCTGCATATGGTCAAGGAGTGCAACCCAAGGGCTCTAGGAATGATTTGATGAACATTCTGTGTCTACTAATAGTTTTCATATTAATAAACATAGGTACCAATCATTCCTTCTTTCTACGAATCTTGTGAAAGACCTAGAGTTTCTGATTAATCCATTGACTTGATCCTCACGTCTAGAGATTACATTGGGAGGAGACTCAATAATCACACTTGTGCCGATGATGTGATTTGACCCTTGAGGTGAGAGTTTCGGTTGGAAACTCTTGGTGGTAGCGTCGAGGCCTTACAAGGTTAGTTTGGGTATGGTCTGGATATCCACAGTTCATACTCAGATTGAATGTACTAGGTAAAAAAGGGTTGTGGTTTACCTAAAATGTTAGAATGAGATTTTCCTTGGTCGGAAAAAAGGAAACCCCGGCAGCACAAAGAAGAGTGGAAGAGAATGGGGACATTTTTTCAAAATATGTTTCCCGGATTACCTTCTCGAAGGGAGAATGATGTCTTCTTTGGCTAGGTACTACCGAAGATTTGTACCCGACTTCTCCAGGGTAGTGGAACCCTTGTGAGATTTAACAAAAAAGGGGGATCCTTTACTATGGATGGAGAAGTGTCAGAAAAGATTTCTAGAGTTAATACAGAGACTGAAAAGTATAACTATGCTACCCATGACCTGGAGATAGCAGTAGTGGTCTTTGCGCTAAATATGTGGCGACACTACTTGATGGGAGAACGTTTTACAGTCTATTCTGATCACAAGAGTCTCAGGTATATCTTATCTCAGAAGGACCTGAACTTGAGATAGTGGACATGGCTAGAGTTCCTCCAGAACTATGACTTTAAGATATTCTATACTCCTAGGAAGGGGGACATGGTAGCAGATGCACTCAGTAGGAGGTCTGGTATGCAGTTACTGAGTGAAGCAACAAAGCAACTAATCACACTGCAAATATCTTTCATGGATAGAGATGAAGATGCTTACCTATAGTCTATAACTATCACTCCCCCACCCCTTCAGCAAGTCATGGAGGTGTAGCTTGGGGGCATTGACTGCAAGGCTCAACGTGCTCTGATTTTCTCAGGGCAGGCACTTGACAGATTTTCTGAAGGTGGGGAGCACATCATCTTCTTCAGAGGACGTACTATGGTACCGATGGTGCTACATGAGGAAGTGTTGAGGGAGTTCCATATGTCCCCTCTGGCGGTACATCCTGGAGTGGAGAAGATGTACCGGGATCTCACTTGTCAGCAAGTGAAGACTGCATAGAGTTGGCAGAAGTCTTATGCTGACAAGAGACAGAGACCTTTGGAGTTCTAGGAGGGGGAAACACATTTTCTTGGGAGTCTCCCCACGATGGAGACTACGGAGATTTGGCCGAGGTGGAAAGTTATCACCGAGGTTTATCAAACCAGTTCTGATACTTCGGAGGATAGGATAGGTGGCATACTGCTTGGCACTACCACTACGATTGGAGTGGGTGCATGACATCTTCCATGTATCCCAGCTGAGGAGATACCTGTATTACCCTTCTCACTTCATCGACCATGGAGAGTAGGACTTAGATTATGGGGCGACGTTTATGGAGGTTCTAGTAGAGATTGAGGATCAACAGGAGCGGGTACTTCGTGGCAGTCGATACCTCTAGTGTGCATTCACTGGCAGTATGAGAACCTCCATAAGAGAACATGGGAGTGGGAGGTTCAGATCCATGCTCAGTACCCCCATTTGTTTCCTTAGTCTATGTTGTGGATTTTGGGAACGTAAAGCCCTAAGGTGCAGAGAATGTAATGTCCCATAAATTCTATATATTTTATTTTTAATGATATGGAATTATTTATAGACTGAAAAATCTGACGACGCACGATTCCGAGGCCCGAAGTGCACGGAAAGATCCGTCGAAGTTTTGTTAAACTTTAATTAGTGATCATAAGAAATTTTTATAAAAATTGGAATAACTCTTAAATGGTTACCCAGATCAGAAATCAGAGGGCACCATTGCGCTCAAGATGGCGGGTTTACCCTAGGTGTGACTTATGTTTTGTCAGCGCATTCCTTCGGTGAGAAAACCCAAATATGACATAACCGTAAATAAAATAATTAACTAAAGTTATTTTATTTTTTACATGCTTATAATGCACAAACAGAAACATAGATTAAAAATCTGAGACCACCACTAAACTCATGAGGGTATGATTTCTTTAGGCAGATACTAACATTGGCCGGCGCATGCCACCAGTGAAAGTTAATTTTGGCCCGTAAATAAAATAATTAAGTGAAAATTATTTTATTGTAAAATCCATAACTTTTAAACGGAAACTCATATTGGAAATTTGAGAGTACTTTTGGGTTCTTTGGGTTGTGTTTAATGTAGGAAAAGCCTAACCTTGACTGGCACAGGTCGAGTGTGACTATTAATAATTTTCCATACTTTTTTTCGGGTGCATTCAGTAAATGCGTGAGCGGCGTTTTCTAACTTTTGAACCGGTGCTCGGATTAAAAATCTTAGGGCACCGTTGAATCCACAGTACTTGGATTCGCTTAAGAGAGACTTCACTTTGACTGTAGTAGGTCCATAGAAGAAGTTATTTTTTTTTGTGACTTTTAAAAAAAAATTAAATAAAATAATCTCACTATTTTATTTCATTTCCACCAACAGAATTGCGGTAGTGTGAGATCCTCGGCGATTCAAGCCATTAAATGGATTGACCCTTAAAATACTAAGTAACAGTGTCATTGGAATTTAGGAAGGTTCCTACTAAATGAACCTTCATAAATTCCATGATTGTTATTTTCCCTCCCCCACTCTTATTTATATGGATCTTGGAGGGAGGAATTGGCATGACTTTACCAAGCGATGAAGTTCTGGTAAAGTGTCGTGATGCCAAACACTTGGAGGACGAAGCCAGTTCTAGCGACCAATGACGAGTGACCCCGAACCATGAACCAAAGAACAACGATCGTGTGACGTCGTTGGAGGATTTTTGTGGGGACAAAAAACACTAAAACTTCCTCAAACACGGACACTCTCCAATGATCTTGAGGTAGGGGTTTGTTTTTAATATGATCAAATTTTATTGATTCTTCATATGCTAAATTCACGATGACGATGGTTAAACAAACATAGCCATCATCCCGCACATAAAACTTGACCCTCTTTCTTTTTATTCTTCACGTGTTCTTTGAGCATTCTTCAACGCCTAATATTTATTGGGGCTGGAAACACAAAGTCTCGCTAAGCGCGATATATGGACGCAGATCTCTCAACACAAGGATCACAAATATGTGATCGTTTAATTTTTCTGGCCTAGAATGAAGCCGAAGAATCTCGTAGAAGAAGGCGACGGCCGACACCCGGCCGACCGCGAGGGAGAAAGGGCGGCGCACGTCAGCACCGCCAGTTGTGAAGGAGGCCGCGGCCCGTCGGCCATGGCAAAGCAGGGTGGCGGCCGACATGCGGTCGGCCGCATGGTGGAGCAGCAACACCGTCATACCACTGGAAGGATAATCGGCTGGCCGTTCCGAACAGTCGAGGTGCACCGCGCAGGACCACTGAGCAGTCTCATGTGACATCAGGGCAACTGAATGAACATCGAGTTGTTCAAATTACAGCCGAGGGGGGGGGGGGGGGGGGTTCCCCCGAGTTGTGGCTAGGGCGGACTGCTGACCCACCAAGGGCCGCCCAGTGTGTCGTGCCCTTTGTGGGATGGGCTGGGCCATACCACAGCCAAGCGGTCCAGGACCGCTGAGGCCCATTCCATCTGGGTTGGACCCGGACCGAGTCAGACCGGACCCGGACCCATCTGGACCCAGTTTTACCTTTTTGGCCATAACATGAAAACAGGGCATCCGTTTGACGAACCGTTTGTGATTCCGACATCCTTGGATCGAGATGGTACTTTTTGGATACTCCAATTCAGTTTTGGATATGGTTGGTGTATGACTAGGTTGGTTTGAATCCCTAATCCAACCGGGACCTCGGAGCAGAAACACTAATAACTTACTGACTGGACGTCCTATTGAGGCACTGTCTGTTGCGTTGGGTACCTTATAACATGAAACACCTTTGGGATAATTCTTAGTGAGACTTTGGGATGGTTGAGGTATTAAATATGTCTTGGGGAGAGGTTATCCCAAGCGTGCTATGTATGGAACCCTAGTGGGGAGATCCTCTGTGTGACATGGAAGACCCATGGTGGGGAGTTCCTCTGTGTGATGCGATATACCCACGATACTTGACAAGAGGTTTACCTCTGTAGGCCACAAGGGGGAGCGCTTCTATGTGTCACAACATACCCATGGTGGGGAGCGCCTCTGTGTGAAGCGGAAGAGCCATGGTTCTCGATAGGAGGAGTACCTCAGAAGTCCAAGGCTAGTGGGAATCGCCTCTATGTGACACGGAAGGCCCACTGTACTCGATAGTGGAGGATTTTTCCAGTAGCCAAGGCGTTCAACGTTGTGACTGGGGATGTTACTTGTTACTACCCCTAAAATAAATCCTGGTGTGAGATTTCTTTACTTTGTTCTTGTGATTGAGGTTATGCTATGTGTTACTTTACCTGTGTGGTAATCTACCTTCGTGGTACTACATGTGTGGTATTCTTCCCTCCTATGTGAGGTGGGTATTTTCTGATAACTTAGGTATATGGATGGGCATATACCTAAGTGGGGTTGACTGTTATTTCTATGTTTTGTGGTTTATCCTTTGTGGATTTGAGAGACATTCGGGGGTCTCGGGGTCCCCACTGAGTATTGTTATACTCACCCCTACATGGGCTACACCCTCACCTTATTGTGTATGGTGCAGACGATGGACAACACTGATTGAGGACGAGGGTAACTGAACTGTAGACTACTCAGAGGTGGAACATTAACGAGGTGATCCACAGAGACGATCACTGGAGAGCTGTACCCACCCTTTAGGTAGGATCCTTGGCAGGCATTTACAGGAGCTGTACACGGTTTTACTTGTACTTTCCATTTTTTCTTATACTTTCCAGTTGGGCTTGTATTCTGGCCCCTATACATTCTGTACGCACCCTGTTTACTATATAGTTTACTTTGTGCTTGTATCTAGTTGTGTTCTTGGTTTGTGTGAGTTTACAGTTTATAAAGGCAATGCCTTCTTGTTTTAGGAAATACACCTTTCAGTGCTTGTTTCCTGCCCCTAGCCTATGGAAGGCGTGCTTGGGGTAGTCACGACATGGGCCCCAGGGGATGGTTCATGACATATGAGATTGAAAAATTCAAGGATGCCACTAAAGAAAAACTTATGATAGAAGAGAATGGAAAAACATTATCAACATGAAATGATGGGATCTTGAAGTTAAGATGAATAATCTAAAAATGGACCAATAAATATCTTCAAATAAAGTTAAAAGGAAAGAAACTTCCATATAAACTACAAAAAAGTACTCTAATACTGAAATAACTCTATCTGTTGGTAATAACTTCTTGATATAATATAGTGATTAATATATAGTAGTTATAAAGGAGAATGTACCATCTAATTTTATAAACAATGTTTTCTCTAAATATGTTTCTATGAACTATGTATATTTCAAATAAAAATATATTAAAAAGTGGATGAAGAAAAATAGTAAGAAATCCACCATTAAAACCATGGTGGATAAAAGTAAGTGTATAAAGTGTTGAGACAAATTTGGATGGAAGTGGGTTTGGATGCTAGAAGAATTTGTTTCTGTTTGTTTTATATATTTTTTTAATTACAAAAAATATATTCAATTTGTAAGTCTTGGTGATTTGATGAAATAATTACCAGACTTAGGTGATCAGATGCAAAGTTTAAAAGAAAGTCCATTGTTTTCAGTTTTCTGTTATGAATATTTCTTCTGGGTGAAGTTGTTTTTCATACTCAAATTATGTATAGAATGATATTTTCAACTGAAGTTTGAAGTTGTATTAGAGTCTTAATATATTTAAAGATGTTCGATAATAAATATGATGATGATTTTGTATGAGAAAAGTACCCAACATCATAAGTTATTTGAAAACATATGATCCAAGCTTTTTGAAATAAAGGGAGAGAATTTTTTTTGTAAGTCAGATGATGATATAGCGATCAAAATGTTATTAACATCTTGAAGAAGTAATTATAAAAAAATGTGTTTTATAATAAAGGAGAATAAAATGTTAAAGTCTTCTAGTCATAGATCTTCTGTGTGATTTTTTACCAAACATAGAACTTGTTTGGTGTCTGAGAGTTTGAATTCTCTAATGTTAGAGATTTTGTAGAAGTGCTGATTGACTGATCCATTAGATGATCTGATCCATTGAACAAACCAATTATTTGAATTTACCATAAGTTGTTGAGGTTAAAAAATAATTCACTGCTGATATTGGACCATCAAACTCATCATGCCACCAATCCATCCGAAGTGTTTCAAACACCAATCTATCCGAATTTTTTTTGGTATCAATATGGCATTTGATACAAAATTTCATTGAAGTCTGATTAAAATTATTTAGTGAATTTATTAATGTCAATAAATAAGTCGTAGTTGTTGGGTCCAATAAAATAGATGATCTTGAGAGACCAAACTGGCATATGGTATCAGATACTGATCAATCAAATAGATCAAATAATGTAATCAACCATTTTCATAGAGAAAAAGTTTTGAATTGTTTTAATTGGGTAATGAATCATCAAAAAAGAATTGAATTTGATCTATTAGATAATAAATAGATATCAATAAATCAGATGAATACTAACATTAACGAGGAATAAAGCATTGAAATTCACTAAATGCAGTTCTTCATTGGTCTTAGGAGTTATTGATCAAAGGAATGAAGTTAATGAAAGTTTACAACAAGTTGAAGTTGATATTGGACTATCTTTTAATGGTTTAGAAGTCTGTATAAGTTTCTATGATGTTTTTTGAAAAACTCTAGAACAAAATCTTCATCTTGAGAAAATCAATCGAGATGAAAATGTGTTTTAGTAGATCTATAGGAATGAAGAAGCTGAATTAAAAAACTAAAGTCTAATGAAGCTGCAATAGTGTTTATTGAAAATGAGTTTCAGTGAAATTTTTTATATTTTACATGTTCTCAATTGGATCAAGAAAATTAAATTGAAAAATAGTGTTAGTATGAAAAATTTCATCATACAAAAGAATTGTTTATTAATTAGAGGAAGGCTAAAGTTATGGGAAGTTTTGAGAAGTTTTTGAGAATTATGAATAAGAGTTGAGAAGAATTGAAGTGGACAAAGGTAAAGTTTAAATGAAAGTAAAATTCAAGATTATGGAATATGGTTGAGTGGGAAATTAAAATTGGTTTCCTTCCCATTCGATTTATGGGACACCTATAAATAGAGGTCAAAGTACAATATACTTTTATACTATTCATTTTTGGGTGATAGAAAGAGCGTATATGATTTGAATATGAAGAGGGAAGATTCCAGATAGAATTTCTTGAATAAAGTTATATATATAAAATAAGTGTGAATAATTAGTTGTGTTTAGAGTTTTTTGGATTGGACTGAGCAATTAGGTTCCTAATTTTAGGAAAATAAAGATGTGAATCCTAATTATTTCTAGACTATCTATTCATAATTTTTTTTCTGTGCTGAATAATTGGAATAAATAATTAGAGTGAGCTATCACAATGAGTTTTATATGAAATCTAGATAATTTTTTTCTAAACTGTGTAAGAAAGTAAAGAATTTTGTTTTAAATAATTTTAAAATTTGAAGATGTTAAATACTCTTAGTAACTTGTTCAAAACCATATGGTGAAGGGTTATAATTTTTTCTAAAAACTTATTTACATCATTCATGATAAGAAAAGAACTTGCACTTTTGTATTGATCATAGTTCTACACAAGTGTAAGGGTATTTCATACTTGTTTTATCCATAAGATAGATTCTTTTCTAGTGGACTGTGTGTTATTGGATTACTGCCAAACCATTCCAAGGACTAGATACTCTTATTGAGTAGTGAACCTTGTAAATTCTTGTATTCCCATGGATGTGTGAACATTTTGTTTTTAAAAAAATTAATAGATATTTAATAGGAGGTGAATGTTGTTATAAAAGAAAGACAACATAAAAGAATATCATTGATTTTCTCCTCCCCCTCTCAGTGATTAAATTGATCATGGTTGGGTGTTTTCAAATAGAGATGTTCCAATAAAAGGTCCAATTCAATTAATTAGAATTAATAGAAGAAGAACACATGAAATTATAGATAGATTTTTTCATAATGAAAAGGATCAATATTTTAGGGTTATTTCTTATAATACTAAAAGTTTGGGAATAGTGTGGATGATTGGTGGTATAATATGTCAACATAAGAAGTTAAAGGAAATCCTACATCAAGGGGGAGAAAAGTTGTGGTGAAGCGAATACCACAAGAGAAATAAAAAAATATATCAGTCATAACCATATTTATAAAACATAGAGATCTATATGGTATTTTCAATAGAAGTGGTCATAATTAAAAAGAATTCAGGTATAAATAATTCATTAATCAGTATAAAAAAGTGATAAGAAAATACCACAAAATGTAAAAAATTGAGATAATACTATCTTTGGAAATAATTATGGGAAATATTCTAGAATGAATATTTCTATTAAGATAAAGAATAAGGATGATGTATTATACTTTAATAGTAAAATTAAAGAAAAATATGTTTAAATAAAATACAAGAACTATAAAATTGGTGTTACACCAAATGGAAGAAGTTTCTTCTTCTGTGGCATGAGTGGTCACACAATGTACTTATGTATACAATACATGGGATACAAAATTTATGGAAGTAAGCCTAAAGAAACTATTTATCAATCCAGGAAAGAAAAAAGAAGATTTATATGGTGGAAGACATTCCTATGTGGAAAAACCATGTTACAGGTACGCATTCCAAAATATTGTTTGTTTATTTGGCCTATTGACTTTAAAAGTGTCAGAAAAAAGGTTTGAGTAAGAATGAAAGAAAAATCCAAAGGTGTAAAAAAGATTCCATATAAATAAATTGAATTTCATGAGAGGTTATCAAAAATTGATGACAAGAAAGTTTCTAAAGTTATATGTGGGAGGTGTAAACATGCTGTTCATAATTGAAAGGATTGTATAACAATTACTCTATCTCAACAATTAGTCTTTAATAATATGAAAATTGTACTAGGTGATATGTGTAATTTGATGGATTATGTTGGGAGGAAGTTGTTAGAGTTGGTATTCTAGAGCTAACTCTTTGTAATTTATATTACATGTATATTCAAAGAAGTGAATATTTATTAAACAACTTATCACATACTACACATTATTCTATATGACATTAATGTAATAAGTTACTAGAGTATCTATCACATTGAAAAGGGAATAAAAGTTTCCTATAATGATGATAACCTTGAAATTCTATACTGATATCATTAAACCAAGTTCTATAGTTGAATAACATTCTATAATGAGGAATATAGTATGTTGACTATCAGGTGAGAGTACTCATAAGAAGATGAAACTTCATCTCCTAAATTTCACACATTGTAATCTACAAGACGGAAGATAATGATAAATAGACCAACAATAGGAATTTTACATTTTTATGTGTCATTAGATATTATTATCTTGAAGTGTTTGTAATGGATCTTTGGATTTATAATTATTATTAATACATTTCTTAGATTTTAGACTTAGATTTACTAAGAAACATTGTGATTCCATATGTTTAAAGGAAGTAGGGATTATTGGGAATTTCAATAATGAAATGTTATTAATGAATTATTTAAATAAAGGTTTTCCATTCTATATTTATGGAAGTTGATATCTTGAAACTTTTCTTGAAATATAAGTATCACATTAAATTCTATGGACAAGTTGTAATGACAAGTGTATTTCAGATATTCAAAGAAATTCATATCAAGCATACAGGTTGATGACACATGTGTGAAATTTTCTTGTTGATATATTGTGATAAAGGGATCATATTACACAACAAGCACTCATATGTGGTTATAGATGTTGTGATGTTAACTTATTTCTCTTGGATTCCTTGACTAGTTACTAGATAGTAATTTTCAACTTTAGGCAAGCCCGCCAAATGCCAATGAGAAAGAATCACAGAGGGTCACACACTAATTATATCCATTGATATCAATTAAATTCTATTTCAATTTAATTATCAGAATAAATATTATTTTCAAGGATGGGGAATAGTTTTATTTAGAATTAATTATTTCATAAATTAAATAAATATTTATTCATAAGGTAACTGTTAAATTACTTGAATATATAGTTTTTAATTATTTATTGAATATTTAGTAAATATTTATTCCCTATATCATGAATATAATATTTATTTTAGGAATAAATATTTAATTGAATATTTATTAGGGTATTAAATAAATGATGAAGAGGACTGGCAGACCAAGATTGAGCCTGGTGATAAATATTAATTTACAAGCTGCTAAAAAAATATTTACCATTATGCTAGTTAGCATGCACCATGGAATAGAAATAATAATATAATTTTAATACAATACATGGGGTAAAACATGAGTTTAACATTTTCATAAGGGAATTTTTTAAATTAATTAAACCACAAACCCTAATCCTATGTAATTAAATAGACCACTTAATTTTTGAGTTGCTTCTAGGAAAAAAGCAATATACTATTTTATTGAGTTTAAAATAAAATAAAATAATTTATTTTATATAAAATAAAAGTGGATTTAAATTTTAGGATGATTGGATAAAGTAATATAAAATGAATTAATTGATTAATATGATAATCAATCATATTAATTCATGCATATTTTATCTTATTAAGGAACAAATTGAAATTAATGCTAGTTAGTTATTTTAAATGTGTAATCATTTTGTGTGTATAAACGATCATGAGTTTGAACAGTCCCATGTATTTATTGGTTTTATTTAATTTAGTTTTATTACCTGATTTTTCAAATAATTATTATTAATTTAAATGTCATAGTTTGTGAGTTATCCCTCCCTCTTTTATTATGTAGGACCCATATGTACAAGGCTATTTTATGTAATTCCCCTTAACCAATCCTTTGGTTCCCCTCAAATACATGTTATTTATAGAATATATATAATAAAAGGAGTATCCTAATGTGTATGGAGTTGGTTAAAGTCAGAACCATGGTAGTGGTAGTTCAATATGGGACACCGAAGAAACTAACACGGGAGACACATAGGTGGACTTTTGGGATACTGAAACACATTCCAAGACCGAAATAAGGAGTTTATCCCTAGGGTTATTGAATGATTTATTATTTTCTTAATAAATAGAACATTTTATAATATCATGATCAGGCCATTTATTTATTTATCTTATCTTATGCATGATTTATTTTATGGGTTGAAGTTTTAGATCACATTAATAAATGAAAAAAATATAAAAATATTGAATTTAAATAATTAGATTATGGATAAATGTCTTATCTAAACATAGTAAATCACTTAATTGTAATCCATATAATATTAAAAAAACATGTAAAGGATAAAATAAGAAAATTTGTGTATAATAAACCAAAATACCTCAGGTTAATATTAAGTTAGACTAAGACTTCCATTACTTTATTAGGAATAAAACCATAAAACTAAGTATTTGAAAAACCCTCCTTTGGAATATTATTTTTATTAAGGAGTTCTTATGATTTTTTTAGGTTGAATTAACCAATTTACATCAAGAGAAGTAACCCTCTTTATACTTGATGTAACTTGGAGAAAGACATTGAGAAAATATAAGAAATGGTTTTTGGATTGGGGAGTCCACTCAATAGATTAAAGAGATAAAAGACCATGGTTGGTGAAGAACATCCTACATAAGTAACTTCAAGTAATTTAGAAATTCCTTTACTAGGTTATCCTAAGGGGAAGAAAAATCCTTTCCATTATAATGTCTGAGAAACTATACATTCCAATTCCAATGGTGAGGGATATTGAGACCTAATAAAATATTGTGAAACTTAATAAAATTAAAATTATTTTTGTCTTACATTAACTATAATCAAGTGAAGTAGTAATAATATTCTATTTTCATATTGTAGAATAATAACAATATCATTAACCACATTAACTTTTCAATTAATTCTGGAGAAATAAAATATCCTAATTAGATGTAATCTCTAGGAATAGTTTATATGCCTATGGGTAGTGTTGTTCCATGAATAGAAATATTTTGTGTTAGAATCCTGAATTCTTGATCCACCTACAGATGAGTTGAGTGATGCGGAGTTCATTGTCTGTTATTAAAATTTGAGGGATGTGGTTTATGTTGAGTGTTTAATGTTTTATTCTAGGTATAATGAACTCATGAAGTCACATGAACACATATATGCTTATAACACACTCTTTCATCTCCATGGTCTATATTCAAGGAGAGATAGATAGGGATGGTATGACATATCTAGGGATATCTTTTAGAGTAAACTTGGAGAATTTATACCCATTGGGCCTCATGTATTCAAGATCATTGGCTACATTGACCACTTATAGGTTCTAGGGTTTAAATTATCTAATTAAATGTGTAACGATCTCATCATTTCATCAATTATTAATAGATTCCAAAGTTTTTTTTTATCAATTTCTATATGAAAAAATAGATAATCCTCCACCAGATCTTCTCACATTACTTCTCTAAGTTCATAAGGATATGAAGCCCAAAAATAATTCTATCCTTATGGTGAATAAATTTAATGTTTTGGTGAAGATATCTAATTCTAAATATTCTTTGAAATACCTCTCAAAGAAGTGAAATATCAAGGTGAAAGAAAGGGAATAAGATGTTATGTATCTCACATATGAAAAATGGCTACTGGATTACCCAGTTAAAGAATCAAGGAGAATATTTATGTGATTTTTTATCAATTTATTTTTTTACAAATTGGGTACTAGATACATCATATGGTTCTCTATCTCCCTATATATCTCTCTCTCACACAAACACACACACACACACACAGATATATATATATTCAAATATAGGAACTAAGTAGATTAAATATTTTTTTTGAGGGAAGGTAGTTAGTTCTATGAGCATCCAATATAGTAATACTTACTATAGTGGTTATTGAGGACTATCATCTCATGTTTAAGATGAGAATGATATTTGTTTTGAAAGATTGTTGTTATGTTTCATCAGTTACAAAAAAATTATATCTGTATCTAGACTTGAAACAGATGAATTTATTTTTAAATTTGGGAATAAATATTTATTCATTTATAAATAAAACATATGTTATGTATATGTGTATTTAAATATAGGTCATTACATGTTTGATTATAAGAACCAAGTAATGGAAATTCATAACAAAGATAATTCACCTGACTCGTATCACACTTAACTATTACAACACCAACTAGGTCATTTAAACAAAAATCATTTGACCAAATTACACTAAAATGGATATTTCTATTCTTTTGATCTAAAACCACTTAGTGTATGTCATGCATGTTTGACAGCTAAAATGACCAAAAACCCATTTATTGGAAAGGGATAATGGGTCATGGAGCTTCTTGAATTAGTTCATACTGATGTATGTTGACCATTTCTAGATGAAGCAATGGGTGATTACTCATACTTCATAACTTTTAATGAGGCTTTTAGTGGAAATGGATATGTGTACTTAATGAGGTATAAATTAGATTATTTTGGTAGAATCATGTAATATAAGAATGATATTGAGAACTATCTTGGTTAGATGATTAATAAACTCATCTCAGACTATGGTGGAAAATATTTTAATCAAGTCATCATTGATTATTTATGTTTTTTTGGATTTTATAACAACTCAATACTCCCTATAAAACTCAATATAATGGAGTAATATAAAGGAGGAACCACAACTTGATAGACATGCTAAGATCAAGGATGATTCATGTGATTATTACATTAACCTTTTTAGGATACGAGTTATTGACAGTAGAAAAAATACTAAACTAGGTGCAAACTAATGAGATAGATGGTATTCCATAAAAATTGTGGGCTGGAAATAAACCTATGTTGTTATAATTACATGTTTAGGGATGCGAACCATTTGTTAAGGCTTCATTAGGAAACAAACTTTCACCCTAAGTAAAAAAATTCACCTTTATAGGATACCTTAAGAAAACTAGGGGATATTACCCATACAAACCCTCAAAGAATTTTTTTCAAAAGACATGCCTTATTCCTTGAGAGAGATCACACCTATAAAATAGATAATGTGAGTAAGATAGAATTTGATGAATTATATGAACAAGGTACATAAGAGTTGGAACATGAATAGATTCCACAAAAACCTATGGAAGAAGAAGTTATGGAGGAACACCTACTGTATAGGAGTACAATATAGGCTAATAAACCTAAAATATATGGTTTTATAGTAACTTAGGATGGTGACTCATTAATAGTTGATAATAATCATCCTATAACCTATAAAGAAGAATTAAGTGGCATAAATATTTCCAAGTGGAAAGAAGCTTTGAATTCTAAAATAGATTCCATATATAAAAACTAGTTTTGGATTTTGGTAGACATTATAGTGTATATAAATACCATTGGTTTAAAATGGGTATTCAAGAAGAAACTGGACATGGTCGGAAAAGTCTATACTTAAAACTAAATACTAGTTTCCAAAGGGTTAAAAAAACATCAATGAATTGAATATAATGAAACCTTTTATCTATTTTCTATGCTAAAATCTATCAGAATTATAATTTCCATAACATATTTCTATAACTATGATATTTTTAAAATTTATGTCAAAACAAACTTCTTTAATGAGAACCTTCATAAATATGTATATATTATATAACTTGAAGGGGTTTTTTGAATCCAAATGATGACAAAAAATTATACAAATTATAAATATCCATTTATGGATTAAAAAAAGCCTCCCGATCATGGAACATTTGATTTTATGAATCTAAAATAGAATTTATATTCATAAATAATGAATGTGATCCATATGTATATAATATGTTTAGTGGGATTTTGATAATTTAATTAATATTTTATATTGATGACAAACTGCTTATTGGACACAAAATACTAGTCTTATAGTATGTTGAAGACTAATTAACCACATACATCTCCATGAAGGACTTATGAGAAGTATCATATATTCTTGAGATTAATATCCATCATGATATATCAAAGTATATTCTTGGTCTATTTCAAAGTACATATATTTAAAAGATAACAAAGATATTAAGTATAGAACAATCTAAGAAGGGATTGTTTTCAGTGTCACATGTAATTCATATTTCCAATTTTTTTTTTCCTCAGACCCATGAGGAAAGGCAATGGATTGAATGATTCTATATGAATCAGTGATTGGGTAAGTCGTGTATATTATGTGATGTACTTGGAGAGATTTCACCTATGACTTAAGTGCAATATGAAGATATCAATATGATTGAGGTGACCAACATTGGATGAAAATCAAGACTATAATTAAGTATCTAAGATGAACTAAAGATATATGCTTGGTCTATTGAGGATATATGGAACTGGTAAATAGATGATACACAGATTCTAGTTTCTAAAATCATCACAATGATATGAAATCACAATTAGGATACTCAGTCACCCTAAATGTACATGTTGTGATATGGATAAGATTAAGGAAAGAAATGGTTGTATATTTTATAGTAGAGTTTGACTATATTGAGACTTCTAGGGTATTAAATATAGCAGTTTGGATATAAAACTCTATCCAAGATATTGACATGATACCTAGTAGTAAAGACCCTATCACACTCTATTGTGATAATATTTTAGTAGTGGATCTTGAAAAGGAGCCAATGTCACATCAATAGATGAAAAAATACTTCAGAAGTATCATATATTTAGAGATTTTTCTTAGAGAGGTGAAGTTGTAGTGGGAAGAGTCTCCATGAAAGGAAACATGTTAGACCCCTTCATTGAGGGCTAAACTCAACAAAAATTTTATCTTTATGTGAGTTATATTGTATTTAAATTAATTATATATTTTCTCTAGTCTATGTTAGATTATTTTGGATTTGGTATTCAAGAGCCAACTATTTTTACTTAGGATTACATGTATAGTTAATGATGTGAATATTGATTAAACATAAAATTATATAATATTCATTATTTAACCTGACTATAATAGAATAATGAATTAGATTACCTATCACAATGAAAAGAGAATGAAAATTACCTTTAATAATGAAAATATTGAAATTCCATGGAGATATTCTTAAACCTATTTCTATGGTTGGATATCATTATATAAAGAGGAATATAGTATGTTGAATGTCAGCTGTGAGTAATCATAATCATATAAGACTTCATATCACGAAGTTCAAACTTGGTAATCCCTATTATATGATATTATGAGAATAATCCCATTAGTAGGAATTCCCTATGTTTATGTGTCATCAGATATTTCCATCCGCAAGTGTGAGTAATCGTATTTATACGTTAAGATTATGATTAATTCATTTTATGTATCAAACACTAATATTTATTAACCAAAATTGAGACACCATATTTTAGAGGGAAGTAGGGTTTGTTGGGTGTATCATTAATAACTTGTTATTAATGTATATGTTTAGTAATGATTTGAACCTTCTATATTTGTGGAAGGTGATATGTCAACCCTTTTATTGAAATATAACTATCATATTAAATTCCATGGACTTAGTGTAATTAAAATTTTATTTCAGATAGTTAAATAAAAACATATCAAACATATAGGTTGATGGAAAAGGTATGAAATCTACTTGATGTGATTTTATGATAAAAGGGATTATATTACTCAATGATCACTAATATGTGGTTGTTTATATTGTGACATTAACTTCTTTTTCTTGGTTTTTTTGACCCATTTCTAGATAGTAATTGTGGAATTTAGACAAGTCTGACTAATTCCAATGAGAAAGAATCCTAGAGGGTCACCCACAAATGGTTTCCATTAATCTAATTTTAATTTAATTATTGGAATACATATTATTCATAATAATAAGGAATAATTTTATTCAGATTTAATGACAGCATAAATTAAATAAATATTTATTCACAAGGTAACTGATTAATGAAGTGGATATATAATATTTATTTATTTATTAAATATTCAATAATATTTACTATATGGATTGTGAAAATAATATTTATTTTATGAATAAATATTTAATTAAATTTTTACTCTATAATTCAATGAATATTGAGGAGGACTAGTTGACCAGGATTTAGTACAATGATAAATATTTATTTACAATATGGTAAAGAAATATTTATCATTGTTCCCATTAGAACACACCACGGAATAAAAATAATAATATTATCAAAATACATGGCATGGGATCAGAAATTAGTTAACATCATATTAAATGAATTTTTGAAATTAATTAAATTACAAACCCTTACCCTAAGTCTATTAATTAAACACTTATACATTCTAAGAGATGCTAATCAATAATCATTGTGCATAGTATATTACTCTCTAGAATTTTCCTATTCCTTCTCATATCCTCTCAAGAATGAGAATATCAAAGAATCTCTTCAAGAATGATAAAATGAGAAGTGATCAAGTTAAATAACATAAGATGATTTATCAACCGATCTAGCACTCAGGGTTTCATCAATGTCATTCGTAGATCAAAGGAAAAAATGTTGTTAACTACTAGAGGTATTATACACTTGGATTCTACAAGAACAATGACAGATTATTGAAAAGGGTTTCATATGATCAATATATACAATGAATAAATATTGCATGAATGAGGTAATATTTCTTTAGATTTAATTAATTTAATTATAAATTTAACATGAAAAGATATCCTCTTGGTTATAGAGACCTTTCATGTTAATATTTCGTTGAAAAAATTTCCTTGTTCATGAATTCCACATCTTGTAAAATATACAAATGAACCATTGAATTTTACATTTGTTGAGCTGGGAACACCCTTGATAAGAACATCTACTATGCTTGGAACCAATTGAATATTCTACACAAGGAGAAAACCAATGTAACCATGTTTCTGAATAATACAATGAAATCCAGAAAGAAATTTATGAAGAATATATTTAAATATGAAACTAAAAAGAAAAGAGTCTCACAGTAGTAAAGAAATTACCAGTATTGTTTCTCACACTAAGGAGAAAAAGAGGTTTCACTTTATTCTATAAATTAGTTGTATTTTATTTTAACAATTCGAGGAATTGAAGGTGATTTTGGTTCTCAAATGGAGAATTAAAGGTAATTAAGAAATAATAGAAGTTTGGGATATAAAATTTAACCATCTTAGAATGATTTATAAATTATAATATTAAATAATATCTGAAGCAAATATATTCCTTGATGATGTGATGAAGGAGAAAATCCCTTGAGGGGGAGTTACTTGAAAAATATTTTAGAGTTGATAATTTATACACATTTAAATTTTGGAAGGACATTATGAGTTTTTCTTCAAAGGAAATTTCTTGAGATTCATTTATCTTTTAATAATTTTTTCCTAATAGAAATTTGGGGGGGATTATTTTAATTAATTAATATAAAGTGGAAATATTTTGGGAATTTATAGGGCTATATGAAATAAAACATACTAGGTGTATTAGATTTTTTTAATCTATGTGAAAAGTGGTGTAAGAAATTCAGGTTCAAAATATTGGGAAATATTTACATTAATTTACATAAATATGTTTCAACCAGAATATATGTGAACATACTCTAAGATAAAGAGTTAGGAAATAGTAATAAGAATAAGTTGGTTTCATTTTTAGTTTTTTAATTGGATATATTTTTTTTCTAACAATATCCATCATGTTTTTACACCGAACATGGATCACATAGACATTGAGTGGGATAAATGATGAAACATTTCTAATATTGAAATGATACCATCCAATATTCTAGAATTATTTTTATTTTTTATCTGTAAGGGGTAGAAAAAAAGTGAATATTTTAATTAAAAAGGGGGAGATAAGAAATAAATAATATGTTCAAATTATATTAACATATTGATGTGGAATTTTCTATTAATATTGAAATAATATACAAATGGAGATATTGTTGATTCCACTTTTTTGTGTGATTTTTTTATATCAATATATATAGAGTATTTGATGTAAATATTATAAAGAAGAATTAGAATTTGGTATAAGTTCTTGTAAGTTGGTATTGGAGAACCCAATTATTATGAAAGAGAAGTTCCCAAGATAAGGTAATATGAAGATATATTTTGAATTATAAATTCAACATGATTAATGATTTGAATCCTTGAATCATTGACATTGAAGGTACTTGTCAAAATTCATGTGAAAAAGGAAATATAGAAAATATGTTAGATGCTACCAATGGATATTCTAAGATATTGATTAATTTGGGGAAAATAGATATTTTAAGTAGATGATGCATTCTATCCTTATGATTAACAATGATTATATAGAAATATTATTGTATAAGGATTGTAGAAGTTGACATTGATTTCATGGTTGATGAATCATGGATAAATAAATATGAGTATTGATGTTATTTTCTTCAAGAAAACTATATAAAATTGTTTTTGGATGTGGTGAAACTTTATAAAACATTTTATAGAAGATGTATAGCCTTAGGATTTATTATGAAAGGCTTGATATGATTGTGATTTGAATTTTATATCCCTATATAAATTTAAGAACTATGTAAAATAGTTCCATAAGGGTATGTTACCACTGTATAAAGGTAGTCACTATGTAAAAGAGTTTCATAAGGCTACAATGAGATTTCCAATATGATATAAAGGTGATCCATAAATTACATATGGGTAATGTGTAACTTAAAATACCTAAATAAGGGTATATAAACACTCATATAAGGGTAGCTACCACTATTTTATGGGTAGCTGTGAGTTTTTTCAGCTTATGTAAAAGTATCTGGGAAACTTGCATAAAGGTATCCATGAGGATGCGTATGGTTAGAAACTCACTTAAGGGTATACATCTCTTGCATAAGGGTATCCATGAGCTTTCTCAGTATGCTTAAAGGTCTTTCCTCAACTCGTTTTAGGGTGTGGGGCTATTTAAAGGTAAAATGATACCTAAGTAATGGTATATCAATGTTTCCCATATTTGTGTAAGTTTAAGCCCAATAAGTGTATTATTCAAGGGTTTTGAACTCAACACTAGTTACATTTCATGGATGATCACCTTACTAAATAAGTCCCATGGAAATCAATATACACACACCGTAGATTTTCTATTTGTCATGGAAGGTTCGAATTCAATAAAGGTAAGAAATTTTAGGGTACTACATAGTAGAAGGTAAAATATGCCGCAAGGTTTTTTTTGGACGCACCATGTAAGAATAAAATAAGAAAATATTCAACATAAGTTTTTTTGGGAAGAATTAACATTTCTGATTTCTATGTAACTGATTATGACCATGTAACGGGTAGCATGAAAGCATAAAAATATCTGATGGGTTTTAAATAAGCAAGAAATGAGGAATTAAAAATATTATAATTATTTGAATATCATGGGATATATTGAATGAATCCTAAGTCTTAATGATATTTAAATGAATATTTTAATGAGATTTCATATGAGTTTAAATGTTAGATAAATCATGAATAACTTGACTGATTTAGATGAGATGATCTTTCTACTAAAGATCAGGGGTTTCTATAATTCAAATATGAAAATATTAAATATGATATTTTTATGTATAATAATTCAAATACAAGGAATCTAATTTTATTAAAAATTATAATGAAAATGTGGTGGTTCAAAAATGTGATTTAAAAGGGATGAATTCTCATGTCAAAGAAAACGAGATTCAATGTAGCATTTATTATAATGTTTTGATATATAAAAGTGATATAAATTAAAAAACTTGTTTTTAACATCAATAATTTTTTTAAACTATATAAGAATAATAGAAGAAGATATAGAGTGTGTCATACTATATTTGATTAAGCACATTCCAAGTTCTATGAACCCATTATTCAATATTGTAACGTCTTAGTTCTGAGTTCCACCCAAAGGTGCCCCATACCCTGTTGGTCACATGGCCTCAAGAATATTTCCCCAAATTCCAGAGGTTATCGATTAGCAATGAGGGACTTGGGCATGACAGTGGTGAAACTATGCCCTCATTGGAAGAGTAACATAGCAGAATAATAGTAATATACAACAACAGAAGTAGTAATACCATACAATAACTAAAAAGTGGAAGACTGAAAGTATATGAATAATTGGAGCACATATATATAAATGTTGCATTGAACATATGTCTAATAAATAATACAAAAAGTTACAATGATGAAAAAATGGTACTAAACTAAAGTACAAAGAAAACAAGTAAAAATCCAACAGCATCGGAAGACTCATCTTGGTCCCATGCTCTCCAGCTCCATAGCAATCAAGTACCTGAAGTAGAAGGGCTCTTTGCCTTACCTATACCTATGAAAATATAATCTGTTTGGGCCCAAAATAATGACCCTAACATAGTGCGAGACAAATCCCATTAGGAAACCACCCAATGATCTGTGCCTAACTGTTAGTGAATATATATAGTAGACTGGATTAAAAATGAAGTAATAAACAAGGAATTACACAGAAGTAAATAGTCATAAAGTTGTAACTACAGTCATTTACATTTATTGATTATTCAACCAATCATTCATATTAAACCCTCTAGGAAAGTTCTCACAGGATAACCGCTCTAGTTTCACAAAGACAAAGTCTCTCTGAGGAATCACTCACCATTAATTCCCCCTATAGTCTTTTAATGATAACTACATACTCTATGAGGAGGCACTCAACATATGATTACCCCTGTGGTCTCACAAATGTATACTAAAGACACTCTGAGGGATCACTCAACGTCCATCCCCCCTATGGTCTCACAATGTGAAATGCATAACAAACACTATAGGGAAGACCTCAACATCAATTCCCCTTATGGTCTCACTACACCAGATTCCCATAGCCCTGTGTAATACAATCATGCACAAATGATATCCAACAGCCAAAGTAATATCAAATACTACAAGGATAAGAAGCTACAATGCATATCCCAAGCATGTCTTATAATATCAACTAAATCCTAACAACACTAGGAATGAGAAGCATAACTACCTAACAAGAAGTTATAGACCCAATGTAAAATATCAACAAGCTTGGTAAAACACATCTATAAGCAAGGAAATAAACCCAATTCACAATAAAAAACCCTTACTCTAGAAACCAAAAAATAGTAGGCATCATCAGGGTTATATTTCCAAAACACGCAATACCCTAAACCAGGGTATTCAGAACTTTTTTCATTTATAATCCAAAGACAATAACGAAAAGGCACGAACCACCTACCTCAACATTGTACAATCAATATAGTTGAACCTCAACCTTTTAATCAACCTAGAATGCGGTAGATCTACAAAAACATCAAAAAAATTCAACCTTGAATAACTCAAAAAAGAAGAGAAATCAAGAAGAGATGCACTAGAATTAGGAAGAACTAACCATGGTGATTTCAAAGCAATCGACAGTGTTTGATTCTGAGAACAGATGACCAAATAGGGGCTCAGAGAAGAATCGACGATATCCATCACTCTTGGATGAGTCAACGCTAGAAGAAGACGGTTCTGTCGATGAGACACGACCCTAGTCTGATATAAAAATAAAAAATAAAAATTCAAAGCAAGTTCCCCAAGGATACACAATGTGTTTAGGCCTTTACTAGGACCCGCTTTAGGCGGTATCTAGGATACCTCACATGACCATGTACTCAGTAGTTACACAGCCAATGCACAACTACCTGTGGTGACCGAGTACACGGCGTGTACTCCTAAGTACACGACATGTACTTATGAAATTTCCAAAATGTCCTTTTTTTCTCAAAACCCTCAAATTCAATATCCATACCTGAAATAAAGATCCAGGTTCATAAAAATATATTATTATATTGTATAAGTATGAATAATAGTGAGGAAACCCATATGATTGTTGTAGGAGAAGAAGAAAATAAATTATTATAGTTGAGGTGTGACTCATGTCAATACATGTGAAGTTGTTTCATGTAGGTACAAGACCAATATATTGTACAAAGGTATAATGATACCACTCATTCTTTATACCTCTTTAGTTCCAGGATAATGAGTTTAAGGCCACACCCTTGCTCGTTCTTTATTTTATGACAATAAGGAAGCCATATGTTCATGGGATAAAAACCACCATACACTAGGGATATAGTCATCCTTAGGTTGGTGAATCTCATTAACAACACCAGTGTTATCTTGTGTTACTTTAAGATTCCACATATTCATTTACACTGACCCAAAATAAGATAAAATAGAGAAATATTTATCTAATAATTGAACACGTGAGGATGAAAAAATGGGATAATAGGTCTTATAGGTCACCCCACACTTATTCACCCCCCTCTTAGTGAGGTCACATCCCTATGTGATCTTTTTTCACTCATGAGTATAGTGACTGTTATTCATTATGCATGGGTGTGGGTGTTTGAGGATAGGAATTGTGGACACCAAATAGGTTTAAAATATTTATGGCTACTATTTATAAAAACTATAATTTTGATTAACTAATTTCATATACTTATTTCAGTTTTATATAATATTTTTAAAACTATTTTAAACACTTTTTTATTTTATAAAATTGTTTTATAAAAACTATGAGTTAACCTAATACTTATTTTAGTGGAATATGGGAAAATTATCTTGGGGTTTTCCCACTGGGTATGATTACTGAACCCCTGTATATTCACTTTGGTTCATATGAATAAAATATTTTCCATGATACAGGAAAAGTGATAATTTTATATTTCAATAGTGCATCTTTTTGAAGTATCTATCATAGATGTTGGATGTGGATCTTAGGGGTTGGCTGAGTCTTTGGATTATAGAGCATTTTCCACTTGGTTTCTATGAATTAATATATTTATGGAGTTTTATTAGTTCTGGTTTTATTTTTTTAATCTTATAATAAGATTTTTCAGTTGTTATAATTTTGGTTATTGAATTTACTCATGCATCATTTATATAGTTTTCTTGGGTTTGTTTATTTGGTAGTTTTAGGTGTGTGTAAATAAAGTAGAATTTTCCCCCTCTTTATTATTAAAACATTGGAGTTTATAACCAATATTTTATGTTTTGGAAATTTCACCAATGTTTGGTGGCACCTCGTATCTTTCCAAGCTAACGGCTAGGGTTTGGTTATTTTATAAATCCTGCCCCGATTTTTCAGAATGATTTTTATGAAATTTTATGAATTTTTTCCCTTAAAATAATAAAAAAATGATTTTCAATTATTTTATTAAAAACTAATATTTATGGTATGTTTCAAAAAAGTAAATTCATAGAATATTTGGTTATTTACTACTAAGTTTTTATATACTCACAACTTATTTTCACCACATGGAGTTAGTAGATTTTTTTTACAAGTTCAGGTTGAGTTCTTGGTCACTCAATAAGTGAGCTGGTTTAGATTTTAGATAGTGACCATGAGGTCACATGGATATGTATGAAGTATTTTTGGTTTCATTTTGTATCATGGATGTATCATATATATCAACCTATTTTTTCTATATGTTTTATTTGTTCCATAGTAGTTTTATGTTTTATTTAGAGTTATTTATTTATTATTCTTATGATTAATTTACATGGTTGTAATTATTTATCAGTTATTGCACTGTGCATGGAACTTTGATACATTTAGGGGTCATTCTAGAATTTCAAGTGGAAGCTCTATGTGGATAATTTTTTATTAGGTAAAATCATTCCCAAAAGCTCAACTTTGATACCCTATCACTAGTTTCCATCATGAGGTGATCGAGAATGAACTTTGGGCCTAGTTGAAGACTAGGTTGGGTAAAATTCCAGGTCAACCAGAGATGGTTAATTATAAATGTTATCAGAGATTAGGTTTTTTATATAATTAGTTTCTTAGAGATCCCTTTGTTATTTGTGGGGGGTGGTAGATTGAAGTTAGGACTTTCAGAACTTGAGATGTTTATGAGGGGGGAGCCACTGAATCACATTTTAATTTAAATCATTGAGTTTCAATGTGATGTTGGGTGACTAGTTTTGATTTAGGGGCATTATTTATTTATACCTTTTGTATTTTGAACTACATTGATGGTATTTTGACTTGCATTGATGCTTTATGGGTAATTTAATAAGTTATCTATTTTTTGGGGGTGAAACAGAAGAAATAACATGGGAGTATGTTCATTTGGAATGATATAGAAAACCTTGTAGAGATCAGGTGGTTGGATTTGTTTTATATCTATTGATTTTTTCAGCATTAGTACACGGTTCTTCAAACCGTGTGACCATACTGTGTGTATTACCTAGCCCCCTTGGAATTGTTTTTGGGTTCCTTTAGATTTAAAACTTCTTGGGGTCCTTTTTAAGTGTTACTTTTGATGATTATATGAATATTTCTATGTTATATTAGTCGTGATTGTATTTTTTCAATGGCATTTTGAAATAAAAATTATGTTTTGAAAGGTGAAATTTCATTTTGAAATTAATAAATAATCTATTTAAAAATAATTAGAATGAAATTAATTTCTAAGCATTTTCAATGATAAGAACGTGAGGTTTTAAAATGATTTCAAGTAGGAAAATTAAAATCTTAAATTAATATTTGGAGTATATAGTGGTTTCCATAAAAAGTTTTATGATTTTGAAATTATAATGTGAAATTTTATAACAGTTTTAAAAGAGAATTTTATAATCATGATTGGTGATCTTGGTTGATTATTTTGTGAGGTCATTTTGAGTTGTTATTTATTTCTGTATGGTCATCACTTGTTCTTGGATTTTCATTGATTAGGTTATGTGTTGTTATTATTATTTATAGTAATCCTCCCAAACAATCACTAAGAGATCATAAGAAATTAGTTTCCTAAAATTCTAATAAAAATATTTTAGTTGTCTACTTTATCGAGACTCAAATATGAGTGGTGGTTCCAAAATCTTCTCAATGTTTTCATATCTATTGGGATGATCAAGGTCCTTATGAGGATGTGGGGTTCTAGAGAGAGTTAATGAAATATTTAAATCTCTAGGAGTTCCATAAGCCTTGTGGGTGAGAATAGTATTGCGTTTGTTCATGGTTCTCAGTTGGGATTTATGAAAGGTAGTCATACTATATGAGTTGAAAGTTGGGAGGACATGATAATTCTTTAATACCACATTAATTTAGTGGTTACTTCCCAAGGAGCATAATGTTAAGAAGGTTCTAGAGATTATGATTCTACAACAAGGTCAACAGATAATGAAGGAGTACATATATCATTTTAATGAGATGATCCACCATTCTTATGAGATTATATCAAGTTATTCATTGAAGGATAACCTATTTTTAAAATGGTATTAATTTAAATCTAAATTTTAGGTTGTTTTAATATGGTAGTTACCTTTTTAAGGATTTTTTGGAAGAAGATTTTATAGTAGAGTTGGTTTCTATTGGGAAATCCATAATGGGTGGTATCCCTATTTCTTTCAGAGCTGGTGAAGGTTCTCTAACCAGTGAGGGGAGGAATCTGGAGGAACCTATTTTAAGAGGACCTTATTATTCTACTATTATTTATTCTTAAGTGAAATGATCTCTAATGTGTTTCTAATATAGTTTATTTGGCCATTCCAAGCCATCATACTCTAGTTTTCCAAATACATATTAACACAATGGTCAGTTGGGATACCTCTTAAAGTAATGTAGGTAGAATAATTTCCTAGGGAAGAAATATATTCCAAACATATAATATTTAAAATGAATCCACAAATTTTTTTGGTATACTGTTATTTCCCATTTTTTACGGTTTGATTTATTCTTTATCGTTGTTATTTTTGATCTCTAGCATGTTTTTTTGGGAATTTATATGTCTTTTATCATTTGGAGAGTAAGTTTTTCTCTTTAGTAAGTATGGATATGCCTTCAAGTAGAAATTATTTCTATCATATTTAAATTATTATGTTGACCCATCATGTTAATGAACTCTTAAATGGTGGGGAGATCCAGTCTAAGTCTTTGTTTCTTGGCCCTCTTATTGGGGGTGGTCAGGTGTGAGTGGTATATTATAGATATATTTATATTTTAAGGTTTTCATTAATTTCACTGGGATTTGAAGATCTAAATATAGGATAATTTCTATTTTTGGTTAGAAATTTTGTTTTTCCTTCCTTTATATTTATAACTTGGTGAATTTTTGGGGGGTATAAAGTGTTATATTGGGGAGAGTTAGCAAAAACCAACTTTTTATTTCCCTATTAGTTCATCAATTTATTTATATTAGGTTTTTTCCTTACGTTTCTTTCGAAATTTATTTGAAAAATTGAAGTTATAGAGTTTCAACATAGGGTACACGGTTAATTTCATGGATATTTCTAATAGTGAAGATGGAACTTCTATATCTCTCATGAGGATCAAAATTCAGTACAAAAATATTTATAGAAACCATGTGGGTTACCCATATATAGGGCCTTATTAGTTCATTTTTGAACCTGAATGATTTGTTTACATGGGTATCACAATGTTAGGGGGAGATTATATAGGGTTACCCTTACATGTGACTTGTTTGGAATGTGGGTTGCACATAGTAAATAGAAACTATGAATCAACCATATGAAGAACTATAGTTTTTATAGAGTGTATTTTCACAGTTAACATATAGTTTACCAAATAGTGAGGCTAAACCATTAAACACAACCAATTTTAGTAAAACTTGAATATCTTAATCTACCCGTATAATAAAATAAGACATAATCATCCCCTATCCTCTCCAGTCTACTAATACACTCAAGGGAATCCATATGCAGAACTCCATTTCTCTTCATATGTTTTAGGGCATTTCTTCTTTATTTATGGGTTTTTTCTTCATGTTAGATATTCCTCCTCATTCCATCTTTCCACATTTATTTATTTTCTTTCTTCCTCTTTCCCTGATCTCTTTTTTTATTAACCCTAGGATGGGGGTTGAACATAATATGTTATGATTCTTGATGTTAGATTGTGAGAATCTCACTTTGGGTCATGTTCTTCTAGTAGTTGAAGGTTTCATCACATATTCACTTGGTTTAAGGTAATTGGTTCCATTACTTTGACTTTTTTTCACACCTTATTTGATTGAAATTTCTAAATGTGTTACCTAAAAAATTAGTGTTTCTTTACAGGGTTTTTACCCATCTATAATATCTTGAAAATCATACCAATTCCTAAATTGATTTTTGAGTAAAAAGGATGAGTTCTATGTTTTTGATAAAATGGTCATAATGAATTTTATATGGGGTTTGATCATTTAATTAATATTTTGAACTTTTTATGCTTTCATGTGTTTAAAATAAGGGATTAATGGGTTTTTTCTTTTTATTTCCATTTATCATGTATTTTTTGTTAGATTTGTATTATGAAACCAGATGACTTTTATGTGGGTATTGAAAACGTTTTTTTGGTTACAATTTTGGTTATTTATAAATAAAAAGGAGTTACATGGTTTTATAATAGATTCCCAAATGGTTTTTGAATGATATTTCAAAGGGTAAAAAAGAGAGGCACGTTTATCACTTTAAAGATGATTTTTATATAGAAATGATTTTGAAATGATCTCACAAAAGCCCTTTTAAAAATTATATGTCTAGTTTTCAAATTCAAGGCCCAGTTTTCACCTTCATAATAGTTTTATAAAATTAGATTTATCTTAATATAAGCCACATATTTTTTTATTTTTATTTCTATGTTTTTTGATTAATTTATAGGGGTTTCTCATTGGTTGGTGTATGGAGGTGGGATGTGGATAAGTGATTTTTTTGTGTTGATTGTGGCTAAAATTTGATTAATGGTTCCTAACCACCAATATTTATTACTCATGAGGATACTAGGTATATTAGTGAGGGATATTGTGAAAATTTATATCCATTTATGATTTTAAATATATTATCCTCTGTAGAATTTGAGGCCATGGACGAGTTCTACTAGTGAGGCTAATTTAGAGTATCTAGTTGCTTATAGACCTAGGAATGCATCTAAGATAGAAGTTGGTTTTGAATTGAGTATGTCTTGGGATTCCACATGGGTTTTTTGGAATCACCCATTATTATTTAGTCTTTTGGTACTTTGGATACAATATATGGTTTCATTTCAATGTTATATTTTTATTATTGTTTATTATCACTTGAAATGTTCTATTAGTTTCCCATTTTTTCTATGATGCTTCTTTCTCTATTTTATCATGGATTTGGTATATATCTTATGTTTTTATTTGATTATTTTTTTCTATGAACTCATTTTATTTATTTTTGGTGATTATATTTCAAGTATTGTTTTGAAATTTGTTTTAAAAAGTATTTTGAAACTTATTTAATCATTCCCCATGTTTTTGAAATGAATGTGGTAAATGATTATGCGTTTTTTCCATAAAATTATGAAAACTGTATTTCCATATATTGTATTACAAACTAGTATTATGGTATGTTTTGAAAAAGGAAATTAATTGACTCTAGTGATCAAAAAATTAGTTTTTTTATTATCGCATCTTACTTATTCCACTTAGCTTTAGTACACCCATGTTTTTTTGAAGGTTCTAGTTCAGTTCTTGATCACACAAATAGAAAGCTATTTTATATTTTTTATAATGAACTTGAGGTCACATGGAGATGTGTTGGGTATTTTTTGGTATCCTTTTTGTATCATGGATGTATAAACCATGTCATCAATAATTTTTTTGGATATTGTATCCTTTCTGTAAAAGTTTTATGTTTTATTTAGATTTTTTTATTAATTATTCTTGTGATTTAACTATATTTTTGTTAGTATATATCAGTTCTTATCATCTACATGGACCTATGATACAAGAAGTGGTAATTCTGAACTTCCAAATGAAATATCTATGTCTCTTATTATTTATTTCGAAAAAACATTCAAATAAGAAGATATTTGATTCTAATAGAATATTTGTTATCCTAGAATGACTAAGAACACACATCAGGTCTAATATAGGACTAGGTTTGGTGATTTATTTGTGTCAGTCTAGGTTAGTTCATTACATACTGATTGAGTCTGGACCACAATGGTCTTCTTGGGAGAAAAGATCACCCACATGAAAATCTAACTACACCACTTAGAGTAATATTGCTTACTACTTATTGATAGATTATGGAGATCCATATTCTTTTATGGAGGTGACTTAGAGTCCATACTTATAATCATGTATGACAGTGTTTCCAAAGGAACTTGAATCCCTGCACAAGAACAAAAATTGAGACCTTTTTTTATTACCATATAGAAGGAATGCCATATATAGACAAAAAAATCATCTTTAAGATCTAGTGGGACAAAAAAGATCAAGTTGAAAGTTATCATGAAAGACTAATAGTAAAATGATATACTTATAAGGAAGGAAATGATTTCAATAAATTATTTTCTCTTATTGTTGGACTAATTACTATTCTAGTAGTTCTGGAGATGTGTGATACATATAGTTTACAGATATAAAATCTATATGTGAAAATTTTTTACACCGTGTTTATCTAGATAAAGAAATAATTATTCCACTACCTAAAGGTTTTTTAGAACAAGGTAAAGATAAATTGGTTTATATGTTGAACAAATCTTTGTACAGTCTAAAATAGGAAGTGGGGTGTTGGTACAAGAGATTTGATTCCTATATAATGAGCCTTGGATATAACATACTTCATTTTTTTTAATATTTAGGGGGTCTGTATAGTAATGATTTTATCTCTCTTATATTTTATGTGGATGACTTGTTTGTTGCAAGCCCGAACAATGATCAGATCCAGGAGAGTAAGGAAAAATCAACTAGGGAGTTTGATATGAAGGAATTAGGACTAACAAATAAAATTATTGGGATACATATTTACCAAGACTAAAAGAATGGGATGATTTTTCTATTATAGAAGAGTTACTTGAGGAAGGTATTGAAATGACTAAACATGAAAGTCTGTAAGCCAATCTCTACCCATATTCCTATAAATTTAAATTTTTCCTCTATGATGAGTCTTAATAGTGATGTAGAGAGGATAAATATATCTTGAGTTCCATATAAAGTATAAGTGGGTAGTTTTATGTTATTTATGGTTTGTACTAGACCATACACTGTACATGTAGTGGGGGCACACCACTAGAAAAAATAGATATCATGTAATATTTTAAATATCGTTCATTTAATAACCAAAATTACTAATTATTTGATGCTAGTAATTTATATAATTGATGTTAAAATTATTTAATGATGGTTTTTAACATAAATTAATATATTAACCATTGTTAAAAAACACCATGAAATGGTTTTAATATAGATAAATATAATACTAATGTTAAAACTCAACATGAAAGAGTATTAACATTGTTTAATATATAACTGATGTTAAAAAATTACTAATATAAGGGATTTTAATATAGTTATTCATATAAAAAAGTTAAAAGTTAAAATTCCCAATAAATGAAAATATTTTTTCAATTTTTTCATAGCACATTTTCAATTTTTAAGATCTGATATAAAATTTATTACACTGTAGGGAAACATTTTGAAGTTTACTATATAACTAATAATTATAACTCTTTCAAAATTTTCCTCTCTAATAATATTTGATCTTCATTGGTGTTCCATAACTTTTTTCATTCATTTATTTCACCATGATATTTATCATTCTCTAATCATTTATTTTATTATCATTTTTTTCTTCACTGATATAATTATTGCTGATTTTTTTATGATGAAGAGGACTTAATCCAATCGAGTTGATAAGATAAAGCTATTATATGATATTTACAATTTAGAATTTAAAAATAATCAATAATTATAATTTATAATGTCAAATTATTTATTAACTCAAAATAAAATTAATATTAACAATGAATATTTAGTTCTAAAGGACACCACTATAAGAAAGAAAATTAAGTTGATGAATTAAGTTTATTTTTATTGTTCTCAATTTATTTATTTAATTTTCTCACCTTTTCCTCCAATAATGTAATCATAATCAAATTATTTTTTAAAAAATAAGACCCTTCTGGAATTAGTTATTTTGATAACCAACATTAAAAGTCTAGAAATTTTCAATTTTTACATAAATTATCAAATTAACTAAGGTTTAAAGGTTTAAAATAATGATGCTAATTTCAATTTTTATAACCATTATTAAACAAACACATATAATATTGGATGAAAATACCTTGGTTAATAAATGAAATTAAAACTAAAAAAATCAATGTTAAAAGGTATTTTTCCCATAGTGTATGTTAGTTGGTACATTGATAATCCTAGATGGTAGCATTGGAACATAGTAAATAGCATCTTGATAGACATCAGGGAGACCTCAAATTATACATTATGTTATAGAGGATACGAGTTTACAGTTATAGGTTATGTTGATTCAAGTTTTTTAATAAATTATAACTAAATAGAATCTACTACTTGTTATGTATTTACTCTTACAAGAGAAGTTGTGAGATGGACTTCAAAGTAAAAGTTAGTTATAGATATATCCACAAATAAGGAAGAGTATAAAGTAGCTATATAGGCTTTCAAAGAGTTGATATAGATGAGAAGGTTTATTGAGGATATCATATACAAATAAGAGAAGATTTCATTATTTTGTGACAATCAAAGAACCTTTCACAATGAAAGAAATACATATTTTTATTCAAATATGAAGCAGATTTGGAAACAATATAACTTTTTTTAACATGTGGAAGAGGAAGGAATTGTGAACCTATAGAAGACTCATAGAATATTTTCTTAAAAATTTTATTGACTCTGATAATTTTTCATGGTAAAGATACTCAAGCAGCCTCACAGAGACATGATTAACATATTTGGAAGATAGGAAGGATGTATTGAGATATGATATGATTATAATAAAATATATAATTTGGGTATATATTATCAACTAATTTTCTATACAAAACCTACCCCTTAATTTTTCAAATGGTTCAAGCATATATGGTGAGTTGGGTGGCCAAATACACCAACCTGCCAGTGGAGTAGAGGATCAGGGATGGTAGAAACCTATAAACAGAGGCTCTCTTCTCCCCCAAATCTCATCACAATATAAAGAAAGATATTATCACATAGCATTTAAATTTTGAGTGTGGTATTTTTTAGGACTATTATTTTTTATTCAAGATATATATTTATGAATTTTTTTGCCTTGTAATAGCACAAGAGTATCTGTACCTGCACTTTTCCATAATGTGATCATTTTATATGTCCTTGGTTTTTAACCACTCTTCATTAAAGGGGTTTCCATATTACATATGGTGTGTATTTTTCAGCATGATTTCAATTTACTTGTATCTTTGGTTTATCATTTCACTAGTGGGGATATCTTTTTTGGTCCTAATATATATGAGATGAAAATTCATATGCATTCAGAGTGAGTGCAAATTGTTAATCGATGATTTGTTTCCTGAAAGGCATCATGTATAATTTTACAAATGTAAAATAAATATACTTTTTGTATGAAAATAAAATTAAAATCATAATATTTTCAAATCAATGATAAAAAATAAATTTCTAAAATCCTCATGTAATACCCTAAAATTTTAAAATAATACTATGTTTGATAGAATATACAACACGCAACAATTTGCTAAAGTGAACCCCAAAATATTATAAGTTAAATTTTACTATTATAACATAGGTTTTAAATTATCTGGTATAAATAGTGTTAAACAAATTATTATATAAAAATTAAATGATTAATTATTAAGAAATAAGTACTCAATTTTTCAGAAAAGTTATTTTATGCTTTAGGAATACTTTTTCTTAAAAAATGCTTTTTATGAGAAAATATTATAATTAATTTATGGAGTGTTTATAAATTTAATCTTATAAAAATATTATAATTTTTTAAATCATCATATCAAAATTATCTTAGGTATAAGTTTTGGTATTTTTTAGAAAAGATTGATTTTTCAGTGAATAGTGAAAAATACTACTTTTTATTGAAAACTGTATTTTATTTCAAACATTTAAAAAGTAAAATTTTTGTTTTAAAATGGTTTAAAAGTGAAATTATTTCAATAATATAATTAATACCCAAATTAAGTTCACTTAAATCATTTTTATTATTTTATTTTGAAAAAAAACATTTTTATAGAAAAAAACATTTTTCTGAAAAAACTACATTCCATTGCATTTTGCATTTTTATTTCAAATTAAAATTTTCCAATTATTCATTTTTAATTTTAAAAAATTGATTAAATATTTTTATTTAGGAGTTAAAAATTTATTAAATACACCCCCTTTTTTTGGTCAATATGAATAGTAACCTTAGTAATTTTTGTTACCGCAGAAAATGATAAATTGGGTAATTAAATTTAAATATTAAAAGACAAGGACAAGAAAATGACCATCATACATACCTTAATCATATTTTATGATTCTATTTCATAAATAATCATACAATATTCGGTTATGTGGCATATTATGTCCATTTGGATGATATTATGATCTTTATAGTATTTTAATTTGAGAAAAGTCAAACATGTCACACTCATGTTTTTAATAACAATAATATTTTTAACATACATATAACTCAATGATATTTTATTCCATAAATAATATTTTAAATTATAAATGATTTATATTCATATTTGTAATTTGTTTTTAATTTTTGGTGATGAAATAATTACTTTAAATGCTTACACAATATTGATACAATAATTATTTAATTAATGGAAAAATAAGATAAAAGATATTAAAATCAATGAAAGAATTATAATTTTAAAAAATTAATGTGACCCATTAATTTTATAGATTAATAATAAATATTATATATATTTTGATTCATTTTGTCATAATTAATTTATTATATTGAGGTTATTAAATTCAAAGTAAATGAATTTTTCTAAAATTGGCATTGTTGATATTTTATGAAAAATATATTTTTTAAATAATTTAAAATTTATAAAAATATTATATTTATCCAAATCATTAGGATATGGTTATTAAATAAAACATGATCCATTTTTGGTTATTTTCCCATTTTAGAGTAACATTATTGACTCTCAGAGTGGAAAAAATATTTATAGTACAATAATTGTCAAAAGGGTTAATAGAGTTAAAACTAAACGATATGGGTGAAAACATTTACAAAACATGTAAAATTTATTTTTATAAATTAATTTAGACCTAATTTTACATTATATTATAATTTTATCAAAATTATCCATTTTTAAATGAAAAATAATTTATATTTATTTAGAATTTTAAGAAATTCTAAGAATACCTCTCCCCTCAGTTATAAATGGGTACCCCTTCCTTCACTTATTCACACTACTTTGATAAATATAGATAAAAAATCCAATAATTACTAATATAAACATAATTATAAAATTTATTGAGGTTATTTACCTTCCATAATAGATACCCTAGGTACCTCAAGAAGAGATATAAATGGAGTTCACCAAAGAAGAGGTAATCATCTTTACCAATTCTTACTTGTTTTTCGATTCTTTTAATTCCACTTCTTGTGTTGTACCCAACCTAAAATAATCAATCCATTTTCATTAATATAATTATATGTTATTAATATTATGTTAAAATCCTATTAAATCACCTTTCAATAATATGAATGGCAAAAACATCACTTGTGCATACGTATAGCATACCGTCTCCACGTAGCGTTGTAATTTTTTTTCATCACCACTTTGTATAGATGCTTATAAATACGAAAAATATGAGTATATATGATAATTATTAAATAATTATACTTCTATAATGATAATTAATAAATAATTATACCTCTATAATGACAATATAAAATATACCCTCTTACCTTTTAATCCATTGGGAAATGATAACGTCTTTCTTGCGTACGTGTGGAGTACCACCTCCATAAAATGATGTGATTAATTTTTCATTTATATTTCACATGGATGGTAATAAATACATATTTAATTAATATATATTATATAATAATTATTTTTTAAATGTTAAATATTATTTACCTTTATTTTATTCCATCCATTGAAAAGCGAAATCAGTGTTTATGTGTATGTATGAAGTAATGTCTCCATGAACAATGTAATTAATTTTCTATATCTATATTTTATAGAATACTAAAAATAAGTATATAAATAAGATATATGATATTTATATCATTAATAAAATTTTATATATTATGGAACCATGATTAAATTACAACAACCAAAACTGTCAAACAAAATCATTCATGAAAAATATAGCATTTACCACTTGAAATAGTGATTTTAAAAATTAATTGATAAAGAATGTGTGATAAAATATTATAAAAAAATTATATACGGTATGATATTTATGAATATTTTTATAAAATATATTTATAATAATTCTATATATATTATACAGGAGGTTCGAACACATATGATGTAAGTCAAACTTGAGGTAAGGGTTTCTTGTGTTAATTTTATTTTTCTAATAAATATACCAAAATCACCAATTATTTCTTTTGTGTGGTATATATACCACCCCATTGATATATTATATCATGAATATATTTGTATTCATGGTATTTAATGTTTCATTGCATGTTATTTCTCTCATGAAGCTTATGATTTAAAATAAACCCAAGTGTTAAGGGTTTATTTCACAATCTCATTATTATTCTGGATTGTTTATATTTAAGTTGATTCTAGGGAATATTTCTATTTCATGTATATTTCTTCTAAAAATGTTTTAAAAAATGTTTTTATAATTATCCAATTATGGTTTAAATTCATTTTTACCCATATTTTAATTTCTATTTTTTTAATGGAACATTCTATTCATTTTCCGAATGTGGTATTTTTTTTTACTTTTTTTACAAGAGTATGGAAAAATGGTTTTTTAACATATACATCCTAAAAATAATTTACCACTATTATGAAACATAAATGATTATAAGATTCATTTACATGTTTAAAAGTTTACTTTTAAATACAATTTTTTCTTTTATAATTTATCATCCTTTTAAAAATTAGTGATTTCAAAGTGAAAAGGGTATTTTCTTCAAGAAATTTCCAATGATATTTTTAAATTATTTTATTCTATCTCAGCATAATTTTTTTAGTATTATGTTGATGATATAATCTAATTATTTCATCCTCAATATTTCTTTATATGATTTATGATCATTTTGACCAGGGGTATGTATTGACATTCCGTACGATAGTTCTTCTAATATGGACAATTATTGATTGCTATGGCATGTTGATTCAGTTGTATTATTTATCTATATGAGGAATCCATTGGACTTATAAAGTGATGGGAAGGGACTAATATATTTTCTTTATGTATTTTTAGGTCTCATGAGACAAACTATCTTGGGTTTTGGCCGAGACCTTACCCATTTATTCAGATGTCAGAGCACAAGGCCTTGGTGGTATTTTCAAATGTATTATCTAAGGCCTTGATGGTAAGTTTCATATGTATGAAATTATGAATTCAATCACTATGAAATCAATTATTGATTTCCACTTGATTATTATATTAGTTGTAATATACACAGATATGTTTCTAGCATATGTGATTTTTTATATTTATTTTGCAACCATCATTTATTTATTCCATATTATGATCAAGTTATTTTTTAAATGGAATGTGTTTCTGTTATTAACCTTGCCATATTTTTATGATTATTTATTCATGATATATTCCAATATACGATTACTCATACATAGCATCTGATATCACCCCTTTGTTATGTTTTATTTTCCCCAGGATATGAGGAAGGGTTTTTGATTAATTTGTAGAGATATGCTATAAGGAATAATAGTGATCTATATGAAAATAAGATGTTGTATTTTATGTTTTGAAATGAAATGATAATTTCATGAATATATATAGTTTTTCAATAAAAATTAACCATTCTATCATCTAGGATTATATTTTTGGTATCTAGTGATAATATAATAATGTAACCACTAAATCTAGGGTACTAAGGTTAAGGTATTTACAGTTAGTATCAGATAAAGTTTAAAAGAAACCTTGAGAACTAGATTTAGTAAAACATAGATTTTTTGACTTAAACCTATGTTGTACTTTGAGAATAAACTCAAAGAAACCAAGAATAAGATTTTGATATTATTTATATATAAAATTTTCAATTTATGTTAAGTGTTTCACTTTTTCAGAAATTATACATCATGATTTATAATGTTATGATCCGATCTAGTAATTCAAATATTTATAAATGGTACATAAATGAAGAAATGATAACCATATAAATGCATGTACTCTATGTAGTTATTTCCCTCCATGTAAAGATAATCAATACATATATTGAGTTTCAATTGAAACTGATCAAATTATTACGACATTGTGGTAGCTGAACTAGGTTTTGAGCAATAACCTTTCCCGTATAGAGTATCCTGTTGATTCATAATGTGATGTAACAATTTTAAACCACTTCATGCATAAAATTTTTCCATCATTTAATGGGAATATAAATCCATTTATATATGAGTAATTGATAGGTTACTTAGAGAATAAAATTATCTATTTGGGAAGTAATGAAAAGGAGAATGTTTTTATGATAGTTTATCATATCTTAGGGGATGAAAATCAATAGTGGTAATTGATTACAAAAATTAAAAAGGATGAGAAAATATCAAGTGTGGAATGGAATGATTTTAGGGAACTTTTATTGGAAAAATATTTCTACTCGAGAACAATGAGCTTATATAGATAAATAATTCTTAATTCTAAGGAAAATGGAATAGGAAAATGTTGCTAAGTATAAAGAAATATTTTCAGGGTTGTCAAGGATTTCTACAGACTATGTAAAAAATATAAATAGTAAGATTGATTTTTTATCCTTTTAAGGGAACTTGTCTCCCTAAAATTCTCATCACACGAGGATATAATGTCATGTGATATCAATTTGGATAAATAATAAACAAAGTATTATGGTCTCAAAGTAATGAAATAAAAGAAAAGGATGATAGATAAAAAAACTTATAAGGGGAATAAGTGAAAGAAGGATTTTCCACATGTGATAATTGTATAAAAAGGAAACTAACGAGGTTTAATGTAGATTCAGGGCCACTCTCAATCTTGAGATTCTTCTATCCCTCCCTTACATCATCCTCCCCGCTTTATCCTACCTCTATCATCTTCCCCTATGTGCCGATACACCATCTGGATCCCCCTCACACGATGTAGCTGACGACCATCTGGATTCCCCTCGCGTGATGCCACATCTCCATTTGAAAATGGTGTGCCATCCGTCGAACCTATCACCGATCACCACTATTCGTGATAAATCTGAATCCCACTACTGTGCGACTATTTCCATCTTTCAGAATCCAAGAAGCGGCAACAGCTTCATGCTAGAGATTTCCTTAGATGGGGTTTCGATCTGCACTCAGTGGTTTCATCAGGTCCAGATAGAGGTTTTTGATCTGGTGTAGTGTGGTCTAGGATCCCTTACATTCATAACCTTAATGGCATCTTGATTTCTCTATTGGAGAAGACTCTTTCACTGTTTATCCTTTAAAGGGGTGTTGACTGCAGATCTTTCATTCTAGCATCACTCTCCTCTAATGTTCGTTTACAGGCCCCATTTTTTTTTATTTTTGTGCACCTTTTGTGGAAAATTTTGGTTTCATTGGAGTTGTATTTTGATAGAGTCATCATAAAAAATGTAGGTCTGTATGCATACATGGATGGTCATCACAGGAATGCTCAATTCCAATGTTGCTTCTTATCCTTGCCAAATTGATTCACAATTCCCTTCTATCTTGTTCTTCAATGCCTTTGTTATCTTTTTTTTGTGCCATGATGGATATACTTATCCTTTTTTTCTCTTCCATTTATTTATTCTCCTTCATGCTCATCCCCATCTTGGTTTGGTGTGATGGATTCCACGATGTTTTAGATTGTGTTGGTGGCTTCGGTGATGGAGGATCTGTTGGGGTGCCCTTTTGGCTTGGTGGTGTCTTTACAGTGGATTGACAGTCCTGTGGTCCTCATTTAGGAGATCTGTTGATGAATCTTTTTCTATAAATCATCCTCCTTTTATGGTTCCTTTGACGACTCATATTTTCTTTATTGCCTCTATTTTGGTGTTTTTATGTTTTGGGTTTGTTCTGTCATTTGTCTATAATGGTGGATCCCCTTGGACCTATTTCTTTGCTTTTTGTTATTCTTATTTTGGTTATCACTTAGCCTTAAAGTGATTTTTGTTTGGTTTTCACTCATCTATGAAGTGGTTTATTTTAAAATAAAAAATTATTTCATGTGATAATTTGTGAAAGAAATTCTACATACAAACATGAAGGGAATGAGAGTTTTTTGTAAGTGTGGTGAGAAAGGATACTAGGAACATGATTTCATGGTAAATAAAGAATATTCCAATATAAAATGATTCAACCTTAAGGAGATGAGGCACTATGAATATTAATTCCCAATGCATCATGGGAATATAGATCATAAGAATCAAAGGGATCAAGGCCAATCTTTGGATATTACTAGAGTCAAAGTGGTATGATTATTGTATTTGGATTCATGAAATATTTTTTAGAAGTATTTTATCAAAAATATTATGGTTATAATAATCATAAAACATGTAAATATTGTAATGTCGTAAGGATTTGAAAGAATATATTGAATGGTACCAATATCTAAGAAAATTATTTAGTGATACGGTATTATTTTTGGAGAATACATGAAAAAGGGGATTATAACCACAATATGTTCTTGATATTAAGATGAAAGTAATTGGGACAATACTGTAGACCTTGAAAATGGCTATTTATTTGATTCATGAATAATTTTACCATATTATTTGGGATTTATGGAATATTTTCTAGAATTTGAAATTTTATTTCTGAAAGGAAACATGTTTTAATTATTGTGTTATATTGATTCAAGTTATTACCATGTAATTAAGGTATTTACATGTGAAATTAAGAGTACATGTATAGGGGATTAATGATAAGTTGATTTTACAAATTTAGTGACCTTATTTCTAATTTTTTTGAATTTTTAAATTTGGTAAGACATATTTTGGAAGAGCCTTAAGGTTAACTACTTATGGAATGGATTAAGTTCAAATTTAGATATTATTTTTTGAGGTTTAAATATGATTTATCATATTATATAACATGTGTTAACCATTTTGGTTTTGGTAAATACATAAAGGTTTAAGGAATGAATTATGCATATTTTAATTCATTAAGAGTTCTTAAAGCATGAACAATTCATCTTGAATATCCATTTATTTTTATAATAGATGTAGTAAAAATAGATAAAATAACAACCAAATGATGATATTATGCTTAATATATGGAAAGAATCAGTTAAATTAATTTAATCAAGTGATTTATCTAGATAGAAAAATAATCCCTAAAATTTGGAAAATACCTTGAAATAAAAACTTTATCTGTTTACTTTTATTACAAAGGAATCAAAATCCTTTTAACCTTTCACAAATTTATGGCTTTTTTATGGTCAAATTTGTAATGGACAATATATATATCACTATCTATTAATACTTGGGCTTTATTTTTTCTCTTTCGTGTATATATTTTCACTTCCCACTAATTTACCCTATTTTGAAACATGATTTTATGGTGACCTTCATATTTCCCTTTCCCTCTTTTAAGAGGAAGTTTTCTTAACCATTTTTTATGATGTGGGGTTTCTAAAAATATATCCCCAAATGTAAAACCCTTGATTACCAATAAAAAGTTCAAATTTATAGGATTTAATTTATTATGTGGGGGGGGGGGGGAGAATGTAACACCATATATTTTAAAAAAACTATATTCAATATAATCTACAACATGCAATATTGAGCATAAGAAAAAACAAAATATTGTGATATAAATATGACTATTATAACATAGTTGTTAAATTATTAGGCATGAATAGTATTAAATGAATAATGATATATATATATGTATGTATAAATTCTATACTCAATAATAGTTCATCTATTAGTTCTTATGAAATTAGTACTCCAATTTTCATTAAATTTATCTTATGATTTAGAAATATGTTTTCTTCACAAATTTTTTTTATTGAATTTTGTTAGAAAATATTATAATTAATATCCAAATATTATATAAGTTATATTTTTTTAAAAATAATATCATTTTTTAAATTATTATAACAAAATTATATTTGATTTATTCTTGGTATTTTCATAAAAATATTGATTTTCTTTTGTATAGTGGAAAATAATGTTTTTATTGAAAAATGTATTTTGGTTTCAAGCTTTTACAATGTACCATTTTTTTAAAGAAATTAAAAATTAAAATTATCTAGTTAATATTATTAATAATCCAATTAATTTTATTGGAATCATTTTTATGATTGAATTTAGTAAAATACAGTTGTATACTCAAAACATTAATTTTCTAAAAAATTGTCTTTCATTATGCTTTTAGTTTTAATTTTAAATTAAAATTTTCCCCTTATATGTTTTAAATTTATAAAAATTTATTAAATATTTTTATTCATTATGTTAAAATTTAGTAAATGTTTCCCTTTTATTTTTGTTCAATTTTAATAGTAACAACAGTTATTTTTGTTACCATGATAAAGGGTAAATTGAGTAATTAAATTTAAAATAAAATTATAAGGACTATAAAATAACCCTAACACCTGGATTAATCTTATTATATGAGTAAATTTAATCCATATTACTATTAAATTCATTTATATGGAATATTTTTGCTATTTTAATGAGATTATGACATCTATAGTATTTTATTTTACGAAAGGTCAAACATCTCACACACATTATTTTAATAACTATAATATTTATAACATAGGGATAAAAAAGAAGACATATTAGCTTCTAAAAAGTGTTTTTAAATTTAAATTATTTATACTCATCATGAAAATTTTCTTTTAATTTTCTATGAAGAAATAATTATCTTAAAATGTTAAACAATGTTGACGTTGTAACTATTTAATTAATGAAAAAAATAAAATAATTGATATTAATATTATTAAAATACTATAATTAAAATTAATTAATTTTAACCCCAAATTTATAGATAAAAATGAAATATTATACATTTTTGGATACATTGGATTCAAATTTATTTGTTTCTTTGATGTTATTAAAGTAAAACTAAATAAATAGTTCTAAAATTGACATTATGGATATTTTGTGAAAATAATATTTTATTAAATGATTTAAAATTATAAAAATATTATATTAGTAAAAACTGATTTAGATATGGTTAGATAAATCTACCATGACACATTTTTGGGTATTTTGGAGTTTTATAGTAATGTTATTAAGCCTAAGAGTGTATAAACTTTTAATAGTATGATAATTATCAAAAGGGATAACAAATGGTTAAAAATAAAAATATGGGTGAACACATATCCAAAACATTTCAAACCATTATTAAAATAAGTAATTTATACTTATATCCACCTTATATTTTAATTTTATAAATTTGGATCCATTTGTACATGAGGAATAATTTATATTAATTTAACGTTTCATTAAATTTCAAGAATACCCCTCCCCTCAATTATAAATTAGAACCCATTCACTTATTTAGGCCACTTTGATCCATATATGTCAATAAAACCCTCTTAATTACTATTATAAATATCCTTATATAGATTATTATGTTCTTTCCCTTCCATAATATGAAGCCTAGGTCCCTTAAGAAGAGATCTAAAGAGAGCTAACCAAAGAAGATGGAAGCATCTTTACCAAATATTTCAATTTTATTTTTCCTTATACTTTATATTTTTACCACCGAAAAAATTTACCATATTTTCTCATTTATAATAAAATTATCTTTGTTGATAGATTACAAAACATGCAATATGAAGTCAGTTTGCAATGCATACAACACCCAGTTTAAACAAAACAAAAGTTAGTAACGTTTTGCATAATTAATTAAATTAAAATAATATTATAGAATTTATAGTGTCAATTTATATGATATTTATCCAATAATAAATTTTTAAATTTATTCAATATATTTTATAGGTGTAAGGTAATAACAAACTTAATTTTACACATAAAAACCTATATTTTTATAAAAGCAATTTTGTCTCATTTTAAAGGTGAAAATATTTTAAATCTAAATTTTAGAACTTTTATAAAATTTATACGTAAAAATAAACTAAATTTTTAAAATTGAAACATCATAATTTTGTTATGGTGTTTTTTTGGTATTTTTATGAGAAGATTCATTTTTGATGAATAGTGAAAAATATTGAATTTTTGTTGAAAACTATTTTTTCATCTAATTTATTTATAAGGATAAATTATATTTCAAATTGGTTTTAAAGTAAAATTATATACATTATACACCATTTAATTCAATTTATGTCATTTTAATCAAGTTCTCTTTGAAATTGAATATAAAAACATAGTAAGCTTTTGAACATTTCTACTTAAAAAACACGTTTTGTAGCTCCATCTGTGGGATTAAATTGAAATTAATTTCAGCCACATATATTATTTTAATTTCTAAAAATTTATTATATATTTAGAATCATAATAATATATAAGTTATAATAAGTTCAACATAGTTATTTACCAGTAATATTAGTGAATGAAGTTAAAATTAATTATAGCGATTAAGAGAAAAATTATCTTAACAAGAGACTAATCCTTAAACATAAGGGTCAAAATGACATAAGAACTTTTCAAAAATCCATTTTATAGACATTTTTAGACCCTATAATCCATTTTATAAGATTAGGACCATTATTGGATCCACTTGAAATAGAAAAAACATGGGTTTAATTCCTTTTTCGAAAATTTATAAGAATTCCACTCATCGAGTATAAAAAGGCAATCAACCCTCCCATTTATTCCCACCTCTCAATCATAGTGGATCATCCAAAACCTTACAAATTAATATCCCAAAATAAATCCCCTCACCTTAGAGTTATATTTTTCGGTAGAAATACAACCAAGGGTCCGTTTGGCACAAACCAAAAGGAGTTACCCGAAGAAGAGTTAACTTTCATCAACATGCATTTTTACTTTGTGTTTTTCTCCACTCCCTTAATTTCACTTTATATCATGATTATATGATTAAATAATTATAATAAATATACTTATATGTTGTATTTTAATGTTTATACCTACACCTACACACAATTCCATCAAATAGGTAACAAACTTATTATTTGTATGGTGAACTATCACCTCGTGAAACTACATCATTCGTTTTTTCCTTCACCACATCTAATGGTTTAGAATTATGATGTAAAATATATTTATATATTATATATGTGATATTTATGTTTTATTAATACTTATTTAAATTTTATATAACATATATCTTATTGATTTCTATTTTGTGGGAATACGATAACTTTGTTTGTGGAAGTGCGGACTACCACCTCCTCAACGTAATGTGATTCGTTCACCCTATACATGAAATGTATTAAGGATGGTATTAATAAAAACATGTGACATATATGAAATAATTATGATAATTTAATTATAATATAAATATATTTATATATATAAATCATTTAATTTTGGTTCTTCTAAATATGACAAATAATTCAAAGTAGCAACCATGCGTACATACAACCTATCATCTCCATGAACAGTACATTTCATTTCCTATATCCAATAGTTATGGATTGATATAAATACTTATATAATGAAAATATATAATATTTAAATAATTTTTTATAATCTAGATATGATTAAATCACGATCTAAGGAATATGAACATGAAATATCAAGTCAAAACTTACTCGAGAAACTATGAAATTAACACCCAAAATAGTGAAAAAATGAAAGATTACTAACAAATGGGTAGTAAGATATTATAAAAAGATACCAAATGATATCATAAATATTAATATGGTTATTTAATAAGTTATTAAAATTATAAAAACCATTATACATTATGTTAAAGAAGATTCACACAAAAGGAAACATAAGGTAAGATATTTTCTTCTCACTTTTTATATTTGTGAGATAAATGTAATATTCACAACTTAATTATTTTGAGTGGGGTATATAATACCCATTTTGATATATTATATCATGAATCCTTTTATATTAATTTTATTTAATGTTTTACTTCGAAATATCTCATCGAAAGGGTTTTAACATGAAAATTACCAAGTGGGAACAATTATCATTGTAATGTCACTTTATTTTGTGATTGTTAACTATCTATTGAAACAATAAATTCGTTATGACCATTTTATATTTTAAATAACATTAATTTTAGATATCCATACTATTATGGGATTGGTATAATTACTACCTAAATCATATATCATTTTTATATACGGTGTGTACTTGATAGTTATTTGATTAACTGGAAAATTTTTGGTAAATCCATATCCTTTAATCAATACCCATATTTGATAAGGGCCATTGTTAATAAATTAAAAAATTATTCTATATATGATTAATTCATTGGAAATACATGACATGGGTGGGTCATAGTTATAAATAGCACCTTGATAAATCAATAGTATCATTAGATGAATCAGTTGGCCAAATCATATGGAGTTTTACCTGATATGTTATAAACCATCTTGTGAAAGGTCTTGATAGTAAATGTACCATATTACTAGGAAAAATGGAATCCAATAATTAAGAATTTCCCTAATTTATATTTAGTTATTTTTTATCCATGATATTTTGAATTTGAAATTATCTATACATATAGTTTATTCTGAGTTTATTGATTAATTGACATGTGTTTCAGTTACTTACCTTTACATATTGATTTTTTATTTATCCAGTGTTCTCTTTTATTTACCATTCCATGTTGATTATTATCATTAATTCATTATTTATTCCTATACAATTACCCTTAGTGATAATTTAATCTCACCCTTATTTTGTTTCCTTTCCCCATGTTATGAATAAGATATATTTGAATGATTTTTAAGGATGATGAGCATTTACTTATGTTATGATTTATTCTCTTTTACCAATTTATTAGTGTTATCATTTATGTAATTTGGTTTTCTGAAACAACTAAATTATTCAATACCTTGTGATCTGAATCATGCATCTATTCCAATGTTATAAAGTAATTAATTGACTCTGGGATACTGGGGTTGGAGCATTACAATTGGTATCAAAGCTAGTTTAGTAGTAAACTTGGAAACTAGATTTAAGAAATCATAGATTAGGGATTATAACCATAAGATAGAATTTGAGTGTAAGTATATAATAACATACTATAATTTTGATATGTTAGAGATTATGTGGATCTTATAAGAAATAAACACTACACCAAAATCAGTAATTAGAGGTGTTTTTTTAGTCGGGGTTTCTTAAACTTCCTTTAAAAAAATTGTCAAAATATAGAAGTGGTTTTTTAAAATCCGCCACTAAATATTTTAATTTTTTTAGATGTGGAAATTCTTCTAGGACCCAACCCCACATAACCCTGAACCCAACACCATCACCCCCTCCTACACTAATCCCATCAAACCCTATCCACCTCCCCGCTAGGATTCTCCGGCATCCATCACCATGAGGTTTCTCCATTATTGTCGAACCCCTTCATACCCTACTCCCCCAAATCCTAGACCTCATTACTAGCCCCCTTATCTACTGAGCTCCCTGAGCCTAATCTTAATCAATCGAACCCTCTCACCCCCAAACCATCAATTCTACTACTACCTCTGGTCACTGCACCATCACTACTCCACCTCATCTCTGACGCTTACAAACCCCCACCCCACCACGACTCCATTGATTTTAGGTTTTTTGGTTCATTATTACATTTTGGATCAATTTTAATTATGTTTCTATTGATTTTAAGTTCCCACTTTCTTCTCTAGGGTGTCTTAATCCTGGTTAAGGTGGGATAGTTCCACCATTTTCAATTACAACGAGTTTCAATTAAGTGACCCTTTGTTTTGGGACTTTAAATATTAAAACGTTGCTTGAATTTATTTTTAATCCTTAATTTGGATATCAAATTATAATAATAATTATGTTCAAAAGGAATTTGAAGTGGAAAACAAGTTTCAGTTTATTTCCACTTTAGTTCTAAGGTTTCTTAATAATTTCAAGTTTTTTAAAATCCAACTTTATTTATATTCACACATCGAATGTTTTGTAAATTCCCAATAAAACTTTAATTAATAAGTTACATATTTTAATATAGGTTTTGGTTTTAAAATTATGGTTATCTATTATCCTAAAAATGTTTATTAAAGATATATGTTTTTAAAATGTCTTATATATATATATATTGGTTCAAAACATATATATAAGTATACATATATGTGTCTATGTATAAAAATTCACTTGAGAAAATGATAATCTGTGCAACGTGATATATTTATATACATAAATGTGTAAATGTAAATGTGTATAATTATAAAAATAGTGACTTCTAACCTTAATCTTGATTCTTTATTTGGTTTTCTAAATGATTACATGTATTTTAAAGATACTTTTTCATCTACTGCTTTATAAAATATTTTATTTTATTAGTTGTTATTATTTGTTAAACTTATGAGAAACCTTGGGTTCTTCGGTAGGCTAACCTAGACATGAATAGGTGGTTGGGTCACTACTTATGCAATCAGACTACTCTTTAACTCATCAAAAGTATTCCTACAATGATTATAAAAAATGAAGTCAAAATATTTTAAAATTAGTATAAATAGTGGTTGAGTTATCTTAATAAAATATTTAATGAATCTTCTATTAAATCTTGAATTTCCTAAAAAGTATCTAATATGTTTCACTTAATCTAGGAAAGGTAAACAATTGAAAATTTCAATTTTATACTCATCAAGCACAATCCTACTTTGTAAAATTATATGTCTAAGTGTAATTCCTCTTTCAACCATTAAATGAAACATTCCAAAATAAAAAAAAAGATTTTATTCAATATAAATTTTAAAAATATTTTCAAGATATTATAAATAATGATTAATGTAAGTTCTAAATAGAGCTAAATCATTAATAAAAACTTAGGTAGACTATAATTAAATCAGTGAAAATTATTACCATGTATCTTTGAAATGTACCTGTTGTATTGTATTTTTTAAATAGTATTCGTTTGAAAGAAAAATATTATAAAGACAAGTGAAAGTTATCTTTTCATGATACTTAGGTATAAAGTACTCTTAAAAATACCATGAAAACCCATCTATAAATAAGTAATGAGTTTTTTTAAATTCTTTCTTAAATTTGTTCCAAAAAATGTTGTAGGAAAATTATATTTACTTATGAATTGATTCAGTTTTATTTATTAAATAAAGAATCTCCAACTATATTTGAATTCTATAGGAATTAACTCATATCCTTCATTCTTCATAATGGGCAGCCTAATTTTCTTAGGCACTAAGTGAATGGGGATGGCCCACTGGGAATTGAAAATTGGGTGAATGATTTAATCTTCTAATAATTTTTTAATTTAATTCTCAACTACTTCTATATTTTTTTGGTTAAGTCTTATTTTGGGGTACCTAAATGCCTTTCCTCACATTCTAATAAAATTATTTACATATAGATTGTTGAAATTATTCTAAGAATTTCTCCTTTATTCTATCATATGAATTGTGCATTTTCACTGAAAATATCTATCATATATTTTTTTTCTTTATTAAGAAGACACTTTCATGAAATTATCATTGGTGTCTTATTTCTCTCTATGAGAAATACATATGTTAAATTAGTGGGAAAGCATTTTAATTCAAGATCTAGAGGCTGGAATAAAGATAAAAATATATTTGGGTTACTTAGCTCATTGATTTACACTTCCTATACAAGATATTAAGTATTAAACACATTGTCATTGAATAAATAGTAAAATACATTAAATAAATTTAATGTTATCTCATCTTCATATGGTTGGATATAATATTTATTTTTCTCCCAATTATTTTTCATCAAATATTTAGATCTTGATTTGTTTCCCAAATGAAAAAATTATTATATCACACAACTTTTTTCACATGGATTATACTCATCAGAATGTGAAAATGTAAAAAAAATGAGTTCTCTTATTATGAGTACATGATGGAATAAAAAATATTAAAGTGGAGAACATTTTAACCAAAATACATTATTATAGTACCTTCCTAGAAATTTGTGATTTCCTTTATATTTATAGGAAAGGCTTATCCAAGATTATAGGTGACTAAGCATATGTATTATCCTCATCTATAATTAAAACATAAAATTAGTAGGGAAGATCAAATTATTCAGTGTAAATAAAACATCTTCAAATATTCTCTCTTGGAATGTGGTGGATCTATTAGGTAATTTTAAAACCACTATAGTGGGTTTGAGATGTACCATATATAAATAAGGAAAAATAGAATATGAAAAACATAAATAATATATCCTAGATCACCACTAGCAATGCCAGTAAAGAATTATGTGACACCCCTCTAGATACAGATTTGTTAGAACTCTAAATCCACTACTATAGTGATAGAGAATTACTAGGTTCAAGTAGTATTAGTAATTCTAGGGTGTTTATACCATGACTATTGTTTTAAATTAATGATGGTATGATTTTCATTTTTCTTCCATTGTATATAATAATATCCATGATTGATTTCCTTTTTTTACTTTGACTTTTTTAGTACTTATATGACTCTTCTTATAACTACTTGGGTGGTGTTTTTTTCACTTCTATTTATATATTTTCCTACTTAGTAATACTTCTGTGTTTTAATTTTTTAAAATAATGTTTGGGCACATTTTGATATATATGGATAAAATTTAGATCACATTACCGAGGAACACAACTTAGTATGCAAAAGGTTTAGAGTATTTTTTAGATTTTTCAGTTTCTAATCAATCCAATAATCGGAGAATAAGCTTTCCATGTCCAAAATATAAATTTAGAATATGGTAGAATAGAGATGAAGTTTATTATCATTTTATATTGAATCAATTCTCTGCTCAATATTTGTGTTGCATTTGTCATATAGAATCATATGTTACAAACAGTTTGAGCACTAATGTCGATCGATAGAATTAGCCCCCAACTTCATCGACAATGGACAATGAAATTAAAATCATATAAATGATGAATTCAACATTGTGAGACACCAACATAAACATAAAAACGTGTTAAAACTACAGTTGAGGGTGGTACAAATAAAAACTTGACAAGTGATGTTTTTGAAACTATAGGAATACCAAATAATGATTATAACATATCATTGGATCATTATCTTTATTTTATGGAGACTGATGTAAGAGAAAACTTCACTATGCATAAAAGTTCATTTCATTGTTTAGTTGATGGTGGAAATAAATAGTTGTATAGTGGATATTTGAAATTTTAAAAACTTTCTTTTTTGTAGAAGTTGTACCATATCAATTGCCTATGTAGAATTACAAATAAGGCGATGTTCATGATATTGAATTTTTTGTGTGATTCATTTTCTAAAGCAATGATCTCTATGTCTTTTTATGATATGGAAAATGTTGTTAACACGATTAGTCTAAATTATACAAAAATACATGTGTGTCCCAATGATTTTATGCTTTATTGGGGATAGGGTTCAAGTAGACATGATTGTAAAAAATATTCTTCTTCTAGATGGTAGACAATGGGTGATTTTGGAAGTATGAATCAATATATTACTTTAAAGAAGAGGAAAAGGAACTTAACTATAAAGGTTTTATGTTATTTTCCTTTAAATCCTTGATTGAAAAGATTATTCATGTCATTCAAAACCTCTGAACACATTATGGTGAATTCTATAGATAATAACAACGATGGGTTAATGAGACATCCAATAGATTCAAAATTATGGAAGATATTTGATTTATTACATATAGATTTCCCATCTGATCATAGGAATATTTTATTGGGATTGAATACTGAAGGATTCAATCCATTTGGGACTTTTAGAACTAGTTATAGAATTTGGCTGGTAGTTTTGATCCCTTATAATATCCCTCCATGGATTTGTATACAAAAATATCTATATTATTTTGGTGATTATTCCTGGAAATGATATTTTTGTATACTTTTATCCTATAATTGAAGAATTAAATGAGTTATGGGGCAAAGATGTTGAGACATATGATGTATCTTCTAGAACAATGGCCAAAATGAAATCTGCGCTAATGTGGACAATTACTGAATTCACAAGACATGAGAATTTATCTGGTTGGAACACTTACATGGGTTTGAATTGTCTTGTTTGTAAATTTATTTTAAGCCTAAATGACTACATCATTGTAAAAAATGGAGCTTCTTGTGTCATCAAATATTTATCGATTCTTATTATAGATTTAGGTTGAAAAAGTAAAAATGTAATGGTTCTATTGATCATAGACCTCGTCCAAAGTAGTTAATTGGTTTTAAAATATTGTCACAACTTGGAAATTTTGAAACCTAATTTGCTAAAGTTCATCATTTGAATAATAGTGGGAGAAGAGTTCAAAGTTCATCATCAAGTAAAATTCGAATGCAATAATTGAATAAAAAAGTATATTCTTAAAACTTATATATTGGTAATTTAATTTGTTGTGGAAAAATCATGTTGTTATGAATATTGAGAATAATTTTTGTGAAAATTTTATCTTCACATTGCTTAATGAGCATGGAAAATATAATGCCCATCTCAATTCTCGGAAATACCTACAAAAAGTGAACATAAAGCAAGATCTCTGGCCCGATGAGAATGGAAAGTATGCTCTAGAATTTTTTTCAATGAAAATTTGATATAAAGACATATTCCTTTGAATTTTAAAACATATAAAGGTATCTAATGGGTATTAAAGTAACATCTCAAGGTGTGTTGACTTAAATAATCATAGGTTACATGGATTGAAAATTCATGATTCATATATTTTCTTACATCAGTTACTATAATAGGCATTGCATAAAATATTGCCTGAAAAGGTTAATGATATTATACTCTAATTTTTCACATTATTTGGAAAACTATTTGATAAAAATAAATACCCATTTGAGCTTTAATACCTTCAATAGATGTTTTTATTGATACTTTTTTCAATGGAGATGATCTTTCCTTCAACTTTTTTTTATTATCATGATGCATTTAACGATGAATTGGTTTATGAAGATAAATTAGGAGGCCCCATATATTATTGATAGATGTATCCAATTGAGAGGTAAATTATTTATATTATTTTTCATTTAAATAAACAATTCCTATCACTTCATTAAATACAAAATTATGTTTTTTATTTTATTTCATAGATATCTTGGGAATTTGAAATCATACATGAAAAATAAATCTCAACCCGAATGATATATTTCTGAAGTTTTTTTTGGAATAGAAGTGTCTTAGATTTTGTTCTATATATTTGGATGATTATTGAGACAAGATTCAATCAAGATGGACATGTTGATGACACATCAAATCAATACCAACTACGTGGGAAATCAAAACTCTTTACTATTATTGGCCGATCATTTGGGAGGAGCTCTAATGTTACACGGACAGAAATGGAATTATTACAGGAACATATATATTTGTTGATGAATAGTGAAATTTTAGATCCATTTATTTAAGAGTTTAAGATAGAAACAATGATATGAATGATATGCCAAACACCGAATGAGAATGATATAACAATTTTTTTTAATAAAGACCACGTAGAATGGTTTTCACGATGTGTAAGTTAATAAATATTTCAATCAATATGAATATTAGGTTGACACATATATTTTTTAAATATAATAATTTATACTAATCTTTGTAGATCATGAATACAAATAATAAAGATGAGTTGTCTGAAGATTTGAAGTTTCTTTCATGAGGTCCTCTATAAAATGTTAGAAAGTTTGATGCTTTCAATGTAAATAACTTTAAATTTCATACAGTTGTCCAAGAAGAGGGTTTTAAATCATATAATAGTGGTATATTTATATTTTATGAAGTGGGATGCTATGGAATGATTATTGATATTATTTAGTTAAACTAAAATGGGAATTTTTCAGTTTTTTTATTCAAATGAAATTGGGTCGATATTATCAGGGGTGTTAAAAGATATTTTTTTAATTTATTTTTGTGAACTTATATCACTTAATGAATATAGGTGACCATGAATTACAAGATCCATATTACCTTATAATTATAATTGAAAATGGTTTATTATGTGGAAGATGTCATGGATGAAGGGTGGAGTGTAGTTTATCACATAAAACAAAGAGACTTGTATGACATGGGTGATGAAGAGAAAGATTTGACCTATCACATTTAATCCCTTCATCAATAAGAAGTAATATTATTTTTCCATCATGATACTGAAAATATTAGTCTTTCAAGGGTGGATGAAGTAGATGAAGTAATGATGGAGCAAGAAAACAACATTATTGAATGAAAAAATGATTATATGTGTAGTCATCCATTCATTTATCAACCACTTATGTTATTTGTGCAGTAATTCATTATCATAGATATTTATATTTTTTTTGTTAGTATTGTGAATATATTTTCATTTTTTTCTGCATGAATGTTTTGAAATATATGTTCTAAAGTTAATTTTTTTGATCAAATGATAGGAATGACAAGGAGGAAGTGTTATATTGGTGACTACCGAGTCTCAATCGACATTACCTAAACCATACTTACATATAATGATCCATCAATATCCCCCCAACAACACCTAAGAAACCCTACGCTTTTCCTCCTCACACCCTATATTAGCATCCCATCAGCATCAGAGCCAAAACATCCCTATTTAGCAGTATCAACAGTGATGGTTCATATCGCCACATCTAGTTATTCATGGGGATATTGGAGGGTGACAGTTATAAGTAAAAATTAGTACATGAACAAAGTTATTTCACCCTTTTTATACTACTTACTATTTTTTCATAAAATATGGAAATAATGATACTATTGAGAGACATATGAAATGTTTAGATGTTTGTAATCTAAACAGACTGAATATATTTGTCCCATTTTACTACTATGGGGTCCCTATATATGACACCATTAGATTATTTGTCCTAATTCTAGGTCAAATAGTGGAATATCCGATTACCCTTTCAATTATATATGCTGATTAGAGGCATATTATTTCATCTTGGAAAAATAAAGTTTTTGATTCACAGATAAAAGTAATTTTGATGCATTATGATGTAATTGAATGTCATTATGTTATTAAATCCAAATATTTTTAAAATTAATCTCTTTTTATAGAAAATTTTCCACTTTCCCCTTGGTGATCTTATAGTACAAAGTGGATATTGAAAAATTTGGGTAAGAAATGAAAGGATTTTAAATGGAGATTAGGGAATTAATTCAACGACACTTCATTGATCACCCAACAACTATATGATAAGGTAACCAGTGGGGTACCTAGAGAAAAATGAAATGTTTTTTGATTTCCATCATCATGAGAAGCTCATGGGATTTAAATATATATTATTATATTAATATCCTTTGACATTTATACATGAATATGAAAAGGAGATGACATTTCATACATTACTTTTAAATTACATTTTATTTGTTTCAGGATGTTTCAAGAAAGAATGCTTTATATCGAGAAAAAAAATCATCCCTCACACTGCTGGGTTAAAGAGTTTTTCCAGAAACTAATTGACTCTGGTAATATTTTCATTATTTTAAATATTTATAAGACAATATTATATGTTCCAGACATTAAATTTTTGATTTATATTTATTTAATTAATTCATAGAATTTATGGTACCAAGTTTCGTGAAAAGAACCGTGTTTGGATGATCATAAAAAATATGATGGGATTTATGTTAATGAGCCTTCCAAAGAAACTGCGGTATGAATTATTTTTCCATTATAATAACTTATTATAAATTGTCACTATGTTAATATATATATATATTTAAATATGACTAATATTAGATTTATAGGTAAATATTAATGAACTATGGGATTTCAATCCTACACTGTCCTTATATATCTCCCAGGATGACTCAGTTAGTAAAGTCCTTGTGAAAGAACATCATGGTCGAGTGTGTGGGATGGGTTTAGGACCATTACTATCTGAGGTATATTGTAGGCCATCTTAGATTGCATCTAAATTTACCCTTACTTTTAGTCACTCCCTCCCCCTATATTCTCAAAGAGAGTTTATTTCTATACAAATCAAAATTCATGAACAAGGGGATTATATATTTTCTTTGTAGAAAGAATTAGATGATTTATACCAGAATAAAGCTGGATCTATCCCTAGTGATATTTCATTGATGGTTGGTGGTGAGTAAGTAAATCATAAAACCTAAAAATCACTTAGTTCATAAGATTTTATTGGTTTTAATTTTAAATATAAATATACAACACTATTTAATTTTCAATATGATTGTCTTATAGGCACCGGTAGTAGGAAGTAGAGATGAATATAGAGAGGGTGATGAGAAGTGTTCATCATCAGGTAGTGATTTGTGGTCTCTTTGATTTCTTGGAACAATATGGATATATAGGGTTTGTTCATGTATCATTTGTGGCACAAAGTATTCACTTGAAATTTTCATGATTTCCCTAGTTTGAAGTGGTTGAAACCATTTATATCATGTTTTTGGGTATAACTGTCTGGTGGAATATTATGGTTCTTTTAAATTAATATTATTTTTTATATATGATTACTTTCCTTCAATCATGTTTTAGGGGATTTTGTAGATGAATATGTTCTAAGATAACTATAGAGAAATATATAGGATTTTTGGGCCTTTTAAGCTTAGAATAAGTTCTCTTTATCACTATTGGTAATTTGAGTTGTCTGGTGACCATGTCACCATGGTTAGAGGGTACTATATAAGTTAAAAGGAGATTTCAGGTGGTATCTAGACATGAGACTTGATGTGGGTATCCTTAGTTGGATTACCTAACGCTATTTTGATATGTATGAGAGGATTAAGACTAGTGAAAAAACTAGTGAGATAACCATATGGATTAAGATTCATGAGAAACACCCCTATAATTGTGGGTTGAGGATTAATGAGCACTATGAGTGGGATGAGTGCTTTGGGATGAGACGCCATGTGATAGATAAGGAGTCTAACTAGTCAGAAGGCTTATATATATTTCTTAAGATAAGGGAAATAGAACCCAAGTGCAGGTCATAGGAATTGTTTGATACATGGAATCATGTATCCAAGGGTATAGAACATGATAGGCTGGGATGATACCTAGGAAGTAGGAACAAGAGAGATAAGGGATTTTATATAGTTGGACTAGGACATGAGGTTTGGGGCAGGGGAGATTGTGGGTAGTGGTGTGACCAATAAGTGACAGGTATGAGATCATATCAATGTGTTAAGATCATGATGTGTATGGGGGATCTAGTAGGCTTCCAGATAATAAATACATTCTTTGAGATGAGGTGATGGGTCACAAGTGACTAGAACCATGGGATTTTTTTGTGAGCTATGTGATTGGATTCAGGCCATATTGTTTATTTTATGTGTGTGACTTTGTGTGCTTATGATATGTGATAAACTTGGTGGGGGAGAAATTACTTAGGACTTACCTCACAATGAGTGATATGGATCTACCTAAACTACTAGAGGTAAGATGGATTCCTTATGTTCATCAAGTAGTACCTTTCCCTATGTAGCCTTGTGTTGGGATATTGGAACTTTCCTTGAGTAATATTGGGTTGTGATTGTGGACCATGCCAAGTGAGAGGGTTGGGTCATGGTATAAGGAGATTCATAGAAGATGGAAACTACCTTAATTGATGAGGTAGTGGGTTAGGATTTAGATATAACAAATTAGCATGATTTTTAAGGTAGTGAGTCAAAGACTTAGATAATTCCCAACCCGAGTCCCCAGGTATGCACTGGGTTATGAGTACGATGGCACGAGTTGAGGCGATGATGATATTTTGTCCTAGAATGAATACATGTATGATAGGTCATAATAGTGTCCTAGTTATCACAAAATGACCTAATGAAAATAGATTCATGGAATCCGAGTTAGAATATTACATTCAGGATCTTATGTCATTTTTTATTTTTACCTTGTGTATGCATGTATATGAGATTCTGTGCATTGTTTGTTTGTTTTTTTTCAGGGTTGTTCTCGGGATGTATATTTTTTAGATGTCTTTTTTTTAAATCATCAAATATCAGCGATTTAAACCACCCCTAAATAATTTATTTTTTTGGATTTTTAAATTGAATCTATATGATGATGTTTTTTTGAAGTGGTTAAAATAGTCTCTAAATATTCCGTGACATTATTTTGAGGTGATTTTCTTCATTTTAGTAGTGGTTTTAATCGCTGATAAATTCTCGTCATTTTTTTCCATAAATCCTCCCCTAAATTTAATAAAACCACCAATAAATATACATTCTATAAGCCTTACCAAAAATTTCTGTTAAATGGAAGGTACTTGCAAATGTTGGATGTTGAAACCAAATTTAGTGGCGTTTTTTGGAAACTGTCTTAAAAAAATTCGGCAGTGGTTTAAACCACTTGGAAAAAAATAACCACTAAAAAATAGTGATTTTATTGTATTTACATTCCTATCTAAATACTTCAAGGGGATATTTTTTTTGGCATAGATGTACCTAGAGGTTACAACTCTAAAAATGTGTATGAGGCCTGACTTGAGCATAACATGTTACATGACAATGTTCCTTAATGTGAAACTAGTTTTACACTCCTGGGGGATATGTTTAGGATAATTCAATTTTTCTTTAAAAACCATTATAAAGAATTTAAAAGTAAATATATCCCCAAATAAACCAAAGTTTAGGATTCTACGATTTATGATGCATGAATTTATGTAATGTTCTATACCATACTAGGAATTATACATAATGATTTTACTATATAATATAGTATATTCCATTGTTTATAAATGAGTCTAGGAAGGACTAATGGTATCAATAATTGTGGAAAATGTAGAGATTTACCTACTAAAGAAGCCAATACAACTGGTATTGGAATAGAGAAAATTAATGAAACATTAGGAAACATAATTAGGTTATGAAAAAAGCCTTTCCTAAATAGAGAAATATATTCCACATAGAGAATCTCCAATTATGGATCAGTTTATGTGATAGAATTCCCCATCATCTAGTGGGACTACTAATCCAATTGCAGTAGAGAAATGGATTAATTATCTGAAGAAGATATTTATGGACTTGGGATGCAATGAAATGGAAATTTTTACACTATTGGTCTATTTTTTAAAAGGTAATTCTGATCAATGGTGGCCCATGATAAATAATATTATAGTGGAAGGAGAAATAAAACTCATGGAATGGAGAAATTTTAAGAATACATTATTTAGTAAATAATTACCTCATGATCAAAAAATTGAGATGAAGATAAAGTTCATTAGCTTAAATAAAAAGGTGTAATAATGTTTTGATGATTATGAATATATATTTATGAGGTTATCTAGGTATTCTATGGATTATATAAACAACATATAGTACAATATTGATCACTTTTTTGAAGGGCTTAAGAAAAGTATCTGAATAGAACTAGTCTCCCAAAATTTTTTCATTATATGAAGAGATAGTTTTATGTTCCATAAAAATGAAGGAAGAATTATCTAGGTCATACATGTACAAGGTAAACCTTGGAAATAAAAGTTCTAATTATCCCCAAAATAAAGAGAATGCATTAAAAAAGAAGACGGAGATGAAAAAATTTCCATCACATTTGAACAGTTGAAAGAATCACCCTGGGAAATGCATGAGGGGAATGAGTGTTTGATATAAGTATAGAAAAAGGGTTTATCATGTTAAATAATGAAAGGTGAAGAATAAAACACTAATATATTGTGTTATAACTACAAGGAGATGGGTAACTATTCAAGAGAATGCTATAATGACTTTAGGTGTACATGAAAAAAATGATAACTTGAGGAATACATGAACAAAAGGGATTAGCTAAAAATACTAGTTAGGGAATAAACATAGAAGTAAAACATAGAAAATGGATTAAAATGTATCTCCCCAACCCTAGATATCCTAGAACTTGTGTTTTCTACTATTACGTTGACATGATTATAAGGAATCAAATCCCAAACAGAATGAGATTGTGAAGTAAACTGTTGAAAAGACCACAAATTTTATGTGAAAATAAATCAATGAATAGATTATTTGTGTAAAATGTAAATTCATAGAAAACAGTTGGAAATAAGAAAATTTATTATAAAAATGTTATTAAACTCATAATCATAGAATATTAATTACAACAAGGAAGTAATATAACCCAATGAAAAGAAATTGATTCATGAAGTTATTTTCCACTTGGTAGATTTTAATTCAAATCCCCTTAGAGTAAATAATTCAAATTAACACTCAAAATACTATGAAGATAAATTAATTCATGGTATGATATATTAAAATGGGTAGTATATACAACACACAAAATAAGTAAGTGTCAAACATGGAATTTATCACAAAGATGTAAAAAGTGTGGAAAAATCCATTACATTGAGTCCGAATTGTCTCGTTTGACTCTATATTCATAAATTACAAACTTATGTTAATTATTTACTTTCTTGATAAACTTTTTATGTTTATAATGGCTATTATTTCACTTATTAATATGTTGTTTACAACTACTTGTACAATTATGTTTTCATTGAGTGTTTTGACCAAATTCGATTTATATGCCAAAAAAACTTGGTAGGTCATATATGGTCAAATGGGTCATTATATAACAAATCAATAATAATAGTAATTAAATACTTATCATATTTATAAAAAAATTGTAATTTTAAAACCAATAATTAAATATGGTTATGGAAATTAACCAATATTACAATCATGCAAACGGTAGGCCATACATACTCATGAGTAATATTTCCATTTTTCAATGATCGTCATGGATAGAAGGTAAGTTACATTATATATTTATAGAATGATAATTAAATAATAAATACCATGATATTTAATAATATATAGTTATATTTATAATTCTTGTAAAATGAATCAAATAGTTTCGAGGAGGCTGTAGTCCACACGTCTACGAATGATGATATGACTTTTAATGTATGTGAAAAGGTAATACAAAAATGATATATATATATATATCATTCCTACAAAGTTAATTATGTCAATAATATAGTATATTTTTTTAAGTTACATATGTTTAGTTAAAAAATATGTTATACATTCCATGTATAGTGTGAATGAATCAGATCGCTTTGAGGGGGCGATAGTCCACACTTCCACAAACGATGTTATATTTTTACAAAAAATGAAATTTGTAAAGATATGTGTTGTAAAATAATTAAATAAGCTTAAATAAATAATAAATATCATAAATATAAGATATAAATATAGTTACCATTATAATTGAAACCATAAAAGGTGGTAAAGGAAAAATGAACAATCATCATTTCACGGGGCAGTAGTTTGCCGTACATGTAAACAATATGTTCGTTACCCATTAGATGGAAGTGTTTATAAGAATAGGTTGAAACCTTATAATAAAAACAACATATTATAGTTAGTATAATTTATTTTTTATATAAACATTGAATATGAATAATTGAAGGAGTGGAGAAATAAAATAAAACTAGTGATATTAAGAAAAGATATTTCCTCTTAATCGAGTAACTCCACATGGTTTGCACCAAAGGGATTAATTGGATTAATTTATACCAAAATTTAGGATTCAAGTATAAATTTATGGATATTTTTGAGTGAATTGGGAAGATATTGGCTGAACCAATGTTTCGTGAGAGGTGTGAGGAAGTGGGTGGAAATGAGACCATTTAAAGTGGAGGAGGAGTGCCACTCTTTTAATATTTTGGAAAAAAGGTACCCCACCCATGTTTTTTATATTTAAAGTGGATAAATAATGGTAAATATTATATAAAAGAAATTATAGGGTCTAAATATGTCTATACAATGGCTTTGGACAAGGTTCTATGCCATTCTAGGCCTTAAGTTTAGGGTTTAGTACCTTATTAAGCTTAATTTCACCTTAATCATTGTAGTTAATTTTAATTATATTCACTAATATATTATTTCAAAAAATAAGTTTACTTTATAAGACATTATAATTAATTATGATTCCAAATACGAAATCCATTTTTAAAAATTCCAATAATATAATTAACATAAATTAATTTAAATATAATTACACAGACAGGAGGACAATGCCATTTTCTAAGTAAAAATGTTCAAAAGATTACTAAGTTATTATATTCAATTTCAATGTGAAATTTATTAAAATGAAATAAATTGGATTAAATGATAAAAAAATTATCTAATTAAACTTTAAACCAGTAAAAAATAATAATTTATTCTTACAAATAAATTAGATAAAAGAGCAGTTTTGAGTTAAAATTTTGAATTTTGCATTATTCATCAACAATATTCACAGAAAAATACCAAATATTCACCTTAACCAAAATTTAAAGTTCTTATTTAAAATATTAAGTTTATTTTGATGTATAAGATTTATAAAAGTTCCAAAAAATTGGATTTAAAATAATTTTTCCATTAAAAGGTGATAAAAGTGACTTAATAAAAATATTGAGTTTGTTATGATCATATGCTTATCAAATATATTGAATGAATATAAAAAATATTTGATCGAATATATAGAATATATATTTCATTAATATAATTCACTAATTATAATTAATTTAATTTATTGAGAAAAAATTCCTTTACGATTATAAAAATAATAAAATTTTCGTTATATTCAATTAGTTTATATATTCATTTATAATTATTTGGTTATGTAACATCACAAGTAAGTAATTAATAATAGATGTTTTTATCTATGTCTATTAATGATTAACATAGTGTTTTGGAGGCTTAAAATGAAAATAAATCCAATCTTAAGCATGGAATACACTAATATTCTTAAAAGATTGTTTTACTGCCTTATGATGGAAAAACCTTTTTAAATCTATCTTTTGACAATTTTATAAACTATGTTTGTCAAAATAAACTTATTCTTTATGATTGGGACATCAAAATTTACTTTGTGTGAATTTTTGATATTTTTCTGACAATGTTCATTTTTTAATGAATAGTAAAAAATACTGCATTTTACATCAAAATTGCTTTTTAATCTAATTTATTTATATGATTAGATTATCTTTTGAATTGGTCTTAATGTGTAATATGAATATATTTTTACCATTTAATCCAATGGTGGTCATTGGAATCAATTTCACTTTGAAATTGGACTCAAACTAGTGTCAATCTTTTGATACTTATTGTTTCATAAAAACACGCTATTTGATCTGACAGCGGGAATTAATTATTAAATTAATTAATGTGACTTATATGATTTGAATTTTGTAAAATAGACTTCATTTTTGAATTCGGAATATCAAATATAGCTTAGGGTGAATTTTTGGTAATTTTCTGAAAAACATCAATTTTTGATGAATAGTGAAACCACTAAGTGGTAATCAAGCAAACTGATTTTTCAGTTAAATGAAAGTTTACCACTAATGTGTATTGAATTTTGAAAATCCGACATACATGGTTGTCATTAAGAAGTAAAATGTGGTTCAATGAGATTAAAATAATTTTTTTGTGAATAGTAACTTATTAAGTTTTTAATCGCGATTAGTGGTAATTAGTGTAGTTTAAGGTATAAATAATGCTTTAATAATATGAAATGACCTAGACACATGTCCCAACCTTATTGGTTGTGTCAGGGTCGACCAAGACAAGCCATGTGTCAACTTGGGGACCCCATGGAGACATTTTGGTTGGGAAATGACATAAATAACTTTTTATTAAATGTTAAAGTAAAAATGACACAAACATAATACGTTTTACGAAAACAATTTTCACATGGGGTTATAAAGATCATATATTTGATTATAAATAGTCATTGGAAAGATAAAAATATTTCCTACACCATAGTATTTTTTTATGATTTTTAGACATTAAATTAATTAAATTATTTATGACATAATAATGATGCAGCGATGACATCATTATTTGACGATTTAAATAAAATGGAAAGATAATGTAAAATATATGAACTAAACATGGACAAAACCAATTGGATGAGTGGATTTCGAACCCTTATCACCTTATCCACGAATTATATCAATGTGGGACCTTTTGAAACCGAAACACATTTTCAAATAAAGTAATATTTCTTTACTTTCCAAAAGTGCCCCTCCTCTCCTCTTATAAAAGGCCCCCACCTCTACCTCATTTCACACACTCCTCAAGCCTTTGGATCGGCCAAACCCTGCCCATTTACTCTCTCCACATCCCTCTCCTCATCCTAGAGGATTCCCTTTGGGCAGAATCCTTTCAAAGGAAGCCCTTAGGCTCAAATCAAAAGGAGTTACACTTTTAAAGGTAATTCATTCTCTCATGTTCATTTGTTTTATTTTGCTTCTCCAACCCCCTAAACTCTTTTATTTACTTATTTTGTAACAAAACCAGTATATTCAATATATAAGGATGTTGTTATAATATTTATTTGAGCTACACTCTCACACAACTACATCAAATGGTTAAAGAACATACGGTTTCCGTGGATGGCGAAATTCTGCCTCCCGAAATGATGATTGTTCAATACTCATTTAACACCTTCAAAGGTGGCCATTATGATGTCACTATTTTTATATATGATATATAATATGTTTATGTTTTCCTTAATCTTCTGTTTTTTTTTCATTTTGGGCATACCTTTATGGTTCCCATTATGGGTAAACACGATATCTTCATTTTAGGAAGTGCGGACTACCGCCCCCTGAAAGTGATTTGATTCGTTAATACCATATGTGGGATGTGTAAAGGATAAAGTTAATGATATTATTATACTAGAATTATAATATACTCTTATATCATTATGATTCCATTCCAGAAAATATGAAATAGAAATGGAAGTAGCGTTCATGCGTACGTACGGCTTACCGTCTCCATGAACGGTGCATTTCATTTTTACCTCTAAATGTGATGTAATATTATAAATACATGTATATGATGAATATATATGATATATATGTTATCCAAATCATTAATATCACTCTGGTTATAACGAACCTATGACCAAATTAACAACATGTAAGTGTAAGAAGTCTATTTTTGACTTAAGAACCAAATACCGACAAAATGAACATTATTAACTTAACTGATTACATGATGTTCATAACATGGTATAAAAGGAATAATGAACTTGAAAAAGATTCATAAGAAAGTAGAGATTAACTCAAGTTTATTATTCAGGAGATTAAAGAACGGTCGGGTCAAGTCGGATACGAGGTATGGGACTTCGTCTCAATCTCCTTTCATTGAGGCATATTTTATTTTATACACAACTTTCTTTTATACGGTATATAAACCCCTTTGAATTTTACGTTTATTCAAAAGGAATATTTTTTATACGAAGCGTTTACTAAACGACAAAAGGGAATGTTTTTGTCGTACGTATGCGGCGACAACGACTTCTCCGCCGTCGTGACCGTTATTTGAGTTTCGGCTTCCTCTACAAGCCATACCTTCTTTTTAAAAGAAAAATAAATACCATGTTTTACTTTTCTTTTATTTTAGTATTGAAAATGGTTTTCATAATGTTTTTATATCAATGTTTTGTATTGATATCTCGTGATTGAAATGTGGAAATTTTATGTTTCCTTTATGCATGTTTTATGTGATATGATTATGTTATGGTTCTTGGGCATTATTATGAAGACGGGTGGTTCCGTGATAAACTAAGGGCGGGTGAGCCCGTTATAGCTCTCCAATGCATTGGGTAACGCGAAGGAGTGAAACGTTAAGGTTTCTCCGAAGAGATTTAGGGAATATACTGTGATGGGTATTCCAAACGTAACCAAGAGGGTTACTCCCTACGTAAGAATGTTATGAATGCCTCAAGTTACCTTTATGTCTTATGATTTCTATGATTTATTCATGATTTTATGAGGTATGTTAAAGTGCCTATGTTTTATTGGTAAAGAATGATTTCAGTATTATGTATATATGAACTCATGTTTCCTTTCCATGTTTTTATAACCCATACTGAGCTTTTTATGCTCATCCCAAGTTTTTTTGAAATGTTTTTCACAGGTCAAGGGAAAGGTACATGATATGATGATAGTGTCAAGGAAGTGTCAAGAAATAATCCATGTTTTATTTTAAATGTGTTTCCATTGATGGGAATGAAGAATACTATCTATATGTAACCACTTTGTTTATATGTGGAATGTAATGCAAGTTTTATGATCTAATTCTCTAAAACTTTAAACCCGAAAAGATCCTCAATGTGTAATCTTGTAATAACCCAAGATTAAGTAAGGTTTAAGGCTGGGGCCTTATAGGTTAACTATTAATTCATTTTATATTTGTGCATACCATATATTTTCATAAATTAGTTAGTTATATTAATAACAAATAATTAAATGGTTATGTTAAGTATTATAATATTAAATAATAATATTTTTATAATATGTTATTATTCGGTAAAACTCAGTCTTGCATGTAACACATGCTATTAAAGAAACTCATTGTTGTGTATATTACATGCTAACTCAATATCAATTTCATTCCAAGCTATAAATTATATTTAATTTTTTTTAAAATTTTAAATATATTACAAATTCTTGGGATATCATATTCCCTAATGTTCTTGGTGTTGCGTGTTATACATGCTATCAAATACAATGTCACTACTTTTTATTTTTAGGGTGTTACATTATCCCCACCTTAATTATATTCAATCCTCGCAATTTAAACTCAATTTTGGTGATATATTATTAGATATTTACTATGTTGAAGTCCTACATCATGAGAAAGGTTCTTATGAAATCCTCTATAAAATATAGAATGAGAATTACAAAGGTCACATGGACTAACATATCACTAGGTCTCTAAGTAGGAGAACATTAGTGGAATGTAGAGAAACATACTAAAATGAAATGTGTAAATATTTATATGGAGTGATGGAGGTCATCAATCATAAATAAGTGAATGATCAATAAAAATTTGGGGGCCTCAAATCCATCAATATTAAATGATTTAGTGGAACATTGGATCAATAAAAATTATGGTATTGGGATAACACAATTTTTCTGATTATTTTCCTAATGTTGAGTAATTATTATACTGTATAAGAATACAAGGAAATATAATTTCTTGATACATTTAAAATTTATATAAGAAATTTCATATTATTGTTGTTTTTTGAAAAAATTATAATTCATCTCTTACCTCACAAAAGTTTATCCAAAAATTAAATTTGATCTCTGAAGTATTAAAACATTTAAAAAATTAGAAGGCCCATAAAAGAGTGAAAAGTATAATTATCAGTCTCTACATATTGAAAAAAGTCAATATAGTTAATATATTAATCTTTAAACCTAAAATGTAACATTATTGGTTCATTATTAATATTTATTTTTCAAATTGTTTAAATAATTACACATTAACAAGGACATCGCATAGCCCAGGGGTAGGTGAAAAACCTTATCGTCCTTTGGTAATGGGTTTAAGTCCCGCGACCTTACCAGACATAATAGATCTTTTAACTAAAAATACATGTTTTCCATTTCTAAAATAAAATTAATATAATTTCCAAAATAAATATGATGGACATCCTTGAAATAAGGTTTATTATTTAATTTACTTTTAACGAAGGTCTTAAAAATGACCCTAATATATAAACACTTCATTTGTTTTATTTTACATAGGTCTTTCCTTGGTCTAAGATTTATCCAAGGTTATTCATTGAAAAATTATTCAAAATTATTTTCAAATAAAATGTGAATTATTCTATGTATATTTCTTGGGAGTGTCAAAACAGGTGCACAATAAGGCCCATTGTCATGTACCAGGGGACCCTACATCTAGCCTGAGACACCTTATCAGAGTTATTTCCCTTAATTACCTCTATTATAGAACCATATCCACTTGTAGTATCCAGATATGGATGTATTGTTAGGAATAACCACATAATATATACATTACCAAAATTCAAGGATGTTCTTGTATTCTTATCCTCAATTTCTTTCTTAGGGTTATGCTACATAATATAAATTTTCTAAATCTAGTTTCTATGATTTCTACTAAACATTATCTAATTCCAACTGTAGCACCATAACCCCAAATATCCCAGAGCTAGTGTCTGCTACTATTATATTGGTATTATAAGAAGGAATCAAATCCCTAATAGAATGATATTGTGAACTAAACCCTTTATAAGACCATAAAATTTATGTGAAAATCAATAAATGAATATATTATGTGTGTCAAATATAAATCCACAAAAATCAAGTGTAAATAAAAAAATATATAGTAAAAATGTTTTGATACACATAATCATAAAATATTAATGACAATGAGGAAGTAATATAACCCAATGAAAATAAATTGAGTTATAAAATTCTTTTCCAATTGGTTTCTTTTAATTCAAATTCCTTAAGAAGAATAATTCAAATTGACACTAAAAATACCTTTAAGATAAAGTAATTAATGGTATTATATATTAAAATGAGCTGTAGATATACCACAAAATATAATTAAGTTGAAAACATGACATTTATCTCACATATATAAAAGTGACGTGAAAATCCCTTAACTTGAGTCTGAGTTTTGTCGCGTGTCTTTATATTCCTGAATAAAAAAATTATTTTAATTATGTATTTTTTGGAGAATTTTTTTCAGGATTATAATAACTCTTAATTCACTTATTAATATATTATATACGACTACATAAAAAATTAATTTTAAGTTGGGTGTTTTGACCAAATTCGATTTAGGTGTCAAAAACAACATTAGTAGGTGAACTATGTACAAAGGGTTAATTATATAACATCTATAGAATAATAATAATGAAATAATAATAATATTTATAAATCATTTATACTTTTAAAACCAATAATTTAATATGGTTATGTAAATTAATCAACATTACAATCATGGAGATGGTCTGCCGTATGTACACATGAGTAACGTTCCCATTTTTCAATGGTCGTTATGGAAATAAGGTAAGTAACCTTATGTATTTATAGAATTATAATTATATAATAAATAATATGTTATTTAATCATGTATAGTTATATGTATAATTCTTGTAAAAGGAATCACATCGTGTTGATGGGGCAGTAGTCCACACATCCACGAACGACGTTATCACTTTTTATATCGGTGAAAGGGTAATAAAGAAATATATATATATATATATATATATGTTTTTTCTATTTAAATAAAGGTAATTATGTCATGAATATAATATTTTTTTGTTATATATTTTTAATTAAATCCATCCTTTATACATTCCATGTACATTGTGAATGAATCACAACAGTTTGAGGGTGTTGTAGTCCACACTTTCACAAATGATGTTATCATTTTTAAATAAAATGGAATTTATAAATATATGTGTTTTAAAATAATTATAAAAGATTAAATAGATAATAAATATCACATATATCATATATAAATAGATTTTTCTTAATAATTTCCACCGTAAAAGGTGGTAAATAAAAAAATGAACAATCATCATTTCGTGAGATGGTAGTTCGTCGTACAGGTAAACATTATGTTCATTACCCATTAGATAGAAGTGTGTGTAATTGTAGGTTCCAAAGTTAGAATGAAAAAATTATATTATATTTAATATATTGTATTTTTTATTTAAACATGGGATAAGTACAATTGAAGGAGTGGATAAATAAAATGAAACTAGAGATCTTAAGGAAAGATGTTACCTCTTCATCAGGTAACTCCTTTTGGTTTGAACCAAAGGGTTTCCTTGGATTTATTTGGTCAAAAAGGGAAGATTCAAAGATGAAGGTAGGTATTATTAGGAGTGAATTGGGAAGATATTGTTTGAAAGTAAGTTACATGAGAGGGGTGAGGAAGTGAGAGGAAATGAGACCTTTTATAGTGTAAGAGGAGTGACCCTCTTGTAATATTTTGGAAAAAAGGAACCCTAACCATATTTTTTTATTTTAAGTGGATTAATAATGGTACAATGTCTATAAAAAAGATTATAGGGTCTAAATATGGCCATAAAATGGCTTTTGGGAAAGTTTTTAAGCTATATTAGTCATTAAGTTTAGGGTTTAGACCCTTGTTAAGCTTAATTTCACCTTAATTGTTGTAATTAATTTTAATTACATTCATTAATATTTTTTGTTTAAAAATAATTTAAATTTATAAGTTATTATAAATTTTTATGATTACAAATATTTAAACCATTTTGAAAAATTAAATTCATATAAGTAGAATCAATTAATTTAAATTTAATCACATAGATGGGACGAAATGGCGGGGTTTAAAGTAAAACCGTTCAAAAGCTTGATAAGTTTTTATATTCAAATTAAAATTGAAATTGACTCCAATGACCTAAATTGGAATAATTGAAAAAAATATGGTCTAATTGAACTATAAAATCATTCAAAAATATAATTTATCTATATACATAAATTAGACAAAAAAGTAGTTTTGAGTAAAACTTCATTATTTTTTATTATTCATCAAAAAAATGAAACTTCACATAAAAATTAAGAAAATTCACCATAACCAATTTTTTTATGTTATAATTTTAATTATTAAGTTTTTTACATATAATATTTATATAAGTTCCAAAAATTGGATTTAAAATAGGTTTACCATTAAAAGGTGGTAAAAGTGCCTTAATTAAAATATTGGGTTTGTTATGATCTTATACTTATCAAATCTATTGGATGAATATAAAAAATATTTTATTAAATATATAAATATATATTAAATTAATATTATTAAATAAATACAATTAATTTAATTTATTAAGAAAAAAAACCTTTGTGAGCATAAAAATAATAATACTTCCTTTATATTCATTTGGTTTATATTTTCAATTCTATTTAATTGGTGACCGATTAATTCATTTTATATTTTTTTAAACAATATATATTCATAATTTAGTTAAGAATATTCATAAATGATAATTTAATGGCTATTTTATGTATTATTATATTAGTTAATAATATTTTAACAATATATTGTTGTTTAGTAAAACTCAGTCTTGTGTGTAATGCAAGACATTAAAGAAACTCATTATTAAGTATGTCACACTCTAACTCAATATCACATAAATTTAATGATATAAATTATATTTAATTTATTTAAAATAGTAAATATATTGTAAATTATTTGGATATCATATTCTCTTATATGCTTGGTGTTGCCTGTCATACATGCCATCGAATACAATGTTCATACTTTAGATTTTCAAGGCATTACATAGAAGGAATACAATGACAAAATAAAAAGGAATGAAACCTAAATAAATATATGTAATCATAACATTTATATAATGAGATCATGTAATCATGGAATCATAGAAATGTAGCAACAACATACAACATGAAAAAACCATGAGTCAATGCTAATTGCCAAGACCATTGCATAAGGCAAACAAAGTCCCATACAGGAATCTGGTTCACTTCCTATCCCAACATGATATCTCATGAGACTAAAAACCACCCAATTAATTAGAGAGTGATATTGGTTTTACCATCATAACATGTCCATGAATATGTGTGACAAATTAAGATTCAACCATAAGGGTTACACATAGAAGAAATTGGGTATCGTAATCATGCATAACACATAAAAAGGGAATATCATAATGGTGTCCATGAAAGAATATATTTAAATCATAAGTGGAAATTAATGCGGTAAAATAGGCATCAATAATGATAAGTAATGTGAAATTTAATTTAAAACATGTAAAAGGAGTGCTTAAGAGAAATTAGAAATGAAATATTTTAGTGCGGTTTAAGGAAAATATTAAAGAGCATTTAAAGTCGAAAGGGAATAATGTTTTATATAAAACCAGAAATTAGAAAATATGTATTTTAATGAAAAAATTATTGATTTTGGAAGAATTATTGGGGATTAAAATATATTATTCATGGTACTTGAAAATGTTTAAGAAATTAGGAAGTTCCCTTAAATTGGGCTTACTTATTGGGAGGAATTGAAAATAGAAACCTATAAAACTAATATTTACCCATCAAAGAAATAAGAATTGAGTTAGGTAAATATGTTCTCAACATAAAAAAATAATTTATTAGGAGTACATAATAATAATTAAGAATTAAATTTGGGTAAATAAATATAAATCATAACCCAAAGGAAAAATGAGTGTTTAGCTGGAGTCCCTTACCTTATATCTGAATGTGTTCTGTACTTATACTTAATGTCATATATAACAAAATTAGATTTATTAATAATTTAATTCATAATCTATTAAACATGTTTTTTATTTATTATAATTTTATTAAGTTCATTTATGACCATTTTGATGAAATATGTGATTCATTTTCATCATTCTGAGAGCATTTGTTTCATATTTTTAGGATCAGTTCCCTTGATTTTAATTATGGTTGTTCTTGTAAAATGGAAGGAATTATATGATATTGATGAAAATAAATAATTTTAAATGGTTCAATATATCATTTTGTTTATATAAATTATAATTATTAATTATATGAAATGTTAATTATGAATTTTAGTTTATTTTAATGAATTTTCGATCACAATGAAATTGTTATGTATTATTATTCAATATTATTCACATATAATGGTTCAAGAACATTGAATAAGATTTAATAAATATATTATAATTTTTTAACCATAAAAATTGTTTTATGACCATCTTTTAAAGTAGTAATAGAAAATGAAAATGCATTTCCCACCATGGCGGTAAAGCAACACATCATGAAAGATATTTTCATTTTTAGAATAAAAGGAAGAGGGAAGAGATTTGGTGATGGATTATTCCATAAACACAATAAAATTATAGTATATAAACTATACTATAATTATAATTCCACTTTGGGTATGGAGTTTATGATAGGATAGGAAAATAAAAAATTCGAAAAGAAATCAAAAGGATACAAAAGAGGATTTTAACTCTTGAACTTCTTATCATTGATAACCTCTTTAGGGAAATTAGGTTTGGTATTTTATTGAGACCAAAGGATATTGGATTTTAGGGAGATATTTTAGAGAGTAAATTTTTATAAAATAATAAAGATTAAATGATTATAAGGTTTGAGTAAAATAGGTGGTGAGGGGTGGTATTTATAGTACATGAGAGGGGTGTTTTTTGATTATTTTATTCATTTGTTTATTTTTTTTGGATCAAGGCTATAAATAGTGAGGATTATTATGAATAATTATAATAAATAGTTTAATTTATTTATAACTAATGGTTCGTACATTATCCATACATCATTCATGACTTAATAATTCATGAATTTAGCTTATATCATAATTAACATATTTCACTATTCACCAAAAAATAAACTATTTTAGAAAAATATCAAAAATTTACCCTAACCATTTTTTGAGGTTTAGATTTAAAAAATGGACTTCATTTTAAGAAATTAATTTTATAATTTTGGGAAATTTAATTTTTAAATTAAATCATCTTTTACTCAAAGAATATTGATGTTACACTTTAAAAAGAAAGTTAATGTCTCATAAAATATTCTGACAACCATATGAAAAAAACTCTAATTTATGAATCTATTTTATGAAAGTTAATTTTTTTTAAATCATTATATTTCTTATAAATTTGTAAATAAACATTTTTATTTCACAAAAAATATAAATTCTTAATTTATCATTTTTAAAATATTTATTTACATATACTGTGATATAATTATATATAATTTTAATTTATAAATACCACAATTTTATTTATAATCTCATAGGTGAGGTTACTATTCTATTAGCTAGTTTAATATTCCTATTGATCACATTACTATTCCAAGAGTCGGGTTACTATTCCATCGGTATAGGTTCCATAATTTATTAGAATACCTATTTTTTAATTTATTATTTATTTATAAAGTTTTGTTTTGTGTTCTCAGTGTGATTTTATATGTTTTATACTATATGAAATAATTATAAGATGATAATTTCCATTGATATAAATATGGTTTCTTACATTATTCTTCCCTTATGATGTTCCAACCTCAAAATTTTATTTTAACATTTTAAGGTGAAAATGGGTGAAGGTACTTCTCTTTAATCACTTCCTACGGTTCCCATGTTGCCTCTTCAAACTTATGGTACTACCATAGTACTTTGACTAGGTGAGTTGTCTTATTTTGTAGAAGTTTATATCTATGGTCCAAGATTCATCTGTTGCTCCTCAGAAGAGAAATCATTTTCCAACTATACCACCTCTAAATTTAGTACATGTGAGGGATCTGGTATGTAATTTATCAAGAGGGATATATATCACGCATCATATACTTAATATATGGTTGGTGGAAGTTCTAGTCTATAGGACACCACTCCAACCTGATCAAGAATCTCGAATAGTCCAATGTACCTAGGACTCAACTTTTTTTTCTTCCCAAATCTAATGAACCAATTACTTGGAGATATATGGAGGAATATCATGTTTCTAACCTTATAATCTAGTTCCCATTGATGATTGTTTGCATTGATATTCTATCAACATTGGGATGTCGGAATATGCTACTGAATGGGTTTCACCTTTTCTACCAATTCTCTAATCATTTCAAGGCCCAATGGCATCATTCATCAAATTCATCCCATCATTCCGGTGTACTACATATTTTAACATAAATGGAATTATATAGATACATTTGGTTTCTCGAGTGGAAAATATTGTTGTATGAGAACTCGACCAAAGGTAGTTTTTGGTCCCATCCTCCCTTGAAGTCCACTGAACATGATCTCAACATATCTTACAATGTATGAATAGTCCACTCATATTTGACATCAAGTTGGGGATGATAGGCCGTACTAAATCTTAGATTATTGTTTAGATCATCTTGGATACTTTTCTAGAAATTGTATGTGAATATCAAATCCCAATAAGATATAATTGATAGTGGTACTCCATACAGCCATATCACATCTCTGATGTATATTTATGCAAGTTTATCTAGTGAGAATTCCTATCGAATTAGAAAAAGTGATCTATCTTTGTAAGATTATCCATAAAAACCGATATATCATTTTTCCTCTAGATATATTAGGAAGTCGAGTAAACAATTCCATGGTGATATTTTCCCACTTCAATGTTGGTGTGGGTAATGGTTTCATCACCACCTTACACCTTTTCCTTTCTTCCTTCACTTGTTTACATACCAAAAAATTTGATGTATATTTAGCGATCTACTTCCTCCTACTGTCCCTCCAATAGTTCTATTAGAGATCTCAATATATCTTTGTGATCCCTAGGTTAATAGAGAAGGTTGAGCTATGTGAGTCATTCATAGTATATTTATTTATCTCTTTATTGTATGGTACATATAGTCATGAACAAAATCTTATGAATCCTTCTTCATCAATTTTAAAAATGGAGGATTTCCCATTTCTGATAGCTTCCAACTTATTCTGAATTTCCATATCATTTATTTAAGAATCCTTTATTTTATATTTAATGGATGATTGATCAATATTTTTTTAAAGGATTTATGATGTCCCTTCCTTAATTATTCCTACGTATATCCTCTGCACATCTGAGATGATTGGATCCTTATCAATTCTCATCATTGATAAAGCCTTAGGAACATTTATTCTCAAAGAATCCTTCAATTTATTCACTTTAGTTGGATAATAGTGGTTTGAGTAGTCATAATCTTTGATGATATATAAATATATTAAATATATCATATTAATCTCCTTATGTGTGAATATATATTTTAGGAACTTATGATTAATATATATCACAAACTCTTACCCATAGAGATAATAACGCCATATTTTTATTAAGAATATTATAGCTTCCAACTACAAGTCATTCATGGGTTATTTTTTCTCATGAATTTTCTAATGTCTTGAGGCATTGGCTATCAATTTATCATTTTTTATCAGCACACAACCTAATCTATTCTTTGAAGCATTGTAGAATACCACAAATAGTTACCAACTTGTTGGAAGTGTGAGTATTGGTGCAATGATAAAACTAATTTTTAACTCTTTTAAGTAGTAATCACATTCACTAGTATATAAACAATTTACTCCATTTCGGGTTATCTTGGTTACTAGATTTGAAAATCACGATATGTTCTTCACAAATCACTAATAATACAAATCTAGACCAAGGAAACTATATATCTCCATTACAGATGTTTTACTAGACCACTCTTTGATTGCCTTTGTCTTTGAAGGGCCCAAAGAGATTCCTTTGCTGGAGATAAAATACCCCATGAATGATACTTCCCCCATAAATAACAAACATTTACTTCACTTTTCATAGAGTTTCTCCCTTTCAATGTTTTTAACAAGGTATTTAGATGCTCCTCATGCTCCTTATTACTTTTGGAGTATATCCGAATATCATCAATGAAAATAACCATTATTTTTCAAGGTAATCTCTAAATCTATTTAATAAGTACATGAAAATTTTAGGATTATTAGTGAGTCCAAAGTGAATCATCATAAACTCATAATGTCCATAACTTGTTCTAAAGACAATATTGGGAATATCTTCTTTCCTCAACATTAATTGGTGATATCCCTACTGAAGGTCTATCTTAGAGAAATACTTGGACCCACATAGTTGATTGAAAAAGTCATATATCTGAGGAAGGGGATACTTGTTATTTATCTTGATTTTTTTAATCTCACAATAATCAATCCCGAGGCACATTGATCCATCTTTCTTCTCGATGAAGAGAAATGGAGCATCACATGGTAAAGCACTTAGGCGTATGGAACCCTTATCTAGATTATATTATAATTTCTTCTTTAGTTTATCTAACTCAATGGTGTCCATTCTATATAGAGTCTTCAATATAGGCATAGATCCCTAAATAAGTTAAATTGAGAACTCAACCTCCTGATCATGAGAAAGACCGAGTATTTTTTAATGGAACACATCAATGTAGTCCCTCACAATGGTAATTTCTTCAAGCATGATCCTACCATTCATCTAAATTATTTGAAATAGATATGATTTCTCATAAGGTAATAATATCCCCAATTGAAATGATGATTCTAAAAAAGATTCATCTTCTTACTTACACTTTTATATAATTAGAGGATGCTTTAGGATGTGAAGATTGATCTCCCTTTCTTGAAAATTGATGTTTTCATTTTATAAATATAGCCAACCAATGCCCAAAATAGAATTAAACTCCACCAAATGAAGTATGATTAAATATAATGGGAGGTTCAGTCTATAAAAATTAACAAGGGATGTGTTATATACTTTGGATTCAATAATTTCACCATTTTATATTCTAATAGATATCTCAACCTCCAAATTTTTAAGAGGTGTTTAAATAGATCTAATAAATTGGTAAGATATAAAAAAATTCATAGAACCAGAATCAAATAGTATATTCTCTATTATTGAATGAATAAAAAGAGTACCTATCACCACATCATTTTCAGGTTCCACCACACTAGTAGTGATATCATATGGGATTTTTTGTTTCCTCATAGGTTTTTTGCTGTTGATTTCATCTGAAAACTCTTAGATTATGGAATTGGTTCCCAAAATGACCTTGTTCCTTACTATTGAAAGACTACACTATAGATTGAGTCTTGATATGAGCCTTTATTCATTCCTCTAAATTTGTTGGATTATTTATATCCCTTCAGAAATTATTTTCCAGATACCCCTCTCTTCTACATTTAAAGCATCTCCTGGTTCCTTTTAGACAGTTCCCAGGATTCTTCTTCACATAATCATTACATGTTGGATGTTGGGTTTTATTTCCATCATGGGATTTATCTTTTTATCCTACCATATTAAAATCCATTTACACTATTTATCTCAGAGACCATGAGACCACAAAGAGTCTTTGATATTAATTTCAACCTTAAGGGCACAATATAAAATCACCTCATAGCTATCGAAGTTTTCAATCACCATCGCTTTTCACAGACTCAACATTATTCTACTAAACAAGTAATCAACCTTTATTTTAGTGTTCATGAAAAATAAAAAGGAATATCTTGAATGTATTTCCAAGTTTTATTTATACACCCTAATAGTATCATCTTCCCTTTGCTTCAGTCTGAGGAACCCCCTCTCTATCTTAAGATAGAGAGTCCGGGGAAAACATTCATTGATTTTTTTTTGAATTATTCCCATTTTATGGAATCAATTATCTCTATGAACTTCGTGTTCTTAATAAATGTCCACCACTGACCATATTACCCATGAAAATGATAGAATTACCGCATGAATTTATCTTATTCAGAGCACTAGAGGATAGAGAATGTCTTATTAATGGAGTTAGTCCATTGTTTCGTGATGATGGGATTAGAAGATCTACTAAACATGGGAGGCTTATTTTATATAAAGGATTCAAATACAACTTGAAATTTATTATTATAAATAGGTATTTAAACACTATTCAAGTTTTTATTTATAACTTGATCCAGTCGTGCTAGTACTATCCAAATGTTTTGAGCTCCTGTCCCCTTAATATTATTAATTTCATTAGCGAAATCATCACATTTCCTATCACATTGATTATTGGCATTGTTTCTCATATTATTATCAATATAATATGTAAATCATAGTATGATTAGGTTGGATTGAGTAATTAGCTAATAAGTATATAAAAATTAAACATTTAACATAGATGGAATAAATTGTAAATAGAATATATATCAAATCCCCAAAATAACTAGACCATTATCTGATAGCAACTATAATAACCCTACCCTTTTAAACATATTATTGCATGATTTTAGGCATAATTAACCATTAAATACCAAATGAGAATCATAAAGTCTAGTGTCATTGGAAGATTTGGTACATAAAACTAAAAACATGGAATTCAAATTAAATATCATTATTTAAATCTTACATAATGAGATATTAAATTCCATTTATCCCTTAAACCCACATATAATAACCTAGGGAACACATGAACAAAAGGGATGAGCTAAAAATCTTAGTAAGGGAATAAAAATAGTAGTAAAGCATAACACATAGTTTATAAGGTATATCATGATGTCATAAAAAGGTATGGAACATAAATAAAAATATAGAAGTATAACATTTAGAAAATGGGATCATGTAATCATGGAATCATATAAATGTGTAAACAACATACAATATGACATAAACATGAGTCAAAGCTAACTTCCAAGACCATTGCACATGGTGGATAAAGTCCCATAAAGGAATCTTGTTCACCTCCTTTTCTAAAATAACATATCATGAGACTAAACATTACCCAATTCATTGGATCACTATATGGTCACTATCATCATAAGGGGTTCATGCATATATGGTCCACATGAAGAATTAAGTATAAGTGTTACCCATGGAATAAATTGGGTATCATAATCATTTCATAAGGTATAACAAAAGGAAATATCATAATGGTGTTAATGATAAAATGAATTTAAATCATAATTGGACATTCATAAGAAAAAATAGGCATATTTCATGATATTTTATATCAAATTTATTTTGAAAAATGTAAAAATAGTGTTTATGAAATATTATAATTGAAACATTTTAGTGCAGTTTAAGGAAAATATTAAATAGAATTTAAAGAATAAAAAGAATAAAATTTTATATAAAACTAGAAATGAACCAAGCTAAATTTTCTTGAGAAATTTATTTATTTTAGAAGAAAAATGGTGACTTAAAATAGATTATGGTTGGAATTTTATTTTTTTAATAAATTGGGAAGTTTCCTTTAATTGGTTTTGATTATCAGGTGGATTTGAAAAGGGAAATTTATAAAACATGTATTTATCCATCAAGGATTTAATAATTGAGATAGGTATACATGTTTGGAACACACACAAATAATTTAGAAGGATTAAAAAATAATAATTATAAATTAAATTTTGTTAAATAGAGAAAAAGATTAAACTGAAGGAAAAATGGTGGTTCAAATAAAATTTCTTACCTTACATCCAAAAGTGTTATGCACTTGTACATAATATATGGGATAGTGAAATTATATTCATTAATAATTTAACTTATATCTTATTAAAAATGTAATTGATTTATTATAATTTTATTAAGCTCTTTTATGGTCTTTTTGATGAGTTATAAGATTCAATTTCTTCATTCTGGGAGTGTATATTTCCTGATTTTATGATCGGTTCCCTTATGTTTAATTAGGGGAGTTCCTAAAAAATAGAATAAAAAATACAGAAGTGGAATTATATGATATTTATGATACCAATTAATTTTAAATGGTTAAATATATCATATTTTTACATAACTTATAATGATTTATAAGATAAAATATTAATGATTAACATTAGTTTATTTTGGTGAATTTTCGATCATCATGAACTAGTTCTGTTTTATTATTTAATATCATGAATATATAATAGTTATAGAATATTAAATAATTTATAATAATTATATTATATTAGTTTTTAACCATACTTTTTTTACTATGCTTGAATGTGCTAATGGAAAATTAAAACACAATGTCCATGATGGCGGTAAATCGACACATCATGGATGATGTTTTCATTTTTAGAATAAAAGGAAGAGGGAAAATATTTGATGACGGATTATTCCATTAACGCAATAAAATTAAATTATATAAAATATAATCAAGTTATCATTCCACGTTGATATAGGAAAGTTAAGTGATTATAATAAAAGAAAATAAATTGAAAATAAATGAAAATAACACGAAATATGATTTAATTTCTTGAACTTCTTCTCCTTGAGAACCTCTATAGGGCAATTGGGTTTAGTATTTTTTTGAGAACAAAGTATTATGGATGTAGGTAATAGAATTTATAGATTAATGGGTATTAATGTAATATCACTTCAAGGATTATAATGTGTGAGGAGAATATCTAGTGAGGGGTGACATTTATAGTGGAGGAAAGAGGTGGTTTTTGATTATTTTATTCATTTGTTTATTATTTTGTCTCAAGACTATCAATAGTTTGGATTCTTGTGAAACAATACTATAAATAGTTCATATGAGTTCTAAATAATGGTTCTAACCTTATCCATACATAATTCATATCTTAATAAGTCATGTATTTAGTTTATACTATAAATTATCATATTTCACTATTCACAAAATTTTTAACTATTTTAGAAAAATCCAAAAAATTCACCATAAACATTTTTAGACATATAGATTTAAAAAATGGACCCCATTTTATGAAAAATATATTTATAAATATGATAAAATTAATTTTTAAATAAAATCATCATTTATTAGAAGAATACTGATTTAAAAATTATGACTCTTTTTATAACACTTTGTAAAATTAATTAAAGTCTCATAAAATTATATTATAATTATAATAGAATGAAATATTAATATTTGAAACTATTTATGAATATGAATTTTCTTTTTAATCATTATATAAATTAAAAAATTATAAATAAATATTTTTGTTTCAAAAAATATGAATACTTAATTTATCATTTTGAAAATATCTATTTACTTATAATAAGATATAATTATATCACATTTTAAATTCTAAGATGCCTAAATTTTATTTATGCTTTAATAAGTGAGGTTTGTATCCTATTTGTTGGTTTACTATTCCAAATGGTCACATTACTATTCTAATAGTCATGTTACTATTCAATTGGTATAAGTTCTTTAATTTCTAGTAATACCTATTATTTCATTAACTATTCATTTATAAAGTTTATTTTACGTTCTAAATGTTATTTTATGTGGTGCATAATATATGAAATAATTTTAATAATTTCCATTTATATAATTCTGGGTTGTTAAAAATTTCCTATGCATTAAGGGATTTCACCACAGAAGAGGCCGATGGGAGATGCCAAAGATTATGCAATCACAATAGATGAGTTAGAAGCACCAAATGAAGTATTGGTAGGTATATTAATCATATCTTAATATTTTAACAATGAATTAATTGATTCGGGATCATACCACTCTTTTATATCTACCTAGTTTTTCAAGAAAATTAGATGTTTCCCTTTTGATTAAATAAGGGAGTTATCAATCAAAACTTCTAAGTGAAGTATCATTGCAACCAAGATGTGTCAGGAATTCCCCATTATGACACATAAACACTCTTTATGTTCTAACCTTATTGTCATACCTATGGTTTAATTTTATATAATCCTTGGCATGGATTGGATATCAAAATATGATGGCTAAAATTATAAAAAGAGGAAGGAAATTTTGATTTTGGAGGAAGTTGTATAATTCCTTATCTTTAGAGTAGATGATTACTCATCTAATTCTTATTTGGTTCCACCCCCAACGTCTCTAGTAAAATAAACTATTGGAGAGGAAGAAAAAAACTAGTGATGAAGAAGGTAATATTAAAATTGAAGATGTACCTATTGTACATAGATACATTGATTTGTTTCCTGAGGAATTACCTTGACATCCCCTAGATCGTGGTGTTAAATTTTCCATTCACTTAATCCTCGATGAAAGGCCAAAATAAAATAATCATATAGAAGGGACACCATGGAACTAGTGGATTTGAGGAAAAAACTAGAGTATTTGGGTAATAAGGGATTTATTTTTCCTAGTGTTTTACCATGAGGAGCCACTATCCTCTTTTTTAAGAAGAAAGATGAATCCATGAAGCTGTGCATTAATTATAGGGAAATAAATTATATAAAAAAATAACAAATATCCTCCACATCACATTGATGACTTGCCTGATCAACTTCACATGGCCCAATATTTTTCAATGGTTGATCTTCTTTCTAGGTATCACCAATTATGATTAAATAAGTAAGACATTCCAAAGACAACTTTTCGGAAGAGCTATGGATATTATGAGTTTATAGTTCCATTTTGATTGATTAATGAAATCTCTATTTTTATTAACCCAAAGAATAGTGTATTCATGGAATATCTTGATGATTTTGCTGTGGTATTTATTGATAATATTCAGGTGTTTTGTAAAAGATATGATGTCCTTGATAATCACTTTTGGATCATTCTTAAGTCTCTTAGAAGGGATGAGTTACATGGTAAATTTAGTAAGTGTGATTTCTGGATTCAATAAATTTCTTTTCTTGGATATATTTTCTCTAGGTATGGAATATCAATTGATCTTAAAAAGACAAAGGTATTCATATGATGAACTAAAAAAACATAAACAAGGAATGTGGTTTCATTGGTTTGGAATGTTACTATCAATGATTCATTCAGAATTTTTCATGATTGGCTAAACTATTAACCCAACTTACACATAAAGGAGTTGTGTTTTTTTCAACAAAGGAATGTGAAGAATAATTTGATGAACTAAATATAAGATTAGTTAATGCTCTGGTTTTGAATTTACCATATGGATGTGATGGGTTTGTCATATATAGTGATGCATCAAAGTAGGGACTTGGTTGTGTCCTAATAAAAAATGATAAAGTTATTTTATATGTATCAAGGTAATTAAAGACCAATGAACAGAACTATCCAACCCATGATATTGAGTTATCAGCTATAATATTCACATTGAATATATGGATACATTACCTCTATGATTAAAGATGTTAGATATACATGGATCATAAGACCCTAAAATATATTTTATCATAGAAGGAGATCAATATAAGACAAATATGATGGATTGATATATGCAAGGATTATGATTTCTCAAAAAAATATCACCTAGAGAAAGAAAATAAGGTAGCATATTCATTGAGTAGGAAGGATCATGGAGTTCTAATCCAAATTAAGATTGAGAAAGACAATATGTTTATGGATCTAGTAAGTATATATATGTTAATTTATAAGGAAGGATCGACATTTATCATTTTTCAAATGATTTCAAAAACATCTATATAAGAGAAGTTAAAAAAATCTTAATTAGATGGTGAGAACTTTCATAAAAAAATTAATGGAGTGAATGATGGAAAATTAGTAGAGTTTTTTTGTGAAGACAATGTTCTAAAATTTGGAAAGAGTCCATGTGTTCTGTGTATACCCAAGATAAAAATGTAATTATTTGATGATGCTCATAGATCAAATTTATCGACACACCTTGGAAGCAAAAAAATGTATAGGGACTTGAGGAAACATTTTTGGTGGGATAACATGAAGTAGGAAATTACTGATTATGAGTTTAGATGTTTTGTTTTTCTAAAAGTTAAAGTTGTGAGATATCATCGTAATGAAGTCCTACAACCTATTCATATTAATATGTGTAAGTGAGATGAAATTACTATGGTATTCATCATTATACTACCAAATATTCCTAGGAAGAATGATTCAATATGGGTTATCATTGATCACCAAACCAAAATTTCACATTTTCTTGCTACGAGGGAAGACATAACTCTTGATCTCCTTGATAGGATCTATATTAATGAATTTTCAAGACTTCATGGTGCACCTCTATAAATTGAATCTGATTGAGATCCATGATTTACCTCAAAATTAGGGAAAAACCTTCAGAAGGCTCATGATACCGAGATTCATTTGAGAACTGCCTACCATCCAAAAACTGATGGACAATATAAAAGAAAAATTCAAATAGTGGAAGACATATTGTGGTAATGATCACTCGACATTCAAGGTATGTGGGATCAATATCTACCTATGGTAGAGTTTTATTATAATAATAGTTTTCATTAGAGTATTCAAATGGCACCATATGAATAATTATATAGAAAGAGGTTTTATACAATGAATTGTTGGGATGAAGTTGGTGAAAGGAAATGAATAGGAACAAAACTTATTGAAGAGATGAAAAAATATTAAAGGCTATCCAGGCTCATATTAAAGAATCTCAAAGTAGGAAAAAGAGTTATGCTGACAATCAGAGGAAAGATTTAGAGTTCCAACTGGGAGATTACATTTTCATGAAAGTATCTCCACGGAAGGGTCTTATAAAGTTTGGTAAAAAAGGGAAATTATGTACCAAGTACATTAAAACCTTTAAGATTATTGATGAGTTGGAGCTATTTATTATCATTTCATAATACCACAATCTCTCTTAAAGGTACATGATGTGTTCCACATATCTCTATTAAGGAAGTACATGCCTGATCTGACCCATGTGCTTACCTATGATGAAGTAGAATTGGAACATGAAATTTCATAATATGAAGAAAATATCTAGATTATTGATCCCCAATATTTTGTATTGATGAATTAGATGACTCATATGGTAAAGGTACTCTGGAGAAATCAATAAATGGAAGAAGCAACATGGGAATTAGGGATTCTATAATGGATAACTACCCACATCTTTTTAGATGCCAATAACCCTAAAATTTAAAGTAATAAATTTTTAAATGAGGGAAGAATGTATCACACAATTTATTTAACATAATTTATCCTTTAGAATAAATTTAACTTTGTTGATAGCTTTCAAAACACATAATACAGAGTTGGTTTTCAATGCATACAACACCCAGTTTAAACAAAATACTATTTAGTCAAATTTTTCATAATTAATTAGAATATAAAACCCTTATAGAATATATATATTAAATTTATATTTTTTATATCCACTAATTTTTTTACATTCATTCAAAATATTTTATAGTTATAAAATAAGAACAAACCCAACTTTACACAAAAAAACTTATATTTTTATAAAAGTAGTTTTACTGGATTTTAAAGGTGAACCTATTGTAAATAAATATTTTATAATTTTCTAAATTTTATATTTCAAATTAAACATAATTTTTACAAAAAATTAACATAAAAATTATGTTAGGGTGTTTTTTTGTATTTTTCTAAGAAGATTTATTTTTTGATGAATTAAAAAAATACTGAATTTTAGTTGAAAACTTATTTTTCTTCTATTATATTTATGGGGGTAATTTATAATTTATATTGGGTTTAAAGTCATATTATAAAACTTATACATAAATTAATCCATTTTTTTTAATTCAAACCAAGTTAACTTTGAAATTGAATATAAAAACATAACAAACTTTAGAACATTAAAAAAAACAAGCATTGTCGGTCTGTCTATGGGATTAAATTTAAATTAATTTCTACCACTTATGTGATTTTAATTTTTAAAAATGGATTCCATATTTTTTATTGGTATAATTTATAATTTAACATGGTAAAATTTCTTTGTAGAGACCTGAATCTTGACGTACATGGACATTACATTACTTTTGCAGAATACTTAGTACATAACAAAAACACACACACAAGGATCGTAATAGTTTAGTATCTTTGGAAACTCGGAATATAATCTTCTAATCGTGATGAAAGATCTTCAACATCTCCCATAAAGATCTTCCTTTTTTACCTAAAACCTTTCTTTATATCCTGAGGAAAAGAAAACATAAAAGGGTGAGCTCAAATGCTCAGTAAGGGTAAACAAAAGAAATATCAATCACATCATTTTCATAAGAACATAACATTTTGGAAATCTTAACCTGCAAAAGAGAGCATAATTTCATAACATGGGATAAATCATAGTAGTGAAATGAAATCCCAATAATCATAACTTAAAACATGAAACTTTGTGTAATACACACATAATCATAGAGAATCATATCTTATTAGTCAAGACTCATTGCTAAGACTATCTTAGTGGACAAAGACCATTTCTGAACCGAGTCACCCTCGTTTCAGTCCTGTTTCACTGAACCGGTATAACCTACCATTCCAGCCATGTCTATCTCATGAGATATAAAATCTTTACCCAATGCATTGGAGGGAGATATAGGTCCCACCCATCTCATAATGATACAATTCTTATATGTGCCACAAAATCATAAATCATACATCATTTCATAACCCATGTAATAATAATGGGATTCTTAAACATCATGACATCATAAAACAATTCATATAAGATAAAGGAATTCATAAAAATAATTCCATCACAACATATTCGAATCAATTTAATAATAGGGATAGAAACAGAACCCTATATTATCTTAGATGGGAAATAATTTTGATAAAACACTTGAACTCCATTCTTGAGGAAAATATCCTTTCTACTTCAAAAACACTTTTCATTTCTTAACATGTCATACAATTATAAACTAAAAGAAGTTGGTTAAAAATAAACTTGAAATTTTTTAAAGGAAGCTTATTGGAAATAATGTTTTAAAATCCATTAATGTCGTATAAGTTAAAAAAACATTCTTCTCATACTTTTGTCAGAAAAGTCAAAAAACACCTCGTACGAAAAATGAAAAAAGATTCCTTTCATATAATTTACTAAAAACTCACCGAAGGGTAAAATTGGATTTAAAAAATTGTAGTTGGATGGAAATAATATTACATATTGAGGAAACGTGTATGTGGATGATAAAATACACCCCAGTAAATACCAAAGTATAAACAATCTCGGATAAAAATGAGATTGTGATATTTCCCTTACCTTAGGTCCGATTTTCTTTGAAAGTGTCCGAACCTCCTGTATAATGATTTAAATAATGTTATTGACTTATTCTAGAATCATAATTATTGTTATTATATCATATATGGTCATATTATTATCTTCTTATTAGTAATATTTCATTACTACTTGTTATTCGGGTGTTTATTACTTTTTGTTCTTATGCGTGTTTTGTCGAATAAATTCTTATTATTCTCTTTATGTTATATATACCTCATTTCCATAATGGTATTAGTGTAATATATATCATATTAATTCATTAAATTCATTTATATAATTATTATGCAATGAAGATCATGTAGAACGAGTCGCATCACATCGTGGAGACGGTATTCCGTACGTACGCACGAGTGATGATATCGTTCCTATGATCGTTGAATTGTATTGGAGTGTATGTATACTATTTAAGAATTAGTATCACTTTATAATAGTCATATATAGTCATTATTTACACCATTATACCCATCCAAGTAAGGTGGTGGTGGAAAATAGATTACACCACGGCGTGTAGACGGTATTCCGTACGTACGCACGTGCGGTGATTTCTTTTTCCGTAGGATGGATAGTTGGTGAAATAGGGTTTTTTCAAACTTATAATAACATATCAGCATATTAGTGATACTGATGTTATTACTTCATAATGAAACAACTAAAGAAGAAGAAGTGGAAGAAGAAATAAAGATGAAAGAATCGGTAACAGACATTACCTCTTCTTTGAAGTGCTTCTTTGAGACCTCCTTTTAGGGCACTAAAATAGGTCTTTGAAGAAGAAAAAAACCTCTAGGATGTTTCTAGGGAAGTTCAGAGAAGAAATTGGTAGGGTTTTTCCGAGCTTGAAGGCTCAAAGTGGTGTGAGGAAGAGGGGGAGGAGGTGCCCTTTTATAAGGGAGGAGAGGGGCACCTTTGGAATAACTAAAAATATTATTTTATTATAAAGTCAATTTCGGTTTTAAATAGCTCCAAATTGAGTTATTTCCAAGATAAGGCGGGTATGGGTCTAAATCCTCTCATCCAATAGAATTTAGACAGTTTAGGTCATTATATTAACCTTATCTTTTAGTTTTAACTCTTATTTAATTAGATTGACATTTACCATGTCACTTTGTATTTTTATATTATATAGTTAATAAACTTACCATATACATCCAAGAGACCCCCAAGTTGTGTTTATTAATATATATAACCTTATCTAAGTCATTTGGCCGAACCATATATTTTTAGGAATAAAATAGCAATTAATAATATAATATTTGTTTTAAAAACTATTTTATGTCAATTTTGACACTATTCAATAGTTGATTTTTTGAAACTCATAACAGAATGATTACTTCGACAAAAGTTAATTAAATCAATCCTAACATGTCATATTAACCTAGAAAATTAGTTTAGTTCATAAAAAGTCTCAAATTATATTTATTTGGGTATTTATAACATCAATTATGTCAATATTTCATTAATAAGATAATTACTGCATCATCGTTGTGTCATAAATAAATTAAATTATTTAATGTATAAAAATTAAAATAAAATACCATTATGTAGGAAATATTTTTAGATTTATAATGAATATTTATAGTCGAATTTATCGTATGTATAACCCCATATTAAAAATGATTTACTTATTAAACTCTGACTTTAACTATTTTAACCGTTCTTTAAATAAATTAATAATAAATGTCCTAATCTAATCCAAGTGGGCCTAAATGGTCATATTTTATTCCTAAGGTTGTTTTTGGTCGAATTAAACATGGCCAATAGAATTAGGACATGTTTTAGGGTAATAATAATATCATTTTTACCCTTAATTACCCTATTTACTTTTAACCGTGGTTAAAAGAAAGTAAAAAGTTACTATTCACCAAAAATTATTTTCATCTCATTGAACCACATTTTAGTCCTTGATATTAACCGTGTCTCCTTGATTTTAGAAATTCCACTCACAGAAGTGGTAAAACTAAGTTTTATGAAAAATTCAGTTTTTTAACTACCACTTAGTGGTTTCACTATTCATCAAAAAATGAAAGTTTCCAGAAAAATACCAAAAATTAGATCTAAGCTATATTTGATATTATGAATTCAAAAATGATGTCTATTTTATCAAATTCAAAACATATTAGTTGCATTAATTAATTTAAAAATTAATTCCCGTCGTCAAAACAAATAGCGTGTTCTTAAGAGAAGATAACTATCAAAAGATTGACACTTGTTTATGACTGGTTTAAATGTGAAATTACATCCAATGACCAACATTGTATTAAATTGTAAAAGTATATTCTAAATATACTTTAAAACCACTCAAATTAATAATTTATCACTATTAATTATTTCGATTAAAAAAGTTGTTATTAATTATAATTTAGTAATTTTCACTATTCATTAGAATATGAAAGTTATCCGAAAAGTACCAAAATTTCACCTTAGGCTAAATTCGATACCCCGAATCGAAAAATGAGGTCCATTTTGAGAGCTAAAATTTCTAAAATTTTAAAAGGTGATTATTACTATTCATAACGGCTAGTTTTAATAATATTTTAATAGCATATCGTTGTTTAGTGAAACTCGGTATTGCGTACTACACACGCTATCGAGGAAGGTCGCGATTGCATGTAATGCAAGGCAAGTCAAGGATGCGTGTTGAGAAATCTCCTTTTGGTGTAGCGTACAACACTAGACATTAATGAAATTAAAAAGAATATTTTTTTATAAAATCTCAGGTTGTTACATTCTACCCCCCTTAAAAGGAATTTCGCCCTCGAAATTCGTCGGGGTTATAAATGGTTTACTACTCAAAAGGTTCTTTAATAGAAACCCACATCGTAAAAAGGAATACCAAAACTTGGCTTTAAAAACTAAAGTATGAAATGTAACGATTACCCAAATAAAATAATCACTGGGTTTCCACATAGGTGAAAATATGGATATATAAGTGAAATCTAACCATCATGTTCTGATGGAGAGTGGTAGAGAACATGGCTATGGAAAATCCAGCAATCACAAAGCCATAAATTTGTGAGGATATAAGGTACCATCTGATTCATCAGATATAAGAGCACTAGGACAACATTTTTGGTTTTCAAGATCATTTCCCTAAAGTTGATGAAATTGGAATTAGAAGAAATACTTTCGTGATTTTGGTATAGTCTCACCGTTTGTCGTTCTTTGGAAAATTTCCACATCATCTCTTAAAGAAATGAAGTTGAATTTTTCATTCGTGATGTGTTAGCAGATCATGTGATAGAATGATGGCTCATTCCATCTGTCTTAAACAAAAGGTTATAAAAGTTATCAAAAAATACATAAGTCCATCTATAGTGAGATTAATCATATATAGTTCCTAAAATGGACTTATACTTCATATATCATACTGCTTAATATAATAAAACTAGTTTCTACTAAACAGGGACTTCCTGTAGGCCCGTGGTAGGCGATAAAGCCCAGTCGCACTTCGGTTGTGGGTTCTATTCCCACAGCCTTGTCCGACGCGATGGGCTGTCGCCCGTCCTGCAGGTTGTCCTTTTTTTCTAAAACTACATTACTATAAAATCACATAAATAATTTCAAAAAAAAGTTCTATAATTAAACAACACTAACTTATGGGTAACATAATCCATTCCAATATTTAGGCTTATCTAAAATACTTCGGTCCAAGCTCATAGTATAAAGAAAATGATAACTTGAAATGTCGTCAATCAAGCATGTGAATACCATCATTTATCCCCCATATATCTTGTTGGTCACATTACAATCATGTGAATACTTTAATGATGTATTCTCTTGAAAAATGAATACCCATTAAACCTTAGTGAAAACATGAATGCTATCAAAAGTTAACTCTTTCCACATACCAAAATCCAAAAATTCTATATACTCAAACAATGATATAACCTTCTCCTTATATCAGTCATGAGCTCATGAATACTATCAAACATTTAATTTTCTCCTTATCCCTTCATTATGCACATATCATCTACATTCGAAAAATATCTGAATAACCTTTCATGGATACTGGTAACATTAATCATACACTTTCAAAACTCAAGGAAAGACAACAGTGTAACAATCCTTAGATGTCTCTTTATTCCATAGTACCATGAGATTACTTATACAACATTACACATGATAAACATGTAATCATTCCAATACATTCTTAAACCATTGACCGAGCTTCAACAATTCTTTCATCTCACATATCATTTGTAGTCTCTTCATCATCATCCACATAAATACTACCCATATGAGCATACTGATTCTCTTCATGAGACTTTCCCTTAGGGCATTGGTTTGCATAATTCCCGTACATTCCACATTTAAAACATTTAACCATTGTTGATGTCGTAGCAATACCATTATCCTCATCCCTGGTGTTAACTGAACCTTTTCCTTTGCACTTACTGGCTTTGTGTCCTTCTTTTCCACACCCAAAGCATCTTCCAGTTCCTTTGAAACATTCTCCTTGATGCCTCTTCCCACATGATCTACATAAGGGAAATTGAACTTTCTTTCCTCTATGATCATCATGAAACTCCATCTTTCTCTTATTAGCTGAGTCAGGAAATTTACCAAATTTTACTTTATTGATCATATTATGAGATTGCTGATTCGGCATAATAATGATGTTTGGACTTCCAAATCCCATTTCATTTGGTTTCTCATGAAGAATATCATTCCATTGTCCATCATATCCTCCATTATCGTGAATCATCTTGTTTCCAGCCATTTTCTAAAACCCAAAAAGAATAGTGTGAGAGGAAAAAATCATAATAAAGGGGGAGTAACTTCAATATCTAACATCTTTGGTTTAATCTAATATCTTTACCATAGTTCTAGTACTATATACTATACGTATACTTATCCTTAGGGACATCCCTAGACATACCTTAGAAATATCTCTAGGGATCTCACTAATGTTTTCGCATCCTAGATTCCAAAGGTTGACTAAACTTTTCCTCTGATACCAACTGTAGAGACCCGAAGCTTGACATACATGGACATTACATTAATTTTGCGGAATACTTAGTACATAACAAAAACACACACACAAGGATCGTAATAGTTTAGTGTCTTTGGAAACTTGGAATATAATCTTCTAATCGTGATGAAATATATTCAACATCTCCCATAAAGATCTTCCTTTTTTTATACCTAAAAACTTTCTTTATATCCTGGGAAAAAGAAAACATAAAAGGGTGAGCTCAAATGCTCAGTAAGGGTAAACAAAAGAAATATCAATCACATCATTTTCATAAGAACATAACATTTTGGAAATCTTAACCTGCAAAAGAGAGCATAATTTCATAACATGGGATAAATCATAATAGTGAAATGAAATCCCAATAATCATAACTTAAAACATGAAACTTTGTGGCATACACACATAATCATAGAGAATCATATCTTATTAGCCAAGACTCATTTCCAAGACTATCTTAGTGGACAAAGACCATTTCTGAACCGAGTCACCCTCGTTTCAGTCATGTTTCACTGAACCGGTATAACCAACCATTCCAGGCATGTCTATCTCATGAGATATAAAATCTTTACCCAATGAATTGGAGGGAGATATAGGTCTCACCCATCTCATAATGACACCCTTCTTATGTGTGCCACAAAATCATAAATCATACATCATTGCATAACCCATGTAATAAAAATGGGATTCTTAAACATCATGACATCATAAAAAAATTCATATAAGATAAAGGAATTAATAAAAATAATTCCATCACAACATATTAAAATCAATTTAATAATAGCGATAGAAACAGAACCCTATATTATCTTATATGGGAAATAATTTTGATAAAACACTTGAACTCCATTCTTGAGGAAAATATCCTTTCTACTTCAAAAACACTTTTCATTTCTTAACATGTCATACAATTATAAACTAAAAGAAGTTGATTAAAAATAAATTTGAAAAATTTTAAAGGAAGCTTCTTGGAAATAATGTTTTAAAAATCCATTCATGTCGTATAAGTTAAAAAAACATTCTTCTCGTACTTTTTTCGGAAAAGTCAAAAAGAAACTCGTAAGAAAAACGATAAAAGATTCCTTTCATATCATTTACTAAAAACTCACCGAAGGGTAAAATTGGATTTAAACAATTTTATTTGGATGGAAATAATATTACATATTGAGGAAACATGGATGTGGATGATAAAATACACCCCAGTAAATACCAAAGTATAAACAATCTCGGATAAAAATGAGATTGTGATATTTCCCTTACCTTAGGTTCGATTTGCTTTGTAAGTGTCCGAACCTCCTGTATAATGATTTAAATAATGTTATTTACTTATTCCAGAATCATAATTGTTGTTATTATATCATATATGGTCATATTCTTAGCTTCTTATTAGTAATATTTCATTACTACTTGTTATTCGGGTGTTTATTACTTTTTGTTCTTATGCGTGTTTTGTCGAATAAATTCTTATTCTTCTCTTTAGGTTATAGATACCTCATTTACAGAATGGTATTAGTGTAATATATATCATATTCATTCATTCAATTCATTTATATAATTATTATGAAATGAAGATCATGTAGAACGAGTCGCATCACATCGTGGAGACGGTATTCCGTACGTACACACGAGTGATGATATTGTTCCTATGATCGTGGAATTGTATTGGAGTGTATGTATACTATTTCAGAATTAGTATCACTTTATAATATTCATATATAGTCATTATTTACACCATTATACCCATCCAAGTAAGGTGGTGGTGGAAAATATATTACACCACGACATGGAGACGGTATTCCGTACGTACGCACGCGCGGTGATTTCTTTTTCCATAGGATGGATAGATGGTGAAATAGGGTTGTTTCATACATTTAATAACATATCAGTATATGAGTGATACTGATGTTATTACTTCATAATGAAACAACTAAAGAAGAAGAAGTGGAAGAAGAAATAAAGATGAAAGAATCGGTAACGGACATTACCTCTTTTTTGAAGTGCTTCTTTGAGACCTCCTTTTAGGGCACTAAAATAGGTCTTTGAAGAAGACCAAAACCTCTAGGATGTTTCTAGCGAAGTGTAGAGAAGATATTGGCAGGGGTTGGCCGAGATTGAAGGCTCAAAGTGGTGTGAGTAAGAGGGGGAGGAGGTGCCCTTTTATAAGGGAGGAGAGGGGCACCTTTGGAATAACTAAAAATATTATTTTATTATAAAGTCACGTTCGGTTTTAAATAGCTCCAAATTGAGTTATTTAAAATATAAGGTGGAGATGGGTCAAAATACTCTCATCCAATATAATTTAGACAATTTTAGGTCATTATATTAACCTTATCTTTTAGTTTTAACTCTTAGTTAATTAGATTGACATTTACCATGTCACTTTGTATTTTTATATTATATAGTTAATAAACATACCATATACATCCAAGAGACCCCCAAGTTGTGTTTTATTAATATATATAACCTTATCTAAGTCATTTGGCCAAACCTTAGATTTTTAGGAATAAAATAACAATTAATAACATAATATTTGTTTTAAAAACTATTTTATGTCAATTTTCACACTATTCAATAGTTGATTTTTTTGAAACTCATAACAGAATTATTACTTCGACCAAAGTTAATTAAATCAATCCTAAAATGTCATATTAACCTAGAAAATTAGTTTAGTTCATAAAATGTCTCAAATTATATTTATTTTGGTATTTATAACATCAATTATGTCAATATTTCATTAATAAGATAATTACTGCATCATCGTTGTGTCATAAATAAATTAAATTCTTTAATGTCTAAAAATTACAAATAAAATACCATTATGTAGGAAATCTTTTTAAATTTATAATTAATATTTATATTCGAATTTAGCTTATGTATAACCCCATATTAAAAATGATTTACTTATTAAACTTTGATTTTAACTATTTTAACCCTTCTTTAAATAAATTAATAATAAATGTCCTAATCTAATCCAAGTGGGCTTAAATGGTCATATTTTATTCCTAAGGTTGTTTTTGGTCGAATTACACTTGTCCAATAGAATTAGGTCATGTGTTAGGGTAATAATAATATCATTTTTACCCTTAATTACCCTATTTACTTTTAACCGTGGTAAAAAAAGTTAAAAGTTACTATTCACCAAAAATTATTTTTATCTCATTAAACCACATTTTATTCCTTGATATTAACCATGTCTCTCGGATTTTCAAAATTCCACTCACAGAAGTGGTAAAATTAAGTTTTATGAAAAATTTAGTTTTTTAACTACCACTTAGTGGTTTCACTATTCATCAAAAAATGAAAGTTTCCAGAAAAATACCAAAAATTAGATCTAAGCTATATTTGATATTATGAATTCACAAATGATGTCTATTTTATCAAATTAAAAACATATCAGTTACATTAATTAATTTAAAAATTAATTCCCGTCTTCAAAACAAATAGCGTGTTCTTAAGAGATAATAACTATCAAAAGATTGACACTTGTTTATGACTGGTTTAAATGTGAAATTACATCCAATGACCAAAATTGTATTAAATTGTAAAAATATATTCTAAATATACTTTAAAACCACTCAAATTAATAATTTATCACTATTAATTATTTCAATTAAAAAAGTTGTTTTTAATTATAACTTAGTAATTTTCATTATTCATCAGAATATGAAAGTTATCCGAAAAGTACCAAAATTTCACCTTAGGCTAAATTCGATACTCCGAATCCAAAAATGAAGTCCATTTTGAGAGATAAATTTTTTAAAATTTTAAAAGGTGGTTATTACTATTCATAACAGCTAGTTTTAATAATATTTTAATAGCATATCGTTGTTTAATGAAACTCGGTATTGCGTACTACACACGCTATCGAGGAAGGTCGCGATTGCGTGTAATGCAAGGCAAGTCAAGGATGCATGTTGAGAAAGCTCATTTTCATGTAGCGTACAACACAATACATTAAAGAAATTAAATTTTATTTTTTATAAAATCTCAGGCTGTTACATTGTTTTTGACCACAAACATTAGTGAATGTAGTTAATATTAATTACAACGATGAAGAGAAAAATTAGCTTAACAATAAACTAAAACTTAAAAATAAGTGCCAAAATGATCTAGAAACTTTTCCAAAATCCAAAATATGGAAATATTTCTACCCTATCCCCCCTTTTATCTTATTTTTACAATTATTGGATCTACTTTACATGTGAAAAACTGTGGTGGAATTCCCTTTTCAAAAATATAAAATAATGCCACTCCTCCTCCACTATACAGAGGTACTCACACATCTCATTTGTTTACACCTATAAAACCCATTAGATCACAAAAAAAAAACAGAGAAAATAATCTCCAAAAATCCATACTCTCATTATATAGTTCTAAATTTTGTCATAAATCTAACCACAAGCCCTTTGGTGAAAACCAATATGGGTTACTTGAAGAAGAGGTATCTTTCATCAACATACATTTTTTACTTTGTTTATTTCTAAACTACCTTAATTTTAATTTATATCATGATTATATAATGACCTATGTATCTTAAATATACTTATATTTTTTTAGGGAAGATCTTATCATTTATACGACGTACTACTGCCTTACGAAACAATGTTCGTTTTTTCGTTTACCACCTATCATGGTTGGGAATTATGATTTTCACCATATTTATATATGAAATATGTGATATTTATATTTTCTCATACTTCTATAATTTTTTTAAAAATATACCTTATTTAATTACATTTTTTGGGAATACAATAACCTCATTTGTGGAATTGTGGAGTATCACCTCCTTAAGGTGATGTGTTTCGTTCAAGCTCTACATGTAATGTATTAAGTATGGTATTAATAAACATATGAGAAATATATGACATAGTTATGAAACTAGAATTATAATATACATACATACATATATATATTACATTTATTTTTCATTCTTCTAAATACAAAAAGGAAATGAAAGTATCATTCACGCATACGTACGACCCACAGTATCCATGAACGACGCATTTAATTTCATATATCCAAAGATTATGGATTAATATAAATTAATATATTCTTAATATATATAATATTTATGTAATGGTTTAAAATTTTTATATGGTTAAACCATGATCTATGTAATATCAGGACAAATAACATGTCAAAACATAGTTGAGAAACTAATAAATTAATACCCAAAATATTGAAAATAATGAAAGATTACTAACAATCAGGTAATAAGATATTATAAGAAGCTTATATATGATATAAGAAATATTAATGGTTCTATAATAATTTATTAAAATTCTTAAAACCATTATACAAGAAGTTAAAGGATGTTCACACAAAAGGAAACACAAGGTAAGATTTTTTCATCTCAGTTTTTACATCTATGAGATAAATTTCATATTCACCACTTACTTATTTTTAGTGGTGTATATAAAGACCATTTTGATATATTATATCATGAATCCTTTTTTATTCATATAATTTAAAGTTTTTCTTTTAATTATCTCATTTAAATGGTTTTGACATGAAAATTACCATGTGGTAAAGGTTATCTTTGAAATCTCACTTTCTTTTGTGAATGTTAAATTTATATTGAAAAAATCACTTCTTTATGACCATTTTATAATTGAAATATTTTTTTTGGATATCCATACTCTTATGTGATGGGTATAATTACTTCCTAAATCACATTCCATTTTTACACACGGTGTGTACTTGAAAGTCATTTGATTAAGTGGGTAAATATTGGTAAACCAGTATCTTTTACTCAATACAAATATCTGATAAGGCACATTTTTTATGAATTAAATAAATTATTCACTATAAAATTAATTGTTAGTAATGGTATGAAACAGGTGGGGATAGGTTATAGATATCCCATCAATGCATCAATAGTAACTTGAGATGAATTAGTTTTCAAAAACTGATGGGTTTTTACCTGATATGTTATCAACCATATTGTGAAGCATATTGATGGTAACGGTAACATGTAACAAAAAAACCCGGTATTCAATAATTATTAATTTCCCTAATTCATACTTAGTTATTATTTGTCCACGATATTTATTCTTTGACATTGTCTATGTATGTAGTTCATTCTAACTTTATTGATTAAATGGAATGTGTTTTAGATAATTACCTTGCCATATTGATTTTCCCTTACCCAGTTATTTGAATGGAATGTGTTATAAGTTATTTTCCTTTCTAGTTTGATTTTTATAATTTATTCCTTATTTTTTCTACTTTACACAACCTTACTGAGAATTTGAGATCACCCTTATTTAGTTTCTTTTCCTTAGGTTATAAAGAAGAGATCTTTGAATTAATTTCAAGGATGATGAAGCTTTACTCTTATTATGTTTTATTTTATTTACCTAATTTATTATTAGTATAATATATGTAATATGGTTTTCTAAAAACAATATGATTTTCAGTCCTTAGGGATTCGAAGCTTGTATCTATGCCAATGTAATAAAGTAATGCACCATCTCTAGGCTACTAGGTTAAGGGAGTTACATTATTAAGGTGATGAAAGAACACTAAAATAATAACTAAAACATAATAAATATAATGATATGTTATTATGATCTTGATATATCCATATTACATCTCATTTCTATCCTATGAAATTCAAAAACGTCGCTCATGCATACGTACGACTTACCGTCTCCACGTAGAGGTGTAATTAATTTTTCATCACCAATTTACTTGGAAGGTTATAAATATGGAAAAAATTAGTATATATGATAACTAAGACATAATTAAAAATATATAATGATAATATATTATCTACCTTGTTACCATACAATTAGTCGGGAAATGATAACATCACTTGTGCATGCATTTGGACTACCACATCCACGAAGTGATATGACACATTTTTCATTTATATTACACATGGATGGTTATAAGGATATATTTAATGATATATATTATATAATAATGATTATATATATTTTAAATATTATTTACCTTTATTTTGTTCCATACATTGAAAATTGAAAACAGTGTTCATGCGTACGTACGACCTACCGTCTCTATAAATGGTGTAATTCATTTTATATATTTATATTTTATGGACTACTGTAAATCAATATATAATGTATATATATGATATTTATATCATTATCAAAATTCTGGATATTATTTAACATTTATCAAAGTACAAGGACCGAAAATTTTGAATAAAATCATACATGAAAAACAAAGCACTTCCACCTGAAACAGTGATTTTAAAAATCAATTGATAAAAAATAGGTGATAAACTATTATAAGTAAATAATATATGGTATGTTATATATGAATATTTATATAAAATATATTCATGTTTAATCTATATTAATTATATTTGAGGTTTGAACCCATACGAAGGAAGTTGAACCAGAGACAAGGGTTTCTCATCTCACTTTTACTTCTATGAGACCAATGCCATAATCACCACTTATTCCTTTTGTGCAGTCTATATAATGAATCTTTGAAATATTATATAATTAAATACAATTTATTCATGATATTTAATTTTTAATTTTAATTTATTTATTTCAACGGGCTTATGATTCAAAAGAAACCGATGTGGTAAGGGTTTATTTCACAATCTTATCATTATTCAAGATATTTTATGTTTAAGTCACTACTTGGGAATATTTATATTCCATGACAATGTTTTCTAAAAATGTTTTAATTTTATTTTAATATTGTCCAATTATTTTTTAAAGTAAATTTTAACCATATTTTAATTTTTAAAAAATGATTTAATAGAAGGCATCCTGTCATTTTTTGATTGACGTACTTTTTGAAATTTCTTACCAAAGTTTGAAAGGAATGTATTTAACATATATTGAATGAATGTAATTTACTTTATTCCTGAAGAATAAATGATTTTGTGATTCATTTATAATTTTATAATTTTATTTTTATATTAAAATTTTCCATGTAAAATTTCCCAACTTTTTAATAATAAGTGATTTCAAAGTGAAAAGGGTATTTTACTCAATATTTTTTAAATTATATTTTTAAATAATATTCATATATATAAAAATACTTTATTAAATATAATTTTGAGAGTATAAACTAATGATACCATCCACTATATTTCTTCAGATTCTTTATGATCATTTTTACTGGGGGAATGTATTGACATTCTGTATGAATGTTCTTCCAATATGGACAATTATTGATTCTTAAGGAATGTTGATTCAGTAGTATTATTTATTCATATAAAGAATGTATTGGACATAGTAAGTGAGGATTAGGGACCTCTATATCTTATCTATGCATCTTTATTCTTGATGAGATAAACTATTTTAGGTTTTTGACTGGGGCCTTACCCATTTATTTAGATGTCATGTCATAAGGTCTTGATGGTATTTTCAAACGTCTTGGATAAGGGATCAACAACAAGTTTTAAATTTCTATAATTATTCATTCTATTATTATGAAATAATTTATTAATTTTCATGTTATTATTCTATTATTTATAATAATAATGGATAGTTTTCAAGATCTTGTGATTGTTTATATGGATTATTCATTCATCCTTTATTCCTAACTTATTATTCTCAAGTTATTGTTTAAATAACATGTGTTTTAGTTATTTACCTTTCCATATTGTTTATAATTATTTTTTCATGATAGATTCAACTATACGATTACCCTTAATATGTATCTTATATCACCTCTTTTTATTTTATTTTATCTAGGATACCAGGAAGTGTTTTTTGATTGATATGTAGGGATATACCAAGGAGAATAATGGCGTTTTCAAGGAAAATATCATATTGTATTTTAGGTTTTTAAATTTAATGAGAATTTCAAGTATGTATATATTTTACCAAGACTAATATACTCTTAATTCCTTTTGTATGTTATTGTTTATATCTATTTCTAATGAAATAATGTAACCACTGACTCTAGGTTATTTGGGTCTAGGTCTTTACACTGTACATTAATAAATTTAATCTAGACCATGAATTTTTGAAAAAAATTTATAAATAAATACCTAATTTAAAAAATTTTGGTTGGATAAAAATTTAAATTTGAATCCATATTTTTAATCAAAATTATAATTATCCAAATTCCCTTATGAAATATGAAGACTTCTTAACATAACATTTGTATTAAATCATGTGAAAAAAATCATTCCTTATTATAATCCAAACCGATTAATCAACCAATTCAAGTTATTCTCATGTATAAAGCTCTTTAAAACCTTTTTTCACAATGTATTCGTCATCTTATGTTATATTGAAGTAAAATCGGTGAAAAATAGAAATTTAAATACATGACTTGAATAAAAATGTGAATGGATTATGTTATATGTCATGTAATCCAATACAATGTATTATTGATCATGTAACTATACCCAAATATCTAATTCAATTTCTGGACTTAGTAAGTATTATAATAATGAACAATCATTTGATTCCTTATACGGAATTATACATCATGTGAGGCTATGTGAATAACTGTATGCAAAATAGTGTGGATTAATCTTGAGTTGATCCATTTATATTAGTTTTGTTATATTCTCTTTTACCATACTTTTATATTCAAAAAACAAGGAAAAAATTTGATATCTATCATGGGTTGTGGTGGCATGGAACAATTCGTCGATAATGGTCCGATTAGGCCCAATTGAGGTTAGGGGGTTGAAATGTAAACTAGGTTAATTATGATTTTGGGTAGAGTTTCACTTGTTGGGTTGTATCCCACCAAATTTCAATCACACTCTAGAAACTTCCTATGAGAAAAATAGGTTTTAGCTTCACAAAATAGAAAGAAATATGAGAGGTGATGTTCCAAAACATAGATAAAAATCACCCCAACCATGCATAGTATTTCAACCACAACCAAAGAAGATCTCACAAACACAATCACCCAGAAGAAAAAACTCAAACATAAGATGAAAAACCACACAAGGAATTATATGTTTTGAACATAGTCCTACTCCAAAGGAGGAACATTAAAACTTTTATTATAAGAGAAAAATAGAAATATCACAAAAACATGAATGTCTCATCCATTGAAAATGTAATAACACCAAACTATTTATAATCTAGCACTATGATAACTGGAAAATTTAGTTAGTTCCACCCCCATTGGATCATTACATACAATTCACTCTTTATCAAGGAAATTTATATAAATCCATTGATCACACAAACTCAAATTTTTCATTTGGTGAAGATTGAATCATTCTAATTAATATTTTTTCCAAACTTTCAAAAATTGTTACTACCATTTTAGATTCCATTGGTTCTATTTTCCTACCACCATCTAGTTAAAAAATATAACATTTAGAAATTATTCCTTTGGGATTTTTTCAATAGATCATTGAGAAAACTAGTTCTTCACAGCCAAGACTAACAATCTCCTATATGAAGACTATTTCAAAGGCATTACCATGTACATTAAGTCACTTCATTTCTTCAACTTACTATACTAGTACCATGTTCCTCAACTATGATTTCATTTATCCAAGATCCACTGAGGTACAAAATCACTCTATAATTTTCTAGGTTATTACATTAAAAAACACATTCATTAGATTCTGATATCCATCAACCTTTTGTTGATTCATCACTCTATCATCCAAAAAATTTCGAATGAAGTGATACTTTATCTGGATAAAATTTTTTATAGAGTAAAACATAATATTATTCATAATATGGATCATATTTTAATAGTCATAGAAAAAAACATTATTCCCTTGGATTATTCCATGATCCTATAACAGTCCCTTTATCCAGCTCAGCTCCTTTCTAACTTTTTTTATTTCCATGTATTTTACTTTTGTTGTCGACTATAAAACCATCAGTTGATGATTTGATGAAAAATTTATCGTTATTCATTTTAAATTTAACATATATCTAGTTATAATTCTCTATGTTTATACATATTCTATAGAGTCCTCATCCGTTAACCCCTATAAATAATCATCCACTTTGAAATAGATGGAAATGTATTCTAAAACAATGAGATTGCAGAGTATCAATTTCACTACTTCTTAGAGATCCCTTCCTTGATTTTCATTGAACCCACTGATGAAACCCACTATATGCATAATGTTTGACCCTATAATAATCATGACATATATCAATCTTGAATCCAATAATGTATATAAAAGACTTTCTATGTAATAAACCTCATCTTACAGTCTCTATGACTTCAGCCAAGAAACCTTGAAATATCTAGCCATAGGGGTTCCCACATGAGTATATCCATTCATTATGAATCATTCCAATGCCTTATGAATGTACTCTAATTAAGTTAGGTGATAGATATATTCCCTAAAAACAAAAATACACTTGATTCATCTTTTGATATATCTTATGATATGATATGGGTGTATCATAAGGTATGATATATGATATCATTATACTAATATTTCAATCATTATGTATAATATAGATAAATTTTAAGGATTTTTTAATTGTATTATATAATTCATAACACCCTATGATTTCTGAGGTAACCAAATATTAAATTCTTTACAATTATATCTACTTAATGTTGGATATCATTATTATAATTATTCATCTAATGAAACACATGGTAAAATATAAATCATTTAAGGGTTAAAAGTGTTGTAACCAAAGTCATTACACAAATATTTTATAATGTTCAAGAATTTAATGAACTAGACCTTATCAGAATGTTACCTTCGATATTTTGGGTATTAGAGGTGTTTGGGAGAGATTATAGAAATAAAGGCAGAGTTTGTGTTGAGATTCCAACAACAATGGATGTTTTGTGGTAAGGCCATGGGTGCTCCACCATGAAGAGTTATTTGTGAGATAGGGTAGTTTTTTAGTTTTTCATGTCATTACATAATTTTGATTTTTAGTGTGGTAATTTGGTAGTGGCGTAGGGTGTAATCAGTGATATTTTAGTTTTACACTATCTCGGTTTAGAAGCCAGGTCAAAACATTGTGAGGTTGCTTCTATGTCATTCTTATATAAGGATTAGCAGCTGGTATATAAGGATTTTGAGGTTTTTATTTACCCTTATGTATGATTATCTCATTGCATGACAAGCTTCAATCATTGTGTAAAGGGTCATTGGGAGTTTCTTTAATCTTATGTGAGTGGAAATAATGACATGGTTATAGTTTCCATAGTGTAAATACCCGGGTGGTTGATTTCATGGTTCAAACTTTTTGGCCATCATTTCACTATGGTACTCTTATTACATGGTTTTGTTTTGGGTTATGTAGTATGTTTTATAGGATCATGTATTGTGACAAGACTACATTGGTTTCATCAGGGATTTTATTAGATGCATGATGTTAGGGGGGGGGGTTGACTATAATATTTAAAAAGAATATAAGTTATAATTAAATATATTTTCTAGAGGTCTTCATGACTTATCCCCATCATGGTGTGACCTTTACATGTCAAGATTAATTTCCTCAAATTTCCATTATTAGAATAAATTTATAGTATTCTTAAAGTTATTCTAGATTCCTTCATTTTTACTCAAAAACCAAGAAACTAAAGGTGTATCTTTAGAATCCTTTGAGCTCCATTTGACTTGCTTTGACCATTTTCTTCTATAGATCAACTAATTTTTGATCCAATGTGAGTTCTATTCAATTATTTTGTGCTCTATCATTTTATATATTATTAGATGGTTTGAAATAGTGTTTCAAATTTATTTTTTTCATTGGGTATTGGTTCTTATGGAGGTTTATGTTATCTAGGATGTTCAAGTTTTCCTCTTGTGATATTTCCCTTATAATTATCTCCTTTTCATTATTCCTTAATAAAAATTTTCAGGGTTGTGATTGAGGTAAGAGATTTAAGAATTGTCATTTTTATTCATATAAAATATGGGGACAATCATTATTCTATTTTCATTAGGTGGATATTATATATTATACTAAGGAAGATAATAAGCAAACCAATTGAATTAAAAGGGGGTGGAGGTTAATTGCATGTGTAATATTAATTACTATTATTGTTAGATGTTATTTATTTTTTAGAGAAGTTTCTACTATATATAGATCATATTTTTTTATGATGATTATTTTAATTATCTATCATAAATGGATAATCATTTAAAGTTGATAGAAAACTATTTTATTATAAATATATAATCTTGAAAATGATGATTACGCTAGTTGTGATTTATTAATATGTAAATAATAATGGAATAGTGATTTATTATTGTGATTTTATGCTAGTTTTATAGTGTTTTGATATTAATATTTTTTTTTCCTTGGTTATGGTTATAGATTTATTTTTTGTGGATTTTTTGTGTCTAGTTTTGTGGTATTTTAATGAGTCTTTAGTGGTTATTATATACAGTTTACTATGGTTTGAGTATAGGGATGTGTTTGATGATGTGGTAGTGGTGGATAGTCTTTTTTGTTATTTATAAGAAATGAAATGTTTGGTTACATTGGAAGGAAGTATATTTTTGAGTGGTGATGGTGGATATTGGACTTTTATTTATGGCGGTTGATGTGGCAAGAAGTAGTGTATAATGTGAGTTGTGTCATAGTTTCTTGATGGTATGGAATTTGGATGGTAATATTGAATATAATAATGGATAGTGGGTAGGAATTTAATAAGTATCCAAAGTTAATGAACCATTAATTGTTGGAATTAATTGTTTAGGATATGCAATGAACATGGTTGATGTATAAAAATGGGTTTTCATTAGATATGGAATAATGAATGTAATATGGTTAGTAAAATAGTTAATCTGAAAAAGGATAAATAGTGTGATTAAATAGGAAGTTAATGTTTTTCTATGTAAAATTTAAGGTTGGATGATAAATGTTATGAATAATTAGGAATATTATATTGTTTAATGTGGTAGTTTGTATGAAAGGTGGGGTTGGTTGATGGTAATGTGTTGACATCAGTGTTTAATTGTATGGGTGGTAGTGTAGTATTTATGGAGGGAATTATAAATTTTTTTAGTATGCACATTTGGATTGGTCTTCTATGTGGCTATAATACATTTTTTATTTTGTTTAATATTTATTAGACAACCCACATATGTCTAATAACCTTACTTATGCCTGAATTGTTTTGGTTTAAGGTGTTTTCCCCAACATTTTGGTTGGAGAGGGAACATATGACTGACTAATCCATCTTTTCTTCTCTCCCTTCTAGCTGTAGTATGGGATATGATTTCTCATGTTAGGTATATGTATACATGTAGTAATGGATTATATTTTTTTATGTAAAATAGTATATTACTTGGTTATGTATTTGTGATAGTAATGTGATAATGATGAGATGATGTTGTGATAGCGGATGTGATATAATGTGGGGGTTGTGAAAAGTAGGAGTATGGTATGAGGTTGGTGTCCTTCATATTCATTATACCCTAATTTTATAATGATTTTAGTTTTATATGTGATGTAGTGATGTAACATGTGGTTATAGATAAGCGGTCGTGGCTACGATATGTGGTATATTGTTGTGATAAAGAAATAATATGTGATGGAAGAACTATGGAATTGATGAAAGAACAAGATGCTTATCATTGGGTCATCAGAGTGAAAAACTAGTGGAGTAGTGGTTATAGGGTGCCTTCTTAAAAAATTATTTTGATACTATGTTATTATACTTGAATTCAATATTGGGTGAGTGAGCCATATTGATGGTGGGTGAAAGATGACCTAATACATTTGTGATTTGTTTCTGATATTTATTTACATAATAATTATTATAGTTCTTCCACGTTTTTACAAGAGGAATTTAAGAGGATCCTATTGAGTATACCTATATTCTCAACCATATTTATAAATATATATATTTCTAGTTTTCTATAAGATATTTGGTGATAGAGCTATACATTAATATCTTGAGGTTTCGAGCAGTTATTAGAGTCACTACCATAATAGTTTTTATATTATTTCATTTTTGGAGAATTTTTCTATGTTAAATTCACATGAATTATGGTCTATTTATTTTTCCTTATATATTATATAATTTATCAGTGATTTAATTTTATTTCTTCTTATTATTAGGATGGAAATTCCTCCCATCTGTGTGCTTAATACCCTTGGCTCTTTCCACCAACTCATGGCTTATTGAAGGTGGGCCTCAGGGGTGTGGGTGGGGGTGCCCACTCATATTCACTACTATGTTGGGGGGGGAGTTTCTAATGAGGGGTATTATATATAGAGTGATGTAAAATATATGGTTAAGAGTTAGTATGGAGTCTAGAGTTAGAAACGTTTGATGATTTCATGGGGTTTTAGGGTAATGGTATTAGAAAAACCTAGCGTGTGATGAAACATGGGAGATTGGATAATACACAGGTGAATAGCCCCCCTATGATTTTATGAAAGGACCTTAAGCACTAAAACATCCTATGATAGGTATTAATGATTTATGGGAGAAACCTAGGAGAGGTAAACACATCATGTTTGTTTGTGATTGTGATTGAATATGTGTGATTTTATGAATGTTAAAATGAATATAATTAAAATATATTTAATAAATTCTATTATATCAGACATAGGAGGTACCTTTATTTCTATCATAGATGGATACTGGTCATCATATACATGTGGTATATATTACAAAGGTGCCATAAGATGATCCAGTTGAACGTATGTGGGTTGACCTGACTGAAAAGGACGAGTCTTGAAGAAGGAAACTATGTAAGATCCAACTATAGAGTTTAGTGATGTATGAGGAGGGAGACTATAATAAAGAAATAGAGAAATAGTTAAAGGACACATATATTACTTTCAATTTCACCCACCACAAAAAAAATCATTGGGTCCCATTGGTAGTTAGTCATATGAGAGGAGCTATATGTTATTAGTGAATTCTCTTTTTTAAAGAGCATGAGGACTTAGAGATTTCATGCAATAATTTTTACAAGTAATTCCTTTTGGAGTCCCTTTGATTTATGATAAATATAGGGAAGATGAATGATTTTCTATCTCTAAAATAGGGTATCTTAAGCATTAAGTAGATCAATATTTGATTCAAGGATCTTCTTTTCTTTGTCTTTAGTATTTTTTGTAAAGAGGAATCTATAGTACGGTTCTTTGAGGAGGCATTGTAACTATATTTTCAGTACGTGGTTAACCTATTTATGTTTCATTTTTATTTAAAGGTGATATATAATATAGTGGTTATTGAGAAAATAATTTCATAATCATGGTCACCTAAATAGGGTTTTAGAACTTATTGAGAGGTAGAGCTATTAAAGGAGACTCTTATATATCATAATAGATGAGGTTCTAACTACCTGAGAGTTGATATAATTTGTATAATATGATTTTTTTTCTAGATCTAGAAGTTACTATCCATATGTTGAGATCTATTTTCTTAGGTGGTTTTATTTTGTGGGTCTTTGTCATCAATTATTTCAATTCTCAACCATTACTGACTTCCATCAAAGCATAAATGGCCAGCTCCAAGTTCAGTCTCAGCCACAGTTTCCTCAGAGATCTTACTGGAAGTAGGGTTAACATGATTTTATTATGTTTATGGGAGATAGAGAAGAACTAGGATAATCCTATTATGTTCCCCATCCTTAGGTACATAGGGTTGAGTGTATCCATAGAGTTATTAGTTAGAAAGGCTAGCGAGATAGAGGGGTGAGGTTTGGTTGGTTTCACACCATAGAGATACCAGTACCATGAGGGATAGATATCATTCAAGGTACCATATATTTATCATATATCTTGTATTTAAATTTAAATTATTCTTTATATCTTAAGTACTACTCTCACCTTAGGTCCATGCCTTTGAACTCATGGTGGAGAGACTTCTAGTGCCTCAGGTGTTGACTACACCAGGTGGAGTCCTATCTAGTTTGTTTGATGTGTGTTAGTGTTGTGAGATGATGATAAGGAAACATCAGTCATTAGGGTATTTATTATTTATGTATATAGAAACAAAATGTCATTAATGATGCTAAAATGCACATGTCATAGGGGAGTTCAAGGAATACACGACTGATTTAGAGAGAATCTGAGTCAAAACAACCTAAAAATGCACTTAAGGGAATCGATTCACGAATTTCACCACCCTCATGAATGGGTTGGGCTGGAGAAGGTCCCTTACACATGGAGGCTTGATAGTAACCTCTTTGAAACATCAGTTTCTAGTCACAAATCCCCTATCATGATTGTGCAAAGGTTTGATGGTAAACTTCACGCATTGTCATTCAGGTTTTTGAAGCCTCATCCACTAATGAATCTCATAAGTCTTCCAAATAGGCTATAGAATTAAAAAAACTACACTAAAACATATTTTGGGGCTATAAATACCCACTTATGTTAATATTTTAAAGGGACACAAGCTTTTTTACTTTCAAGAAATTCCATGACTTCAGGATAATCTTGAGATCTGTGAGTGAAAGAGAAGATGGATCTCCCAAGGTATCCATTCTTCAAGAAACCACCTCCCATGGGTTCTTGATAACCTCCTACCATAGTGTAAATTCCATTAATTAAGGTTCACAAACTTAGTGAAAGAATAAATCCATTTTTGATACCTAGGGTTCTTCGAGGAACCCATCCTTCACAAAACCAACCCCATGGTAAGTAGGAATTTACGTTGAGGCAAGGTAATTATGTTTAGTGAGGAATAATACTTTAAAAGACCCTTGAAATCCATAAAACTTTAAAATTCATGAATCACCTCCTTCAGGCCTCTCCACGGTGAATCATTTCAGTTGATACCCTTTTAAAAAAGTAATGTTCCTAGGACCCTATACCAAATTAGGACTGGTTCAGTGGCACCCCAAGTCCCTATGTGAGAAGTTCCATGTAGTATTGTGTTTGCCTAATTTTCTCCATGTTTGGTATGGGAATACATTATAACTATTTCTTTTAAGTATAGATACCCTAATTCTTATTACTTATAATCAAAGTCACCCTAATGTCACACCTCTTAATGGACACTCCTCCATGGTAATGCCAACACCAAGTACTGCCCATAGGCGCATGAGTGGTAGTCACGTATGCCCTAGAGGTGGAATATTTGATGGAAAACGAGAACCTTACTTTTTTGGGATTACTTATAAATATTCCTCCCATAATAACATAGTCCACCTTAATGTGTGATCCTATCCCAAGTCTGAGATTCTTGTAATTTTTTTCCTAACTCCATGTATGAGTCGTAAGATTCTAAAATGAATGACAATGTCCTTAACACATGACATAAAACTATAGACTTAACCTATTTCATGTAAATCATATTCACCATGTATGAATCATATGAGACGACCCCCATCTCTTACTCTATGTGATAATAATAGGATTCCCCATGTATTAGCATCACATGATGGCACCTTCTCTGCCACCATGGGATAATCCATCTCTAAAGGGAATCTCCCAGGCATAAGCCCAACACCATCCCCCAAATATTGATACAACTGAACCAGATATCTTCCATTCACAATAAATACACCATCCCTCATCAATGATCCATTTTCGAAATGAGTTTTCTTACCGCATGAAGTTACACCGCATGGATTTGTCCTATTAAAAAACCTTAAATTGTGAAATAAAACTACAAGGATTTTGATCTCTATATCTTAAACATGGTATATAAGATACCTCCTTTAGGTTAAATTCCAAAAATCATTTAATAATGGTGTGAAATATCCCCTCCTAGGGACTCATTGCCTAGATCTATCTCAATAGGACATTTTAACCTATCCCTTTAAGATGTTAAACCTGCACCCAACCCATCAATGCAAGTTGTTAAACACGAACCTAACCTATACCCATAATACACTAAACCTACACCCATATTGTTATGCCCCGATCCTAGAAGCCCAAAGTTGGTGAATTATTTTAATACATTGGAATGATTATAAGGAATCATGTCCCGAAGGACCGATCAATTTAGTGGTCTGGGAAAATAAATTACATACATGAACGTTACATTACACATTCAAACATAAAACAAAACATAAATAATACATTGAGAATACCACTGTTACCCTAGATTAACCCTAAATATCAAACTTAATACACTTCTTGGAATCATGGAAAAAACAAAACAAAAGAAAGGGGTGAGATCAGATGCTCAGTAAGGGTAAATAATTTAGTGGAAGCTATACAATTTTAAGGAAAAATGTGTAATAAAAACAACAACCTTTTAAACTTAAACTTGAACATAATATGAAGAAAATAAATCAAACATTACCATATAAACAGGCACATAGATATTATACTAGTTGAATAATCACATGTAATAATTAATTTCATAATGAGGGAATGTCTAACTTCAGACATCATTACCAAATAGTTAAGGCCTCATGCCAAGACTGCAAAACAAATTTCGTCAAGGCCTTGTGCCAAGACACTAATTTGTATCATGATACCTATCAATGCATTGAGGTGCTATAGCGATATCCACCCATCACTTACTAAGTGAAATGCATTCCCCATATAAAAGTTTTGAAACATAACATAATTTTTTTTATTAAAACTAGCATAAAAAATGTCAATACGTATACCATAAACCATGAATTATATAAAAATAACACATCCATTATCAAAAGTATCATAACTCATTCTATACAATATAGAATATTTTATTATAATAAATCAACCTCAATCAAGAATATTATCTAGTAAAGGATGTTGACATAGTTGAAACTGACCAGTAAAACTTTTTGAGAGAAATATCCATTTTTGTGAAATCATTTAAAAGTCACACATTTATAAAGGAAGTAATTTAAAATATATTTTGGAATCAAAGTGTCCCATACCACTTTAAAACTTTTGAAAGTAATTAACATTTTAATACATTCATTTCCATATTAATAAATTCTTAAAATCATTTTTAAAACATGGACATTAATTAAAAAGATTTAGAGAAATAAATCATTAAAACATTTAAAATGTTTATCTTGATAAATATTAAATTCCAAAAAACCTTAAAATATTCATTTTTAAAACATTTTAACGAATCATGGACATAGATTATTAATACATCCCTGTAGATAATTACAAATAAACAATCTCAGATAACAATGAGATTGAGGTAATCACCCTTACCTTGCACTTTCCTTTGGTCAAGGGTATGTTTAAGCTTTTATATAATGACCATAGTATGTTATTAAATTATAACAGAACCATATTAATATTTATTATATCATAAATGATTAATTTATGACTTTATACTACCCATTTAATAATTATTTCCATGTTAAATTAACATTTCTGGTAATAATCACTCTCTTAACCGTACATGGTTTAACTTGTTATTCTTGATTGTATCATTTAGATCAATATTTAAATAAATAAAGAATATAAAACATGATTAATATATCATATATATTTAGAATATAAATATGTATAATATATATATATGAAATGGAAAACACCGTTTATAGAGACGGTATGTCGTACAAACGCATAAACACTGTTTCTGTTTTCATATCGTATTAAACGAAAGTAAATGAATACGATATATATAAGTACATATATTTATATATATATTCACCTCCAGTATCATTATTATGTCATATATTACATAATTATTAATAATATATGTTTTTATAATAATTGTTGAATAGTGAATGTGGAAATGAATCTCATCGCATCATGGAGAAGATAAGTCGTACGTACACACGAGCGACGATATCATTTCTTTAATGATTAAAAGGTGTGGAATTGGATGGTATATTAATTTTATAGAGAAATTATCATGTTATTTCCATTATTTATATTCATATTACTCATTATTATATTAATACAAATAACATAGTGTTGAATAACAAATTACACCCTGACATGTAGACAGTAAGCCGTACGTATGCATTCATAGTGACATTATCATTCATAGGATGGGTAGAATAATGAATATAGTTGTACCATATTTTTAATAACATCACAGTATGTAGGAGGTTATGGAGTTATTATTTTGGTATCTAAATAACAAATAAAGGGAAAGTGGAAGAAGAAAAGAACTTTGAAAGAGGTGATAAAATAATTACCTTTTCTTTGGGTGCTTCCTTTTTATATGAAAAAGGGCTAATTAGGATGGATTTATGCTCAAGAGAAAACCTCTAGGTTGATGTGATGGAAGTTGGGAGGAGACTTGGGTAGGGTTTGGCCGAGCTAAATGGTTTGGGAGGTGTGATTCTGAGCTAAGGGGAAGTACCCTTTTATAAGAGAGGTGAGAGTCTCTTTAGGGAGGGTTTGAAATATTATTTTATTATAAAATCATTTTAGGTTTCTAATGGATCCAAATAGATTTATTTCAAAGATAAGGAAGATATGGGTCTAAATCCTCTCAACAAATAGGTTTTAGACAAGTTTAGTCCACAATTTAAACCTTATCTTTTAGATTTTACTCTTAGTTAAATAGTTTAACTTTTACCATTCCCTCTTGTATTATTATAATTAATGGTTAATAAAGTTACTATAAAAGGCCAATAAAACCCCAAGTGGTTCATTTTTGATATATCTAACCTTTTATAACTCATTTTTCTAATACATAGATTTTTATAAATATTATATTAATTAATAATATAGTATTTGTTTTAAAAACTCATTTATGTCAATTTTGACACAATTTGGTATTTTGTTTTTTATTAAATTCATAAAAACTTAATCACTTCAAAAAAAAATTAATCAAACCTAACATGTCCCATTAGCCTAGAAAATTCATGGATAACATCAAAATCCTCAATTTACATTTATTTTTATATTTATAATATCAATTATTTTAATCTTTCATTGATAAAGTAATTGCGACATAATCATTGTGTCATAAATAATTTTAATTATTTAATCTATAAATATTATAAATAAAATACCATTATATAGGAAATATTTTTTTAATTATAATTAATATTTATAGTTGAATTTATCTTATGTATAACCCTATATTAAAAATGGTTTATTTATTAAAATTTGAAATTAACACTTTAATATCTTCTTTAAATAAAATAATAATAAATGTCCTAATCTATTACATATAGACCAAAAGAATCTTATTTTATTCTGAAGGTTGGTTTTGGTCAAAATACACTTATCCAATAGAATTAGGACTTGGGTTAGGGTAATTATAATATCATTTTTACCATTAATTACCCTATTTACTTTTAACTGCGGTAAATAAAAGTCAAAATTTACTATTCACCAAAAATTATTTTCATCTTATTGAACTGAATTTTACTTATTTATGTCAACCGCGTCGCTATGAGTTTTTAAATTCAATTCAATAAAGCGGTAAAATTATGTTTTATGCAAATTTGGAAATGTGGCTAGAAGGTGGGTAAAAGACGTTAAAAAGTTCAAAAAAATTTCATACATCTAATTTTATTATAAAATTAATGGAATGAATTAAATTGAAATTATATTATAATTATATATTTTTTTTTACTTAAAATAAATTTAAATAAAATAAATAATTATTTAAATAAAAAGTCGGTTTTAAACAATAACGAAGTGTTTTTAACTATTCATGAAAAATTGAATGTTTCTAGAAAAATACCAAAAATTCACCGTAAGATAATTTTGATATTCCAAATTCAAAAATGAATTCTATTTTAAAAAATTCAAAACATAGAAGTTTCATTAATTAATTTAAAATTAATTCTCATTGTCAAAACCAAAAGGCGGGTTTTTAAAAAGTAAAAACTATCAAAAGATTGACATGTGTTTATGTCAAATTTAAATGTGAAATTACTTAAAATGAACTAAATGGTATTAAATGATAAAAATATAATCTAATTATACTAATAAAACATTTAAATTCATAATTTAACACTATAAATCATTTTTATTAAAAAAGTTGTTTTCAATTAAAATTTAGTATTTTTCACTATTCATCAAAATGTGAAAGTTATTAGAAAAGTACCAAAAATTTATCCAAAATATATTTTTATGTCCCGATTCTAACGAATAATTTAATTTCATTAAATTGAATACATAAAAGTTTCAAATATTGGTTTTAAAAAGGGTTCGCCATTAAAAGGCGGTAAAATTGCATTTTTTGAAAAATACTTCTTTTATGTGAAAAAAAAATAATTTGTTCTTATATTATGTCTAAGAATCATATAATATAGATTCTAAAATTAGACGGAGTATATAAAATTCAAAATTTAGTTAATACTATCCATAACCTCCTTTTGAATGACTAGTTTGGTATGTCATGGTGCGCTCGAACTCAGTGTTGCATGTAGCACAAGTTATTGAATTACTTTGAAGAGATAAATCACTATGAAATCTTGGGGTGTTACATTCTCACCTCTTCCAATAAGTTTCCTTCTCACAATTTGAAATTTTTCTTCAAAAATAAAAGGTTAAATATAGAAAAATACCTTTTTTGAAAATTCACATCAGAAATTGGGTAAATAAAATCTAGTATTAATAAGAGGGAAAGGGAAATGAAAAAGTCCCCACCAAATTATGATCTCAATTAGGAGAAAATTGGTCGAAATTAGAGAGACATAATTGGAGGGTAAAAATAAATATTTATAAGCAGTGATTGAGGTCATCAATCACAAACAAGTTTAAAATTGAGGGCCTCAGAGCAATCAATCTATGATGATTTAAAATATCACCAGTTCAAAAAAACATATTGTATTAAGAAAACACATTTTTGGTTTTAATATCCCTTCCCTATGGTTTATGAATTAATTTATTCATAGAATAAGAATAAAAAAATATACTTGACAAGTAGAGTTATATCCATTAACTAATTTATACCAGAAACTCATCTTTCACTCCAAAATATAAAAAAACTCAAAAATATTCTATTTATCCTAATCATATAGGGTTTAAAAAAATATTAATGTATAATTCATCAAATAGACCATTTTAAAAAGAACTAAATTATACAAACCAGGTCATCACGTATGCCCGTGGTAGGTGATGCACCATTTTATCCCTTTAGTTGCGGGTTTAAGTCTCGCGGCCTTGCCGTACGCAACAAGTTGTCCCCCGAACTCTAGTTATCCTTTTTAAACAATCCAAAAATAATATTAAGAAATTATTTAACCTTAACAATAGTATCCAATGTAAAACTTAATCCATTCCAAACTTCAGACTTATCCAAAATACTTCTGTCCAAACTCACAGTATGAAATTTATAAGGAAGGTAAATATAATGAAGATCCTTTTTTCCACATAATGACATGTGAATACCATTATCAGGTATTATTTTAAGACACAATAACACCATGAATTACCATAAAACATTATTGATTACATTATTTCTCCCTTATTCCTTTTATAATACTAGATATACTCCTTATATCAAAAAATGTTGTAAACTACAACAATATTGGAATAAACAAACATTTAATTAGTTTCAAAGAATTCAAGAATATCGAATATAATTTATCCAAATCAATCACATATTATTCCAAAATCACTACATCAGTATTAGAACCATATTAAGGTTTATATTTCCTTATATAATATATTTTCTGAAAATTTAACTTGATATTGAGTCACTTTTCTTAGAACCATATAATCTCAAATCCGCAATGAAATAGTACTGCAGTATAATCCTTATTTATTTCTATAATTCATATAACCAGTACATCATTGATACAAAACTCAAATGAAATAATTCTTTTATTACAACATAAGTACACTAGTCATTCCTCTTCATTTGTGGTAGTATCCTAACTTGACTATTATCCAATAGCATCATTTGGGGCATACTCTGATGATTTGAAAATTGATTCACATAGTGTCCGAACTCCTTATAGATGAAGAATTTTATGTTTGAAACCTTTTTATTTCCCTTGAAATAAAGTACTTTGTGTCCTTTTTCTCCACACTTATAACAAACCCCCATTCCCTTCAAGCATTTACCAAGGAGATTCTTTCCAAAATTATCACATAAGGGAAAATCCTTCATTCTCATTTTCCCTTTATCTTTCTCTTGTTCCACCATTATATTATTCTCTTGCTTTATATTAAAGCCATAGGACACAAAGAATTATTTACTTATCTTATTAACACATGATATTATTTATTCATATGATGAGAATACATGAGAGACTATTTCCCTTCTAAATACTGGATTAATACCATGAAAGATATGATCCTTCTTACTCTTTGGATCATGCGTATTGTTGGAGTTATCATTATTTCTCCTGGGTACCATTTTTAAACAATGGCATAGTCTAGGTTAGTTTATGAATTGCAATGCATAATTCCAAACTTGTAAAATACCTAAAGTAAATTGAAATGATTATACATATAATCTATAATAATAAAAAAAATGTTTTTTTGAGAAATTATTTACTCCTAAATCCTTAATAACGGCTTGTAAAGAAAATTTGAATTATCTTAATCATATCCCCTGGGAGTGTCGTAACCTAGAGTGCAGCAAGACCCGTTTTCGTGTACTAGGATACCCTGGGTCAAGCCCAAAACTCCTTGTCAGAGTTTTTACTCCTAGGTAAATTTGTGCCAGAGCTGCCTCTACCTACTCATATCCATACATGGATGTATTTTTTGGAAAATACACAAAATATCTACATTACCAAAATTCTATGAAGTTATTATATACTAATCCTCAAAGTCTATCTTATGGTAATGTTCTATAATTAGAGTTTTTCTAAATCTAGTTTCCAAGGTTTTTACTAAACTTCCTATGATACCAACTGTAATTCCCCGACCATATAAGCCCAGATATGATTCTTTATTTTAATATAATGGCATGATTATAAGGAATCATGTCCCGAAGGACCGATCTATTTAGTAGTCTGGAAAATATATTACATACATGAATGTTATATTTTAAATTCAAACTCAAAACAAAACATAAATAATCTGTCGAGAACACCATTATTACCCTAGCATAACCCTACATATCAAACATAATACACTTCTTAGAATCAAAGGAAAAACAAAACATAAGAATGGGGTGAGCTCAGACTCTCAGTAGGGTAAATAATTTTGCGGAAGCTATTAACTTTAAAGGCAAGATGTGTAATAAAAAAACAGCCTTTTAAACATAAACTTGATCATAATATGGAGAAAATAAATAAAAAATTTCCATATAAACATGCACATAGATATTCTACTATTCGAATAATGACATTTAAAAATTAATTTCATAATGAGGATATACTTAACCCCAGACATCATTACCACATAGTCAAGGCCTCATGCCAAGACTATAGATAAAATTTTTGTCAATGCCTTTTTCCAAGACACTAATTTGTCTTATGAGACCTACCGAAGCATCAAGGAGCTACAATGGGCTCCACCTGTCACATACTAAGTTAAATGCATTCCTCATATGAAAATGTTGAAAAATAACATAAAAATTCGTATTAAAACTAGAATATGAAATGTCAATACTTTAACCATAAACCATGAATGGTATAAAAATTGCACATATATAGTCAAACATATCATAACTCATTAGATACTATATGGAAGATTGTATTACAATAAATCAACCTCAATGAAGAATATTTTCGAGTAAAGGATGTTGACATAGTTGAAAATGATCAGTAAAACTCTATGGGTGAAATATCACTTTTTGTAAAATCATTTAAAAGTCACATATTTATAAAGGAAGTCATTTAAAAGGGATTTTTGAATCAAAGTGTCCCATATGACTTTGAAATTTTTTAATGGAATTAATATTTTAAAATAATCATGACCATATAAATAAATCATTAAATTCATTTTTAAAACATGGACATTAATTAAAAATATTTAGAAAAAATGAACCATTACAAAATTTAAAATGAAGATCTTGATAAAGATTCACTTAAACCAAAACTGAAAAGATTCCTTTATAATTTTTTTTAATGAATCATGGACAAGGATTATTAATATGTCTGAGTAGATACTTATAGACAAACAATCTCAGATAATAAAGAGATTGAGGAAATAACCCTTACCTTGCACTTTCCTTTGGTTGAGGGTATGTTTAACCTCCTCTATAATGACCATAGTATGTTATTAAATTACAACAGAACCATATTCATATTTATTATATCACACAAGATTCATTTATGACTTTATACTGCCCATTTAATAATTATTTCCATGTCAAATTAACATTTCAGGTAATAATCGCTTGGTTTATTATACGTGTTTTAACTTGTTATTTTGATCGTATCATATAGATCATGATTTAAATACATCTAGAATATAAAAAATTATTTAAATATCATATATATTTAAAATATAAATATGTATAATAGATAGATATATGAAATGGAAAACACCGTTTATAGAGATGGTAGGCCATACGTACGCATAAACGCTGTTTTTGTTTTCATATCGTATTGAACTGAATTAAGTGAATAAGATATATGTAAGTAAATATATATATATATATCCAATAGAATTATTATGTCATATATTACATACATATTAATAATATATATTTTTATAATCGTCTTTGAATGGTGAACATGGAAATGAATCTCATCGCGTCGTGTAGACAGTAAGCCGTACGTACACACAAGCGATGATGCCAATTTATTAATGATTAAAAGGTGTATAATTTAATGGTATATTAATTGTACATAAAATTATAATATTATTTTCATTATTTATATACATATTACTCATCATTATATTCACCCAAATAACATAGTGTTGAATAACAACTTACACCACGACGTGGAGACGGTAAGTTGTACGTACCCACAAATGGTGACATTATCATTCATAGGATAGATAGAATAATGAATATGGTTGTATGATATTTATAATAACATCACAGTATGTATAAGGTACTAGATTTTTTATTTTGGTATGAAAATAACAAATAAAAATAAAGTGGATGAAGAAAAGAACTTTCAAAGAGGTGATAAAATAATTACCGCTTCTTTGTGTGTTTCCTTCTGAATTGAACAAAAGGGATATTTAGGATGGCTTTATACTCAAGGGAATGCCTATAGTTTGAATTGAGGGAAGTTTTAAGGATATTTGGGTAGGGTTTGGCCGAGAAAAATGGCTTTTGAGGTGTGATTTAGAGAGACGGGGTAGTTCCCTTTTATAAGAGAGGTGAATGTTACTTTAGGAAACCTTTGAAATATTATTTTATTATAAAATTATTTTCGGTTTATAATGGCTCCAAATTGATTTATTTAGAAGATAAGGTGGGGATAGATCTAAATCCTCTCAAAAAATAGGTTTTAGATAAGTTTATGTCACCATTTTAACCTTATATTTTAGATTTCACTCTTAGTTAAATAGCTTAACTTTTACCATGTCCTCTAGTATTATTAAAATAAATGGTTAATAAACTTACAATTAAAGGAAGATAAAACCAAAAATGGTTCATTATTAATATTTATAACCTTATATAAGTCCTTTTTTTTATCCTTATATTTTTAAAAATATTATATCAATTAATAATATAGTATTTGTTTTAAAAACTCCTTTATGTCAATTTGACACTATTTGGTATTTTGTTTTTTTAAAGACATAAAAACTTTATCACTTCAAAAAAAATTATTTAATAAAACCTAAGAAGTCATATTATCCAAGAAAATGCCTTGATGGAATCAAAAGCCTCAATTTACATTAATTTTTATATTTAAAATATCAATTATTTTAATCTTTCATTGATAAAGTAATTACTGTATCATCATTGTGTGATAAATAAATTTAATTATACAATCCATAAAAATTATAAATAAAATACTATTATGTAGAAAATATTTTATATTTATAATTAATATTTATAGTCGAATTTATCTTATGTATAACCCTATATTAAAAATGGTTTAGTTATTAAAATTTGAATTCAACACTTTAACTCCTCTTTAAAAATAATAATAATAAATGTCTTAATCTAATACAAGTGGACCAAAAGGATCAAATTTTATTACCAAGATTGGTTTCGGTCGAAATACACTTATCGAAAAGAATTAGCACATGTGTTAGTGTAATTATAATATCATTTTTACCTTTAATTACCCTATTTACTTTTAACCATGGCAAATAAAAGTCAAAGTTACTATTCCCTAAAAATTATTTTCATCTTATTGAACCACATTTTACATACTGATGTCAACTGTGTCCCTCAGAGTTTTGAAATTAAATTCATAGAAGTGGTAAAATTATGTTTTATGAAAATTTTCAAATGTGCCTAGAAGTTGGGTAAAAGACTTTAAAAAGTTTAATAAAATTTTATACTTCTAATTTTGTTATTAAACAACTCCATTGAGTTAAATTGAACTTATATAGGTATTATATATCAATTTTAACTTAAAATAAATTTAAATAAAATAAATAATTATTTAAATAAAAAGTCGGTTTTAAACAATAATGCAATGATTTTCATTATTCCTCAAAAATTGAAAGTTTTCAGAAAAATAAAAAAATTCACCCTAAACTAATTTTGATATTCCAAATTCAAAAATAAATTATATTTTCTCAAATTAAAAAAATATAAGTCGCATTAATTAATTTAAAATTAATTCCCATTGTTATAACCAACAAGAGGGTTTTTAAAAAGTAAAAACTTAAAAAGATTGACATGTGTTTATGTCAAATTTAAATGTGAAATTACTTATAATGACTTACAATATATTAAATGATAAAAATATAATCTAATAATATTTCCAAACCATTCAAATTCATAATTTAACACTATAAATTATTTCTATAGTTTTTTAATTAAAATTTAGTATTTTTCACTATTCATTAAAATATGGTAGTTATCATAAAAGTACCAAAAATTTATCCAAACTAAATTTTTATGTCCCGCTTCTAAATAAGAATTTAATTTCATTAAATTGAATATATAAAGGTGTCAAATATTTCTTTTAAAAAGGGTTCTCCCTTAAAAGGCGGTAAAAGTTTTTTTTTGAAAAATACTTCTTTTATCTGAAACAAATGATTTTTTTCTTATATTATATCTAAAAAACACATAATATGGATTCAAATATTATATAGAGTATATAAAATTCAAAATTTAGTTAATACTATTCATAAACGCCTTTTGAACATCTAGTTTGCTAAGTCATGGTGTGCTTGGACTCAGTGTTGCGTATAACACATGTTTTTGAATTACTTTGAAAAGATAAAGTTCTATGAAATCTTGGGGTGTTACACATATTTTTTTACAAGACATTAAAAATGTTCCCATATTTTCCCCATAATATGTTAAACCTATGCCCAGCCTATCCTGGAAATATGTTAAACCTGCACCCTTTCTGTTCCTGCAAGATATTAAATCTCTACCCATCCTATCCCCAAAAGACATTCATCCTGCTCCCATCAAGTTCCTATAAGGAAATAAATATTCTCCCATATTTTCCCCAAAATACATTAAACTCATACCCATCCTTCCCCTCAAGACATTAAACCATCACTTAATCTTTCCTCCACAAGACATTAAACCTGCACTGAACCTATCCCCAAAAGGATTTAACCTTGTGACCATCTCCAAAGTTTTTAAACATGTGACCGATCCAAAATCGCAAACCTATAAAATAAACATAGGATGAATTAGGTAAAAATACTTGGAGGACTTATGACCCTAGAATCAATGACCACATGATCAAAACATCATCCCTTGGGTTGTACACCCAGTATTCCTCACATAAGATACCCTCCAAAGAGGAAAATTTTATAGGTTCCAAATATACCTAGTGTACAGAAATGCCCAGATTTTCCCAATGTGACTACCCACCAAGAGTGAAGGTATCTTCCCTTTATAGACATAATTAGTGTAATGAACTTCCATCTACCTTGAGATAGAATGGGGAATGGGTTCCATGAACATGAATTAATATATGAGAGAGACCCAAACTATGAAATGAGCTCCTAGGAAGAATCAATTGAAGGACGAACTGGCATAACATCATCCTATATCAATCAAGTGGAAGATATAATCAATGAAAGTGATGAAATAGACCCACATTTTGAAGGTTGGAAAAAAGAGCAATAAAAATTAACACATCCCCACCTGGAGGATGGATGATGCTATAACCCCAATGAAAGCATTGGAAATACAAAATGGTGAACTTGGCATAAAACTATTCTCCTTAAACATGAGTACTAGTTGTATTTGGGGGAATGAATGGATTTTCATGTCACAAGATTCAGACATTCTGTGCTAGGGCCCACTAAGAAAATAATAGTCTAGACATGAAACTCACCTAAGAATTGGGGAAATTAACACTAGACATGGGTGGAGATTTGACCCTTGTGAAAGCATTTAAAACAAAAAATGGTGTACCTGATGTGAAACTATTATCCTCAAACATGGGCACTAGTATCATTGTGGTAATCAATGGATTTTGATGTCACTAGATTCAGACATTCAGTTCTAGGTCCCACCAAGAAAACGTTGGTCAAGACATGAAACACATCTACAAATTGGGGTAATTAACATTGGGAATCCTCAGTTTACAACATCATTAGCGTGGATCCCTCCTATGTTTTTGAAAGATTGGATGATGTTGGGGCACTGGGAATCACATTTTTTATACCTGTACTAATGGTTGAATCCACATTCCTTACATGACTCATGCTGTAGGAATCTAGTGGTCTCATTCCAACAGAATCTAGGGCTGAGGGAACTTTTATGTAAAAATCCCACATGATTACACCCCTATCATGAATTCCACCTCATATTCAACCTCTAGGTGCTCACACCCTGTATCACCCTCTAATATCATCAAGATGAGGTGGATCAACATTTTGGTGTTCTAATACATGTTGGGGGGGGGATCATTACCATAAGAGATATGGCCCTCAAGGACCAAGAGACACCAATGAATCATCAGAAATGCCTCCCCCGAGGGCTGAATAGGTGTTTACTACCCCCTTTTTATGATGAACCACTTGAGAAACCTCTCCTTGAAGTTCTATGATAAATCAATACACTACACTAAAGAGGTAGGGGATGTTCGGGCCATGCCTATAGAGAATAAATCCCAGGAGTTTCCTAGGAGGTCTCCCACTTGGCCTTGTCAGTGCTAGAGTCAATCAGTACCATGGGCTAAAGAGTAGGTGGAATTTACCCCTGCTCAACTAGATTTGATTCGGAGAACTTGACACCGATGTTGGAGGTATGCCCAGGACACCAGACAATAAGGGGATTATTGTATTGCTCTTATTTACCATGTCATTTCCGATATATCCTTCCATATACCTAAAATAGGTGAATAGGGATCCATCTTTTCCAAATTGGGATAGAGACCCCAAAAGCCTCACAAGAAGTATGGGTTGACTATCTTAGTCCCTAGAACCACTGAAAAATCATTAAGATCAATAAAGTGATGAGGAGATTAATTGTGGAGGTCATCCCCACACCAGAACCAACCAACATGAAGGTCCTCCCTATTTTACAACCAGTTAGTGAGGAGGTCCTCCACAATCCACCACTTTTCTATATGGAGGTCATCCCTGTTCCATCAGTAACCAAAGAGAAGGTCATTCCCACTCTATAGTCAACCAAAAGGGAGTTCCTCCCCATTTTATTAGTAAACAATATAGAGATCCTCCACATGTTCCAATTAGTCTGCATGCCTCCCTATGACATTACCAACCTCAGTTGAGGTCCTCCCCGTTCCATTAATATCAAGTGTGGATGTTCCACCCACAACACCATAAAACATCACGTAGGCCCTCCCCATTATCAAATCAATCAAATTATAGGTCCTCCCCACACTACCACCAACAAATATGGAGTTACTACCCATTACAAAGATATACCCTATTGAGAAGAACTTTACTAAGGAAAAAGGGAGAATAACCACCGTTGGAGTCAGAACTATGGGAAGTGACACATTATTTTTTATCTTCCTAGTTATGATGTGATAGATGAATCAGTGATGAAAGATTCACCCTAGATACCATAGTTTGAAGATAGATCCTAATAATTGACATTCATGATCTTGAAAGCTAAGGTCTATAGGATCCCCATATCACTTTCTGGTACTTATAGGTGGAGGACATTTTGGTTCCCTTCTAAGGGATCATAGAGCGGCCATCCCCATCCCTACCAGTTACACTCTTATCTACCTCCTCATACTAAGTTGGATAAATATTAAGGTCTGGGTTGATGCCTTCAAATGGAAATAACTACACTGATCCACAGATTGATGCGGCCACCCTATTTCATGATGTATTTGTGGGAACCCAGTCTGATATAGACATGACCTTGAATTTGGATCCACATCTTTGGGGAGTTTTATCCTGAAATAAGTAATTGAATTATGTAGAACTTCCTCTTTTAATAGAGAATATACAAATCAGGAATATATCAATTCATCTACGCATATCTCATATAGTACCAATTGGGGTTTGGGTGACCAAGAGTAAGACCCTTCCTCTAAGAAAGATGGAATGTGGGAGGTTCTGGGTGTTGATTAGCTATCAATTGTGTTTTTCCACTTGAAAATCTATAATTAGACATCATTGTGTCCCTAAAAAATGACCAGATAGTTTTTTCTACTAGATTTCCTAGAGGAAATTTCACCACCTCTGTGATCATTAGTTGGTATACCCTAGGATCCATGAGCATGTCGATACCATTGATTAGGAATATAGACATTTTGAAATTGTAGTGCTCCCAAAACCTCAGTTTCTTGATTCATATGTCTAACCTCGCAATATTTAGAAAAAATTCGTGAAGATACTCACTATTCTACACAATGTTATGGAAGAAGTGTATTCATATGTATAAATCAAGGCTGGGGACAATATGATGCTCTCTATTTTAGCTATATACGATGACAATACAGACTATCTATCGATGATGAAAGTTTACCTATGTCTACCGCTATAGTAAATATGGTCATACCTAACTTTATAAAGGATTAAATGAACATGAGCATCAATATAGGGAACATCAGAGAAGATCCAACTTAAGGGGTGATGCAGTACCAGACAATCCCTTCGGTTGGTGTCCTCATTCATCAGCAGAGACAAGCCCTCGGCCGCATAGATCCCTCAACAAGTCACTATTGTATAACCATAGATATGTCAAAAATGGTAGGGGAAATATTGTTCCCTACGATCTATTTTAGGTTTCACCAAAAGAAAAGATGAAACCCACAATACTCTCCTTGCTCCAATGACTTGATGAATACAAAGGGTTCACCACTGACCTTAGCATGAAGTGGTTCCTATACTATGAACATCCACTTAGGGAACCTATCTCTCCTTCAGTGGGGATCCAACGATCATTCAATATATACCCATGTTTGAGCGTTGTGATCCTACACATCTAGTCATTGAAGAGGCTAAGGGATATAGAAAGCGACCAAGATATGAGTCACCCTCCTTGCTTGAGTAGTGTGATCAATGTAACCACACGTCTTGGGATCAGGGTTGAGCTTCTCCCCAAGTCAATGATCCTATCAATGAATTTATGTCTAGAGAACATTGAAAATATGACTTGATAGTTTCTATCATTGTTCTCCTAGAAGCCTTGGATACATGATAGGTGGAAATTCCTCCTGGAGGAATGCCATTCCTTGCATGAGTGGGTAATGTCCGAGCACCCTCAGAGTTTGAAAATACCAGATTCACCCTATTTAATGGATTGGATAACCCACTCCATCATTTTTCCATCTTTTAGTTGAATCAAAACCCTATGTTTGGGAACCCAGAATATAAGGAGGCCACCAAGAGTTGATTGTTAATTCAGAAACTAAAAGGACCCACATTCGTCTGGTACAACCAGCTTCCCTTAGTTTCCATTGCTAGTTGGAAGGAACTTCATAGATAGTTTATCTATCAGTTCGACTCTTCTATTATTAAGAAAAGTATTTAAAACCACTTCAATTTTAATTGGAGACCTAATTAGTGAGTTTCAAAACCATGTCACTCTGTTGAAAGGCCTCATTTATTCACATGAGATTCCACTGTACCAAGAACACTTTCTTACGAGGTTCATGGGAAAAAATAAGAGTGAGATGGTCCATACCCTCTTCAATCTAAACTACCTAGGTGGATTATGTGATTTATTTAAAAATAAACATCATATATTGGAATCCATGCAGTATACTAGAAATTAGTCATTCCCATTTCCTCTTCCATATTCTGTGATAAGTCCTGAAAAAGATGAGACTACCACCACCATTCATGTAGTAGTTCCTGAATTGGTGTACACGATGGATCCTTTTCCAGAAAATCCTCAACAAGTGAAGCCCAATTATGTGCATCCTAACCCTACACTAACCCTTCAAGAATTGATTCACCACATGAAGATACTTCTATGATAGAATGCGGCTCTTTCCCCCATCAAGGCTAGGCTATTAGGGAAACTTTCCTAGAGGGAAGAAACAAGACCCACTATTTCAGGAATATTCAGGTCCTGAGCTAATTCATATGTTCTTTATAGAAGGACATTTTAAAATTTTTAGAGTTTAGGAGGCCCAAGGATGTCGAACTCACTAGTTGTGATGATCATTTACCATGCCAAAAAATCCTCAGAGAAATCATCAAGGAATGATTTTTGTTCAATTGTTGGATCCAAGATCAAGTGGATCATGACGTAGTCAAGTTGGGTGATGTTTTGGAATAGGTGACCCATGTCTCTTATTACTTCGACAGTGAAAATAAATGATATTATGAATCGAAAAATTCTTCCATTCTAGGTACATAGAAATATGATGATTAGATAGCCTGTATGGAAGTTTCTAGCACTCATGGTATTATCCATTACCACTATGGGAAGCCCGAACTCCATATAGATTCAAAACCTTTTTAAAAAACTACCTCCACATCTAATTCAAACTAATACAATTAATTAAAGAATATGTGTTGACAATGAAAGGGAAATTAGAGTCCAGTTCTGGTGTTGAATCCATCTCTCACTCTTGATGAGTTCATACCTCATGAGTTAAGAGATGCGCCCAGGGACCACCCAACCCTAGAATGCCCCACTGATGAAGAGAAGGATTATGCCTACATGAATGTCGTTGAGCTAGTAGACCACTTCATGAAGCCCAATAGTGCAGAATGCAATGAAAGCCCCAGGGTGCCTTTGGTTGGTGCCATTAAAGGAAAGGATGAGGACTCTTTAGCTACTAGAATGATCAATCTAGTACCTCAAACCAAGATGTTCATGCTATTGAGAATAGGAAGCAAGTTTTTTATAGAGCTTAGCAAGAACTATCTTCCCATTCTGCTCTATCAGGTACACCTCCATAGCTGACTATATTAGTTGACTAATAAGGTCAGTCATGACCATGCCATGATTAGTAACATATAACTAGATCCGAAACACAACCAATCAACATTTAGCCAATATTTTTTCAGAGAATTCCATCTAGTCAGCAAAAGAATATTGCTAGCAATATCCAGACACTAGTGATTCATCCAGCAACATCTATTGTCCCCCCTTCCAAAGAGACAACCTCTATGTGAAAATTTTTCCATTGTCATGGATGTATGATGTTTTGAAGAACCTCACTGAAATACTTGTGAGTATTTTGATCCTTGATGATCTCTGCTTTTATAAAAATGTGTGAGCCCCTTACTAAAATTTTGAAAATTCCCCTCTAGTTAAAAGATGATGTAACTATTGTGGAGGCCAACTATACAGTGGATATTAGGAAAGAGGAATGTCAAGAAATAATTTCATTTTACATGTAATATGTGGGAATCAACATGAAATGGAAAATATACCCACTTTACATCACATTCCATTTTAATGGAAGAGAGATCTACCACTTCCTAGTGGATACTTGCTCTGATATTAACTTTATTCCAACCAAGACACTACACAAGATGGGACTAATAGAAGAGAACATGACTCCATCCATCCTGATGATTCAATGTTATGATAAAAGAGAGTAGAAACTATGCGAAAAGGTTTAGATGAAGGCCCTATTTTGTGGCTTGATATCAAGCACCAAATTCATGATATTCTTGTAGGATATTTCCTATAACATGTTGCTGGGTAAACCATAACTTTATTTACACACAACTATCCTTTTTTCATATCACCAGCTCCTCAAATAATACCTTAATGGTCACGTAGAGGTACTCTTGGGTGATGTGACCTTATTTGAATACTATAAGGCTTGATATCCAAATATCAAGTATTAAAAGTGGTAAGAGAAGTAAGTTCATAAAAACAGGGTTGAGTGCACCAATAATCCTATTGATTTGATGGAAACTAAAGTCAATTCATGGCCATAATTGAATGAACAATTTATTCTATTTATTCATTCGTTAAAACCTATGACTCAAAACATAGTGGATGATATGTTTGATCAAAGAAAAATGGTTTTGTAATTTCTAAGAAGAATGATCACCCACATATTACCTTGCACTATAATAACAAAAATGCTCGAGTGATACTAAAATCCCCAACTCTAATGAAGTACTGAGAAGTTTTATATATGACCAATAACCCTCGATATTCATAGCTATTCCATAGATCATGGTTTACTCTACAAAAGCTAACACTCCACCATTTATTTAACATCAAGAGTGGTCTGTGTGGTTGGAGGATGCATGAAATTGGATTGAAATATTCTGTTACCATAGTTTTAGTATAGTATAAACTCCTCCATGAGGATTTCATGTTCTCCAGAGTAGGCACCAATGCTCCCCCTAGGTTGGCTAGATTAACATGTGCCTGTAGTGGCGTGTGACAAAAACAAATACAACCTAATTTAAAATATAGTAAAGTGGACAACCTAGGTTTTCTCCAAAAGGAGTGCACAACAATTATGTTTGTCACTTCAATTTAAGTAAGTAGAAAATGTTGTTTTCGAAATTGTTTTAGTTGAAAAATAAAGCAAGAAATTAAAAATAAAGATTGAACACTAATTGATGAAGAGAGTGATGGGGGTTAGGGTATGATCACCTTTGTAATTTCATCATAGTCATAAAGATCATCTTCACTCTCTTCCTTTTCAATGACAAATCAAATACTCCTCGATCGAGTTATCAATCACCTTGGTTGAATAAAGAAATGAAACTCACTCCTATGCGGATGGAAGTTCATAAATAGTTCATAAAAAACTAAGGAAATTCCTGACCGGGAATTGTTTCACCTTAGAACTCTAGAAAAAGTTTCTTAGTTTCACACATGTGCCAACGATCACTGGACACTCACCACCTAACACAATATGCTCGATCGAGAAAAATTGCTCTAGGTGGAGGGAGATTAAAAGTATTTAACCAAAACTAATAAAAATGAATACACCAAACCTAAAACACGATCACATTAAGAGAATTTGGAAACACTGATAATAGATTTAATTCAAAAGAAAAATAGGGTTTTACATTTATGCACAAAACTTTGACATTACAAAAGTAAAACTTCCCCTTCCCCGATCACTCAAAGATTTTACCCCTCCATGTGAATGGTAATAGAGTTTAAAGGGGAAGAAGAGAGGATGATAAAACAAATAAAAGAGGAAATATAAAATAAAAATAAATTCAAGAACTCAATATTCCAGTATAGCCCCTCTTGAACCTTCTTCAACCGCTTTGAATGAAATTGATCAATCTTATTTATAATCTTGTGGAGTAGAAAATTTCCCTCCAAAATTAGTCCATTGAAAGATTGAGTCTGGTTGGAAAATTAAAGGGCATAATATCGGGAAGGTGTCTTCATAAAAGTTTTCCACTATGTCTTTTGAATTCTAAATCAAAATCTCAGTGAATTTGGACAAGTTTCACAAAATTTATCCTCTTATTACTAATGACATATTTTTATGCCCGAGGTGACTCTTCAACTTCCTATTTTTAGCTGCATTCAATGGATGATTTAATGAAAGAATTTCTTCATGAAATTTAATGTGAAAATTATTCGAGGAGTCCATTTTCTTGTTCAGATAGAATCACATAATTTGGACAGATGTAGGCTGATATATGCCTCTTTAATTATGGTGGGTTCCATTCTATCGGTCAGAAAACCTTTTACAATTGATGAATTGTTCTAAGCCATTGTTTTTGAAATTGGATCTAGGTCTAGAAGTAAAAGTTAAATACCATGAACATATAAATCCTAAAAAAAGTAATCACACAATATGGATCATAAATGTAAATGATATGCCTGAAATACAAAAGCTCCAAAAAAATGTTAAATTTCCCAAATTAACCAATTTCCATAATTAATCCCATAATTCACCAAAACACTAAAATGACACAAATAAGCTCAAATTTATTAATTTTCAGGGGTTAAATAATTGAAACACATATGAAAAATAATGAAAATATTATCTCTATCAATTCCCCCACATGTAGCACTTGGACTCTTGGACAAGTCAAAATCAAAGCAAAATAAAAGCAAATTCAAAACACATGACATTGAGATCCACCAATTCCATACCAAGAAATAAAAGATACCATGACTCATCAAAAAACATTATTCCAAGTTTTAAAATTAGATCATTTAATATTTTTCCTCTTCATTTATCCTCTCATGCACAAAAGACACCTACCACACATGAATTTTCTCTCATCACAAATATCAGTTTTCAACAAAGTTTTTCTCATCCAAACCAAATGCAAGGGCCACCATAGGTTTGAAACACTCATAATTCTCCACCCGATGTGAGTCAAAAAAATGTGTTTATCTTGAGGTCTTTTAAAGTTTGTTCTGTGGATTTCGGTTGGTAGAATTTTAATGTGAAAAATTTTGAGGCCGAATGAGGAGGGCTTGGATCTTTTGGAAGAAAAATTGCACAATTATAATTTTCACTCAAGCATGGTATCCTCCTCACTCCCCATAGTAATACTTCAGCTACATCATCATAAAATCTCAAAAAATGTTCAAATATCTTAGCATTTCAATAGTAAAAATTTCAATCTTCTCAAACATGGATTTTCATGAATGCTTCAGAAAAGACACAAATTTGTTCCTCCATTAGAATCTCCAGAAAGGCACAACTTCATTTATCAAGAATGCACCAGAAAAGGCACAACTTTCAACAAAATGATTTTTCATCAGCACACACATCTCTTCTACATTTGAATTTCCACCCAAAGTTTCACCAAATGAGGTATCACAACACAAGACAGCTTCCCCCGCACTTAAGTTCAACCAGATCATGTAATTTCACTTCAAAATCAGGTTGGATAGGGAAAATTGGCTTGTAATGTGGCTAATCTAACATGTTGTTCATGGATTCTAAGGTCTACAAGGATTAAATTTACAAGGTAGGCCGGATTGAAAGGGATTTTCTTGAAAAGGGGGATTTCAAACCAAAGAAAAGCCTCAATCATTTAAAACACATGTACCCCAAACCCTCAAGTTTTGAATGGAATAAATTAGATTCTGGTTAAAACAAGAATGTTATGGTTCTATCAAGATGTGATGTGACTGAAAATAATCTAACAACAATGGTTTAGAAGCCTCATGAGAAAGTGATTTCAAATATAAAGACAATGAGATGTGGCATGGGATTCAAAAATCTGAGTACTTTTCATGAAATTCCCAAAGAATTGTACTTGAAACAAAGTTATTTTCATCATTCATTTAAGCTCAGTTTCATGGAATAAATTGGTTCACTCAATGAAATGGGTTTCAAAAATGGAAATGATAATCATTTCAGCTCAAAAGTTTCAAAAACACACCAAAAATTGAAAATTAAACACACAAAAATTAAAAAACATACAATTTATTTATTTTTTTAAAAAAAAACACAAAATGAAAATCCTAATGACAAAGGTTCCCTCCCCCACACTCAAATGGTGCAGTGTACTCAATACATTAAAGTGGATTTAACATGTAATTATAATTTAAAATTAATCATAGCAACAAGTAATTGTAAAGGAGAGGTACAACCTGACTTATTGGAAGTGCAATATTGAGTTATGCTCCTAAGTTTTCCACACTAAAAACCTAAAAAAAGAACAAAAGAAAATTTAAAACATTTATTCAAATTAATGAAAATAGAAATATGATGAGAAAAGAAGGATAGATCTTGGTTTAATCCCCCCAAGTTGGCCCTGAGTTTTGAATGTCTCTAGATGGAAAGTTCTAATTGGTTATCCCCAATCTGAAGGTGGGTTGATTTTCTTTATGATGAACCAAAAAAACTTCTTCTTTACGACATGTGCTTCATCATTTTTGTTGAGGGAACCATGTGTATAATACACCAAATCCACCCATAGGAAAATAAAATACAACTTTTTTGGTGGGGAAGGACAAAGAATGAGTCCTCATATTTATTGGTTTCCAATTTCATAGCCTTCTCTTCATACTCCAGTGATTTCTAAAGGTATGCTACATCATTGGAAAAATCAAAGGGAAAATCAGAGTATAGTTATATTTAAAAAAGTTAATGCATGAAAAATCAATATTTAATTCTTATATTTCAAAATAAGCATATTTTACTCTTTTTTCCTTGGGAAATTACACTTGAATCATCTCATGTACTCCCTCTAATAAATGATCAACATGTTTGGGGAGCTCCAACTATTCCTCTTTGGGTGCATCATCTCTTTCTTCTTCATCCACCAAGGCAATTCAAGTGTTTGAAAACTATTAAAATTTTACACAAGGGGAGATAATACACAATTTGGTTTCAATAAAATTAGAAGATAATGTATTTAAGAAAAGAACATCTCCTTGAGTTTTCCCAGTTTCAGTTTCTTCTTCAGTGGGAAGTTCCTCTTGGAGTTGAATTTCACCAGCTTGAGTTAGATAGTCAAACACCTTAGTATTCTCTTCAAATTCCACCTTGTTTGTGGTTTCTTCCTTCAATGATGCTGGATCTTCTACATTATAGGGAATAGGGGGATCAATTAGTTCCTTACACTCCTTCTAGAAACCATCTAGATCTTCTTCGTCTCCCGTACTTACTTTATAAGGAAAATCTTCTTCATTAATCTTCTTCAGCAATGGTTGAGAAGAGACAAATGGATCTTCTTTTAATTTCATCATGGTATCCCCATGATCTTCAACATCAAGGATGAGTAAGGAATTAACTTCCATTAATGGCTCAAGTTTAGGTTTAGGTTTCTCTTAGGATGCGTGAACATATTCAATTGACCATTCCATTTTCTCTTCAGCTCCTATATTTCTTCCCGAATTCCTTGCAATTGATCTTTTGTCTGAATTTCATATTCTTGTTGCACCTAGACCATTTATTGACAAAATCTTGGAAAATACTCCTAGATTTCAACTAATTATCTAGAAAATACCTCCAATACTGAGTATTCAAGGTTTTATTTATGGTCTTGAATGAGATCCTTGAATTCATCCTCTTTGTTGATTGGGATTCCAGCTCCCATGATTTGTTTAGAAATGAGAGAAACACTATCCTCTGTAGAACAAGGTGAGTCAATAATTGGTTCTTTCACTCATGGTTAATTTTTCCATGAAATAAATAAAAAATTATTTCAGAACATCAGGGAAAAAGATTTTTTTTGTTTTTTTAATTTGAAAAGAGACAATTATTTACAAATGGATTGATGGCACAGCCTCCCTGGCAACAACGCCAGGTTTTGAGACATCCCTATCGTGGGGTGTGACAAAAAAAATAACCTAAGTTAAAATGTAATAAAGTGGTCAACCTAGGTTTTCTCTAAATATGAGTGCACAACAATTATGTTTGTAACTTAGATTTAGGAAAGTAGAAAATGTTGTTTTTGAAATTGTTTGAGTTGAAAAATAAAGCAAGGAATTAAAAATAAAGACTGAACACTAATGGATTAAGAGAGTTATGGGGTCAGGGTAGTATCACCTTCTTAATTCCATCATATTCATAAAGATCATCTTACCTCTCTTCCTTTTGAATGAAAAATGAAATACTCTTCGATTGAGTTATCAATCACATTGGTTGTAGAAAGAAATGGAACTCACTCCTATGCACATGGAATTTCATAAACAGTTCCTAAAAAACTAAGGCAAGTACTGATTGGGAATTTTTACTCCTTATAACTCTAGAAAAAGTTTATTAGTTCCACACATGTGCCAACGATCACTGGACACTCACCACCTTACACAATATGCTTGATCGAGACAAATTGCACTAGGTGGAGGGAGATTAAAAGTCTTTAACCAAAGCTATTAACAATGAATACAAAAAACCCAAAAAATGGTCACATTAAGAGAATTGGGAAACACTGATAATATATTTCATTAAAAAGAAAAATAGGGTTTTATATTTAAGCACAAAACTCTGACATTACAAAAGTAAAACTCATCCTTCCTCGATCATTAAAAGGTTTTATCCCTCTATGTGAAGGGTAATAGAGTTGAAAGGGAAGAAGGGAGAATGATTAAATAAAGAAAATAGAAAATATAATATAAAAAGAACTTCAAGAACTCAATCCTTCAACATAGCCCCTCTTTCACCTTCTTGAACCCCTTTGAATGGATGTGAGCACTCTTATTTATAGGCTCGTGGAGTATAAACTTTCCCTCCAAAATTAGTTCACCAAAATTTTGAGTCTAGTTGGCATATAAAATGGCATAATATCGGCAAGTTGTTTTCATTAATGTTTTCCCCCTCTTTCATTTTAATGCTTCCTCAAAGTCTTAGCAATGTTGGACAAGTTTTGCAAAAGTTATCCTTGAATTACTAATGGCATCTTTTTCTGCCCAAGGTGACTCTTCAACTTTCTCTTTTTAGCCACATTCAATGGATGATTTAATGACTGAATTGCTTCATGAAATTTAATGTGAAAATTATGTGAGGATTCTTATTTCTTGTTATTCTAGAATCATATTATTTGGACACATTTAGGCCGATATGTGCCTCCTTAATTATGGTGGGGTCCATTTCGTCACCTAGAAAACTTTTTCCACTTAATGAATTGATCTAGGACATTGTGTTTGGAATTGGATCTAGGTCCAGAAGTAAAGGATGAATCCCAAGATCATATAAATCCTTCAAAAAAGTAATCACACAATATGGATAAAAAATTTAAATGATATGACCGAAATACAGAAGCTTCAAAAAACTGTTAAATTTACAAAATTAACCAATTTCCATAATTAATCCCATAATTTACCAAAACAATAAAATGACACAAATAATCTAAAATTGATTAATTGGTAGGGGATAAATCATTTAAACACATTTAAAAAATAATGAAAAAATTATCTCTATCATAGACTAATAGATTTTTCTGCTCCCACTAATTCTCTTATATCAGACGATGAACATGACTTGGAAGATTCCCCTCCTATATTTTAAGAGGGTGTATCCACCACCATTGACGAGTTATACTAGGTAAACCATGGTATCAATGAAGATATGAGGCTAAAAATAATAAAATAATCCATTTCTCTAGAGTAATATCATTAGTATGTGTTCTTATTGAAATAAAAATATAAAATCTTTCTTCTGGAGCTATGAATAAATGCTAGGGTTAGACCCTCATGTCTCTGTTCACCACCTTGTCCTCCCGACAGGTCATCAGAGATTCAGGAAACCTCCAAAAAATATGAACCCCTCTAAAATTTCAATGTTTGAGGATGAATTTGAAAATATTATTAATGGAAGCTTCATCAAGGAAGTCCAACACCCTAGAAAGATAGTTGGAATCATCCCAGTCAGGAAGAAGAATGGAAAGATCAGGGTCTCTATCTACTTCTAGAACCTCAATAACTATTTTCCAAAGGATGATTTACCCTTCCAATGACATATATAATGATTGATTCTAGAACAAAGTTCCAGGCTTTCTTCTTAATGGATGGATACTCTAGATATAACCAGATCCAAATAGACCACAACAATGTGGAGTCCACCAACTTCAGGGAACCACATGGGAGTTTCTTCTATTAGGTGATGACCTATAGCTTGAAGAATATAGGAGACACTTATCAGTGGTCCAAAAACCACATCATCTGGATAATTATTAGAATATTGGTGGAATGCTACGTAGATTACTTAGTGGTCAAATATCACCATCGCTAGGACCATAACAAGGACCAAGAGAAAGTGTTTATCTTCCTCTCTTCCTGAAACATAAAGATAAAACCCTTGAATTTCACATTAATGGTTACCTATGGGAAGTATTTCAGATTAATCATAATATATAGAAGAATTTAGATCAAACCATATAAGATCAGGGTCGCTAATCAAGTTCCTCCCTTGAGAAATCTTCAAGAGTTGTGGGGTATTCAAGGTCACAAGCATATATAAACTAATTTATCAAGAATATGGAAAAAAAGTGTAATCCCTTATCAAGGATCATGAGGAAATTGACCATTTACCTATGGGATAAGGAATACTAGACCACATTTGAGGATATCAAGAATTACTTACTCTAGCCTCCGGTCCTGATGCCACCTATCATAGAAAAGCCTTTGGGCCTCTATGTGACCACCATCAAACATTCCCTCGGTGACCTTATATCCCATAAAAACAGCGAGTTCAGGGAAAATATTTTATACAATCTCAAATATAAACTATTTAACACATAGTCCATATACTCCCCTATCATGAATATTTTCCATGAGTTGGTTTTTAAAGTGCAAAATTTGAGGAACTATCTATAACATCATGAGAGATGTATAGTGTCCTAGGTGGAACCAATGAAGTTTATTCTAAATCTCACTTTGTTAGTGGGATGATTTTCATATTGGGAAGTGATACTATAACAATTTGATATCAGGTTCATTATACAAAAGGCTATTAAAGGCTATGAATTGAAGTATTTTACGGCCGCACATCTGGACCCTGAATAACTCCCCTTGAATATTGATTTCCTAGATTAGGCTATCCTCTTAATGTATAAGGATGTTATACATTGGTAGATAAATTTAGATGGTTCCTCCAAGCGCCTGACTAGTAGAATACTCAATAATCCCAAGAATAATAGACAAGGGTTGGGGATCATCCTTATCACTCCAATACAAGTTGTCCTTTCATATCCATTCATGTTGGCATAAGGCCACACCAACAATGAGGAAGAGTATTAGGCTATCATTAATGGTATTGAGTTGGCCCTCATGATTTATGTGACCAATTTACATTGTAAGGGAGACCCCAAATTATTCATTAAATAGATCAAGGGTGACTATGTCATCAGAAAGTAAGAGCTCTTTCCCCTATAAGAATATACCCCATAACTAATGTCCTAGTTCCCTTTCCAACTAGAGGTGACTCATATTCCCTGATCATAGAATGGTTGAGACAACGCCCTAGAAATTTTATCCAAATATATTGCATATATCATCCAGGATGATATGATTATTCATGTGGCACACTAGAGGATCATCTCCCCTACTACTTCAGATGATGAAAACCAATAGTTGAACCAACTGGTTAACGATGCATTTATTACAAGACCCTCGGGTCCCTTATAAGTGGAATAATATATCATGTATGTCTAGTGTAGAATTATCCAACCAGTCCTAGTTGATAATGAGTGAATTTGTCAGCATACAGTGTAGTTTACTCTCCAGAGTGGGCCCTACCTTGAGAAAACCCTCTACAAACATGGTTTTGATGGAATTTTCCTCTATTTAATATAATTATATGAGATTCCTCAGGTTATGTAAGAATTCCATAAATGGTACTATGGTTCCCATTAGGAGATACTAATACTCTCTCACCTGATATGGATGTTGGGATAGTTCTGTCCTTCCAGGGTCCATGATCACATAAACTATTCCAAGAGGCATCATGGATTCCAGATTCATGCCAATTTTGAGCATCGACTTCTAGAGTTCCTCCAAAACCACTAAATATTGTTGGTTCTTTACACTATGGGGATCAATTTATTAGTTCCATACCCTATTGTGAAATTCTTCCAATGAAGTCTCATTCTAACTAAAAAAACATCTTCTCCATGTGGGAAGAATAAATTCCACTTAAGGAAGTCAAATCTTGGTATGTTATCAATTTCATGAGATCCCACAACATCCACCAATTTGGAGTTCCTCATGAAATTCTCACAGAAAATGGAACAAACTTTTGGGTAGTTGAACTGAAGAAATTTTTCTCTAAGTAAAATATCTGGTCCCACCATACTTCTTACTGACATTAACATGAAAATGGGTAGATTTAGACGTTCAAAAAGACACTATATAAATGTTTATCTAAAATCAAGGGACATAAAAAAAATAGCTGGCTATAAAATCTCTCCACCACCCTCTGGTCCAATCTAAAGGATACTCTAAATTCTACATAGGTGAACCCATACCCCCTGGTGAATGGAACATAGGTAGTCTTTCCCATCAAGGTTTACTTTCCATCACCCTAAAAAAATATTTATGACCAGAAGATGCCAAACTTAATGGAAGTGGTTTACGTAGAGGAGTTACAATCCAAAATAGGCTCCAAGACTTATACAATATAGATAAGAACCAAAACAGAATAGGGAGATAATTCACTAAAAATGTTCTCCTCTACTCCTTCCTCCTGGGTTACATGGTACTATCCCCAAGAATGCTGATGATACCCAGCATAAATCCCCCAAAATTAGAGCCCAAGTGGGAAGGACCTTACCTCATTCATAAGGTCTATTCCAATGAAACATACTCTTTGATCACCATAGAAGGAGAGCGTATCACATCTCACACCAATGCCAATGTTACTAAGAAGCACTTTATGTGGGGATACTAATGGTCTATGAAATATGATGTTAATTCTTTTTCAATTGGTCTAAGAATTATGACCTTAAACTATTTTAAATTAGTAAAATATATGAAAATTTAAATTACGATAACATTTTTCTAAAGTCTATGACCTTAATATAGGAGTAATATTCCAAGCATTATGACCGTAAACTATTTGATTCCCCTATTTTTTGAGCTTTATGATTATAAAATAACAATATCTATAGTCTGACTTTTATTAATTTAAACTGCAAATATTGACATCCTCAATGTTAAATGTTAAACCATGATCTTACCCCATATAAAACTGGGACGTCTTATATGATATGTATGGTATGATCTAAAAATCCAACTCCATTTAAAACCAATATGCCTCGTATGATCAGTATGAGATAGTCAAAAACATTTCCCCTTTTGGAATCTGGATGCCTCATATGGTATGAGATGAACCTGCAATTTCTACAAAATACGACATTAAAATATAGACTTACACCATGTCATAAGCATGGGATTCCCCAGACAATCATGGGATCTCTCAATTCCCTCACTAGAGAGGATTTCCCCTAGTTCTAATTTTTTCATCTACCATTCCACCTTCTATAACTACATGTACCTTTAATCCCATTCCCATGGGATACATTGGGACTCCCATACTTCCCATCTCCAGGCCTAGGCACAAACTTATGAAACTTTTAGCCCCTTGGACCCATTTATAATCCCATAATTATGAACTTAAATAACATGAAGGTCATATCAAGGTGTTCCTGTGTTATGTGGCCCCCCTTAGCTTCTGTCACATTGGGGTTTAACTCTTATGTTCAAAACATATACCGTAGATACAAACATTTTACTAGTCCAATAGTCATGAATTTATACTATTTTCCACCTTCACTCCGGTCCCAACATTATGATCTTAAACTATGTTTTGTTTGTATCAAGGTGTTTTTTCAGTATGTGTTCCTACATTACCTACTTTTTCAGAGTGAATTACCTATTTAATTCTACACGCATTACCTAAAAAAATAATTTTCTATTCCAATCAGCATTAATTTAAATTGTTTTCCAATATTCCAAGCATCATGACTTTAAAATGTTCACCATTGTCGATTCCATACAACCTTATACTATGATCATCCAACTTTAGGATCACTTTATGTATTCCATGACCTCCTTGGGTCCTTTCACATTGGTGTTTAACTCTTTTTAACCTCCCAAACATCTTCGAAGCCCCTAACCCTACAATACAATCTCTATGACCTTAAATTAGGATCCCTGGTCTATGAATTATAACCCTAAACTATGTGCATTCTCTAATAATTCACATGATTTGAATTATCTCATATGTTTTATCAATTCTAGGAATCCACCCTTATATATAACTACATATTTCTTGATTATCATCTTTATTTGATACATAGTGATTCCTAGAATTTATTTCCTCATTCCCAGCCACAGATTTACCGCAAGACAATCTGTTACCTGTGATGGTCTCACCCTGAAATGATATCATGGACCTAATTTTTAGGTGTAAGACCCATTAATTACCCTTGACCTATTAGCTACCTGAGATTTCCTCCTAACACAAATAAGAAAAGGATAGGAAGCTCAATGCACAAAACTTGTTAACATACTTAACACACAATGTTAAACTACATCCTTGCCCAATATAAAACCAAGATGCCTCTTAATATGAGCTAATTTACCCTATACAAAACCATAATACCCCACATGAAAAGTATGTGATGAGAATCAAACCAATTCCCTTGGAAAATGACATTAAATAATAGCCATACCCTATATAGAGTTGGGATGCCTGATATCCTACTGTGGTATGATTTTGTATCCTCTCTCAAGAGGACAATCCCCTAATTGCACTAGTCTCTTAGCACACCCAATTACTGAACTACATGTGTGTTGATTCCCATTCTCATAGGATATGTAGTGATTGCTGGATATAATATCTCTAGGATCAAAGGTAAATCCACCACCATTTAGGCCTTTTTCCCCACTTAAAGTCCAAAAATTATGACATTACACTATGTTCTATTTATTTCAAGATATTTTGGTGGTACATTTTCCTTAATGACCTCATTTATTGTCATTTTCTACCTCTTTTATTCCAAAAAATACCCTTGAAGTGAGAATTAACACTGTTAGTCCGAGTATCATGACTTTAAAAAATTTTCTAGAGTCAAATCTCTATGATAATAAACTTGAAACTACCTCGAATACAACTAGGATGACTCATATAATAAGTATGAGATGACTAAAAATGTTACCCCATACATAATTAGGATGTCCCCTTTGAAAATTATGGGATGAACAAAATTTTTACCCCATACAAAACCAGATGCTTCCTAATATGAAATGATTTGATATACTCATTAGAGAGAATGTCACTCTACCGACATCAGTCTCCTACTAAACTAGTCACAAAAATACATGTGGCTTGATTCCTATTCTCAGAGGATACATATTGAAACCGAAATATTTAACATAGGGACCATACCTTCAATTTAATCACCTTAGGTTCCTTCACCTTTAGGCCATGATTCACAGTTTTCTACACACATGCTTGTCTCTTGCATTTGATTATGTGGTGGAATAGCTCCCATGGAACCTAATTTTCCATCTGGGAAATTTCCCACATCCACTCATGTGATTTTTTTCTATGATGTGGATAATAATAATTATCCCAATCTAAATAGGCTCTCTAATAAAATCATTATCATGACACACTATCTCATCTACCATCCTGGGATCACGCCTCAAAGGATCTATGACAAAAATAGCAGATCCCATGTCTTGAACTTGGTCAATAGTGAATCCAATATTTGTTTACACCATATTTTAAAAAATATAGAACCCATGTTTTGAACATGATCAATAGTTTTTCCCCATATGTTGATTACTCACCTTTCACTATCTCTGCCATAAAATTTACAATCACCCTTACAAGGTTTGTCGGTCACTTCTACCCCTAATTGTTCTCTCCACTTCTAAAAACAATAACTCCATAGCGCTCCTTTTTAATTGCACCAAACATGGTTCACTTGGTATTAGTAGTTGTGAGAATAGTTTAATTAAATTTAGGTTTATATTCTTGATTTCCCCATGGCCCGAGCATCACAACCATAAACTATGTGAAAGATGACTCAATAAAGTTTTGTGCGGTTTCAGGTGGTTTTCTAGGCCCCTCCATTCAAATTTGCCAATTTTTCTTTGATACCACTCATATTACTTTGTGAAACATAGCCCACTGTCTAGGAATTACCACATTACACTATTTTAAGGTTTTCCAAACTCTATGAATATATACTAAGAGCCTATGGTTTAAGATCTATGACCTTAAACTAGGATACATGGTCCCCAAATCATGAAATTAAACTATATTAAAATTTCCCATTTTATTTCTTATGAAAAAATGCCTCCTTTGGCCCTCTATTAATATAAAGATACTACTCTTTTATGTCACACCAAAAACTTTAGAGTGGACATGGTACAAACTCTATGAACTTAAAACAGGAGCACAAGTCCGAGCATCATGACTTTAAACGATATGGAAGTATCCTCATGAATTTATTTAGTGACATTAGATCTTCTTGGCCCTTAATTAATACTGGGTTGTCATTCTTCCATGTTAAACATATCCTTTTATGATGATAAATCTATGATTTAAGATCTACGACCTTCAACTAATAGTCATGGTTCAATAATCATTACCATAAAATGAATGCATAATGTATCTAAGATATTCTATGTGGCGAGCCTCTTAGGCCACCTTAATTCACAGTGGGTTACCTCTACCATAAGGCACACATATCTCATTTTCTACCTAAAACCATTTGGTTTAAGCATCATGAACTAAAACTATGAGTGACTCATCCCAGATTATTTTTCTTGGTGTATGGTCTTATAATAACCATTTTTCTTTTAGTCCCCTTTTGGGAGTACGTCTATTGTGCTACAATCCAACAACATTGTTCACGTCAGTTCGTACATCTCAATCAGACAATGTTAGACTGTACAATCACATGTTAATTACATGATTTTAAATGGTTTAACTCAACATCCCAATCACATGATGTTAAGATATGCGATACATCTTTCTCACCATATGAATTTAGACTACGTGTCTAATTTCCTCAACATATTATATTAAACTATGTGTCTATCATCATCATTGCACAATATTAAAATGTAGAGTATCTTTGGCCTCTGCTGGAGAAGCCCTTTCCTCTCATTCTGGTCATCAACAACATCATTTATGTTCGCCTAATTTTTCTCAACATATAAGATAAATACCCCCTAGAAGATTATTTTGAACTTTTTTCCAATCGATGCACCTTCCCAATGTTCTCAAAACCACAGTGGTGTAATTACGAGAGGGTTGAAATCCATTCAAAAAATCCACAACTTCATTTCCAAGCTTCAAATGTCCCTTTATTTGGATTATCATCATCCTGAACATACTATTGAGACCCACTTTATGGAATGGTACCATACCACATAGGCTCACAAACCATCCTTGGTACACACCCAGGAATAATTAGAGTGAAATTTTGAGATATATACCATGTTTCAAACATGGTCAAAGGTCAACCCTAATTTTTCCCCCACACATGGTAAAATGATAATAGATGTTTTGTTTCTAACATGGTCAGTAATTATCCTCCACCATCATTCCCTCCCCATCATGTTCCAAATCTTGGGAATCTCAATTCATCCCCATTACTCCTTTTTTTGTAAGAGTTTAATTCCAATGGAATCACTCCATTTATGAACTAGCACACATTAGAAAAGAATTTTTCTATTCAAATAGCCCCAATCCATATCCCCTCTTAGCCTGAACACTCATTGTGGTCAGTCAAACAAAATCTAGCCCCATGTTTTCAATGACTATATGAAAATCTCCAGAAAATTAAAATCACATGGTTATACCTTTTTCCCACACCAAGCATGGGTCATAAAATCTTAGAGATTTATCATCATTTGTCTCATTTGTGTGATTGATATATAGAAGTGATATGCAATGAAAGAAACATTTTTGAGTATGTATGAGTAATAAAAAAATAAAACAACAAAGGTTATAGAGGGCCATCCACATATTAAAGCCTCTCATTTACAAGATTACCTTACAAAGAAACCCCAAATAATGAGTTGTTGAGCTTAACAAGACTTTTTTTGTGTATCCTATTGAGTCTGATGCCTCTAGTCCAAGTCAGCCACCTCTTCCTCATCGTTAGGATGAACTTCTTTATCCATGATCCTAATATAGTTCTATTCATCCTAGAATTTTACCACCAAGGATTCCACCTCCTACTCTGTAGCCTCATATTCCACCAGTTAGTCCCTTAGATGGCTGATGGTCTTGGATTTAATAGCAGTGATGTCTATATGCTCATGTGATACCCCTTCTTGTTGGGAAATCTCTCTTTAATCTGTATGAAGTTCCTTGGATCCCTCAACCTTTTTCTTCTTCCAGGCGATGTTGAACACCTTTTATTAAAATTGTTAACACGTAATAAGGAAGTCTAAATCAAGTGTGTGAAGGACACTGAAGTCCACCCCATTGGTCCCTAGGATGACTAGCCAATAGAAGAGATATCCCAACCAGTTTAACAGGTTAATCATCAGGGTGCTTGTGATGAAGTTATGAATGTACCTCCAAGCCTTATGATGAATTAATTGGTTCTTCTCAATGGTATTCAATCCATAATCCTTGAATAATTTGGGTGAATCATGTTTATATGGAGGAAATAACTCCATGAAATACATGTGTGATTCATTTTCGAGCATGTCATAGGGCATGATAAAATCTGTCTCTTGAGGAAATGGGTCCTCACCAGTACCCTTATTTATGGAAGGATCTACCATTATCTCTTATGGAACCTTAAAGGTATAAAATTTCATCCCATAATACTCAAATGCCTCATTAGGTGGCACAATCTCAGCCTCAGATCCATCCACTTACATTGACAACACTTTAGGTATATGCATGAACCTTAAAGATTCCTAAATTTACCCTCTTGCTGTCATGAGTGTCGCCTCCTCCATTGAGGCTTCAACTTCAATATTCAATGCTAGTGGTGCTTCTATGATTGGTTTTCCCATCATAGTCCCCTAATCTAGCACCATTGTGGGCACTATCTCAACTCCCCCCATTAAGAGAATGGTCTCAATAGTCCCTTATGATGAAACCTCTATGGTTTTTCTGACTACTGTAGCCTCCCCAACCATATTTGTTAGGATAGTTGCAATCACTTCAACTACCTTGACTTCGAGTGACCCTGACTCAATCATTGAAATTGGAATCTCGTCTCATAACATAGTTTGAACCAACATTTAATAATGATTTTGTGAGGGGCCCCACATAGCCCAATGAGGATCTCAGACAGGTTAATGGGAAATCCCCCTGGCGAGAGAATTCCCCCAACAACCACCATGTCAATCAAAGGTTTCAATTTGGTTGATGGTTATCCATGAAATCATTTAGGGGCCCCACAATCACCTATTAAGGTTTTTATGTTCCCTTTCCCTCGGTATGAGGTTCATCAGAAACCTCCCCTTCTTCCATTCTTTTCAATATCTTGACAAGTACAAAAAGTGTTAGACAACACTCTTGGGTGTTTTATAGTGTCCAAAGTGTGCATTATCATGGGATTTACCAATTCTATAGTAGGGGAATGTTATATAAGAGTGTACTAGTAGTAATTGATCCCCTAGGACTCACCATATTCTTCTCGCAGCGACGCACGAGTATCTCACTCATTGGATGAGTGATCCAAATTGGAAGGTTAACCCTAACAATGCCTTCACTTGAGTGGTCAATGAATGAAATGTTCCCTAAGGGTAGAAAAAATATTCCATCACTCTTATTTAATACAATGAATCATATTGGGGAATATAAAAACATTCCTTAACACGACCCAACCTAGGTAGAAATATATTCTTTTTTAAATATTTTTCCACACTTCATGGAGGGTGTTTGTTTGTCTTAAGATCCCCCAACTCCCATAAGCATCTGGAAAGGCCAAATCACTAGGGATATCTAGATATAGAAAATAATTCCCCTAAACTTATTAAAAATGCATCATAACTGACCTAGTGGGTTTTCCTTCCTACCATGACTACTTTCCAAGGAGAGTCGATCTTGTTTCCACTCTTCTCCCTATAGCCCATGCTTGTTCCTAGCATGGTATTATTGACTATGAAGATACCACCCTACCGATGATCCCATCCCTACCTCGAAAAAATTCTCTATCCATTTATTATCTTTGACCCCATGGTTTTGGAGCCTCTCCTTCATCTTCCCAAGTGGTTCAGCACCTTAACATCTCCCCGAGATATTAACCCTCCCAACTTATCACATATTCGTGGATAATCCTGGATGGAGATGTAGGTGGTGAAAATTTGTTCTACCCCTTTCCATCTTTTCACATGACAATCTGTTAGGTATAACTTAGGACAAAAGGTTGGAACATATGGAACACATCTATGTACACCCTCAGGGCCAGCCGTTAGAGGCATATAGACTTCCTTGTAAACTATGAGGGGTATATGGCTAACAAATCACCCAGCAGTCGACTCATACCACTTCTAGTAAACCTCATAAGGCCATGAGGTACAAAATATACTTGATATTTTATATCCCATCATTGGTCACCTTCCACTTGTGATGGAGGGAACATGTTAAATATGAATTGGTACACTGATCCAATCCCTTTTTGTGCATCCATAGGGCCTGAGTTAAGTTGTCAACTCCCCACAATGTTTAGAATTTTTAGTTGGAAATTTATACTGGGAGGGGAGATGGGGTTTGGGTATTCATATACCTCCGTGTTCATGGTGATCTAATTGTACTAGATTTGGAAGTGTCCATATACTCAGATTAGAGTCTTCATTTGGATTATATGGTGTATCATCTTATATAGATTTTCCAATGCTAGGAATGCCAGGTTGAGGCAATTCCTCATATATAATAGGGAATCTTTGATGAAGGTGCTCAAACACACCGAAATATACCCTTCCCTCACCAAGAACATCCATATATAGATTTGGGAAATGATAAATACATCCAGATTGACCATGGGATCCCCAGGCCTGAAAATACAAACCCCAAGCTTCCATTGGATTACCTGCAGAATCCTCCAATAAGTGTTCTCCTTTCCCCAGTGAAATTCCCTAGGGAATGTGTGGGGCCTACCAGGAAACCTTTCTATAGGCTCGTTCATGAAGTAGCTGAACGGTTACTTTAAAGGGATATCCTTCACCCATTGATTGTTCTTGCACACCTCTTGAACTAAACAAAATATATCCTTACATAAAGAAAAAATTTATTTATTATCCTTCCATACATTATATATACAGATGAGTTCATCATACAACAATCCTAGAATTGGGATCCCAACAATTTGGTGAAGACCCCACAAGCTGATTCTAACCACCCCATGGTGCAGATAAAGATTTTTCATCCCCGGAGACTGCCTACCCAGTTGCTCTAGAATGATGTCTAGGTGGTGGTTGATGTGGATCTTCGATTCCCATATCGCCTCATAAAGCCCTAAATACTTCATCTCTACTTACAAATAATTCCATAACATTCATTCCTAATAATACCAATTCCATTTTTAGTAAAATTTATTACTAGAAGAAGATCCCATCCATTTTCCACCTCTTGAGAGGATCCCCAAAACACACCTTAAGAACCATCTCCTACTATAGGGGGGGGGGGGATGTCTATTCCTATAACTCCTCCCTTTTGGGGTATTTTACATGGTTCTAAAGAGTGTGAACTATGAGATATGCATGATCCTTCAGGATATGTTCTCCAGTAGCTATATGCCACTAGTATATTCCAAGTGAGCTCCTAAAACAATAAGAGGGATCCTATCTATTCACATCCAAGATAGATATGTCATCCTTCATCTCAAAGCAATAAAATAGTAGCCTCATTCCAAGTGGTTAAACATGATTAGCCTCTTTTAGTGTTGGCACCTTTGGAGGCCATTTTTTTAGAGAATTAGGAGTTTTATGAATCTGGTTCATGAAGATCTTCTCTCAAAGGTTAGGCTCATGAAGGTAATCTAGTTGAGTTTGGATTCACATAACACTATTGAAAAATGTAATTTCATGGTGGTGGTGTGGTTTTCAAGTGATTAAAATTGAAATTGAAAATTTCTTGCGAAGTATAGGTGCTTTGAGTATAGAGATCTCAATCCTTTCTTTCCATGAAAGACAAATGTCCAAATTAAGGAAGACTTATGTTATTTATTAGTAAAGTACCACCCAAGGGTCATGAATGGGATTTTAGAATGAGATTCCTAAACATGAGTTAATTTCAAATTTTTAGTTATTTTTGCATATAATCCAACCCTCCTTTCCCCTGTCGGCTCTAATTTTAAGGAGGAAGGGAATTTTTATGCTAAATTATGCGTGTCATGAGAGAGGTCAAGGAATGAATGACCTATTCAGAGAGAATAAAAGTCAAAATTATCTGAAAATCCACTTACGGGGATGCATTTTCAATGTTCTCCACCGTCGTGGATGGGTTTGGATCACGAAGGTCCATGACATATGAAGTCCTGATAGTAACCTCTATAAAGAATTAGTTTCCAGTTACAAATCCCCTATCACCACCACATAGAGGTTTGATGGTATCTTCTATAGAGTATCATTTAGGTTTGTGAATCCCCATATACTCAATAACGTCATAATGTGAAAGGATATATCCTTCATGAGACCCACATCCTCTCATATGTGGGGTGTATAAATACCCCCTTAAGATCAAATTTTAAGGTGATGTGACCTCTCTACTTCTGAGAAAGGCTATGAGTTCATGATACTCCCGATATCCATGAGTGAAAGAGAAGATGGATCACACAAGGTATCCTTCAATTATGAAACAATCTTCCATGGGTTCTTGAGAACCTCATCCCATAGTGGAGATTCCGTTCACAAAGGTCCATGGCATTTATAGAAGAAGAAATATCTTTATGGAATCTTGGGTTTTGTGAGGTACCTATCCTTCATAAAACCAATCCCATGGGAACCAAGACATTAACCTGAGGTAGATTACCTCTTTTTTGTGAAGCATACTCCTTTGTGAGACCCATGAATTTTTTGAATCCCTAACCATAATGAAGAACCTCCTTCGTGACTCTCCATGATTCCTCTTATTTAATCCCCTTTCAAACTATTTGTGTGCCTAAGGCCCCTATACCAAATCTAGACTAGTTCAGATACACCATGAGTCCCTACATGACTAATTCCACCCACTCATGTGTTTCTCTATTTTTTCCAAATGTGTCCTAGCCCTCCATTCAATAAGTTTCTTCTAATTATAGTTCCCCTAATGACTATTTCATCTATGAATAGGCACCATAACATCAACCTCATAATGTAAACTCCTCCACGGTAGTGCCAACGCCTTGTCCTACCCAAAGGATCATGATTAGGGGTCATATAATCCCTAAAGGTGACATATTTGAGAGAAAGTTCTCACCTTTCTTGGTGGGGATTCCTTATGAATCTTCCCATCACCAAGACACTTTCCACCACAAAGTGTGAGCCCTACCCACGTCCAAGATAGATGATGTAAAACTACCTAGCTCTATGTCTTAATCATACAATGATAAACTGTATGACAACATTATCAACACATGATCTAAAATTGTAGCCTTACCCTATGTGATAGACACATGATACCCTATGTATGCCTCACATGGGATGACCCCACACCTCTTACCTAGTGAGGTAAACACATGATTCCCCAGGTATGAACATCATGGGATGCCACCTTCTCCCCCACAATGGGATGATCCTCCTCTAAAGGGAATCTCCCACATATATGACCCACACTATCTCCCAAATAGTAATACTTTTACATTTGTAATCTTACACACATAATCCTCAACTATCCTTTGTCGGAACTTATTTTTGGATACAATAATAATTAACACATGATGTTAAATTACATGGATCTATCCTGAAACATGACCTTAAATTGCAGCATTGAACTACATGGTTTTTTATCTCGGTCTCTTAAATTGGGTATGTAGGAAACATCACTGAGGTTCAATCCCGAAAAAAATTTAATCTTAATGTGAAATATTTCCACCTAGGGAAAAACCTCCTTGATCCATCACAGTAGGATATTCTAACCTTTCGTCACAATAAATTAAACCTGCACCTAACCTCTCACCATAAGATGTTAAAAATATGCCTACCCTATCCCCGAAAGGCATTAAACATGTTCCCATCCTTTCCCCATAAGAATTCAAACATGTGACCATCCTGTACTAACAATACATTAATCCTAAACCCACCCTATCCCCATAAGATGTTAAAACCATGCCCATTCTATTGTGAAAAGATGTTAAACATGCACTGACCGTGTTTCCATGACACGTCAAATTGATTATGATTTTAAGGTTTATTTATAGTCTAGGGTAGACCCTAGGTCATCTCTCAAGGAGCGTTGATAGGTTTAGAGTGTGTTTTTAATAAAAAGTTCTTAAATTGGTGGTGGCTTTGAAAACAATTTCTAAAACAAAGTGACTTAATTTAAATAGTTTAAGAGTTGAAAAACAAGTGGATTTCGTAAAATATAAGATAGGTATGTGATCATTGATAAGTTACTACAACACATGAAGAGTTACTCATTCTTAATTTATTATTAGGTTTTAGTGTAATCCTTTTCTTGAGGGTTAACCAAGATATTGGGTACCCACAAGCCTCTTAAAATGATGCGATTAGAACTAAAACATGACATAACAATAGTGTAGTCATGTTCCGGCCCATAATCATGCTTTAAAGTTTGTAAAGGAACATTGAAATCTCAAATGTTTGGGAAAGAAAAGGGTTCTTATGTTGTCCAATCGAAACAACAGAAGACACACACTTTAAATTGCACACCGATCGATTATGAAATAAAAGGTGTTTCAATTAGATGCATCAAAACAAGTTAAGATACATATAAAATAACAATTCCAATACAAAATATACACCACACCAGTAGAGAATTATGTGCCGGAACTCCCTCTTCACGTGTGTATCTCCCTCGCAATGATCACCTACCGCTTAGCTCGACATTGAGAGGAAGAGGAATCTCGAGTGGAACTCCTTCTTCATCCTTGATCCCCCTATGAGGATATGAGCCTCAAGAACTTCTTTGATGAGGAGACGACTCCTTTGGTACTCCAAAATGTCATAACTTCACCTCTGGTTCGAACTTTCTAATGGGGAGCCCAAGGTTCCATTTTATAGGAAAATTGGAAGGTGGTTTTATGCACACATATTTATTCAATCCACTTGTACCACGCATTTTGGCCTTCAGAGAGTCTTATCTGTCTTTGGAGAAAAGAGAAAAGTTGTACCCCCACCTGTTGGATGTCTCCACAGAAATTTTGGCACTAGTTGGACAACTAAGGATCTAGATATTAATAAAATACAGAACAGAACATTTGACTTTGTCCATATTCGGTGGCTTGGACAGATCAATTCGGATGGGCCCCATAGAATCCGAATCAGGATTGGGTTACTTAATATGAAATGTATCCAATTAAATTTTGGATAGGCCCACAAAATTTCAGCCCATTTGGAATGACTGATTTCGTGTATTATATAAAACAGTGGATAGATGTCCATGAATCCATGCAATTTTGGCCCATTTTTCTTCCACTTCATCAAGGGACCTCCAAATCACCTCCACCTACATTGAAATAATAAAAACCAGTAACATTTACCATTATAATATTTATTAAAATTATTTAATTGATTCAAACATAAAGTAAAATTTATTTTTATATTTGCAATATTCATTACAAAACTAGTTTAAAACAGCGATGTAAGGGTGGAATAAAACAATGAATCGTGGTACGATCATGCACCCATCCTGAACCTACAAGACATTAAACCTATGACCATCTTGTCCTCACAAGATGTAAAAATTGCACCCATCCTATCCCCATGAGAACTTAATGTTGTGACCATATCATCCCTACAAGACTTTAAACCTATGTCCAATCTGTTCCTACAATATTTTAAAATTTCACCCAACATGTCCCTACAAAACATTAACCCTCTTAATATCTCCCAAATATGTTAAACCTTTGACCGATCCAAAATCATTACCCTATTCAATAAACATAGGATGATTGAGGTAAAAATCATTGGAGTAATTAAACCCCGGGTTCAATTACCTCATGATTCAAATGTGATACCTTGGGTTTTAGACCTAAGATGCCTCACATAAGTTTCCATCCAAAGTGAGGGAATTTATAGGTTCCCAATATACCCAACATCCTGACTTGCACAAATTTTCCCATCATAAATACTCACCCAAACCAATGGTTTTTACCCTATTGATAAAAAAGTAACATAATTAATCATCTTACACATCGCGATGAAATTGGGAATGAGTTCCATGGACATGAATTAATCTATGAGGTAGACCCAGACTAGGCAATGAGATCCCTGGAGAAATCCATTGAAGGAGGAACCAACGTCCCATCATTAAATTTTGATCATGAAGAATGCATCGTAGATGAAAGTGATGAAAACTTCCTACCTTTGGAAAGTGCGAATGAATGGTTTAGGAAGTAGTGTGTCACTTCCTGGTGGATGGAAGACACTTCGGCCCCAGTGAAAGAATTAGAAAAAGTACTCATTGATATGAATTTTTTGTATTCTATCTGTGTGATCATAAATTTATTTTGGAGAATATTTTTGTTCTATGAAGTTGGAGTCTATCATGTGGTGGCTGTTGGTATGTGGGATCATAAAATGGGTTATGGGGATTTAAAAACCACCTTTTACTTAGAAAGAATATTTATAATTGATTTTAAATAGGTTTGGAAACTACCCCTTCAATGAGAAATTGTTTTTGGGATAGAGTTATATAGGTTTTTTAATCTCTGATTTTTTTGGGTTATTATTGGGTGAAACCATCTAAGTTGTAGGATTTGAAGATTTTGATTGATTATTTGAGGAAGAATGGTTTAATATAGAACAATGTGTCATTTTGGAGTACTCTAGTGTTATTTTAGAGAAGTAATATGGTGGTAAGTGGTTGTTCAAAGACTAATAATAGTTAAATTGTGTGACAATCAATAACTATTATCCCATTTGAGGATAAATATTTTTATTTATTAGTTAAAGTGAGATTTCTAGGTTTTAAAGATTGATCAACTACAGGGTATCAATAGATAAGTGTGATGGATGAGGATATCCCATGTAATTATTTAATTTTTCATCATGGGGACTTTTAGTTCATAGTTATATCATCCAGTTTAATGAATTCCCTTACAATTTTCATGGTACTCATAAACTCCATGTTTCATGAGTTTCTGAAAAAATTGATGGTCTATTTCATCAACAACATTCTCATATACTTAAAAATAGAGTAGGTTAATGTTAATTATATTAAGAATATTTTAAAAGTACTTCAGCACTAATAAATCTATTAAAGTTTTCCAAGAGTTTTTTTGGATGAATTAAGTGAATTTTCTCAGGCATATTACATCTTAACAGATAGTGGTAGTTGATCCTTTGGAGGGAATGATAATTGTTTCTTGTGAAGCACCCTAGAATGTTATGGAAGTTCAAAATTAACTTGGTATCATAAGATATTATTAAAGTTTCATGAATGATTTCTATAAAATTTAAACCCCTTTGATATCCTTTAATTGGACGGATCAAGATTTCATATGGACTGATCAGTTTGAAGTGTCTTTTAATATCCCAAAAGAGAATTTTATTATTTCTCAAGTATTTTGTTTCCATAGGATATAATTTTTTTCTTGTTATTATATGGTGATTATCATCCTTGTTTTTATTATGATGGTCTAAGTGAATTTCTAAAGAATGGGAAAATTGAGTATTCAAAAGTTTCTATTAAAATTATTCTATAAAATAAAATTTAAGACAACCCATAAACAATATAATTTAGTTAAATAATAATATTAGAATAAAAAAGTTTAATCTTTATAATAATTTAATAAAAGTTTAATAAAAAATTGTAAAATAATTTGAAAAAAATTTAAATTTATAAATTATTTTACTCAAACAAAAAAAATTATATCTCCATTAAATGCTAACAATCAGAGTTTTTTCTAAGTATATTTTTTAATTTAAAATAGAGTAATAAAAAAAATTAAAAATAGAGAAGATTTAAAAAAATTGGTTCAGTAACAATCAAAGAATTATTTATCTCTACTTAGCATGAGTACGTCATCAATCATGTTTTTTAAAATAAAAAAAGTGATCTATAACCTAAATCGGGTATATAAAAATAACCACACACTGGGCAGTCCTTACTACAACCATCCTCATCCACTGTAATCCATGGTATGAAATATATAAAAGAAATAAGAAGAGAGTATCTAAGTACTCTGAAATATATCAAAAAATATTATTCTCAATTCTTAAACAATTCCAGAAAGAAAAACTCCATTGTAAATAATAACAGAGAAGAAGAGAGAAATAATATGAGAGTGTTGTGACGTTCCATTTCTATGATAAATCTTAAGATAGTCAATAGTCATATTCTTATTCTATTTTACTATATTTAAATATATCAATGAAAATACTTCTAAAAATATTGAAAAAGATTTCAAAAGTGTGTATTTTTTTCATGGAAAATATTAATAGAAAGTCATAGATTTTCCTTTTTTCAAAAGGCATTACTATACACTTTAGCACAAAATTAACATCCCATAATTTATACGTTTTCAAAAATCCAATTATCTATTTTAGGATATTAATAAAAAATTCCTTATAATGAATAAGTAATCCAAAAAAATTTGATTTTGTCTTCAATGATCAATGGTATATGTTTAAGATTAATCATTCTTAAATAATCTCACTGACCAAATCTCTAAATTGCATTAAATTACATAAAATTATTGTTAAAATATAATTCAAATTTATTCTCAAATATGAATGGAATCATAAATTTCAAATTAAGATGATATCATAAATCAAATACATATCTCAACAAAATAGGATATTTCAATGAAAGTATAATTCCAAAAAAATTAGTAGATCTGGCTTCTAGGCTGCAGGTCTAGATTCATGGTATTAAATCCTTTATATATTCATAGAGTTTTTTGATGGTATCACAATTCATCTAATGGTAGAATAATTTAACTAACAATATAAACTTTTACTTATAAAAATATAATTAAAAACCACAATTTTGATTTATTTTTATATATCAAATAAATAGTTTATAATAAAATAAACATGTAATTGTTGAACTGAGCCAATGATATATTATTTTTTAATAATAACAAACCATAGTTTAAAATAAATTAAAAATATTAGTTTCAAATTATAATCATCACATAATTAGAGAATAAAAAATAAGAATAAATTTCCATTTAGTCTCACACTTTGAAAATAATTAAAGTACCACTCACTACTCAAATATTCTCCCATAAATAAAATATTCCACATATTATCTCTATTTTGGGATTATCCAAAGGGAGAAAAAACATAGAATATAATGGAATGTCACTGATAATGAGAAAAAATATTAAGGAAAACTGAATTTTTTTAATATCAAAGTTAAAATATTACATCATCAAAAAACAAATCCCTATCAGATCCATACCAGTGTCTATGTATGAATCCTTAAAAAATAGATTATTGTATTTAGAGAAGGAATTAAGAGGATATGAGGTAGTTGGAGGTGTTTGTGGCCTGAAGACATTTCCATATTCCACTGGTCTAAGGTGTCTCACTCCCTCAAATGAAGTAAGTCCGATGTTACTAAATGATATGAAAATAATGTAAAATAGAGTTAGAAGAGGAGATGAATCTAATAATTATAGGAACAATACCTGGAGAATTCATAAAAGTTATGATAGTGTAGATATAAGGATCCACCAACTAAAAAAACTACAACATTAATGTATCACCATGATTCATAACATGATAAAACTACCACTTTTATTCTATAAAAAACATCTAAAATGGAGTTTCAACCCTAAATTAATCAAATTTTTCCTTGATGACCCTAAAAATGGGAAGAAATCTAATATTTTTAGCTATTAATTTCAAATGGAAGTTGAGGTCATGTTTGGTGAAAATCTTAGATAGATAATACTTGATAGCTTTGGGAATCAAAACCCTATCATCCCTATCTTCATTAAGATATTACTGAACAAGATGTAAATATTATCATAATGGGACTTATCAATCATAGCTCTTCATAATTATAATTAGAGGAATTCCCCAAAACACTTCTTAGATCTTCTTGAAAAATGATCCTAATCAAGTCATATTTAAAGGGAGCATGCACTGAAGGAGGAGGATCTCTGAAAGAGGAGGTACCATATTTAGATGAAAGATACTCAACCATCCTTATAGTAGTGAGATATATCCATGCTAAGTCTAATCACATTTCTTTTAAAGTAGTGCAAATAACACTGATGTGATCAACAAGATTTTTATTGTCTTACTAAAAATTTGAAATCTTTATAAATAGATTTTTCTCTAGGTGTGTCACTATAGGATATTCAATAAGTGAGATGCTATCCTATATTAGATATTTATCTTGGGAGGTATAATACTTAGGAAATTCATAAATAACTTATATAATATCTTCCTTAATGGATTCCATATAAGCCCAGGTCGAACAACAAGAGTGATGGGGAGGAAGAGGTGATGTACGATCCTATCCAAGTGAGGGTACAACATGTCCACGAGGCGATCCTTGATCAAAATACTCTAGAATGTCAACCTCAGAATCTTTTTCACCTTATTTGTTATCTCAATCTCGCACAACTAAAGTAAAATTCTATAGAAGCTCATCCCAATCAATATTATAAAACAATGATCCCTTACAATCCTTATAAAGATAAGAGATGGAAGGTCCACAATTATAAGGTTGACTACTACTATCCTTACCACAGCTACCAGAACTAGTATTTAAATAATCTAAACCAAGAATAGTGAACCCTTGGAAATTCTCCCCCTTAGTAGCTTAATCATTTATACTTGATCTAACATAGATTAGGATAACTTGTCTCAGATTCTGTCATTGGGATTCACTTTCCCAATCACTACTCATATACTTTCCAGACTCATAGATAAATATGAAAGGATTAGTATCTTCATCTTCATATTCTCCCTAAAAATCATATAAAGAATAATCTAAAAGAAAAATCACATATTTTAAATTTTAGAATCAGATCCCTCAAAATTAATAGCATTGAAAACCTATTTGTCTGATACCTCATCATCATCTAAAAATATTTCATTGGAAGGTAAGGAAAGTAGATAATGGGGAAGTCTATAATATACATCATAACTCTTCACTATGTCAGGATCAATTAATTTTTTATTGATACTTATATTGATTCTTACTCAACTTGTATACTGGATTTAACAACTTCTTTATCTGAAGAATATTCCATAGTCTCATCTGATTCTAAACTAGGATCAACTACATCCCTCAGTCTGGGGGAGTTTTTTTACAGAATTTTATTTTTCATAGAGCCTTTTATTGTTTACAACCCAATTTTTATTCCAAGGGTTATAATTCAATTTCATCCTCTTATTGGTGTCTTAAATTAAAAAAATCTACCAAACCAAATAACCATTCATTCTCCATCAGTAACATGTCATCTAGCTTCCAAAATGGATGATATAATCATGGAATATGTTAAGGAATTTTATCTATAGGTTGGTTTACACAACTACCTTAGGCGAACTAGATGTAATATTCATATATTAACCATATTACTTTTATTGATGATTTAAAAAAAGAAAACATCATGGAATATTAGAACACTATAGTCTGCCTTCCAAGGAAATATCATGTGCTGGATGAACATAAAAAGAAATTTTCTTTCTAAATATATTTTCAAAACTACTATTCTTATTAGGTTATAATTATCGATAAGCTTCATAAGATGTTCCTCAAAAATAAAATCCATAGGGATAATAAAATAAAAACCCTAATAATCTTTATAAACTACTTATGGAAAAATCTCAAGAATTTTGACCATTTATTGGATGATAATCCAAGATATTTTCAACTAACTAATGAATTTACGAAGTCTTTATTATCTTCTAACTCTAATTTAGAATAAAAATAGAAATCATGAATTAATTTTTGATATAATGGACAATAATTATTAGATATCCAATATTTTTTCCTTTTCCCTGAACCTCTATCCATATTAATTATTTTATAGATTTCAACCATGATAAATCAATATATTTTTTGAAAAAACTCCTCATGATGATAGAAGTGGATTCTGTGGCTCAATAGGTTTACTAGATTTTCCATTGGATCTCTTACATTGTAACATCTCATTGTTAAAATCATAATTCATGTCCCTTTTAAAATTCACCAATAAATAAGATATTATAAGGGTCAATGGTTGAATTTTGGGTTAAATAGATAATGAGAGAGGAATTTTGAAAGGTGTGTGAGAGAATAGGCTTTATTCATACTATCTTAGACATTTAGGGAACAAGTCAACTTTTTTTAAGTAAAAGGAGTTTTTATTTGAATAAAATAATAAATTTAAGATTTAAAAAATGAAATTATTCATCATAGAAAAATTCATAAAAAAGTGTTAATAGTAGAAATCTCACATGGTAGAAACCAATGGTAGCACCAAAATGATAACACCTCAATAGTATCACTCAATTGGAAGCACTTAAATAGTAAAAATCAAATAGTATCACTATAATTGTATCATATAAACTATGTAACTAGAATGGTATCACTTTAATAGCAGTACTTGGTAGGATACAATGATCAAACATACCATGGTATAAAATCTTTAGGGTAAAAAGATCATGGTAGTGTTGAGACCACTTTGAGTGAGATTAATATATTATCAATGATTATAAATGTGATTGTTAATTAATATGTAAAATTAATTGATTTTAATATGTTGATGATGAAGTTTGGGGATTAATTAATTGAAGGGAAGAACAAGCTTGGAAGTCATGATTATTGATTATTAGTTAAAGTATTTTTTCTTATTGAAGTATAGAAGAAGTTACCAAGAAATAGTCTATATATCTTGGATGATTGAATGAAAAACCATTCTAATATTGGTTTGGTTGAGGTTGAATTTATTTCCTTGGAATTAATTGATTTATTAAATGAAAAAATAATTTCATGATTACAAATTCTATAGATATGATTAAAATATCTCTATAATGAATATGTTCACACAAGATTCATCCATGGATATTAAGATGAATTGATAGTAGTCGACACCAATTATAATATTCCTTATTAATATATATCATTATTATATTGTCATGATTCAATCCCTTCATAAATTTTTATTGTGTTTGTGGAAAGGAGGGGGAGTCTAAGAAGGCGACACCCATGATAGAGGATATGTTGAAGAGATAGTTCCCAAAATGAATAATAGTAAGTAGACCTCACCTAGGGTGGTTCCTATGGTTTACATTCAGTTTACCTACCCAAAATTGACAATTAATATATGAAATTTTATTATTTGGGTAGTTCATGATCGATCAGTGATGATGCTAGCCAAAACTGCTTAGGTAGAGGATACCACACCCATGGTGCTGGATAGGATGGAGGAATACAACCCCCATTTGTGCACCAAAATGCTATGAGGATAAAGTTGTTGAATGAGTCTTTATAATTTAATAAAAAATGTGAAAGCATACCAAAATGGGATTGAACACATTTATTGTTTTATAGGCCATAGATGACATGTGAAGTAGTTGGAAAAAACATCTAGGACTAGGAAACCAATCTCATTGTGGTTGGTGTATTGTTAGAAAAACGAGAAAGGATCCCCACACCAGGATATAGTGATGGGAATGTCTCGATGTGGCATGAAGATCCTAGGAGATATCAATCAAGTGATGATTCTATGGTTATTTAATGATTCATGATCACGTTTATTAGATTTTAGACCATTATATAAGACAAATTCAATGGTATATTGCAACATTAATTTAAAAGGATTAAAAGTGAATAATTCACACTGAAAAATATGAGAATTAGTTACCATTATTTATTTATAGTGGGACGTGGTTATAAAGATAATGTAGAACGTTATAGTTGTATAATGGATGATTTGATAGTTATAATGTGAGGCTAATGTGTTTTTAATTATTGGTAACATGATTATAGTATTTCATTTGGATGTTTAGACCTAAAGAAAGGAGAGGAATAATTACAATGTGGATAACATATATTGAAAATAATAGTCTCCTTAAAATACACTTGCACAACTGAGAAACGACTAAAATGAAGACTCAAAAATTTAGTTTTTTTAGAATCTATAGTTTTTAGAGGTAATGAACAATATAAATTAAACACACTATTCAGAAAGATAAATTTTTATGTATTGTAGCCAGTGAAGAAATATATTGTAGTTTGGTTATGCACTGAAGTAGAAGAAGAAATAAGGCGAAGAAGAGGGTTTGTGCAAAAAGAGATTGTATAATAAAGAAGAAGAGGAATTATTACAATCAGTAAAAGTAATGAAGTTACATTACTTATTGCTATTAATAAGAAGATTTTTTTGCATTTATATTGGCCTAAAATAGGAATAAGTCATTACATAGTGTTGTGCATGTGATTATGGAAGAATAAGGAAAAATATAGTATTAACCATGTAGTAGTTTTGCAGAATTCTCTTTGGATGTTGTATTTAAAAATTTTCAACTGTCTCAGTGATAGTATAAAGATATAGAGGGATTCTATAAAGTATAGGATGAACCATACATGAGTAAAAGGGTCAATCTTTCCCAATTCCGTGCACTTGTTGATACTAGTGGACTGTATGATCATAGTGAAATACAGATCCTACTAAGGATGAACCTTTCATTTTGAGAGGAGAAATTTTTAAATATTCACATCAATTTTGTGTTTGTTTAATAGTTTTTCTTGATATAAGAAAAAATAATAGAGATAAAGAGAGAACAAAATAATCATCACTTAATAATGAAATAGGTAAAAGTGAAAAAAGGGATTTAAAAAGTGTAAATTATACACCTACAATGATTCACCACCACTCTCTATATATATCATATTTCTAACCTATCCTCTCAAGTAGTATCAATATGGTGGGTTAAACTATTTTATATGATCAATTAGTATAATATCACCATGGTCAACTCTATTTAAATTTTGAATTTAATGTTTTTCTCTTTGATGATTCCATGTTTTTTACTATAATTATTATGAAGTGATGTTTTTGGTAAGTTTTTTATATATCAAATCAAAACACAGGTTATTATAAGAAATTTATGAATATGATAACGAAATATAGAAATAATATGTACTTCTTGTCAAAAGAGGGATAAGTTTCTACGTGTAAGAATTACAAAGAAGATAGATCTAGTATGGAAGGATAAGAAAAGGTGGTTCAATTAACTACTAAGGATTTTTGGTAGTCAATCTACCTCAGTTGATTCAAGGAACTCAAGTGGTAAATAGGTATGTTTTAATTCATGTAAAAACTATAGTGAAAATGATTTAAGAACAAGTGGAAGTGATAATATGTTAGTTTTTTTTTCAACTAATGAATTAATATATATGATGCATGTATTTACAAAAGATATAATTTTTTTATGGATGGGATTTTTTAAATAATAAAAAATGAAATAAATTTCTTGAGTTTGAGTATGATGAAATGGAGAAGGTCTTGAAAAACAAGTTCAACATTTTTGAACAAATATCCACAAAAGTTGGAGTTATTAAAGTATAATATAAGGAGCTAAATGGAATATAATCCGAAACTTGGACAATAGGTTATCAATGAAATTCTATGGATGGATGATTCCACTAAAGAGTTTGAAAATAATATCCATTAAATTGATGAAAAACATGATATTAATAATGTTTTAGTTGATTTCAGGGCCAAGAGGGTTAAGGATATTTCCACATCATTGTAAGAAAAAATCAAAAATTAATGATGAATGATTTTAAATAAACAATAAAAAGTTTGAAAAATATTTATCATCGTTTAGGATGAAAATAATTATCTAAATATGAAAAATATGATGATGGAAATCAGATTAGGAAGTCTAGAAATAATTCCAGCTCAATATTCACAAATCATGATAGAATAAGATCTACTTCCATTCAGTTTTATATGTACTCTTCATATATTAATAAAAATTAAACTTATAAAAATAAGATATGTATATAATTATATGATCTTCCTAGATAAATATCAAACAAGAATGTACTATCCATATCTTAATTTCATGAATTTTCAGAATATATTTTAATTAAAAGGGAAGGTTTAGACTCCATAACATTATACATATGGATGATAATGTGATAAAAAACCAAACACCATTACTTGGTTTGAAAAAGGAAAATTTTAGGAAGTTATTTCCCCAATATTAGTGGTACCAGTGGTGAACAAATATCAAAAATAGCCCGATATAGATCTAAATTTTTTATAAAATATTCTATGATGAATTGGAGATCATGTTTTGTTGGTAATTATTGGCGGTGAAACATTTTTATACATTATGTATTGTTTTTTTTTAAAATACATTAAGTTATATTTGAAAAAGGAATAATATTTCAATGGGGATAAATCTAATGAAGATTAAACAACCATAACTTAATATATTTTTTACATATCAAACATATTTGAGAATTTTGGAGATATATCTTATGTTTTCAGTTGTGGTGATTATAGAAGTAGTGCACGTTCATCTCTATACATATAAAAAAATAATGGGATTAAATTTTCACATATTTTTTTGATTTATAAGGAATACTTATCCTTGGGAATAAATATGAATAATGTTAAAAAATATATTACACCAAAGAAGTTTCAGAATAAACCATCGTTTGAAAAAATTAACAAGAAAGAGAATATTTAAAATAAATCTAAGAATATTATCAATAGGATATATACATATTATTAGAAATATATAATGAAATTCACTCAGGATAATCCACATGGAAACTCCAAAATTATTTCATTTTACTTAAAATTATTCTTCTTATTTGATTAGTAGATTTTAGGGAGAAAGATACTTTGATGAAGAATAAGAAAAGTCTAGTGAGAAAGGTAAAGAGAAAATTTATACCTGAAGAAGTCAAATTTCATGTGTTGATTTGAAAAAATTCTCTTTATTATATAATAGAAGTTCTTTTGTGAGAGGTATAATATGGATGGATACACTCTTAATGTTTTCTTTACAACAATTCCATCACATGGAGAGTTCTTAATGAAGATGAAAGTTTCACTAGGTGATACAATTTCCATAAAGGAACTTTAGAATATAAAATTCAAACACCAAGAAATTAAAGATGTTATAATATCCATGCTTCTTTGAGATATATCATAATTAATGGTCAGATGTAAAATCATGAATAATGAAGGAAATGGAGATACATGGCTAAGAAAAACTAAACCTTACTATTAAAATTGAGATGTAAGTGGATCCACCTTATTACATTAACAATTTTGTATTGTATTCTCACTTACAATATAGGGAATTGAAGGTGATGTTTGGAATCAAGGGTAGATGCTGAGAAGTAATGTGGGATGTAAATTTTGGACAAAAAAGATGAGAATTTCATGATCATTGAATGATTTATCAATAGTCATTCGAATAAAAATATAATGAAGAATCATCTTTAATGGAATTGAGTAATGTGCTATCAATAATGGAAAATAAGAAGTTCCAAATTCCATCATATAATGATCTATTTATTCTTAAGAGTATCTATTATATAAGATAATCCTTGCTGAAGATGCAATTTTTTTTAAAAAAAATTAGACAACAACATTAGAGAATACATTTTGTTTTATTATTATATTGGAAAATATTTAAATTCATAATTTAAAGAGATTCAAAATTATGAATATGTTGAGGATTATTTTTCGTGAATAGAAAACAAGTCAAAATTTATGGATAAGCTACCATAAAATATTATCTCATAAAAATATTATTTTTTGGAATTTTCTTGAAGGTGGTGTTATTGAAAAGGAATATTATCATAATTATCACCCTTAATAATCAAAACCAGACTATAACACAAAGGTATTGATTTTTTAATCAATGGAAAAAATTGGAAATTTTAATAAGTTACAAGGATATTTTATCTGATTATTTTAACGTTAAATGTTCTAAAATGTGTGTTGTAGTGAGTACATGAAATTTAAATTGACAAATTTCTTGAGAAATTTGTATCACAGTTTTTATGGTACCATCAATTATTTCAGCCTATAATTACTAAAAAACTTTTGGATATTTATTGTAATTGGTTTCATTTCTAAATGGAATCATGTTTAATTAATTATAGATATAATATTTGTGTAAATAGAACCCTCCTATTTTTTATAGTGATCAAGGATCATTAGACTTAGAGTGGTATGGTTAATGAAACTTTTCGAAGTATGAATAAATTCCCTTCCCCAAATACATTGTATTAATTTTCAATAAAGGGGATTGAAAGTAAAATGAAAATATTGATGGGATGGGGGGGGGGATGAAATGAATGTTGATAATAATATTTGAAGTGAACATATTGTCATATCATTTTATATGAATATTTACAACAAATACAAAGGAAGAGATTATTGAGACCCCTTTGTTTGAGGGAGGTTACATTCGATAGGTGAAGCTTATAGCCAAAATGGCTTAAGGAGAGAATACTACACCCACAGTGCTAGATATTTTAGAGAAATGTGGACAATATTTGTACACTTGGATACAATGAGGATATAGGGGACATACTAGTATTTTGTATTTAATACTTGTAGTGAATGAAGGCAAAAATATTCTTAACCATGCCCATGGTTTGAAAATTCGCGGTAGAAATTTTAAGTAGTAGGCCAAAACAATAAAGAGAAAGAGACTGTGATCATTTTGTTTGGAGTTTCAGAGGAGAAATAACCAAGGATACCACACCAGGTCATGGTGCTATGAATGTTGGGTTGTGGCACACATATCTTAGGATATATAAACCTGATTATTCATGAATGGTTCTTTAATAATTTATAATCATGTGAGCTAGTTTTTAGACCAAGAACTTTGAAATATTCAATAGTATTTTATAGTATTATTGTAAGTTGACTAATAATTAATAATTCACACTCTAAAATATAAGTAGTTACTATGAATAAGTAATGTTGGTGTGTAGTTTTTATGTTCATGGGTTTTTTTAAAGGTATCATGGGATATTTGAATAGTCAAATATGATTCTAGAAGGTGTAAAGTTATTGGTATCATGATTCTAGTATTTGGTATGAAATTTTGGACCTAGATAAAAGAGAGGAAGAAGTGAAATTTGAAGATAATTTTTTAAAAATAACTTAATTCACAAAAAGAGTATTTGTGACATATAATTTCATATCTGAGCAATAGAGAAAAAGGATGCCAAATGATAAAATTATTTTAAAATATATATGTGTAAATGGAAATAAAGAAAAGAAATCTAACACAATATTTATAATATAAATTCCTTGTGTGTTTAATCCATTTAATTAATGTAGTGAAGTTCTGTTATGAATTGAAGTTGTAGAAGAAATTATGAGAAGACATGATATTGCAAAAAAAGAAATTATGGATGAAGAAGAAGAAGAAGTATTATAATCAATTAATGAAAGGAAGTGAAAATAATTTATAATATAAGGAGAATATGTGTGTGGATTTTTATTATCATAGAAAAGGAGGAATAAGTTCTTGCATGATTCTGTTTAAGTGAAAGTACAAGAATAATTAAAAAAACATCAATAACCTTATTGAATTTCTCAAGAAGACTCTTTGGTTGTTGTCTTTACATATGTGATAATTTTGGGATGGTGGTATAAATATGTATATGGATTATATATATTATAGGACGAACCAAATTTGCGTACAAGGATAAACCCTACCCAATTATAACCACAGGTTGACAAAAGTGAATTTTGTTATCTCGGTGAAATCCATATCATGCTAAGGACTAGCCATTACTTTTGATAGGTGAAACTTGTAAATATCCATCTCACTTATGTGTGTGTGTTCATCAGTGTTGATTTAAAGAAAAAATAAACATATAGAGAATAAGATAATTATCAACTAATAGTGAAGGAGTTAAAAGTGAGAGTAAGGGATTGAAAAATTGTTAATTGTACACCTACCTTGATTCACCCCCTCTAAGTGTATACCAGATTTCCAACTAGTACTCTCGGGTAGCACATGATTCTTGAAATAATCATACCATATTAAAAATAAATTAATGTAATAAAATACTAATATTAATTTAACATACCAACATTATAACACCCTAATATTTTATGGTATATATTTTAAATAAATTTAACATCTTATATTGATTGTGATACACATAAGACTAAGTTAAATTGAATCGTAATATAGTATACTGTTATAACATAGCTATTAAATTTTTAAGTATGAATAGGATAAAATAATTTATAAAAAATGTTTGGTTATTGTAGTGACCCTAGCCTTTTACACATATAATTACATGATTTTAAGCATAATTAAACATCAAAATAAAAATATAAGTATTGTAAAGTACAGTGCCTTGGATGACTAGGTACATGAAATTGAAAACATGGGTCTAAAAAAATTTCTTTATTTATCGTCCATTAAGAGATTCAAATGTCCTTTGATCATTTACATCTTTATAGGATAACCCGAGGACAACATAAAAAAAGGGATAAGATAAAAATACCAATAAGGGAATAAACATAAGAATAAAGCTTAACACATGGGTTATAAGACATAACATAATGATATAAAATGGCATGGAACGTGATTAAACATATGTAATCATAACATATAGAACATGGGATCATATAATCATGAATTCATAGTTATGTGGAAGAAACATAAAACATGAATTTAGCATGAGTCAAGGCTCATAGCGCATATAGGATCACGAGTCAAGGCACATTTCCCATAGAGGGGCATGAGTCAAGGCTCATTGCACATAAAAGAGGACAAGTCCGGGCTAACCACCTAGACATTTGCATATATAATCTCATGAGACTAAACAATACCCAATGAATTAGAGTTCAACACGGGCATACCCATCATAACATGTTCAAGAATATGCCTTCCACATAAAGAATCCTACATATGAAATCAAACATATACATAAGGGTAACCCATGGAAAGAATTGGGTATCATAATCATATAATAAGAAGTATAAAAAGGGAATATCATAATGGTGTCCATGAAAGGATAGATTTAAATCATAAATGATCATTCATAAGGGAATATTGTCTTAGATTAGGAAAAGTGCGATTAAAATAAGGTGAAAATATTGTATAAGAAACTTTAAAAATAAAACATTTTAGTAAGATTTAAAGAAAAATGTTAAATATTATTTAAAATGGAAAAGGAATAGTAGTTTGCATTAAAACATAATTGAACCGAGATATTTTTTCATTAAATAATGAATGATTTTATAAAAATAATGGTGTCTTATAACAGATTATGGAACACACTTTAAAATTGGTAAGAATTTGGGAAGTTCTCTTAAACCAGGTTTTCTTATCGAGAAGAATTGAGTATGAAAATTTTAAAAAAAACGGCTATCCCCAAAAAATATGGATGAATGAATCTCAATAAATGAGTTTTTAACATATAAAGATAATTTTTATGATTTACATAAAAAATACAATTTAATTTGGGTAAAAAAGAGAAAGAGTAACCTGAAGGAATAATGGATGTTCGAGTCGAATCCCTTACCCTATATATGAAATGATTCTACACATAATATTAATGTCCTAAATAATTAAATTAAATTAATTAATTAATAATTATAGAACAATTTATACATGTATTTGATTTGTTTAAATTTTATTATGTTCATTAATGTTCCTTTTGGTGGGTTATGAAATTAAATTTCATTGCACTGAATCATGAGTTTCCCTAGTTTCCATGATTAGTTTACTTGTATATGCCTATGAAAAAACATATAGAATAAAGATAGTTTTTCATAACTGAATTTACATGTTATTGATGAACTTATAAAATATTAAAATATAATTTTTTTTCATGAAGTTGGAATGATTCATTATATAAATTATTTAGATTAATTTAGTGTTTTTTGATCACAATGAACTCATTTTGTTTTATAAATTAATATCATGTGTACAAAATTATTATAGAACATTAAATAAGATATCATACATATTTTATAAAATGTTTAAACCATTTAAATGGTTTCATGACCTACCTTGATGGTGGAATTAAAAGATGAAAGCACATCATCCATGAAGGTGGTAAATCGATACCTTAGAGACGATGTTTTCATTCTTAAAATAAAAGAGAGAGGAGAAGACCATGATAAAGAATTATTAAATAAACAAAATAAAATTTTAGTATATATGTGATACAATAGTTTTCATGACACTTGAACAAGGGTAATTGAGGAGAAGAGAAGAAAATAAATGTACTTGAAAAGGAAATTGAAAAAATGGAAGAGGGTTTACCTCCCGATTCCTTCTTCTTGATAACCCCCTTAAGGGATTTTTTGGGTATTTTGTAAAGAAAAAAAGATCTTGGACGTGGGGAAGAGGGTTGGGAAGAGTATTGGAATAATTTAGACAAGGCTCAGGGCTTGAGAGGTGCAAGGAGAAGAGTTGGGGAGGGTTTGTATTTATAGTGTAGAAGAGGGGTGTTTTCCTATTATTTTGCTCAATATTTTGTTATGTTCCTCAAGACAAGAAATAGAGTTGATTATTGATATTAAATAATGTAATTAGATCATGTGATTTTGAACCAATTTTTATTACATCAGGCATGAATCAATTAATAATGTATTTTACTTATAATGTACATATACCGTAAATTACCGTATTTTACTATTCATAAAAATTCAAGTATTTTAGGAAAATAAAAAAAATTAACCATAACCATTTTTTTATGTTTATAATTAAAAAATTAATTCCATTTTATAAAAATAATTTTCTAAATATGATAAATTTACTTTTTAATAAAAAACATAATTTACTCGAAAAATAAAAATTTTAAAACTACAACTGATTTTATATCACTTCAAAAAATTAACTAAGGTCTCATAAAATAATTTTAATATCCTAAGACATCTAAATATTAATTAATGAATAAATTTTACGGAAATTAATTTTCATTTAAATTATTAAATTAGTTATAAAATTATAATTGAATATTTATGACTTATAAAAATACCAACACATAATTAATAATTTTTAAAAATATTTATTTAATTACACTATGATATAATTATATCATATCATCACTTATATAATGAATAAATTTTATTTATAATTTCATTAATGAGTACTATTCAATTGGCTAGTTTACTATTCATAAGGGTCGCATTACTATTCCCAAGGTCAAGTAACTGTTTCATCAGTATAGGTTTCTTAACTTTTATAAAATCTTTTTATTTCAACAATTGATCATTTATAAAGCTTGTATTGTGTTATATTATGCGTTTTTACCATGTGACATAATTATAATAAGGGAATTTCCATTGCTAAAACTTCGGGTGGTTATATTCTCCCCCTTAATGAAATTTCACCCTCGATTTGTTTAACATACTAAGTTGAAAATAGGTGAGGGAACTTCTCTTTCAACGCTTGTTCTAGTTCCATTATTTACTATTTATACTTATGATTATTCCAATGTACTTTGACCAAGTGGGTAGTCTTTTTGCATAGAACTTTATCTCTACGATCCAAGATCTTCACTAGCTGCTCTTCGTAAGAAAGATCATTCTCCAACTACACCACCTTTTTTGTCAGTACATGTGAAGGATCTAGTTTTTTTACTTCATCAATAAGAATATGTGGAATCCATCATGTACTTGAGATATTTTCGATGAATGTTCTAGTCAATAGGACACAACTTCAATAAGATCAAGGATCTCGAAGGGGCTGATGTACCTAGGACTTAACTTCCATTTCTTCTTGAATCTCATGATCCCCTTCCATGGAGATGTGCCTAGAAATACCATGTCTCTGACCATAAGCTCGGGGTCCCATTGATGATTTTCTACATAACTCTTTTGTTGACTTTGGGCTTCTTTTATGTGTTGCGGAATGGTTTTCACCATCTCCACCATTTCTTTTAATATTTCTGGTTATAGAAGCTAACGTTCACTGACTTTATCCCAGCATTCTAGTTTTCTACATATTTTCCCATAAAGGAATTCATATAGAGCCATTTGGATGCTGGGGTGGAAACTATTATTGTATTAGAATTTGACCAGTGGGAGATGTTGGACCCATCCTCCTTTTAAGACCATATAACATGCTCTCAACATGTCTTCCAATGTCTAAATAGTTTTCTCAGGATGTCTATTTGTTTGTGGATGATAGGCCATAATGATGTTCCCCTAACTTATTAGAGAATTTTAGAGACTTTTCAACAACATGGATGTGAATCTTGAATCTTAGTTAGATACAATAGATTGTGGTACTCATTACAACCTTATATATTCTTTGATTTATATATGTGTAAGTTGATCCAATGATAATTCCTCTCAAATAATGATAAAGTGAGTTGTATTTGTTGGATGATCCATAAGAACCCATATATAATTTTTTCCTCCCGATGTTTTTGGAGGTCCAATGACAAATTCCATGGTTATGTTCCCCCACTTCCTTGTTAGTATGGATAATTTTTTCATCAACCCTTATGACTTTCGTCATTCATCCTTCACTTGCTGACATACTAGAAACTTTGTGTTATATTCAATGATCTCGTTATTTATATTGTCCCATCAAAAGTTATCCCAGAGATCTCAATAAATCCTTGTGATCCCTAGGTCAATAGAGAAGGTTGAGCTATATGTGTCATTGATAATATCTTTCTTTATAATTGGGTTTGATGGTACACATATTTTGACCCAAATATCACTACTCCATCCTTGCCATTCTTGAACTTAGAGTTTTTTATAATTTCGGATAGATTCTACCATTTTCTAAATATCCACATCATTTCTTTTAGAATCCTTTATTTTCTCTATTATATAAGGTTGAGAAATCATTTGAGAAAGGTTTTATGTTGTTCCTCCCATAATGATTCCCATGTCCATCCTTTGTAAGTCTAAGAAGATTGGATCCTCCTCAATTCTCATCATTGATAAAGATGTCTGATCATTTCTATATATAGAATCTTACACATTACATACCGTACCAAGATGGTAGCAGATTAAAGTGTCATAATCATCAATGAGCTCTAACTATATTCACTAGCTCATATTAAGCTCCTTCTACGTGAATATATATTTGAGACTCTTGAGATCAGTATATATCTCACACTTCTTCCTATAGAGATAATTTTACCATATTTTCAATGCTAGGATCACATTCTCCAACTCTAGATCATGTATAGGATAGTTTTATCATGAATTTTCAATGGACTTGAAGCGTAGGCTATAACTTTATCATTTATCATCAGAACAAAACCTAATTATTTATTTGAATCATCATTGTACAACACAAAGAGTTCTTCACTTGTTGGGTGTGTGAGTATTGGCATAGTGATATACCTATTTTTGAGCTCCATAAATCTTCCCACACATTCTTGAGTCTATAAAAACATCACCACATTACATGATAGCTTGGTGATTGGGTTTCACAATTGTGAATAGTTCTTCACAAATCATTGATAATACACGATTAGACAAACAAAGCTTCAAATCTCCATTACAGATGTTGGTCTGGGATAGTATTCAATTTTCTTTTTCATGGAAGGGTCCAAAAATATTCCGTTTCTAGTGATAACATACCCCAAGAATGATACTTCCTCCTTCAAGAAATCACATTTACTATAATTTGAATAAATGTTCTCCCATTGTAAAGTCTTCAACACATTATTCAAATTCTTTTCATGTTCTTCCTTTCTCTTGGAGTATATCAGAATATCATCAATGGAGACTACCACAAATTTGTTGATGTATTCTCTAAAGAATTTATTCCTCATGTACATGAATATTTTAGTATAATTAGGGAGTCCAAATGGAATCACTATGAACTCATAGTGTCCATACCTCATTTGAAAGGCAGTCTTTAGAATATCCTCCTTCCTCACAATTAATCGATGATATCCCGACTGAAAGTCCACCTTAAAGAAATAATTGGCCCAATAGTGATGATAAAACAAGTTATCTATCCATGGAAAATTTTAATTGTTATTTATCATGATTTTATTGAGCTCTCGATAATCTATGTATAGACTCATTGATTTATCCTTCTTCTTGATGTAGAGGAATTGCGCACCCCATGGTGAAGAACTTGGGCATATAAAAACCTTTCCCAGATTATTCTATAACTACTTCTTTAGTTATTCTAGTTCAACTATGGCCATTATATAAGGTTTATTTGATATAGAATGAGATTTTGGAATAAGTTCAATTGGGATTCAACCTCTCAATCAGAATAAAGAACAAATAATTCTATAGGGAATACAGCAGCGCAATCCCTCACGATGTGCATATCATTGAGAATAATCATCTCCTTTATCTCAATAATTTGAGAAAGATATGCTTTCTCATAAGGTAGTAATATACACACTTGAGATGATTATTCTGAAGGAGATTGATCTTTCTCTTTATGATTGTAAAGAATTGGAGGATGCTTCAGGATATGAAGAGTGATATCCCTTTCTTGATAGTTGATGTTGACTTTAGATTAAGACAATCAATCCATGACCAAAAGAGCATCAAAATCCACCAAGTAAAGTAAGATAAGATTTTGTAGGAGGTTCAATCCACTAACATTAATTGGAGAGGAGTTATGTACTTTGGATGCAATAAATTCTCCACTATCTATTCTCACAAATAAATCAATATTCAAAATTTTAGGTGGTGTTGGAATAGTTCTACTAAACTTGTATGACAATAAAAAATGCATAGAACCAGAATAAAATAGTACATTATCTATTATTTAATGAATAAACAATATACATTTCACCACATAATTGCTCGGCTCCACATCAGTTATAGTGAAAACATAAGCTCTTCCAGGTTGACTTGGATGTTGTTGTTGATTTCCCTAGAAAACCCTGGGCTTAGGGCATTGATTTTCAAAATGATGATGTTTCTTGTAGTTTAAACACTACAATACAGGCTGAGTGTTAATCTAAACCTTCCTATTTCATCCACATTAGTGTAATTATTCATATACCTTCAACAATTGTTCACCAGATACCCCATTGTTCAATATTTGAAGCATTTCATGGTTTACTTTAGATATTTCCCAGGACACTTCTCACCACAATTTGGAAATGTGTGACATCCTGCCGTCATTCTATCCTTGGATTTATTTGTTGAGCCACCCATATTAGAAAAAATTTTACACTTTTTTTCACCGGGCCCACAAGACCATTGAGATTATCATATATATATTTCAACCTTGAGGGAACAATGGACAATATCCTCATAACTGTTAAAGTTTCGAATCACCAATGATTTGTGTAGAACCATCTTTTGTTTACTGAATAAGAAATCCATCTTTCTTTCAATGTTACTAACAATGACATAGGTGTATCTTGAAATACTTGTAACATTTTATTTATACACCACAATATACTCATCTTCCTTCTACTTAAGTTCAAGGAACTCCCTCTCCATCTTGAGATGGAAGGTTTGGGGAAAATATTTATTGATTTTTTTTTTCATGATTTCCTCTCAATCTATGGAATAAATCTCCACTTTGGAATTCATATTTTTGATCCGTTTCCAACGCTGATTAGCTTCCCCATAAAAATGATAGACTACTAACACAAATTTATCTTCCTCTAAGTACTAAAGAATAGAGAATGTCTTTTCAATGGAGTTAATGCACTATTACCTAAAGAGAGGATTAGAAGATACATTAAACATGGGAGGCATTTTTCACATAAATGATTCAATAGAAAATTTCTCTTTACTTGGAGAAGTATGGTGTTCTACAAGATTCAAGATATTATACATAACTTGAGCCAGTTGAGAAAGTACTATCACAATGTTGTGAGCACCCATTCCTATTATATTTGGCATATCATTAGTAAAATCATCACATTGATTGTCACATTAATTTTTGTCATGTGTTATTTTATTTACTTCCATTAAAAATGATAAATAAAACACAATTAGGGGGATTTAATACTTAGACAATAATAATAAAAAGGAAACTTTAAACATAAAAGGATAAACTCTTAAAAGAAATGTATATCCTAACTTGTGGTTACCAAGTGTTCAATAAAGGTTATTCATGATCTATATCCTAATATATATTATTATGGGAATTTTTTTACTCCCTTAATACTGGTCTATAATGATGTTATTAATTTACCAATGAATATCTCTCAATAGTGTCAAATTAGGTGCACAATAAGGCCCATTTTCAAGTACTAGGTTACCCCGAGTTAGGCCAGAAACACATTTTTGGAGTTTTTACTCCTAGGTACATCTATTCTAAAACCACTTCTACTTTTAGTATCCATACATGGATTTAATTTCTTGATAAAACACTTACTATATACTTATCAATATTTAGGTATATTTTCTTTGTCTTATTCTAATCCCTAAGGTTCTTACAAAATTTATATATTCCTAGTCTCTAAAAATAACTAAACTCTTCCTATGATGCCCACTATAGCGACCCTCTTATTTTACACATATAATTACATGATTTTAAGAATAATTTAACATCAAATTACAAAAAAAGGACCATAATGTCCAGTATCTTTTAGGACTAGGTACATAAAACTGAAAACATGGGACTAAAAAACATTTCTTTATTTACCATCCATTATGATCTCTTAACTTCCTTTGATCCCTTACATCTACATAGGATGACCCGAGGATAACATGAACAAATGTATGATCTAAAAATATTAGAAAGGTAATAAAAATAATAATGAATATTTTCACATGAATTTTAAGGAAAAACATAATGAAATAAAAAGGTATGGAACATGATTAAAGATAAAGAATCTTAACATACAGAACATGAGATCATAGTATTGTCGAAGCAACATAAAATACAAATTTATCACAATTCAAGGCTCATATCACATTGAGGATCATGATTCAAGGATCTTTTCACATAGAGGAGCATGAGTCAAGGCTCGTTTCATATAAAGGAGCATAAGTCGAGGCTAACCACCAAGACCGTTGCACATAATGTCTCAAGAGACCAAACATTACCCAATGAATTACAGTACTATTTGGGAGAACCAATAATAGCATCTTCATGAATATTATTTCCACATAAATAATCATACATAAGTAATCAAATGAAAACATATGGGTTACCATTGGAAAGAATTGTGTTTCATAATCCTATAGCAAAGCATATCAGAGGGGAATATCAAAATCGTTTCCATGAAAGGATGGATTTAAATCATAAAGAAAAATTCATAAAGTAATATAGGCATATATCATTACAATTTATTTCAAACAAAGGTTAAATAATGTTTAAGAAATATTATAAATATAATATTTTAGTACAGTTTAAGGGAAAACATTCTGGATTCTTTAAAATAGAAAATGAAAAATAGTTTGTCTAAAAGCATAATTGAACAAAGGTAGTTTTTCATGATAAAATGAGTGATTTTAGAAAACTAATGGTGGATTAAAACATAATATGTAACACAATTTAAAATGGGTAATAATTTGTGATGTTCCCTTAAATCGGTATTGCTTATCGGGACGAATTGAGTACAGAACATTTTAAAAGAATGTATATCCCCAAAAAAGAAGGATGAATAGATCTTGATAATTTTTTTTGAAAATATAAACAAAATTTATAATATGTAAATATAAATAAAAGAGAATTTCATTAGTGTAATAAATACAAGGAGTGACCTGAAGGAATAATGGAGGTTTGAGTAGAATCCCTTACCTTATGTTCGAAAAGATTCTGCACTTGATCATAATGTCATGAATAATAAAATTAGATTAATTAATTAATAATTACAAAGAAATTTATATATGTATAGATTTTTTATAACTTTATTTTGTTCATTAATGTTCCTTTTAGTGGGTTTTGTGATTCAATTTCATCACTCAGAGGCGTGAGTTTCCTTGGTTACCATGATTGATTTACTTGTATATGTGTATAGAAGAACATGTATATTTAGGTTAGTTTTCAAGTACTGAGCTTATGTGTTATTAATGAACTTATATAATATTAAAATTCCTGTTTTTTTCTATAATTTAGGACTATTTATTAGATAAATCATTAATGATAATCATTGGATTAATTTAGAATTTTTTTATCACAACAAACTCATTTTGTTTTATAAATTAATATCATGTGTAAATAATTATTCAAGAATATTAAATAAGGTATAATACATATATTATAATCTGTTTCTACCAATTTTCTTTTACCATGACCAGCCTTGAAGGTGGAATTAAAGGATGGAAGCACGTCACCCACGAAGGTGGTAAATCAGTACCTCACAGATGATGTTTTCATTATAAAAATAAAAGAGAGAGGAGAAGAGATTGATGATGAATTATTCTATAAACATGATAAAATTACCATATATATGAGATAATATATTTTCATGCCACTTGTAAAAGGGTAAATGAGGGTAATAGAATGAAATAAATGAACTTGAAAAAGAAATTGAAAGAAAATGGAAGAGTGTTTTACCTCTTGATTCCTTCTTCTTGAGAACATACTTAATGGATTGGTTTTGGCCTTTTGTTAAGACCAAATCCTCCAGGATGTGGGGTAGAGGTTTGGTATGAGTAGTGTAAAGAATTTGGACATGGATCAAGTCTTTATATATGTGCGGAGAAGAGGTGGTGAGGGGTGATATTTATAGTGGAGAAGAGGGGTGTTTTCTCATTATTTACTGATTATTTTATTATTTTTCTCAAGTCAAGAAATAATGTTGATTAATGAGGCTAAATATAGTAATTTTGTCATGTGATTTTGAACCAATTACTCTCACATCATCCAAATCTCAAAGAATTTTATATTTAACACATAATGCATATATACCGTAAATTGCTGTATTTTACATTTCATAATTTGTTTTTGTATTTCAGGAAAAATAATTTTTTTTTAACATAACCATTTTTTGATTTGTATAATTCAAAAATTAATTACATTTTATGAAAATAATTTTCTAAATATGTGGAATTTAATTTTTAATTAAAAACAAAGTTTACTCGAAATAAATACAAAATTTAAAGCTATAACTGATTTTATATCTCTTTAAAAAATTAACTAGTGTATCTTAAAATTATATTATAATTCAATGACACCAATATATTTTTCTATTATTAAATTTTATAAAAATATTTTTTTTAAATTATGAAATTATTCATAAATTTGTAATTCAATATTTACGATTTATAAAAATACCGACACATAATTAATAATTTTTAAAAATATTTATTTACTTATAATATGATATAATTATATCATATTGTCATTTATAAGATGAATAAATTTTATTTATACTTTCATTGGTGATGTTACTATTAAATTGGCTAGTTTACTATTCATAAGGGTCACATTACCATTCCCAAGGTTATGTTACTATTTCATTGATATAGGTTCTTTAACTTCTAGAAACACTTCTTATTTCTTTAATTCATCATTTATAAATCTTGTATTGTGTTCTATTATGTGTTTATACGACATGAAATAATTATAATAAGGGAATTTCCATTGAAAACACTTTGGTTCGTTACAGTTACACCTGTTTAAAATAAATTATTTTGTTATCAACTGATTAGAAATAAAAAAATTGGATCAAGAATAATTTTTTTTCAAAATAAATTGTTTTTATGACAATAAAGTATTTTTATATTAATAAATTAAATTAATTATTATTGATGAATGATATTTGTAAAATTTATATATTATATATTCAATCTATTATTTTTAAAATAATCTAATATCTTCAATATTCATGGGACAATAATAAATCCACTATTATACTTAATAATTATATTTATCTAAAAAGCTGTTTTCAATGCATTTTACCACTTATTTTGAAATTAATTAATTACACACATATCAATGTAATTTTTTAACATGGATTCCATATATGGAATCAAGAGATTCAAATTTTTTAAATATGACCCTTTTGATATTTTTCATTATGAGTAGTAACTGTGGTAAAATTTATCACCGTGGTATAAGGTAAATTAAGTAAATAATTGATAAAAATAAGTGTTAATGTCACAATGTTTCATATAAATTTTTATTTTAGGAAGTTAATTTGACCCTAATAACCTTATTATATTAATTTAATTTTTAAGGGATAATTTTCCATGAAAATGACCAATATATTATTTAAAGGAAAGAAAGTCACTATATGTCACTCTATTTGTTTTAAATATCTCTTATGTGTTTACTTAAGGAAAAATAATGTTGTAAATGAATCTTAATTTTAATTTTATGAATAATGATATTATATTCATATTGGTAATTCATTTATAATTATTTATGATCATATAATTTCATTAAAGGCTTGCATAATGCTAATACAATATGATTTCAATTAATTAAATAAAATAAAATAAATGATTTATAAAATAATAAAAGTAATATAATTTGAGTAAGTTATAGTGATCCATGAATTTTGTAGACAAATATATAATAATAATGATGTTTTAAATACTTATATTTTAATTTATTCTTTTTTTTGAATCTTTCATGTCAAATTAAATAAAAAGTTCCAAAATTGACATTAATGATATTCTATAATAAATAATACTTTATTAAATGATTTAAAATTTATAAAAATTTAATATTTAGCCATATTAATGGAATATGATTGATAAATTCATCCATTTCCAATTTATGAGTCAATTTTCCATTTATGGTAACTTTATTAACTATTTATTATTAAAATATTTGTTACTTTACTTAATGTTAAAACATTAACAAATGGATTAATAAAAAATATGTGGTTTAAAATGGACCCAAAACCTGTATAACGTTTGAATCCTAAAGGAATTGAATTCCTCTAAGGCCAACAGGTCCATGTAATACATATGCATACGTGCATTGTAAGGGTTTCACCTCACCCCTTAAAGGTGGATTAACAAAAATAAATAAAAATTGAAGGCCTTTGGGCCGTTGGATGGATATTTTAATGATTTATGAAATTCCAAGTGTGTCTTCTCCCTCCCTTATAAAAGGACTCCTGTCCTTCCTATTCTAGACATTATTTTGAGCCATCTATCTTCACTATACCCTGAAAAAATGCCATCTAAAATTACTTATCCACATTATTGAGGTTATGGTATTCCCAAAAGACCAACCCTAGTTTCCTTTAAAATATATTTAATGGAGTTATTCCAAGTAATTGGTAACCACCTTAACCAATCACTTTATTTTCTTTACTTTCTATTTAACTCTTAAAAATATATTTTATTTGAATTAAAATAATAACTTACATATAATAAATATTCATTGTTTCTTTAGATTTTTAAATCAAAATTATCTACCCTCTTTCCCATTAAATTTAAAGTGAAATTATTACTCGTGCATACGTACAACTTATCATCTCCATGTAGCGATAAAAATTATATTCAACCACCACATTTCAAGGATGATTATTATGATGGGTTTAATTTTTAGATATGATAATTATGACATAATTATTCTTTTGGAATTATAATATAACATTTAACTTCTTAAATTCCAATCTGTTGGAAAATAATAATGTCACTCGTGCATATGTATGGAGTACCACCTCCATGAAGTTATGTGACTTTTTGTTCATTTTAGATTTACTTAGAGGGTTATAAAGATATATTTAATGAATATAAATAATATATATGTGATATAATAATTATTATTTAGTTTTTAATTAGTATTTACCATTCTTTCATTCCATATGTCAAAAAATTAAAACATCCCTCATGCGTTTGTTCGACCTGCCATCTCCATGAACGATGTAATTTACGTTTCAATATATAACTTTTATAGATGAATATAAATAATTATATAGTGAATATATATGATATTTATATCATTATTAAATTTTTGAGGTTATTTAACCATGAGAAAAGTACAAGTACCAAAACAAATGAACCAAAACATATATTAAAAACGAACCAGTTATTACCCGTCATAATGATTTTAATAGAGAATTTTCAATAAACATGTGAAAAATAATATAAGTAAATTATATATTGTTTTATGTATATTAATTATGATTTTAATATATTTATTATAAATACATTTTAATTACAAAGGAGTTTCAAATGAATATAGAGGAAGTCAAACCTAATGTAAAAGTTTTCTTCACAGTCTCATCATTATCTAGAACTGTTTATGTTAAAGTCACCATTGGGGTAATTAATTGATATTTCTATATTAAAACCAATATTTTTTTTTAAATTTATATTTACATAAATTACATGTTTTAATTTCATTTTCCACTCTTTAAGTACTAATGATACCAAAAATATGTTTTTAACGAAAAATTATGTTGTTTTTCAACTCGGACCGGATTATTATTTTTTAATATTAATAATTTAGCTAAAATAATATAAAGGATATTTTCACTATTATAAGATAAATTATTAAATATATTTTTACCCTTGTTTTAATTTTAAAAAATTGTTTAAAATGAATCTTCATGTCATTTTCTGAATGAGGTAGATTTTGAATTTTCTTTGAAAAAGTGTGAAATGGTTGTTTTTTAACTAATGAAACATCAATAGAATTTAATATTGTTATAACCACTTAATTTTTTTAGATCTTACTTTAAAATTTTACAATATTATTTCAAATAAAAATTTTTCATTAATATTTTAGAAATTTTTATTTCAAAATGAAAAATATATATTCCTCTAGAAATATTCGAGTGTTATTTTTAACTTATACTTATCTTTGTCAAAATACTTTGGTTAATATTATGATTTAATGGGGATATACTATTTTGAAAAATTTATATGTATTTCTATTGTTGGATTATTAGTATATTTATTTATTGAGGAAATTATTAACATTTCATATACCAATTTTTCAATATAAATGTTTACATAGATCATGTTTCACCTAGATCATATAATGAATGCATTGGACATTATAAGTGAAGGGAGGGGCCTACAATATCCCCTGGATGCATTGGTCTATCTAATGACACAAACTAGCTAGGGTATTTTATATATTTCTTACATATTTATGTATTTTTTCTTGGAATAATACATTGGAAGTAAGATTATGATGCCTGATATTATGCATTCAATTGTTATGAAACTAGTTATTATTTTCCATGTGATTATTTTTGTTGTTATGTTATCTATGGACTTATTCCCCTACATTATGGAATGAGTTACATGGAATGTTTTATTATTATTCTTATCAACTATATCATTACTATTTTATTTAATTTTTTAGCTTCGTTGTATGCATACCCTTATTGAGTATCTGAGGTCACCCTTTATTATGATTCCATTCCCTAAAACGACAAGAGGTATATTATGACTGACATACATGGATATAAAAAATGGAATAATGGTGTTATAAAATAAAATACTATGTTTCATTTTATGTTTCCAATGTAATGTTAGTTTGAATAATGTATCTAGACTTCCAAGACTACTAAACTACCAGACCCTTTAATATGAGAACCTTTTTGTCTAGTACCAATGTAATAATGTAACCACCAACCATGGAAAACTAGGTTTAGGGTATTTATAGTTAGTGTTAGAGTAATTTTAGTAGAAACAATGTGAACTTTATTTAGGAAGATATATATCAGGGATTGTAGCCTAGTGACAAACATTGAGAATATTCCCAAAGAAACCATGATTTTAATTTTGTGATCAAAATTTCTGTTTATGTTATGTGTTACACTAGTCCTGAAATTATACATTATGATTCATAATTTTATGGTATAGTATAGTTTATTTCATTAATTATAAATATTTCCCATTATTAGTAATGGAAACCATAAAAATTTACATAATCCATATATGTATTGCCTTTGTGGGAAAGATAACGAAGCTAGATCAGGTGCAACCGCTGAAGTTGAAAAAATTATAAATATTTTGGGGAAGCTAACCCGGGTTGTGTGAAATAACCCAACTCATAAGGATCAAACTGAAGATCCTAAATGTGGTGTAAAAATGTTATAACTATTTTTTAATCAACAACCTGCTTCATTTAATGGAACTACAAATCCATTTGTACTTGAGTAATGGGGAAGTTCCTTAGAGAAGATATTTCTCCTATTGGGATGTAATGAAAGGGGGATGGTTGTCATGAAATTTTATCATATCTCTAAGGATTCCGACCAATGGTGTTTTTTGATTCAAAACACTAAGGATGGAGATGAGATAATGAGTATCTAATTGATGTATTTTAAGGATCCTTTCTTTGAAAAATATTCTCTTTATGAATAAAAAGTGAATATGGAGAGATAATTTTTTAGTCTCAGTCAAAAGGAAGAGGAAAATGTTTCTATGTATAGATATAACATCAAAAGGTTATCAAGTCATGATATGGAAAAAATATATAATAAATAGTGTAATATTTACCATTTTTTTATGGGTTAAAGAAAATCCTTATAAGGGCACTAGTCTCTCAAAATTTATCATCATACGAGGAATCAAAGAATCATCCTCAGCATTCCCTGTGTCCCTGATGCAGGCCTCGACCATATTTTCTGGATCAACGAGTCCTTAAGCGAATACATGGTGAGGTCTGGCTACAGAATGGATTTTGGCAACTACTCAGTCGGCCAAGTTGAGGGACCTTGGAACCTGGTGTGGAAGATCAACGCTCCCCCTAAAATTTGCCAATTTTGGTGGCAGGTCTGCATGGGTACTCTCCAAACCACAAGCCTCCTCGCTCACCGACATATGGCTAGTTCTGATTTTTTCCCTTTTTTCCCGAACATTCCTAAAACTCCTTTGCACGCCATCATTCACTTCCCGAGAGCTGATAAAATTTGGAATAAATGGGGCTTGACTTCTGCCGCTTCAATGGAATCGGCCTCTGACCTTCCCGATCTTCTGAAGTGGTGGTGCTCATCTCTTTCCTCAGCTTCTTCAGGATAATTTTGCACTCTGGCTTGGATTATTTGGGTCTGGCACAATGATGCCATTTTTCATCAAGCTCACAATCCCCCTGAATTCTGGACTGAACGGTCCACCTCTTGGATTGAGGGCTGGAAAGACCACAATGGAAATTTTATGCCCGGTGCTACCCCCTCCCTTCCGCTTCCTTGTAATCCTCCAAGGGGAGGGAACCTTAAGATTAACGTGGATGTGTCACTCCCAAAGGATGGGCTTGTCTCCCTAGGCCTCCTGGCCCAAAACCACCTGGGGGAAATCCTTGCTGCAAAATACGAACCACTTCAGGCTTTCTAGGAGCCTATAGTTGCTGAGGCCATGGTCATCCTTGCCGGTATGATGCTTACTGTGGATCTTAGATGATTTGATATCATCATTTAATCTGACTGCCTCACCTCTATCGATGCTATCAGTAACAACGATGGTGTACTCCAGTAATTTGGCTCCATCACCAGGAGAAGCCCCGCGCTTCGCCAAGGCTTTTCATACTGTTCATTCTCTTTTACCAAAAGGGAAGGAAACAATGCGGCCCACCAGCTAGCGGCCTCAGGCCCCTTCAGTGTCAACCAACTCTAGTTGGACAATTTCCCTCCATGTCTTTTCTCTTGTATGACTGCTGATCTTATTCATTAATGCTAGCTGTCCTTCTTTTCAAAAAAATATCTTGTGCAATAAAGAAATAGAAACAATTCTTTAAGTATTATGACTTTGATGTAAATAATGATGATAAATGGGTGGATGAAAAATCTATAAAAGGAAATATGAAAAAACAGAACATGGTATGGGTGGAATTTACATCTTTTATTAAATGTTTAAAGAAATATCGGGGAACATGCTTGTTAGGAATAAGATTTTGATTCATGTATAGAGAGAAAATCCATCGAGTTCTGTATTTCAAGGGTATCAAAAAATCTACCAATCTTCAATTATTAAACTCTAAGAATATAATGAACTATGAAAATGTTTTTCCTAGTTGTCCATAAAATTTACCCTAGAAAACTTCAAGGGAGTAAGACTAAGATTATGAGATCATGAAAATTGACGTTAAACCACATAAAGATTTGGTGGTAGTTACTTTAATAATATCATCAAATTTAGTTAATGCATTATTTGATTCAATATCTTGTTAATAATTTATATCTTACATGTTTTCCACAAAAATTAGATATTTTTATAGAACCTTAAGAAGAGATTTATCACTTAAGTCTCCTAGAAGAAGCCTCATCACAATATAGATACATCAGTCAGTTCCAATTATGACACATAAACATTCCCTATTTACTAAATTTATTATTATACCTATAGTTTATTTTTATAAAATCCATGATATGGAATAGATTTCAAAATAAGATGTAAAAATATATCGTAAATATAATGAAATTAGGATTCATGTTGAATATGTGGAATTCCTTATCAATATATGGGAGACTTCATCATCTGATTCAGGTCTAGATCAACCCCTAAAAACTCTTATAAATTATATTATTTGGGAAGAAGAATAGACACAACTTATAAATGGAAAATGAAATATTTAAATTTATCATGTACATATTGTGAAAAAATACATTAATTTATTTCTTTAGGAAGTACCTGTATATCTACCAGAGAGGGAGGTAAAGTTTTCCATTGATTTAATCCCTACCTAAATACTTATATAAAATATTCCATGTAGAATGAATGCAATAGAATCTGTAGAATTGAAGAAACAACTAGAGGAGTCATGTAATAATGGACTTATATTCCCTATTATTTCACCATTGGTATCCCATATTATCTTCATTAGGAATATATAGGAATATATGAGGCTCTGTTTTGATTATAGAAGAATCAATTTAATTATGAAAATAAATAAGTATCCTCTAACTTGAATTTATGACTTATTTGAAAACCTTAACAAATCTCAAAAGTTTTCAAAGATTAACCTTTGTTCTGGGAATTGTTAATTGAAAGTAAAGAATTAATATATTCCAAAGACAACATTTTGAACAAGATATGGACATTAGAAGTTCAAAGTAATTCTAATTTGACTAAATAATACACCCTCTATTTTTATGGATATAATGAAAAAAATATTCAAGGAAAATATTCAATATTTTATTATGGAATATATTGATTATATCATGGTGTTTTATAAGAGATATGAGGACATTTAAAATTACATGTGAATCATTCTTAATACTCTTAGATGAAAATAGATATATGGTAGATTTAGATGGCGTGACTTATAAATTCAGAAATTTTATTTTATTGGATAAGTTTTCCCTATGGACGGAATCTCAATTGATCTTATGATGATAAAGACAGTCAAGGAATGGCCTAAACCAATGAATATAACCAAGGTATATATTTTAATTGGTTTTTAAGGTAACTATCATCAATTGTTTCAAAATTTTCCTTAATTGGAAAACTCGTTAACCAAACATAATCATAAAGGGCTTAAGTTCACATGGAAAAAGAAATGTGAAGAATGTTTTGAAGAAGTGAATAAGAGATTGGTGAATGATTTAATGTTGACCCTATCACTAAGAAATGATGGATGCATGATATATAGTTATGAAACAAATAATTTACATAGTTTTTTAATTATGAATAATGATAAATTTATTTCTTACGTATTAAGGATGTTAATGAAGAAGGAAAAAACTTATCTAATCCAAGATCTTGAGTTAAAATTTGTAATCTTTTCCCGGAATATTTGGTGACATTATCTCCATGGTGAAATATGATAGATATATAAAGATCAAAAGTGTTTGGAAAACTTATTTTCATAGAAATAGATCATCATGAGGAAAAGGTGATGGATCAAGATGATCAAATTTTATGATTTCTCAATACATTGTCATCATGGGAAGTGAAATAAGTTAGCAGATGCATTGAGCTAGAAAGATCATGGAGTACTAAATAAAATGAGGATTTATAAAGATCTTATGTTTATTGATTTAATAAATATAGATATGTTAATTATCATATAAGGGAAAAAATCATCCATTTTTCAAATGATATCAAAACTATATTTATTAGAATAGATAAAAGGTTCTCAGCCTGATGATGAGAATTTTCAAATCCAAATTAATGCCACAAATGATAGGAAATTGGAAAACTTTATATATGAAGATGGAATTCTGAAATTTGAAAAGAGGACATTTTTTCTATCTATACATGATTTAAAAAAATGTAATTATTATATTTTTTTCTGGTCTTTAATTTCTCTATGCACTAAGGTCGCACTAATATATATATAGATTTGAATGAGTATTTTTGGTGGGATAATATGAACTGGAAACTTGATGATTATTTATCAAGATATTTGGTTTTCTAACAGGTGAAGGATAAAATAAAGCAACCTAAATGGTTAATTCATCATATACCTATTTGAATATGTAAATTGGTTTAAATTACTATTGAATATTTCCCTAGATTACCAAATAATCCTAGAAAGAATGAAGAAGTATGGGTTATTCTTGATCCCCATACTGAATATTCACATCTCTTTACTATATAATAAGATTTACCTATATATAAACTTGCATGAATCTATATTAATGAATTTTTTTGACTTCATGGCATAAATATTTCAATTGTGTCTGATCAAGATCCCTAATATGCCTCAAAATTTTGGAAAATTCTTCATAATGTTCTTGAATATGAGCTTAATTTTAGCACCACTTATCATCATCAAACTAAAGGGAAGTTATAAAGGACTATGTGAATATTATAATACATGTTGAGGTCATTCTCAATTGAATTTCATGTTATTATGAATTAGTATTTACCATTAGTTGAGTTTTTATATACTAATATCATCCATTAAAGTATTAAATTGGAATCATATAAAGCATCATATGAAAATTGATTTCACACTCTACAATATTGAGATGAAGTTGGTGAAAGAAATCATGTAGGACCAAAACCAATCGAGGATACAATAAAGAAGGTAAATACTATTAATATGTATAATAGAGAATCTCATAGTATGAAACAACGTTATATCGACAAATAGATGAAATATTTATAATTTCAAGTGGGAGAACACATTTTTTAGAAAGTATATCCAATGAATTGTGTTATAAGGATATGTATGAAATTGAAATAGATCCCTAGCTACATCAGACTTTTTTATACCCTTGGAATAATTAGAGGTGTTTCTTATTTTTTGACAGTGCCACTAAGTATCTCTGAAGTATATGATGCGTTCCATATATCATAATTAAGGAATTCCATGATACATCCAAAACATATGATCACCTAGGATGATATATAATTGAAACCTTATTTAACTTACATTGAAGATCCTATCTTGATTTTAGACACTATATAATAAGTTTTGAGTAATCAAATGACTCATCTAGTAAATGTACTTCAGAGAAATCATAATATTGAAGTTTCAAAGTGAGATACTAAAGAAATTATGATGAAGAACTATGAAATTTTGATCATTAGGTTAAATTGTGAAAATTTATGGGATGTATTTTTTAGATTGATGGAGGAATGTGACCCCTCAATATTTTATATTACATTAATTAATTCTGTTTGATATATTTTGACACCCACAACCTCGATTATAAATTAATTGTAAAAAAGTAGACCATTATAACGATTATTTTAAAATGTTTTATATGTCTAAGATTTTCTAATTTATAAAAAATTTATTGGTACACATGTGTGAAATTAATTTTTGGTTATCAATTGAATAAAAAAACTTAAATAAAATTAAATGTTTTCGATATAAATTATTTTTATACAGACAAAATATATATATCTTAATAATTTTTTTATTATGATTTTAAAAATTATTTTAATTAAATTATTATATTATATGTTCAATAAAATGTTCTAAAATTTATTCAATATATTTAGTATTCAAAGGATAAAAAAAATACAATTTTATGCATAAAACTCTATTATTCTAAAAAGATATTTTCATACTTTTTGCACAATTATTTTGAAAATAATTTTTCCACTTACAAGCATTGAATTTGGAATAATGGATTCCATATTTTGAACTAATGGGTTCAAATTTGTAAATATGTCCCATTTATTTTTAAGAATTATGAATAGTAACAATGGTAAAATTTATCACCATGGTAAAGGGTAAATCATGTTAATATAGGTTAAAAAAAGTTTTAAGGTCCTTATATTTCATATAAATTCATATTGGATAATTTTAATTTCACCCTTATCACCTTAGGATTAAAATATATTTTTTAAGAGAAATTTATCCATGAAAACAACTAATATAATATTTAAAGCAAAGAAAATTACAAAATTTCAGTCTATTTTGTTTTAAATATATACTATATTTTCACATATGGAAAAAGAATGTTTTAAATGAAAATTTATTGTAATTTTATAAATCATGAATTTAAATTCATAATGAAAATTTGTTTCAGTTTTTTCGGGGTTAAATGATTTCCTTAAATTCTTGGGCAATGATACAACAATATTGATTCAATTAATATATAAAATAGTTTAATTTAAAAATATTAAATGTAATATAATTTTATTGAGTTATAGTGTTAAATTATGTTTTTAGGTTATTATATTATACTAATTATGGGTAAAAAAAATTATATTTTAATATCATCATTGTCTAGGTGCCTTTAAAGTTAAATAAAATGAATAGTTCCAAAATTGACCTTAATGATATTTTATAATAAAGAATACATATTAAATGATTTAAAATTCATAGAAATATAATCTTTATCCATGTGAATGAAATACAGTTGAAACCATCAAACATGGTACATTTATGAGTCACTTTTACATTTATGGTAACATTCTTAACCCTCTATGATTAAAATAGTTATTCCAACTGTTTAGGTAAAAATAATTAATAATGATAATAACAAAAATAATAAGGTTTTACATGGGAGAAAAAATGTATATATTTCATTAGATAATTTATGTCAAACCTATACACTTTTACTTAAAATTAATATATTTTGGATGTATTTTTCTAGATAATGACCTTATTATATATTAATCTTCTAATAAATTCCACGTGTGTCCTCTCCCCTTTACAAAAGGACACTGCTATATTATCTTCCATACAAAAAATTGAGCCATAATGACCGACAATAAAATCTAAAAACACTTCTATAATTCCTTATCAACATTATATAGGTACTTTCATTCCCAAAATACCAACCCTTGGACCCATAAGAGGATATCTAAAGGAGTTCTTTCAAAGTGTATGTAATATCCATAACTTATCACTTTCTTTTTTTACTTCTTATTTAGATCCTATAAATATATGGTATTTATCATAAAATAATAAATTTAGTATTCTAAATATACATAAATTTATTATTATTATTATTATTATTATTAAATCATCATTATCAATCATCTTTCCCATCAAATTGGAAGTGGAACTATCACTCATGCGTATATACGACTTACCATCTTCACATAGTGATGCAATTCATTTTCCAAAACAATATTTCATGCATGGTTATTATTATGGGTATAATTTTTATATATTATAACTATTAAATAATCTTATTTATGTAATTATAATGTCACATCTACCTTATTAACTCCCAATAAATTGGAAAACAATGACGCCACTCGTGCATACGTGTGGACTACCACCTCCATAAAGAGATGTGTTTTGTTTTTCATTTATATTTTACTCAAAAGGTAATAAGGATAGATTTAATGAAAATATATGTTATATGTTATATAATTTCTATTCTATAATGTTTAATGTTTTTTAACTTTCTTTCATTACATCTTTTTAAAAATGAAAACAACATTTATGTGTACGTACGACCGACTATCTCCATGAATTGTCTAATTCATTTTTATGACAATAACTTTTATGGATGAATATAGAAATGTATATAATGAATATATAAGATATTTATATCATTATTAAAATTATTTATATTATGAGACCGTGATCAAATTACAAGGAATGAAACTACTGAACCAAAACTTACATGAAAAAAGAACTAGTTTTTAAATCGAGCAGTTATTTTTACTAAATATTCTTAATAAATAGATAATAAAAGATAATAAGTAAATAATATATGGTATGATATATATAAAAATGGATATTAAATATATTTATAACAAATATATAATTATTATACATTCTTTTTAGATTCATAAAATTGTAACCGAAACTGAGGTAAGGGTTTGTTTTACAATTTCTTCATTATTCATGATTGTTTATGTTAAAGTCTATGTTGGATGAATTATTTTATATTTCTACCTTAGAAACAAAATATTTTCTTCTACTATAGATATTTATGTAAATTATGAGTTTTTTTTCATGTTCTACTCTTATGTACTAAAGATACTGAAACTATGTTTTTTAATGAAAACCAATGATGTTTTTCTACTCAGTTGGGAATATTTTCCTTAAATATTCATATAGTCCTAAAAATGTTTTAAATAATTTTTTTAATATTAGCTAATGATTTATTAAAAATATTTTTACACATTTATTAATTTTATGAAATGGGTTAAAATAAATCTTTTTATTATTTTATTGACAAGCTACCTTCTGACTTGTCTTTCAAAAGTGTAAAAGGAATGTTTTTTAAATTTATAAGAATTGAATAAAATTTCATATCTTTATAACATATTAATGTTTTTAATCTAACTATATAATTTTATAAGGTTTATTGAAGGAATTTATTTCCTTAATATTTGAAAAAATATTATTTCTAAATGAAAAGGATATCTTCCTTAATAAATCATATAATTATCATTTTAAAGTATATCTATCTATGTAAGAATTACTTGCTGAATTTTATAATTTACAGGTAATTTAAAACATTGATAACATTTTCCATATTACTCTAGATATTTTATTATTATGATTATTGATCGGGGAATTATTATTATTTCCTATGTATTTTTTTGGATATGAATGTTTACGTTTACTATGTTTCACCAATTTAATATGATAAATGAATTAGACTTAGTAAGTGATGGGATGAGACTAATATACCCCATTTATGTATTGGTAGGTCTTATGAGACAAAGTATCTTGGGTATTTTTCATATTATTTTCTAGTTTATTTATGTTGTTTTGGAACAAGTCCATGATAGTAATATTATAATATCTGATACTGTGAATTTAATCATTATGAAATTGGTTATTCTTACCCATGTGATTATTTTTGTTGTTATGTTATCCATGATTTATTTTCTATTTTGTGGTATTATTTACATGCAATATTTTATTTTTTTTCAGTCATATCATTCATGTTTTATTTACTCTTTTGTTAGCTTTCTCTGTATGTATACACTTATAGAGCATTTGAGATCACCCCGAATTATACTTTCTTTCCCACAGACCACATAATGTGTAATATTATTGATATATAGGGATATTATATATGTAAGAGTGGTGTTATCAAGTAATATACTATTTTCTATTTTACATTTTAAAATTTAATGCGAGATTCATGTTTGTATCTAGTTTTTAAGACTGCTAAACAACTAGATCCATTGGGATGAGAATACTTGTATCTTATACCAATGTAATAATGTAACCACTAACCCAAGGATAATATGGTTAGAGACTTTTAAGAATCTTGTATGATATATCTTAATCTCTCAATATTCAAAGCATTTTTAGAAATATTTATAATGTGATGTACTATACCAATAAATTCATGTGTTATATCACCCTTTTGATAATGATCAATTAAAAATTAATGTCTTATTTAAATGTTCTTAATCCTTGAATGAGATAAACTATTATTAGAAATTTTAATATCACATATTTTATTATTTATAGGGATATTTCTATATTTTTATCCGTACTATAGAATTTTCTATTTTATCAACATAATATGTGCTCAAAAACTTCCTATAGTTAAATACTAAGATTTAGTTTTGGATAATGAAAAAAATTCTATTTTTTACCAAACCAATATAATAGATACATTATTACAAATGGAATATTCTAGAGTTTATTTTTCTTTCCAACTTACATCCACTAAAATCTATATATGAAAACCTAACTAATTAATTTATTATCATTTAGAGTGAGACAATCTAAAATTAATTATATTCTTGAGGTATTTCAAAATTCATGTGAAAAAATTGAAATGAGATTAAGTGGAGTTTGATTGAAAATGAGAATATATAGACAAAATTTTCATATTATCAGGCCACAAAATAATCAAGTAAAGTAAGCTTACGATCCTAGCTTTGTAAGTGGTTTGATCAAATGACTTCCTAGTTTTATCCAAATCCAATTTTTAGGATGTACTAATGGACGTATCGATTCCGTTTATAATTTCCATAGCAAGACATTTCAAAATATTCTTTATGTATTTACTTTAAGTTAATTCAATTCCTTCCATATTTTAAAATATCTTAAAACCACATGATGAATTCAGCACACCCATTAATCAAAATTTAAAATAATTTTACATTACTTTTTAAAATTCTATACACTAGGATTTTTTTAAGATCAAAAAATAATATCATAAACATATATTTAATAATCATAATATTTTTGGGAATACTTTTTAATAATAAAATAGGATTAAATTTCTATTTTGAAAATTTTTTAGACATAAATAATGATTTTAACCTTTCATAAGAAGATCTAGAAGCTTGTTTTAAACCATAAATATCTTTATAAAGTTTACAAATAAAATTTTAGAAAGGAGGGTTTTGGAATCTCGAGTGTTGTATCAAGAAACATACTCAATTATACAAACATTAATAATTTCAATCTCAACATCCGTTTGATAAAGGTATAAAATAAAATGAGTTGTGGAAGAAATAATTATTCTAAAAGCCTCAATTCAAGCTAAAGGTATTAAGGCTTCTTAATAATAAACCCCTTTATTATTTACTATAGCCTTATGAAACCAGTCTAGATTTATTTCTAATTATATTTCCATATTCATCCACATTGTTCCTAAATACCCATTCAGTGCCAATGGTTTGGTAGTATTTATATATTTCCTCTAGTATCCAGCATTAATTTCTTTCAAACTAATTTTACGCTTATTGCATAAACCTAACAAAAAATTCAACATTTATAGCTTTATTAATGTTTTTAGGTTCAATAAGTGACAGGAAATATTGATGGTTAATATGGATTCTAAGAGAATAACTATTATGACTACCTCTATTTAGATCTACAATAATAAATTCTAATGGATAGTCTCTGTGGGGTTCAATGTCTATTAATATAGAATTAATTAGTGCTTCAATTTGTTCTTTAGGGTCCAATTCATCATCTTTCTCAACACGAGGTTATTTTTCTAGTAATAATGAAATGTGTTCTATTGGGATATCACTATAATTGGATGATTTATTGATATTCAAGTAAGAAAAATCACACTCAAGGTATTACATAGGGGTTTTAGTCTCATGTGGATCTATTTTATCAAACTTGAATGTAAATTTCTCCTATATATTTGGTTATCTTATTAAAATCCCTGTATGATTTACTAAATATTGAATAACTAATGAAAATTTCTTCATCAAATTTAGATTCAAATTTATATAAATTTGTTTTTTCTTGAGAATAAATATATTGTAGTAATAAACTCTAATGTAATTTCCCTTTAGTTTTCATCCATTCCATAAATCAAACGGGGGATTATTTATAAAAGGTATGATAATAATCCTGTTAAGGACATTTCATGTAGAATTAATACACCTTTTACAAAAAATAAATAGGTAATTAATACACCTTAGTCATTGTATTGAAAATATATTGAAGAGTGAAATTTTTAATTTTAACCAATCCTTTCTATAAGGGAGTACTAAGAGAATATAATTAGTGATTATATCCATTTTGTGAGAATAATATTTCAAAATATTGATTTTTAAACTAATTATCATGATCACTCATCAATGTATTTATGGTAATTTCACTATTGTTTTCGATATATTTTTCATGTTTTTTAAATATGAGAAATGATATATTTTTTGAACTAAAAATATTACCCAAGTAAATATTGAAAATTCATCTATAATAACAATAGGATAATGGTTACCACCTAGGCTAGAAATTCCGGAAGGCCCAAACATGTCTATGTAAAACAATTCTAGAGGTTGAGAAGTTGAAACTACTTTATTTTATTAGAAAAAAATCATATGTTTTTTCTCTTTTGGAAATGGATTGAATACTTTTTAATTTCATAATTCATGAATAGAAAGATCCCTAGCTAAAACTTTCCTTTTTTTCTTTTTAAGAGAGTGAAGGTTTCAGTGGCCTAGTCTTCCATGCCAAAACCAAGACTCTTTTTGAAAGGCACTTAATCAGGAAACATTTTGTGAAAATAATGAAACTAAATAAAATAAATAAACATAATCATTGCATAAATTAATAAAACCATGATCATGAATATAATCACATATCTTGAAATCATTATATTAAAACTTTATATGGTATCCATCATCACATAATTATGAGATTATAAGAAAATTAAATTTTAAAAAATTAATAAATAGAACTTTAGAAATTAAAATGGAATTAAAAATACTGATATGTCCACATCCAATTATTTTAGCCTTGTCATTGTCACCGAATGTTATAGGACCACCATCCACCTTTATAAGGGGTTTGAAGCATGGGTCATCTCTAATAATATTTCTAGAACATCCACTATACAGATACTATAAGTTCTTACTGTCACACTTTCGGTTTTTTTCCTACAAAAAATTTAATCAATAAATGATTTTCATACCCACAATTTCTTAGGTCCAAATAAGATATCAAAAGGATAATTTAGAATAAAAAGTTTTTTTTAACAATTATAATAATCAATGATTTTATATATTTAGAAACAAAAACCTTCTTTGGCACAAATGAATATGAACTCATTAGAGAAATTTAAGGAGATGGACTAGGAAAAAACGTTTTTTTTAAAATTTTCCTTTTACTAGGCTAGTACGCAACCCCAGTTTTATAATATGGTGTTTTTTTCTTACCAAGAACCATAGTCATGTTTTTTATTTGTTTTTTAAAAATTTTAGGTTTTGTTTTAAGTTTCTTAATTTATATTTTAATATAATTGTTGTCTCTTAACAAAGTTACATTCTTTTATTTCTCTATAGATTAGTTTCTTTTATCACCATCACATAAAATACGAGTCCTTTTCATATTTATATATTTATCTTTAAATTATTTAATAGTTTTTTCAAGCATAGAAAAATATTCATCCAATTAATCATTTGTCATTTCAGATTCATGAGGTGTATTGGTAAGTGATGTAGAAGCAATTATTTTAGATTTTGTTTCTAGAAAAAAATATTATCCCTTTCATTATTGTATTCCCTACATGAATAAAATTCACTAGAACTATAATCATTGGAACTCTAGGTTGTCTTCATATACTTCTTGGGTATTTTTAATATATCATAATTTTTATTTTTTACATCTATTTTGGATAATATTCTTTGATATACAATTTTCATTCTCACTCATAATAAGTCACCCCTCTTGATTGTGTTTCCTTCTTCTAACTTCCTATTTTGTCATACCATCCTCCATGTTATGATTTTTTGAAGAATTTATTGTACCTAAAGAATTTCATAAATATGTGGAATAAATTTCTTAATCATTTTCAGAAGTTGAATCATCCCCACTCAAGCTATTTTCATTGATTTTCTATTTCATAATTGAATAAAAAGTTGTGAAAGTGGATAATTTTTTTGGTTCATCATATACATTAAATAGGTTCAAATCTTCCTCATAAATCACAAGTTCTCATATCAACCCCTTCATGATAATTATCTTATGTTGCATGAATCTCTAATGGAAACATCAATTTATCTTAATTGATTAGGTAAGAATCACAATATTCTAATCATATGATCTTTATCTTCAATTTCATTTCCAAGTGCCTTGAATTGTATATATGTTTTTATTGAACCAAATATACATTGACCAAATTTATCCATTATGATTCATTATAAATGTATCATATTTAATATTATAAATATCTAAGCACATTTATTTGAAATTTTAGATGCCTTCATGGGACACAATAAGAGTATCCCATATTTTTTTAGTGGTTTCACATAGAGAAAATATATTATAATCATAATCACCCATGGAATAATATAAGGAATTCAAAGCTTTGTAGTAACAATTAGAAGTAGATTTTAGAGTATCACTCAAATTAGCTTCGAGAGATTTTGGTTTTTTCTATTTATCTTCAATATCTGAATATATATCAAATTAATTGAGAAATATGTTTAATGTACATAGATATTAAATCATTTTAGAATAATATTTAGTATATTACAATAATATATGCCTGAGGAATGTAATATTTTGTTGTATTTGGAATTTAGAACAGATTATTCTAGTTTGGTGAAAGATCTTTAAGATATTATTTAAAGATATTCCCCTTTAGTATTCTAATCACTACCTTTCTCCATAATATAGGGAAAGGAAACATAAGAAAATGGTGAGATAAAATGCTCAGTAAGGGTAAATAAAGGGAATATGAAAGAATAACAATAACATAAGGGTATGAGAACATGAACAAACCATTTTAAGAAAATACCCTACATAAAAAGATCATAATCCTGAGACATAAAAAATATTGGCAGTTTAGAAGACATGAAAAAATTAGATAATAAATAACATGAAAAATGAGAGAATATCAAAGGAATAAGACATGGAATTTGTGTAATACATATAAAAATGTAATATCATTCCCTATATTCCAAGGAATATTTCCAAGACATAGAAGGACACTTCATGGGGACTACAACTACTGGGTGGTAAACACCACTTTCCTTAGTTGTAGTCCTTTCCTTGTAAGGGACCATGTTTCCCCATCTTCCCATAGTGGACCGGGTTTCTCCAACTTCTAATAGTGGATTGATTTTCCCCATATTCCATAGTGGATCAAGCCCATTTAACTTATTCACATAATTATATAATGATATATAAAGTGTTACACAACGAATTAGAAGGAGATATAGGTCCCACCCATCACATAATAAAATCATACAAACATGTTCCATAGGATAATAAAACATGCATAATATAATGCACCATAAAAAAATGGATTTCATAAAAATAATATCATAACAAGTGAAATGAAATAAGTATCTTAAAAATTTCATGATATCACTACCTATGGAAAATAGATAGGTCTCATAGTCATTTCATCAAAGAATAACCTGTGAAAAAAGAAGGCTTCAAAATAATTTTACCTCTAGAAGAGAAACATGTGTCATAAAAATCATTAAATTAAAACATAAACCATTCAAGAAATAATATTAATGGTATTCTGGGATAATTTTCCAAGTAAATCATACACTATAAAAAATCATGTCATCTTAGATAGAGAATTATTTTTAAATATCACATTGAAATTTATTAAGGAAAATATTCGTTCATTAAAATAATTTTCATAAAAAAATTTCAAACATACTTTGCTTATTAAGAAATAATTACAATTTTATTTAAAACATTTATTTGAGAAAATATAATTTCTTATTTTAAAAATATCTTTTTAAAATATAATTCCTTTAATGAAATATTTTCTCTAAAAATAAATTTGAAAACTTATATAGGTAGCTAAAAAACAATTTTAATTTTTTTTAAATGAAAACTATTAGGTAAATATTGAAAATATTTTAAAAAAATTAAAATGAAAGACATCTTTGATAACAATTTTCTTTGAAAATATATTTTACAATATTTAATGGTTGATTTTAAAATAATTTAAAACACATCATGAATCATAAAACATTTTTAAAAAAAAATTTATTTAAAAAAACATTTAAAAAATGATTATACATAAAATTTGGAAAATAATTTTTCATAAAAATAAATATTTTAAACATTAAAAATAATCTTAAAAGGAAGTATGGTATTGATGTTGGACAAATCCATATATGTTGAATATTCCATATTCCCCGTAAAATTTTATAAAAGTTCATAGATCAGAAAAAAACAACAAGATTTATTTTTAAAACCACTTAGTAAAAAGGTAAGAAAGGGTAATAATTTCCATTGAAAATCAGAGGATAATAGTAAAAAAAATTTGAAAACACTTTTAGAAACCATAGTTTTTAAATAACATATATTTCCGATCGAAAGGAGTAATAAATCTAGGTTTTCATAAATAAACATTTTCTTAATTATATTATGTACTGACAATGAAAAAATCATAACATTACTTGGATATAAAATGATTAAACAGAAAAGGAGAAAATTCTTGGGTGTTATTGTTATATTCATCATATTATTTCACCAATGGAAGCATAATCATAAACAATCCTAATAAATGATGTGATTATAGCAATATATTGTTACCACTTTGGTTTCTTTGAATCATAATAAACATATAATAATGAAATTAAATTAAGCTGAAAATATAATCAAAGTAATTATGACCAGTTCCTGGACTTTCTCAGGTATAATGAAAGTAATTATAGTAATTAAATAACATGTGATTGAGTATTGTATACACCTAATATAAGAACATAGATTCATATAATGGCATGTCTCTCAAAGAAGGAAAATTTAGAAAAAACTACTTTACCTATTTGGTAAACTTTGAAACATAAAACCCCAAAAGAAAGATAATAAAATGTATTTGTAAATACCCATGAATTTGAAGTTAATAATCATATAATATATCCAATTGAATTATATATACCACAAAAATGAAATGAGTAATGTATAAGGCATAAATCTCACAAGAATAAAAGTGTGAATATAAATGCTTTTACTACTTGAGTAACTTCTGAATAATTGTTACAATGAATTAATAACATCAATTAAAAGCTTTTTATATGATAAAATAAAGGGAATTAATGATAAAATATGTCATAGGTAAGTATATACACCACAGAAAATAAGATAGTGGTGAATATGGCATGTATCTAATGGAAATAAAATGTGAGATGAAATTAAATTACCTTAAGTCTTGAATTTATTCATACATGTTCAAATATCATGTATAATAAATATAATTTTATCATAAATATAAAAAATAAGGATATTATTATATTTAATACCAAATATGATTTTTTATGACTTTATATTACCCGTTTTTTAATAACTCCATGTTAATGTTATGTTTTAGGTAATATCATCTTTTTTTTATATTTGTTTTGGCATGTTATTCTTGATCATATTATATAGATAACGATTTAATTATTTCCAAAAGGAATGAATGATGTTTCAGTTTTATTATTATATTGAAAGAAAACAATGAAATGAAATATATGTATTTAAATTTATATAACAACATTAAATTATTATTATTATTTCATATATATCATATAATTTCACTAAAACCATACTTAAACCATGTATAGTATGAACAGTTCACATCACTTTGAGGTGGTGGTACAAATAAAGTTATAATATTTAATCAAAATGGAAAGTATGAAGGTATGTTTTATATAATAATAAAATAAAAATAAAAAAATTATAAATATCATATATATCATATTAGAATATAATGTTTATCATAATTCGCAACCATGATAGGTGGTAAGGAAAAAAAGAACAATGACATTTCGTGAGATGGAAGTTCACTGTACACAAGAACGGTAAGTTCATTACCCATTAGTTGGAAGTGTGTGTAAGTGTCCATATAAAACATATAGTAAAAAAATAAAATTATATTTATGGTACATAGGATATTTTATAATCATGTAATAATAATATTTTAGGGGGTGTAGAATGAAAATTAAACAAAAGAGCTTGAGGAAGGATGCCACCTATTATTTGGGTAATCTCCTTTTGGATTACATTGACGGGATTCCTTTTATGGATTTGACCCCAAAGATACAACTATAAGATTAAGTTAGGGATTTTTGGAGATTATTTTATAATAAGTTTAGTGACTCAGGGGGCTTGATATGTGTGAATAAGGGGGATGTCTGAGTGCCTTTTTATAGTGGATGAGTGATATTCTTGTAAATTTTTGAAAAGAGAATTCCACCCGTATTTTTCCTATGTAATGTGGATCCAATAATAGTTAAAATTAAATAAAATTGAAGATTATGTATAAATATGAATATAAAATGGATTTTGTAAATGTTTCTAGGTCATTTAAGGCTTTAGTTTTAAGGTTTAGTCTTTTGTTAAGATATTTTTTTCTTAATTGCTGTAATTAATTTCAATCACTTTCACTAACTTTTTTAGTCAAAAACATAATTTACCTTATTAGAAATGATAAATTATTGTGATTTAAAATATAGAATCTATCTTTTAAAGTTATAATATCATAAATTGAAGGAATTAATTTACATTTAATACAACATACATGACGACAAAGCAAGTTTTTAAGTGAAAATGTTCAAATATTTGAAATGTTTTTATATCTAATTTCAATGTGAAATTTATTCCAATGACCTAAAGTGGATTAATTTATATAAAACCAGTCTAATAAAACATTAAAACAAAAATAAAATATAATTTAACTATATAAATAAATTATATGAAAAATTAATTTTGAATTAAAATTAAGTGTTTTCACTATTCATTAAAAAATTAATCTTCGACAAAAATAAAAAAAAATCAGCCAAAGCAAATTATGATATTCCTATTTAAAGAATGAATTTTATTTTTTGAAATAAAAATTATAAATGTTTTAAAAAACATATTTACAATGGGTTCTCCATTAAATGTTTGTAAAATTACATTTTAGAAGAATACATATTTTTATTCAAAAAATTGGATATATTCTTATCTTATACCCACAAAATATATATGATAAACAGAAAAATACACAATGAATATATAATACTTAAATTTAATTTAAAACATTAATGAAATGTGTTTTGTTTAATTTCACGAGATAAATATTTTTTGTACATAGAAAAATAGTTTTTCTATAAAGGCAATTTCTTTTATTTTGAAATTGTTATTTCAATGAATTATACTAATTTATAACGAAAGGATTGATTTTTTTTAAATTTTAAATCATATTTACACAATTTATTTAATATTATTTTTAACTTATATTCCAATGACAAGGTGATCCCAATACTGATATTTTAATAATAATATATGTAGTATCTTGTAGTACATTAAAAATCAACCTTGCATGTAAAAAAAGCTATCGAAGGGAATGCATATTTTGTGTAATACAAGAAAAAAATAGTGTTTCATGTACATCAAGCTAATTTAAGGTATGTTTTTAGAACAATATTGACTTGGTGTTCTATATAACACAATCCACACTTAGTGATTTCATATAAGAAATATATATTTTGTTTTGTGTAAAATGAGATATGTACAAAAATTAAATTAATTTGAAAACAATAATTCAAAAAATCTCAAGGTGTTACATTCTACCCCCTTAAAATGAATTTACCCTCAAAATTCTTCTGGTATATTAAAGGTGTGATCCTTGAATGTTCCTTTCAATGAAACCCACATCATAAAAATTAATTCTAAAACTTCATTAAAAAAGGTAATTTTAGGAACATGAAGGTTAGCTGAAGTAACTCATAAATAGGTTTCCATATAAATGCAAAAAAGGTGGGGATGAAATATTGGATATGTAAGAAATGTGTAATTAATTATATACATAGATAAATATCATTGATCACCAATAAGTGAATGGTTAATGGAATGTTAAGGGACTCATAACAACAAATGTATGCTAATTTATAAGACCATCGCTTCAATAAAAATGATGGTTTTTGGATAAATACTTTTTAATATCCTTTTCATATAGTTCAATATTTATTTTACTATATAAAAACATATGAAAATATACTTACTTTATTTTATTAATTTTTATATACACAATCTCACCCTTTTGTTTTTCCTTGCTCGATATACACTTCATCTTTTACTCTAAGAAATAAAGGTTGATTTTTTATTACTAAAGTACTAACAGACCATGAGGTAGAGGGATAAGTCATTCCATATAGATTTAGTTATAATCACAAAAAAAGGTTAACACAAGTTATTAAACATTCATAAATCCTCATATGATGAGATAATACTTTAATATGACCAACTACATCCAAAGTTTAACTTAATCATTATATAAATATTTAAAATTATAAACATTCCCAAATATGAAAATACAAAACATTAGAAAGAATGTTACTGAGTAAGCTTTACGTTTATCCCCCATATATCATAAAATATCTTTGGGTTTTAACATTGCCAACATGTGAATACAGTTATCATATATGATATTGAAACATTGTAATAACCTGAATTGCTATAAATCATTTTAGAAAACATACATGCTTAATTATTATGAAGATTAGAGGATATATTCTGTAAATACAAGAATTTGTAAACTTCATCCATGATAAAATAAATAAATTTTTCAATAAATACTTTATCATTAATCAGGTTATAGATAGTATCCAATTTACATTATACAAATAAATTGTCTCTTTATCTAATGTAAACACAATTATATTAACATATTTAACACCTTAAGAATTACCTCCCCTTAATTCAATATATATATTTTCCATTAAATCACTTTTCTAAGTCTTCATCACCTTTCAACATATCATTTTCAGTCCTTAATGAAAAACTTATACTGAAAATAATTACATATTTCGTGATTCATATAACATAATCATCGAATTCTAAAACCTATACACTTACATTATCCCAAATTATTCTTAAACCATTACATGGGATTCATCATATTATTCCATAATACATATTTTCATAGAATAAGAAATATTAATCATTTCTTATGGAATCTGAAAATAAATTTAATCATGCTTCATATTTTTCTTATAAATAATACTGTCAGTTTTTTGGTATCTTTATATTCATAAGTGTAACCAATACTTGTAATACCTTCTTGATTTTATTCATCAGATCTCCATTTAGGACATCAATTCGTATAATGATCATAATTTACACATATTAATCAATAAATATTAACCCAGTTCCTTCCAGTTGCTGCTATCGACTAACACCAAAAATTATAGTTTGAGTAACACTTATCATATCATAAAACCAAATAATTATGAAAACAATTAGTTATAGGATTTAAAAATCATGAAACATACATATTTAATCAATAAAACCTTAGTTTTATCCAAGGTTATTCATAGTCATATTATATTTAAACCCTTCATGGTGGTTCGTAAAGTGTTTGTGAATTCCCAAAGCATATCCCCAGGAGTGTCAATTCAAGCGTGTCACCAGAACCATTTTAATGCACCAGTTCATGAGAGATTACACCAAAATTTGGTGTTTTTGGGATTGTTACAAATATGTACATCTATGCAAGATACATATCCACTTTTAGTGTCTAGACGTGGTAGTATTTATAGGAAACAACTCACTCCATCCTTTACCAAAATTCTGGGACAATTTCCTATACTTTAACATATCTATGGACTTATCTTTATATACATCCTTGTACATGTACTTAGAAATATTTATAGGGATATCACTAATGTTTTATCACCCTTGTTTTGAAAGTTTACTAAACCTTTTGTTTGATCCCAATTATAACAACCCATGATTAAAATACATGGATATCACATCATTTTAGATGAATATTAATCACATTAAAAAAAATACATTCCTGAGGATCATAATATTTTTATTCCTTTAGAAACTTGGAACACATTATTCAAGTTTTGTGAAAGATATATAAAATCATATTTAAATATCTCCCCCCTTATTATTTCTACTTAAAACCATTCTTCATAACCTAGGAAAATAAATCATAAGAAAGGGGTGAGCTTGAATGCTCAGTAAGGGTAAATAAGGAAAATATGTAACAATAACATGAACATAGGGCTATGCTAATATGAGAATAACATTTTAAGATGACACCCTATATAGAAAGATTATAATAATGATACATGAAATAAATATTGTCTGTTCATAAGACATGAAATCATTAGATAATAAAGGACAAGAACCATGTAATCATATCAAATGAATAAGACATAGAATTTGTGACAGAAACATAAACTTATAATATAATTTACTATAAGTAAAGTTTCATTGAGAAAAAATAACACGAAACCTCATGGGGACTACACCTACTGGGAGGGCCACAACTCAATCACCAATCTTTTCCCTTTTCTTATAAGGGATAGGGTTTCAAATCATCCCATAGTGGGCCTAGTTTCCCCATCTTTCATAATGGATCAAGCACATTTAATTGATTACCATAATTATCTAATGAGATATAAATCTTTACCCAATGCATTTGAGGGAGATATATGTCCCACCCATCACATAATAAAATCATACATACAAGTTCTATAAGATAATAATAATTTTATCATACCAAGACCCATGAAAAAAATATATATTTCATAAACATTATATCATAACACCTGAAATGAAATGGCTATCATAAAAGTTTCATCATATATTTACCTATCGAAAAGATACAGGTCTCATAATCATTTCACCGAATCATATCTCAAGAAAAGAAATTAGTTTCAACATCATATAACCCATGGAAGTGAAATAGGTATTGTAATGACCCAAAGTTTTCAATGGAAATTTCCATCATATAAATATGTCATATAATCACATGAAATAACAACACAATGAACTATTAATTAATATTTTACATTTAAACATAATTTTTTCTCTTCGGTGATTTGAATTTCGAAAATATAACAAACACAGTTGTGATCATTGAGTTATTTGGAGTCTAATATGACAAACATAATTTTTGGTGAATAGTAACATACCCTTATGAATTTTAATGTTAAACTTATGAATAGTGACATACCCTAATGAATAGTAACCTTACCTATGATAGTATATAAATATGATTTAAGTGGAAGTACGATATATTAATATCTATGAATAAAAAAATGTTTTAAATGTTTTGTTTTTCGAGTAATTTTTTTAAATATAAAATTAAATTAAACATACTCAGAAAATTAATTTTGAAAAATGGATTTCATTTTTTGATTCTACAAGTTGAAAAATGGTTAGGGTGAATTTTTGGTATTTTTTCAGAAATACTTGAATTTTTGGTGAATAGTAAAATACATTAATTTATCGTATAAATACATTATAATTTAAATCCACTATTATTGACATCATAAGTGATGTAAGCACCCAAATCTCAAAATCACATGCATGTATTACTATTCTTGGCCATGTAATCGTCACAATTTATTGTCTTATGGAAAAGTAATAAACTAATGATTATAATATTATGAAAACCCTCTTCTCCTCCACAATAAATACCACCCCTCCTTACCTATTATATTCAGTCCTATGAAGACTCTTTACTTGCCTATATTCTGACCTAATCTCTCCTCAAGTTCCTCCCACGTCCAAAATCCTTTGGTCCCCTCAAAAGACCAAATCCTCTCCCCTTAAGTGGCTCTCAAGGAAGATTGAATCAAGAGGTAAATTTCTCTTTTATTTTCTTACTTTTTCTTTTCAAGTTCATTTATTTTCTTTTTTATAATTACCTATCCTCATCCAAATGTTATGATAACTCTAGTACCTTAAATTTAATTGAATTTTTTTATGATAATGGTATAAGTTATTATCATATCTACGGTAATCATCTTTTATTTTAATAGTATAGATACCATCCGAGATGTGTTATTTTACCACATTCAAGGACAATGGGTTTTCAATTTCCATTAATGTCTTCAATTCCAGTCATGAAACAATTTTTATGGTTTAATAAGATGATAAAATATTTATTATGGCCCATCTATGGTTCCAGAATCCTTGTGTACACATGGTTTGGGTTTATAAAGCAAAACATGTTCTTTGTGGTAAAAAAACCGCCAATTAACCCAAAAGAATGTCACTAAAGTTTTATATAATGCTTCAACTTCACTCTAAGTAACCAAATTAAATTTTCAAACATTTAACATTTTCTATGTTCAATAATAAAATATAAATTCAATTCCTAACAACCACCTTCATCATACATGATTATCAAAACATGAACTGATGTTTAAAACCAAGTAATAAAAGAGACCCAAACAATAAAATTGAACCTCATAACCAGTCAAAGTGGTTATAAATTAACTTAAAAATTTAATAATAAATATTTTAAATATATAATAAGTTCTATAATTATTAATTAACTATCCTAATTTTATTATTTAGGTAATTAAGTTAAATAAAATATCACCATTAGATTTAAGGTAAATGATCCTCTCTATTACACTTTTATTCACGAATATCATCTATGATATTACTTTTTATGTGTAATCACTAATGATGGGGTATGATTTTTTAACTCCCACATACTTTCATTATGATGAATAAGTAGTTATAAAACCCTTTCTCTCTCATTAATCCCTCTTATGTACACCTGATACCAAGCTGACAATCAGTAAAGAATTCTACCAGAATCTCCTTTGTTCATTCGAGTTGCCTTATCATTATTTGTACCAATATGAAGTTATCTTATATATTTATTTAAAAATTATAAATTATGTTTACATGTAAAAAAATCATTTATCAATACCCTTATATCATTCTCTTTTTTTAATATACGTGTTTCTAAGTGATTCGACCTCAATACTTCCTAATAAGCAAACCTATTTTAAGGGAGCTTCCCAAATTCTTAACCAATTTCAAGGGAAATTTAACTTATGTTTTAAGACCACAGTATATTTATAATATAAGTTCATTTTATTATGAAAACCTTCTTGGTTAAATTCTAGTTTTTTATATAAGTATTGTTCCCCTTTCTGTTTTAAAGGCTCTATAGTATTTTCTTTAAAACCTTTCAAAAATGTTTTAATGATAAAATTTCATAAATATATTTCTTACATGTTGTCACATATACTTGAATAACATAACATAACACATGCCTATTTTATTATTTATGAGTGTCAATATATATTTTAGTTCCTTTCAATCATGGAAATTTTTTTGATACACCCATTTGTTATGCTTTATGTCATGATTATAGTACCCAATCCTTTCCTTGGCTAACCCTTTTGTTTATACAAGATTGATTATGTATGATTATTTATATGGAAAAAATATTCATATAATGTTAATATGGGTTTACCTAGATGGCGCTCCAATTCATTGGTTAAAGTTGTGTCTCATGAAATGTAATGTGCAATGATCTTTGTGGTTAGCCTTTGCTTGTGCTACTATGGGAAACAGACTGGGCCGTTAGCCTTGAATTGTACTAAATTCATGTTTTATGTTATTGACACATTTCTCTGATTCCATGTTTAGATGATACCATGTTTATATGTTCTGATTCATTATGTTACATTCTTTTTTATATCATCATGTCATTCATTCTATCCCATATGCTAATGATTTGTTCTTATGATTATTACCTTACTGGGATTTTAGATCATCCCTTTATTCATGTTATATACATGTTATCCTATGCCTATGTATGATTATAATGGAAGATAAGATCTCATTATAAAGTTAAAAAATTATTTTTATAATGTTTTATTATGTACCTACTCTTCTAAGATAGTAGACTTTACAATCCTTGGCAAGTACTCTAATGTATAATTTTGCTTAAAATCATGTAATGTTATATGTAAAAGTCTAGGGTCTCTATACCTGGTATCGGAGTATAGTCCCGTTATTTTTGGAGATTGGGAATAGAGCACCTTAGTGAGAAGCTTAAATATGAGACCATGTATAAGAAAACATCCCTAAATTTTGTTAATTATATAGTAAGTGGTTTATCAATAAAATGCATCCTTGTCTAGATAAAAATAAGTAAAGGTGGCTTTGGAACAAATGTAACTAGAAGTGAAAAATCTAACAAGGAGTTTCAGGCCTGACTCGGGGTATCCTAGTATATAACAGTGGTCCATACTACACTCTTGGTTTGACACTCTCAGGGGATATGTTTTGGTAAATTCGTGAGCTTAGTACCAACCATTATTAAGGGATAAAAAATACCATAAGAATTTAAGTTAATAAATAGACTGAGGATAACATAGATTTAATCCTAAGGAATAACATGTTAGGATATACTTATCCTTTATAATTTTATCCTTTTATGTTCAAAGGTTTCTTTTTTTATGTTCAATAATTAAGTATTAAAGCCCTAAAATTTTACCTTCTTTTTTCTTAGCTTATGGTAGGGAAATAAAATAACACATTCCAATAACCAATGTGATAGGCAATGGGATGATTTCTATAAATATATGCCTAATATGATTAGAATGAGTGCTCAAAACATCATGACAGTACTTTCTCAGCTAGCTCAAGATATGAATAATAACATGAATCATATGGACCACCCTACTCTTCCAAGAAAAGAGCAAGTTTCCAAAGAATACTTCATGCAGTAAAGGTCTCCCATATTTAGAGGATCATCTGATCCCCTCCTCATAGAACAGTGGATTAACTCCATTTAAAATATATTCTCCTCCCAGCAGTGCTCGGAAGAAGAGAAATTTGTATTGGCAGTCTATAATTTTGATGGGTAAGATGAAGAGTGGTGGACACTATTCAAGAATAAAAAGTCCCAAGAGGAAATTGATTCCAAGGATTGGGAGGAATTCGAGAGGATATTTTTCAATAAATATTTTACTTGAACCCTCTATATTAAGATGGAAAGAGAGTTCCTTGGACTCAAGCATAACGAAGATGAGTCCATTGATCCCTACGAAGCAATGTTTAGAAGGCTTGAATTGTAAACATATGGATTTTTTAAGAACACCAAAAGCAAGGTGTACCACTTCATTAGTGGTCTAAAGACGAGTCTATGAAAAGCGTTGGTGATTTGAGACTTTAATAGTTATGAGGAGATTGTCCGTTGTGTCTTCAAGGTTGAAATAAAGATCAAAGATTCTTAGTTCTCTAATGGGATCTATGACAAGTAGTGGAAAATAGAGAACAACATGGGTGGTTCAATAAACAAATCCCATGATAGAATTAAGCCTGAATATACCACTTGTAAATGTTGTGGGAAGAAGAATCAAGGTAATTGTTTAAAGGGAACCATGAATTGATTCAAATATGGAAGAATGGGACATCTGGTCATGAACTACCAAAGGGATATGAAAAATCCTGCTAATGTGGAAGAATAAAGGAAGGTTTAGATCAACACTCATCATATAGTGCATTGTTACAACTTCAAGGAGAATGGACATTATGAGAACAATTTCCCTAAACCAATTGTTGTTGGAGGAAATCAACAACAACCTCCAAGGAAACAAGGAAGGGCTTCTTCTATCACTACTTCTATGGTGGTGCTAGGAAATGATGCAGTGATAGGCACACTAGTTATTCAATAGAGAATAGGGAACATACAATTTGATTCTAGTTCTACACATTCTTTCATATCTTTTAGGTTTATAGAATTATTCAAACACCACCTAAAAATTTAAAGGATAAGTTATCTATGAGAACAAAGAATGTTGAAATTATTGTGTACATGGTTTATAACTCCTACCTAGTTAATGTACTTTCACTGAGCCTCCAAGAATATCTCGTCCTACTTTCTTTAGTGGAGTTCTATACAATCTTTGGCATGGATTGGCTATCTTTATACCAATCCAACATCAACTATCATGAAAGGGAGATCACTCTTTACATCCTGAAGCATACTCCAATTATTTACAAGTTTAAGGAGGAAGATAAATATCCTTTAGAATTATTGTCTCAAGTGTGGATATTAATTATTTATGAGCAATCATTTCTTGCTCAAATGATTGAGATAAAGGAGAGAATCATGCTAGAAGACATGCCCATCATGAGGGATTACACTGAGGTATTCTCGGAAGAGTTGTGAGTTCTTTCTACTAATTGAGTGGTTGAGTTATGAATTGAACTTATTATTTGATATTTTCCTATATCAAATAAACCATAAAGAATGGCCACCATAGAGTTGGAAGAGCTAAATAAGTTGTTATAGGAAAATCTGGAGAAGGGTTTTATATACCCAAGTGCTTTACCATGGGGTGCTCCAGTACTATTCTACAAGAATATGGATGGATCAATGTACCTATACATTTATTATCATGAGATCAATAAAATCATGATAAAGTAGAAGTATCCCCTACCACAGATAAATGACTTGTTTGATCGGCTTTATGGGGCCAGTTATCTTTCTATGGAAGACCATCTGTCAGGATATCCCCAATTAAAGGTCAGAAAGGAATATATTCCATAGACTGTATTTCAAACGAGGTATAGACACTTTGGGTCCAGAGTGATAGCCTTCAGACTCACTAATGACCTTGCAATTTTCATCTATTTAATGAATAGTGTCTTTAGGGATTACCTATACAAATTTTTGGCAGTCTTTATCAATGATATTATAATATACTCCAAGAGCAAGGAGGAATATGAGGGGAATTTGAATACTATGTTAAAGACATTATGAAGGGAGAATATATATGAAAAGTATAATAAATGTGAGTTCTAGATGGAGGAAGAATCATTCTTTCACCATGTTATCACCAGTCAATGGATATCCATGGACCCTTCCATGATAATGAAAACTGATGAGTGGCCCATGACAACATATGTAAAAGAGATCCATAGATTTATGGGTCTAGCTTGGTATTGTCAATGATTGGTGATACAGTTTTATTTATTTTCAAACCCAATGACCAAGATGAAATAGAAGGGAGTGAATTTTGTCTGGACACAGGAATGTGAAGATTGTTTTAAGGAGTTGAAAAAAGGACAATCACTATGCTAGTACTCACACTCCCAATAAGTGGAGAACTATTTGTGTTGTATAGTGATGATTCAAATAAAGGAATAGGTTTTGTACTTATTGAAAATGATAAATTGACAGCCTAATCCTCAGGGAATCTGAAAATCGATGAGTAAAACTATCCCACACATGATCAGGAGTTAGCGTGTGTGATTTTTTGCATTGAAAATCTGGCGACATTATCTCTATGGGGAGACGTGTGTGATATATACTGATCACAAGAGACTCAAATATATATTTACATAAAAAGAGATTAATATGTCTCAACAAAGAAGGCTAGATCTCCTCAACGATTATGACTGCTCAATCCAGTACCATCCCGGTAAGGCAAAAAAAGTGGTGGATGCTCTAAGTAAAAAGGATCATGTATCCTTATCAATGATGTGAATTAAAAATGATCAGATCTTCTTATATTTTCAGAGTATGGATGTGGTAATAATTAAGGGAGGAACATAATCAATCATTTATGAAATTACTGATCAACCATCCCTCATAGATAAAATAAAGGATTCTCAAAGAAAAGATGTGGAAATTCTGAAAAAGGTGGAAACTATCAGAAATTAGAAATCCTCAGAGTTCATGATTGATGAGGAATGAGTTTTAATATTTGGATCATGATTAAGTGTACCATAATATCCAAATATAAGGAAGGATACTATAAATTATGCATATAGCTAAACGTTCCCTATCAACCTAAGGAAGACAAAGATGTATCAAGATCTTCAATAAAACTTTTGTGGGACAATATGAAAAGTGAGATTGCTGAATATACATCAATGTGAATGGTATGTAAGAAAGTGAGGGGTGAGATGAAAAATCTAAGGGGACGAGGAAACCACTACCCATACCAACATGGATGTGGGAGAAAATTACCATGGAATTTGTCATTGGACTTCCAAGGACATCTAGAAGAAACAATGCTATATGGGTTATTGTGGATCGTCTTACAAAGACAACACACTTTATCAAAATTCAAGAGGACTTCTCATTGGATCAAATTTCATAGATATATATCAAAGAGGTGGTAAGGATGAATGGAGTGCCACTATTTATTGTATCTGATTGAGATTCAAGATTCACCTCGAAGTTCTGGATAATTATCCAACATGCTCTATGAAGTTGAACTGAACTTCAATAGGTCCTATCATCCTCAAAATAATGGCTAATCTGAGCAAACCATTCAGACACTGGAAGAAATGTTGATATCAAGATATATGGAATTAAAAAGAGGATAAGAACAATATATTACACCGGTTGAATTCTCATACAACAACAACTTCCACTCGAGTATCCAAATACCTTTATGGGAAAAGGTGAAGAACACTGACTTGTTGGGATGAAGTCAGTGAGCATAAGATGATAGGACCTGAAATGGTCAATGAAATGGTAGAGAAGGTGAAAACCATTCAGCAACACATCAAGGTAGCCCAAAGTCAACAAAAGAGTTATGCAGACAACAATCGATGGGACCTTGATTTCAAATTTAGTGACATGGAATTTCTAGGCATATCTCCATGGAAGAAGGTCACGAGGTTTGAGAATTAAGGGAATCTAAGTCTCATGTAAATCGACCCTTCTGAGATTCATGATCATATCGGGGTTGTGGCCTATTAATTGACTCTTATTCCTACCATGTAAAAAGTACACAATGTATTCCATGTATCCTTTTTAAGGAAGTGTACAATAGATCCTTCAGATGTACTCTATTCAAAGGTGGTACGGTTAGCGAATGATATTTCTTACAAGGAGCAACCAGTGAAGATCTTATATTGTAGAGATAAAGTTCTATGTAACAAGACTACTCACCTGGTCAGAGTGTTGTGGAATAACCATAATTATGATGAGGCAACATGGTAACTGGAGGAGGTAATGAAGGAAAATTACCAAAACCTTTTCATGACTTAGAATGTAAAAACGAAATTCTGAGGGAGAAATTTCATACGAGGGGATAATGTAATGACCCAATGTTCTCAATGGAAATTTTTTTCTTATAAATATGTCACAGAATCACATAAAATCATAACCCAATGAACTACTAAGTACTATGATACCTGTAAACATAAGGTTTTCACTTCTATGACTTGAGTTTAGAAAATCTAAAATACACGGTTGCAATCAAAAAGTTATTTGGAGTTTAATATGAAAAACTAAATTTTTGGGGAATAGTAACATACCCATATGAATAGTAATGTTACCCTAATGAATTGTGAAATAACCTAATGAATAGTTACATTACTTATGATTTTATATAATTAATATTCAAGTGGAAGTACGATATACCTATATCTTGGAATAAGAAAATAAATGTTTTAAAATTGTTGTTTTTTGAGTATATTGTGTTTTTAATTAAAAATTAAATAAAACATATTTAGAAAATTATTTATTAAAAATGGAGTTCATTTTTCGATTCTACATGTTGAAAAATGGTTAGGGTGAATTTTTTGGATTTTTCTGAAACACTTGAATTTTTGGGAATACTAAAATACATTAATTTACCGTATAAATACTTTATAATTTAAATACACTATTCCTGAAATCATAAGTGATATACACCCACAAATATAGAACTCACATACACTTATTAATATTTTTGGTCAAGGAATCATCACTATTTCATGTCTTATTGAAAAATAATAAACTGATGATTATAATATTATGAAAACCCCCCTCTCCTTCATTATAAATACAAGTCCTCCTTACTTATTCTCTACACTCCTCTAAAGCCTTGTTACATGACTAAATTCTACCCAAATATCTCCTCAAGCTCCTTCCCCACTTCCAAAATACCTTGGTCTCCTCAAAATAGAAAATCCTCTCCCCTTAAGAGGCTCTCAAGGAAGATTGATTCAAGAGGTAAATTTCCCTTTTCTTTTCTTTCTTTTTCTTTTAAAGTTCATTTATATTATTTTCTATCCCTACCTATCCTCATCAATATGTTATGATAACTCTAGTACCTTACATGTAATTTGATTTGGTTATTATAATGGAATATTTTATTACCATCTCTCCTTTACTCTTCTTTATTTTAGTAGTAAATAGACTATCCGAGATGTGTTATTTTACCACATTCATGGATGATGGGTTTTCAATTTCCATTAATGTCTTCAATTCTAGTCATGAAACTAATTTCATGGTTGAACCAGACCATAATATATGTATTATGATCCATCTATTTCTAGAATCCTTTTTTAAACATGGTTTTGGTTTATAAAACAAAATGTATTCTTTGTGGTAAAAACCCACCAATTAACCCAAAAAGGTTGTCTCTAAAGATTTATATAATGATTCAACATCACTACAAGTAACAAAATTAAAATTTCAACCATTTAACTTTTAGGATGTTCAATTATAAAATATATCTTCAATTCCAGATAACCACCTTCATCATACATTTTTATCCAAACATGAACTGATCTTTAAAACCAAGCAAGCAAACAGACTCGAATGATGAAATTGAACCTTATAACCAATAAAAATGGTTATAAATGAAATAAAAAAGGTTATAATAAATATTTTAAATATATAATATGTTCTTTAATTATTAATTAATGAACTTAATTTTATTATTCATGTCATTAAGTTCAAGAAATTATCACCATCAGATTTAAGTTAATGGACCCTCTCTATTTCACTTATATTCACGAACGTTTTATATGCTATGCCATTTTATGTGTTATCCATAAATTAGGGGGTATGATTTGACACCTCCAATATAATTTCCTCATGATATATAAGTGATGAAAAACCCCATTTCCCTCTCACTAATCCCTCTTATGTACACCCGATAGCTTTCCAATAATCCGTAAGGAATTCTACCTGAATATCCTTCATTCCTTTGGGTTTTCTTATCTTTATTTATACCTAAATGAAGTTATAATATATATTTATTTGAATATTAAAAATTATTTTTTATTTTAATAAATACATTTATCAAGACCCCTCCATCATTATCTTTTTGGGATATACATGTTTTTAAGTGATTCCATTCTCAATACATCCCAATAAGTGAACCTATTTTAAGCGAACATCGCAAATTTTTACCCAATTTCAAGTGCACTCTATCTTCTTTTTAAGCCAAAATTGTCTTTATAAAATCAGTTATTTCTATTATTAAAACATTCTAGGTTCACTTTTGGTTTTTTATAAAGCATTGTTCCCTTTTCTATTTTAAAGGCTCTATAATATATTTCTTAAAACCTATCAAAATTTTTTTAATACTAAAATTTCTTAAATCATTTTCTTATATGTTTTCACTTTTACTTTACATCACATCTCGTGATACATGCATATTTTTTCCCTTGTTAATGTCCATGTATATTTTAGTACATATCTTTCATGGACACTTTTATAATATACCCATTTGTTATGCTTTATGTCATGATTATGGTACCCAATAATTTCAATGGGTAAACCTTATGTTTATATATTATTGATAATATATGATTAAATGTGTGGAAAAAATATTTAGTCAAAGTTAATATGGGTGTGCCCAGATGCCACTCCAATACATTGGGTAAATTTGTGTCTCATGAGATTTCATGTGCAACGGTTTGCCTTGGGTTGTGATTATATGGGAAAAAATCTTGGAGGTTAGCCTTAACTCATACTAAATTCATGTTTTAGGTTTATGCCAAATTTATATAACACCATGTTTACATGATCCCATGTTTATAAGTTCTGATTCCTTATGTGACAAGCTTTTTTTATATCATTATCCCATGCCTTTTATCCCATGTGGTAACGCTTTGTTCTTATGGTTATTCATTTATTGGGCTTTCAGATCATCCCTTTGTTCAAGTTATCCCTAGTTTATCCACAACATATGTTTGAGAATGATGGAATATTGGATACCATTAGGGAGTTTAAATAAAAAGTTGTTTTTATAATCGTTGATTATGTACCTAGTCTTCCAAGACACTAGACATTATGATCTTTGGATTGCACTATGATATATAATTATGCATAAAATCATGTAAGGTTATATGTTAAAGATAGGGTCACTATAGGTGGAATACGAAACATACCAATAAATCATAAACCATTCAATAAAGAATATGATTTCTATTTTTGGATAATTTCCCAACTTAATAATAAATTATAAAAAATTATTTCATCTTTGATAGAGAAGTATTTTGAAATATCCCATGGAAAATTTCTTAAGTAATATAAAATTTCATTTGAAATAATTTTCACAAAAACATTTAAAAAATCCTTCTCTTTAAAACAAATATTTATAATTTCATTTAAAAAATTTCTTGAAGAGAATATCATTTATTATTTTAAAAAATTGTTTTTAAAACCTAAAACCATTTGAGAACATTTTTCTCTAAAAACAAACTTGACAACTAATAAAAGAAGCTAGAAAAAATTTTGAAATCCTTTTTCCTTGAAAACTTATAAGGTTTTATTAAAAAAATTATTTTTTTAAATTCAAAACATCTTTGAGATTCATTTTATTTGAAAGTAACTTTGACAACATTTAAAGCAATCTTTAAAAATCATATAAAACACATTTTGAATCATAATTTTTTTTGAAAAACTTTTTTTTAAACAATGAATATAAAAAATATTAGGAAAATAATATTTATTAAAAATAAATCTTTTAAACATAGAAGGGAATATACAAATTAAGGATGGTCACGATGGAGGATAAATCCATACGTGCCAAAGATTATTTTTGAACTGTAAAAGTTTTAAAAAGTTTCTAGATCAGAAAAAATAAGAAGATTAATTTTTTAGAACCATTTATTAAAAAAGTAGAACTAGGGTAAAATTATCTTTGAATATCATATGACAATTTTAAAACATTTTTTAAATTTTTTTTAGAAAACATTGTGTTGAAATAACATAGATTTCCAACAGAAAAGAGAAATAATGTCCGGTTTTTATAAAAACATTTTCCTAATTGTATTATGTACCAAAGAGAAAAAATGGTACAATTACTTGTATATAACATGAATTAACATAGGAGGAGATACATCATGGTTCTTATTTAGAGTTGGGTCATATTATTTCATCAACATATGCGTAATCATAAACAATTTCGATAAATGATGACATCGTAGCAATAAACTGTTACCACTTTCGTTACATCGAATCATAATCCCCATGTCGAAAAAATTAAATGAAGCTCATAATATCATGAAAATAAGTATATTCATGATATAACATGTAAACGAGAAGTGTATACACCACATAGAAGAACATTGATACATATCATGGCATGTGTCTCAATGAATGGAAATTAAGAGAATGCTACTTTATCAATTTTGCAACTTTTGAAACATAAAACCCACAAAATAAATATCATAAAATGCACATGTAAATACCCATAAATTTAAGTATTAAAATAATATAATATATTCATGGTAAGTATATGTTGAAATAGTGTGTTCCCTAGACCCAACTATGTAGTACTTTTGATTACCATATCATGTGTAAAGTTAGATATGCATGATGATATCTTACCATTATAGTGCAGACTTTTCTGCGTCCACTATAATAATGGTAATTTCCAAAGGATAATTTTCGTGTCAAGAGGTTATAGTAGATCCTAGGTTATAATGAGAACCTCGAGATACAATGACATTGATCTTAAATATATGTTCTATAGTCTAGATACATCTTACTGACTATACATAGAAGATGTCTGAACATCAGGTGCTGGGGGATCAGAAGAATTGAGACTTCTTCTCATGAAGTTTGCATTTGGTGATCTCTAGTAGTGATATCATGAGGACAGACCTGCCAATATGAACACCACATGTTTTGGGTGTCATTGGTTATTCCTATCTACGAACATATGTATTGGTCTCCTGACTTGAGACCATTACCAATGTAGATCATTTGATTACATACTTTGATGCAAGACAAAAACCATGGCAGTTATGTCGTGGAGAGGTAGTTTGTGTTGGGTGCGTCGTTGGTGGTATGGCATTGGGTGAATGGTCAAGAATGTATTTTTCGCTTCCAAGTTCAGGAAGTTGTATATCTTAGACCTGGTTGATCAAGATGGTTTCACCTTCATAAGTATTTGGGCAAAGCAGTTGTAAGGAAAATCCATCTAGATAGATTAATAAATAATAAAGCAAGATAATGACGATGATACAATAGTGATTCCTACTTTATGAGATATTTAATGACAATGAGATTATAGTACACAGTCGTTGTTCATAGGATGGTAGTCGTTTCTATGACTATCCTTATCTCTTTTGGGGCTATGGTGAGTTTCTAGACTCCACTCTTGGTCTGTGGATTTTATTCACCGCTATCAAGATGAGGTCCTAGAGGGTTATAGACAATAGCATATTCAAGAATCCACCCTATTCAGTCGAATGGGTATATAGACATAGTGGGCTCCACCATGGAGTTCGAGCTTGGTCCAAGTTATCGATCACCGATGAATTAAATAAATTCATTAATATTGAAGTTATGAATATTTCAGATTGAATTTATTTAATGTATTTACATGTTTAGTAAATATGAGAAAAATATTATTAGAACAAATATTATTTTAATATTAAAGGTTCGTTAAATATTTAGGGGGACATCTATTTGAGATAAAAGGCTTGGATTTTATCATGTAATATATTTCATATATATTACAAGTATGTGATAAAAATAATAAAAAATATTGGCGTGGTTAAGTTCGTCAAAATTATTTATTTAGTGAACGTTGAAATATACAAGGGTCGGGGAACCCTACCAGGTATTTATCAATGTCCCAATAAATAAGAGAGGAGGATCTCTCTCTTTGGTGTGAAAATAACTATTCATTCTTTTGCATGGAATGAAAATTGAGAGTCTCTATCTCTTCCTGCTTCCTATAGAGAGAAGCTATCTATCCAAGAGTTTGGATCATGTTCTTCCTCAAGCATCGAATAGATCTCAATGCGGTGATCGTCAGGACATCGAAAGCTTTGTCAGATCGCCATGCTAGCAGCCTGAATTCCACGATCAACTTTCCAGCGGATTTTTGGAGCGCATGTGGATGATCAAGAGGGATCCTACTTTGGATCCTTCAAGAGATGATCACCATCGACTAGTTGCAGTTGACCAAACCTTCATATTTGAATTTGGTACGTTTTCATTTTTATTTTTTGCGCTTTACAATTTACGTGAGATCCTCAGACCTCTTCGGGGCTCTAATCGTCGGCGTCAACAAGTACCGTAGATCCACCGATGAAAATTTTAAAATCCCTAGCCTACTAGCTTCCGCTGTGGGCCCCAGAACCTAATAGTGGTATCAGAGGGATAGTTTAAATTTTCTAAGACAAATAAAATTAATTTGATTAAAATTAAGTAGAGGGTTCAAAAATGGTTCCAGCGGTTTAAACTGCTCTTCGATCCGATCTCGAAGGGCCTAGATATGACGAATTTATTTTTTCGGATTGGATCGAAGGTGCATTTTGATCTTGGGTTCTATTTCTATTTCATCTTGGTGAACTGATTAAGTTTCAATCTGTTTATCCGAAATAAATTTAATTATGAAAATTCTAAATTTTATAATTTAGTAATTTGTATATTAATTTTATTAATATACCAATATTTAATATTATAATAATAATAATATAATAATAGATGATTATTTTATTATAATAAATTTATTATTATTAAAATTAAAGGCTATTATTTAGCCTTTACATTTTTTTGGTGACTTGACTCAAAATGGGTGGAAGAAGAATTCATCAAGGGGGGGGGGGGAGAAGGACTTCAATAGAAATCATATGTTTATTAAAAAAACATATTGGGAAATTGGGTATGGCGTTTTGAAAGAAGGAAAAAAAATCCCAGGGGTTCGAGTGGACCCCTCTCTCTCCTAGCATGGTGTAATAGGCGCCGCTACACACTGGTTCCCCCACACGGATGAGGCCCCCCCATCGAGATTCATGAAGAACCGCCGCACAGCCTCCCCTATGCACATCCAAGTCCTATTCCCCGCACAACACATCTAGATAGGGGTGCACCCAGTGTGACACACAGCAGCAGGGCTGCCGCGGACGCACCCCACACCTCACCGCCAGCCCCTCGACCTGCCGTCCCCTCCCGGTCGACCTCCTTCTTCAAAGGACAAGTAGCCCGCAAGCCACTAGCGGCTCGGCCCACCGCCTGCCCCTCTACCGGAGGACCCCTTTCCTCCCCACGCGGTGAAAAACAAGCAGCCACTGGCCCTCCCAGGCGACCCACGACCTCGTTCCATGCCCCCGCACCCCAAGCCGACCACCCAGTCTTCCCCACGCGGCGCACAGGAGCCCACCCCGGTCTCCCCGCGCAGCGTCACACCCCACGTCGACCTGCTGGATGACCTCCAGGTAGCCGCTGCCCCTGCCCAGGTCAGCCCCCCTCCTATAGCAGACCACACACTAGACCCCGAAGGCTGCTCTGGCCTCACAGTGTCCCGCCTTCCTGGAGCCGACCACCCTTGCTCCACTGCGACTTGTCCGCAGCTGCCTGGACGCCATACACCTGGTTGCCAACATCACATATCCTGCCGCAGAAGACCGTTTCCATCGCCCGATGCTGGCACAACTCTCTATTACCCTTGCAATGGTCGAACCCAGGTGCTGGTAAACTGCGAAACCTCTTGCAGGTTCCAGTTTGTTTCAAAACATGACCAGACATCTCTACCCGACCATGTATGGATCTGGAAGGACCTAAATGGTCCAGATAAGCCATGAAAGGGCTTTTCCCAACCCATTACAGGTTTGTGTAGGTTCAGAACGACTCGTGACGAGCCAAAAAAGGTTTCGAGACCCAAGTATTAATTTCAATTGATATAATTAATTAATTTAATTACATAATTTAAATTTAATTAATTAATATATTAAATTTGGTTGAAAAAAAATAATTTTCACTACATGGAGATATATATTAAATTAATTTAGACATTAAAATTAAATTAATTAGGGTAATGATAAATAATTAAATTATTTTAATCATTAAATTCATTTAATTTAATTTAGATAACCCTCGTACATAATTAATGCATTTTAATTTTTATCACGCATTATTTTACCCGCCGTCGGGTCTTGAGCATCGACCCTTGTATGTCTGAATTTAATTAATTATTTAATTAATTATTTAAATGCGTGCAATGAGTGTAATTAATTAAACGGATGGTCTGCGCATCATCTTTATTTTTCAGTTAAAATGTATAAGGACCTGCGTGTCCAACCCACTTGATGTACATTTATACCCAAGTCCCCCTCGCCTGCACACTAGTATTTTTGTACTTTATACGATGAAGAAGAGTGACGTGGACCCCACTAAGATGATGTTGAGCACGTTGATCAAGATGATTCAAGACAACACATGGACCCTGCCAGGACGAGCTGGTACTCCAAGACGTGACGTGGACCCTGCCAAGATAGGACGATGTTCCAGATGCCAACCGAACGTACAGGAATGAGGGTTAGGTGCATTCTGAGTCAAGCTTCGACTCAGGTACGATTCCATTAGGTTATTTAGATGCTCAAGACCAGTCGGGTAATAGTTTTCCCTTGTGCGTTTATTTATTATTTTATGCATTTCAGAACAGCGGGATAATACATAAAATAATAGATAATAAAATTCAAAAATAAGTGGCGTGTGTTTTTTTTATTAAAGTTCATTTGTGAGTGAGACAACATAGATGAACATGTTTAATATAAATGTATCACATTCATCAAGAGAAAACCAATAAAACCCTCAATGAAAATTTTAATTCACAAACAACCTTCCATCATTCAAGTTTGAACAAAACTGGGTGTTCGAGGTGCCGATCATGCCTTAGCTGAGGGTGCCTCTTACTACCAGGGAGTTCGTATTCATGTGGTGGGTCGACTTAAATAAATTGCAGCAATGAAATAACCTTAGCTAGATTGTTGTAATTTTAGAGGTAAGCGTTGAGTAAATTAGTAAATTATTTTTTAAGCTGGGACTTCACTCAACAGATCAAGGAACAGTGAGTTAATGCGGTTGGCCAGCCAAAATCCTACCTTGGACCCTCTGATTAGTGGCATAGCCATAGCTTGTAGACTACGGGGGAAGTTCAGGGATCCTTTCCACTAGAATACTCAAGAGTATTCTGATTATAGTACAGAGGGTTCCTAGAATTTGAAAAATTAGTGGGAGACATTGAATGATTAATTTAATCAATTATGTCTAAACTGGTAATCACATAAAAGTACATTCTGTTAAAGTAAATTTGTAGATAATGACAAGAAATACCACAATAAAACTAAAAAAAATATTAGACAAAGTTAATGTCTAAACACATCCGAAATTTCCAAAGAGTAGTATAACCACTCACACACATAACTACCATAACGGAAATTCAAGGTGCTTATGTCCCAACCTGTTTAGCCACCTAAAGAAGCGATAGTGTAAAAATGCTTACAAGAGACTCATGAATCAAAAATATGATGGTTCTATCATAATTATATCATCAAAATATGATGTTAGTTATGGATTCTACATTATGACATAGATGATGTTTCATGTAGTCTCATCTCCAAGAATTTTACGAGGAGAAAGTGAATAAAGATTTTAATGTGATGATTACACTCCAATTGTGTAAAGTAAAAGATAGTTCACAACCATTCATGTCATCCCATTCTTATACCTTTTACACCCAACTAATCTAGTTTCTTTTAAAGGAACAAATGAAAATTATAGAGTAAGTGCTTCATTACCTTTAAGGTAATATTCGCCAAGTAATAAGAATATTGGAGATAATGCCATCTTTTATTCTAATGGAGAATACATTGAATGAGAAGGTGAAAAGGAATATGGAATGTTATGACAATGGAACCTTCATCATGTCCTTCAATGAAAAGTGGTTGGTTATTTAACAAGAGGTTGTTTGCATCACATAATGAAATAAATTCATGGAATTTTAAAAACTGAAATACCAGAAGCAAGTACCCACTTCTTGTTTAGTTAATATTCATCAAATAAAAGTATTTCTATCTCACATACTTCTTGGGTATTAAAATACAATATGATTTTCACATATATGTATTTAAATAAAATAACCATGTAATTAGAGAAACATTATTAGAATTAAAGTGTCTTCTCCAAGAAGCTGAGAAAGGGTGATTCCTATGTCAGCGGTAAGAAACACATAACATAAAATTGCCAAGTGATTGATTAAAATTAAACATGTTGTGGAGTATAACCAAAAAATTTATCTCATGTGCCCATTTAGACATGATGAGACATTATTACATATTTTGTAATGAATGTTGTTTTTGTTAACATACTCAACAAATAGTTCACTGCTACTTGAATCAATGGCAATATAGGATGAATATAAAATATAAGACCTACCCAGTTATGGCAATCTAATTCCTTGTCAAGTAAAACTAAAAGTAGATGTCAAATATATAACCAATCTGGTATTTAGGCTTGGAACAACTAATTTCCTTTTGTATTATTGACATCCGTAGTTTAGACAAAGAAACCTTTAGAAATAAAGGTATGCCACAAAGCTTTCCGGGGTTTGTTAAAAAAGACAGTGTAAACTATTCCAAAAGAAGAAAGAGGTAATGATACTTCATAAGTTTCCTTTATGTCATTAAGGAATGTACCTATGAAGTATATGTTTGGTAAGAAGATATGAGTTGCTTCATATTGTCATGCTAAATAATATCTTGACCAAACAATCATCGATCGTGATAATGTAGCGTGGTGTAATTCCTAAATGCATGTTACTTTATCTACATCACTATATTGATCTTCATAAGGAGGATCAATGATGAGTCTTACATATTAACATTGATAAAAAAAATGTAGCGTGGAGAAATTCCTAAGTTCACATTTTATACATCAAAGTTATGATGTAAGTTGTATCAATGTTACAACCTGTTGAAACTTACATTATATTTCATGATGTGCTTTGAAAATAACGACTTAATCCCATAACCAATATGACAACTAAACTGAAAAATGGATATCATACAAGTCATAGTATGATGGAAAATCCATTATGTCATAGGAAGTGTTTAGATGAAAAACGTTTGTTAGTATTTAAACAAACATGCATCAGGTTAAACACATTGTGCATTTGAGGTAATTATCCTAACAGTTGCTTAAGATATTACCTAAATCCCTAAGATAGAAAATATGTAGTCAAGTATTAGACTGCAATTCTATACAAGGGTGCACATCTCTATTAGAGATAGTGGGATCTGAATTGACTTGGACTTAGTCAATGCTCGAGATGCCCAAATGGTTGGCATAAGGAACAAGTTCTAAAAGTACATGTGGAATATGCATATTCCAGAGACACATACTGCATAGGAAGAATGAAACCATGGTGATGGTTTTATATTCACCGTATCCGATGATAAATTATTCATTAAGAATAATAAATCCTACAAGTAAGAAGTATATGGAAACGAGCTAAGATTGACAATATCAACTAAAATTCAATAATGGATACCATGTATCAAATTGAAAAGGGGATTATTAATTGAATACTACGGTGGGTATTCAAATGAAATGATACATGGATGGTACAAGTATGGTACCAATAAGTCTCAATTGGTTATACTAAGTTGGTACACCTAAATCTATTAGAATTTTACTTGTCATAGCTGACCGTCTATGATCATTTTATTGGTCATTGGATGTCAATATCATCTTTTGTGGAAGGTGTCTATATGACGCAACCCGAAAGAGATGATGACATCAAATGATGCCAATAAGGGTTGAAAGTTATTGAAATATATTTTTTGATTAAATTAAGTGAAAAGATCTTAGATTATTCATTATTAATGAATATTTACCTTGTGACTACCAATGGTTAATGGGAGAGCCAATGTTTTCCATGTGAAATATGTTCAGAAACATTTGGAAAACATATTTTGGTCTTATAGTTAGATAATATCAAAATAAAATAAATTCTCCAATGATTGACTGAAATTAGAAACCTGGGTTCTAGGGAACCATATATACTGAGGTAGATCCATAGGTTTCTTGGTCCAAGTCTATCATATATATAGTGACATAGTATTGAAAAATACAAGTTGGAACAATTCAAGTTCAGAATTATTGCTAATGTCACATGGCTTAATCTCTCCAGGTTAACATGTCCGGTGCATGGGTAGAGATTAATGTTGTGAATTGATACCATATGCTTTAGTGATGGACCAATCACATATGCTATAATATGTACAATAATTGATACCCCCAGGATATAATTTATTATAGGAGGATATCAATTATTTCCAGGAGCACTGTAAGTGATACAGTCAGAACTATCATCTTGTATTTTGGAAAGTACAAATGATATGTACCTGGAATATGGTGAATAAGGTATAATATTTATGGTGGGACACAAACTAGTAATCCTTAGATCAATTTGATCTATTGTCAAAGTTAGGATAAGGAGATGAGCGAGTCAAGCTCATAAAAGCTAGTGGTAGTCATACATACAAATACAGAGTATGTTGCAGCTTCTTAGGCTGCTAAGAAGCAGTTATAAATTGCAACGATTTTTTCCAGTTCTTGGATTCACTCCTAGTGAGAAAATTATTATCATAATGAGAATTATGAAATTCTTTAATATCCAAGTTGTCAAGTTATTAAAATGGAAAAAAGTAATACACTCATAGATACCTTATCTTGAGTTGTTTTATTCAAGCCGATGAGGTCGCATATAGAAGATATGCCACGTGGAGAAAACGTGGCAGGCCCAACAGTTAAATCCATTACTCAGCAGAATCATGGTTTTTATCATGTGAGTACCTAATAAGTTTAGTTAGCAAGTTGTCTCTAGTGCAAGTGGGAGTGTTTCAATAGTGGGTGCCCTAGACCCAACTATGTAGTACTTTTTGATTGCCGTATCATGTGTGCAATTAGATAAGCATGATGATATCTTACCATTATAATGGAGACTTTTCTAATTCCCCTATAATAATGGTAATTTCAAAAGGTTAATTGTCATGTCAAGTAGATATAGCAGATCCCAAGATATAATGAGATCCTCGAGATAAAATGACATTGATCTTAAATATATGTTCTATAGTCTAGATACATATTACTGATTGGACACAGCAGATGTCTGACTATCAGGTGCCGGGGGATCATAATTATTCAGAATTCTTCTAATTGAGTTCACACTTAGTGATCTCTAGTAGTGAAATCATGAGGACAAACCCACCAATATGAACACCACATGTTTTGGGTGTCATTGGTTGTTCATATATATAGAAATGTTTATTGGTCTCCTGACTTGAGACAATTACCAATTTATATCATTTGATTATGTACTTTGATGCAGGACAAAAACCATGGCAGTGTTTTCATGGTGAGGTAGTTTGTGTTGGGTGCGCCATTGGTGGTATGACATTGGCTGAATGGTTAAGAACGGATTTGTCTCTTCCACGTTCAGGAAGTTGTATATCTCAGGCTTAGTTGATCAGGATGGTGAAAACTTCATAAGTCTTTGGCCAAAGCAGTGTGAATGAAAATCCATCCGGATAGATCAAAAAATAATAAAGCAAGATAAGGATGATGACACAAGAGTGCATCCTGCTTTATGAGATATATAATGAATAAGAGATTATAGCACACAGTCAGTGTCCTTAGGATGGTAGTCGTTTATATGATTATCCTTATCTCTTTAAGAGCCATGATGAGTTTCTAGTCTCTGCTCTTGGTATGCGGATTTTATTCACTACTATCGAGATGAGGTCCTAGAGGGTCACACACAATATCATATTCAAGAATCCACCATATTCAGTCAAATAGGTATATAGACATAGTGGGCTCCACCAAGGGGTCTGAGCATTATCCAAGTTTACGATCACTGATGAATTAAATAAATTCATTAATATTCATGTTATGAATATTTGGGATTGAATTTATTTAATGTATTTATAAGTTCAGTAAATATGAGAAAAATATTAATTGAACGAATATTATTTTAATATTCAAGGTTCGTTTAATATATAGAGGGATAGCGAGTCGAGTTGAATGGCTCAGATTTAATCATATAATATATTTCATATATATTACAAGTATGTGATAAAAATAATTAATAATATTGGCATAGTTAAGTTTGTCAAAATAATTTATTTAGTGAATGTTGAAATATACGGGGTCGGGGAACCCTACCAGGTATTTATCGATGTCTCTATAAATAAGAGATGAGGCTCTCTCTCTTTAGTGTGAAAATCACTATTAATTCTTTTTCATGGAATAAAAATTGTGATTCTCTCTCTCCTCCCACTTCATAGAGAGAGAATCACCTGATCCAAGAGTTCGGATCATGTTCTTCCTCAATCACCTAATAGATCTCGATGCGGTGATCATCGGGACGTTGAAAGCTTCGTCGGATCGCCGCGCTAGCACCCGGAATTCGACGATTGACATTCCAGCAGATTTTCGGAGTGCGTGTGGATGATCTAGAGGGATCTTGGTTTGGATAATTCAAGAGACGATCACCATAGACTAGTTATAGTCGACCACGTGTTCAGATTTGAAATGGGTACATTTTCATTTTAATTTTGTGCTCTTTATAATTTAGGCTAGATCCTCGGACCTCTCCAGGGCTCGGATCATCTGCGTCGACAAGTATCATTGATCCAACGATGAAAATTTTAAAATCCCTAGCCCACCGGATTCTACTGTGGGCCCTAGAACCTAACTGTATATATACCACAAGAAATAAATGGATGGTGAATAAGGCATAAATCTTTAAAAATACATGTGATACTAGAAATACCCTTACAACTGGAGAAACTATAGAATAATGATCCCCATGAAAGAATATATGCAATTAAATATTATAATATCCTTAAATACATGAAATTTACAATATTAATTTCAATTGGTCACTATATACCCCACAAAACATAATCTTGTAGGGAATATGACATTCATATCTTAGAAATAAAGAGTGAGATGAAATTACCTTACCCTAAGTCTTGACTTTATTAGTACATGTTTAAACATATTGAATAATAAATATAAGTTTATTATAAATCTAACATAGAACCATATTATAATATATAACAAAATATATTATTTGGTTATGACTTCATATTTCCTTTTTTTTAACTACTTCATATTAATGTTATGTATCGGGTAATATCTGCTTTGATTTTCCTATATGTTTTGGATTGTTATTCTAGATCCTCTTATATAGATCATGATTTACTTATTTAAAAAATTTAAATAATGATATAAAAATAATATATATTTAGTATATATGAATTTATAATAATCAAAGAAATATGGAAATATCAAATGGAATACACAGTTCATTGAGATGGTAGACCGTACGTACGCATAATCGATGTTTCTGTTTTATTATCATATTGAATGAAAGAAAGTAAATGAAATATATGTATATATAAATTACCATTAAAGTATAATTATTATTTCATATATATCATATAATTTCATTAAAACCACCTTTAATTCATTCCATGTTGTGTGTGAACGAGTCACATCTCTTTAAGGAGGCGACGGTCTACTCATCCACAAACAAATTTATCATGTTTAATAAAATGGAAAGAAAGAATGAATGTTTAATATAATAATTAAAAATATAAATATATATAATAAATATAATAAATATAATATAAAACATATTTTCCATAATACTTCCCAACTAGGAGAGGTGGTAAAGGAAAAACGAACAACATTGTTTCATGAGGCTGTAGTTCACCATACACAAGAATGGTAAGTTTGTTACCCATTAGATGGATATGTGTGTAAGTGTAGGTAAAAACATTAGAGTAACAAATATAAGCATATTTATGATACCAATAATATTATATAATCATGGAATAATTACATTTTAGTGCGTGGATAAATAAAACGAGACTAAAGATGTTAGAGAAGGATGTTACCTCTTCTTTGAGTAACTGTTTTTGGTTTGAACCACAAGGCTTCCATGGATGCCTTTATGACCAAAAAAGGATTATATGATAAAGGTTTGTATATCATGATCTTATTTTATTATATTTTGGGTTATAAAAAGGTCCTGAGAGGTGTGAATAAGTGGGTGGGTGAGTTCCTCTTTTTAGTGGTGGTTGATTGACATTTTTTGTAAATTTTTTAAAAGGGAATTCCACACACATTTTTATAATAAAAAATGGAAAAACAATTATTCCAAAACCAAGAAAAGGTATGATATGTTATAAATATTAAAATAAAATGGATTTTTGAAAATTTTCTTGGTAATTATGGGGCTTCAGTTTATGGTTTAGTCTTTTACTAAGCTACTTTTTCTGTTAATCACTGTAATTAATTTTAATCACTTTCACTAATATTTTTGGTCAAAAAATAAATTTACCTTATTACAAATTATAAATTATTCTGATTAAATTAATGGAATTCATTTTTCAAAATTATAATCACATAAGTGTATTAAATTAATTTAAATATAATTGCACACATTAGATGATGAAGCAGATTTTTAAAGTAAAAATGTTCCAAAGTTTGAAATGTTTTTATATCCAATTTCAATGTGAAATTGATTCTAATGACCTAAATTGGACTAATTGATGTAATATTCATCTAATTAATCTTTTAAATCAAACTAAATTATAATTAATTATATTAATAAATTAAACTAAAAAATACTTTTGAATTAAAATTCGATGTATTTCACTATTCATCATAAAATGAATGTTCTAAAAAATTACAAAAAATTAACCCAAATTAATTTTTTTATTCAAAATCCAATAACTAATTTTATTTTTTGAAATAAAAATTTTATATTTTTTGGAAATTAGATTAAAAAAGTGCTCTCCATTTAAAGGTGGTAAAATTACCTTTTAGAAGAATACAACTTTTTATTCCTAAAATTGGATTAATTCTCATATTATACCTGTAAAATATATTAGATTAGTATAAAAAAATTAATTGAATATATAATATAAATTTTTTATTGAAAACATTAATCAAGAGTGGTTTTTTTAATTTATTGAGATAAAATTGTTTTTTAAGGAAAAATACTTTTCAATGATAATAATTTTTTTATTTTTAAATAGTTCTTACATTAAATTATATTAATTGATAGCCAAATGATTTATTTAATATAAATTTATAAATAATATCTTCACAATGTATTTAATCTTATTCATAACTTCATTTCCAATGACAAGGTAGTAACTATAATAATATTTTAATAAGAATATTAATAGTATATTGTATTTCGGTAAAACTCAACCTTTCATATAACAAAATATATCAAAGGGACTCAGTATTGTATATAATAAAATTCAACCATAGTGTTTCTTATACCACAAGATAATATAAGTGTTGCATGTAAAGCATTTTTATATTTCTGTTGCATATAATGCAAGCCACACTTACTATTTTAATATAAAAATACTATATTCCATGTTGCATATAATGAAAAATATAAAAAGAATATATTAATTAAAAAATAATAATTCACAAAATCTTAGGGTTTCACTAAAACCTATGCTCTCAAGATTAATTTTCATTCAAAATTTCCATTGATCATAGTTATTATCATTGAAGTATGACCGTTTATTTGCAGTATTACCTTCATGATTAGAAGAGTCCATGATAACAAAGAGACTAAATTTATATGAAAATGATTTTGTTGAGATACTTGGTCAAGTTCTATAAATATGATAGAAAAACACAAAAAACAAACAAATTACTCTGATACCAAAGGTTGGTCTATGTGAATTTCTCAAAGGGGGGGGGGGTGAATTGAGATTTCAAAAGTTTCTATTAAAATTATTTTGTAAATTAAAATTTAAATCACCCTAAAAACAATATAGACTAATTAACTAATAATTTTGGTATAAAAACTTCAAATATTTGAAACAATTTACTCAAAAGTCTTATCAAAACACATTTAAACAATTTGAAAAAAATTACCTTTATAAATTATTCTACTCATACCAAAGATAATTATTTCATAATTAAAAGTTGACTATCAGATTAGTTTGATTCAAATAATTTTATAATTAAAAATAGAGTAATAAAAAATTAAAAACATAGTAGATTTTAAATTATACAGTTTATAATAGATATAATACTCATTCCTCTTAACGTTATAGAAGCACACTATCAAGAAAGTGATATGAAATAATCATAGTGATCCATAACCTGGATTGAGTATATAAAAAAAACTACACAATAGTTTATCTTGGATACAACCATTCTCTTCCACTATTATCCATGGAAACGGCCTTGAGAAGGATTAATTTCACAAAAACCAAAAGTAACTTCTATATCTCAACATAAGTATATAAAATATCTTTTAAAGAATTTTGGATATGAAAAAACTAAATGTATTTTTAATCCCATTGGTACCTCTAATACTTTATATCACAATGAGTTTGGGAATCCAGCTGATCTGAAAAATTTTAGAGGTATGATTGGAAGATTACATTACATAAGATATAGTTGTTTATATTTAATATTTTTAGTATTTTATGTTCTAAATATCAATAAAATCCAAAAAAATATCATCTTAAAACCATTAAATGAAAATTTAATTAACTTATGGGAATTATGAATTTAAAAATATTCCATTCTTCTAGAAATGTTTTTGAACTAGTTTTTTTTTCGAATGATGACTTTGGTGGATATAGAATGGGTATAAAAATTAAATATGGAACATGTAATTTCTTAATAGATTCTTAAGTATCATGGTCATGTAATAAAAAGCACTCAGTATAACTATCCACTAATAAATGAAAATATATTGAATCTAGACGTTGTTATAATCAAGTGTTATGGATAAAACACATACTCAAAGACTATGGCTTGAGCTTTACTAAAGCTCAAATACACTGTGACAACACATGTGCCATTGCTTTAAGTAAAAATAGATCACATCAATCACATGCTAAACACATAGACATAAGACACCACTTCATTTGGGATCAAACATTGAGATATAATTTTATAATTCATCAGAATGTAAGAACAACTGGTTGATATTTCTACTAAACCCCATAGTTCCAAAAGATTATAATACAGTAACCATAAGCTTGGAATGATCAATGTTATGTGATCATTCATATCTACTTATTGTTTAACCATGTACTTACATTAATGAAATCATCTTTATATGGGGAGTACATATGATTATGATTTCAAAAAATTATCTATTTTATAAATTTTTAAAATTTGTAACAGTTTTTATCATAATGAATTTGTTGGGCTCAAAACTTTTAGAAAAATTTTCGACATAAAAATTTTTATATAAAAATACCGTACATAAAATAGTATTTTATACAATATTTTTTTTAAAATATCATAATTAGTTTACATTTTAAAACTATCATAATCAGTTTTTCATTCAAAAGTATCATAAATAGTTTTCATAGTAAAAATATCATAATAAGTTTTTATATTAAAACTATTGTAATTATTTTATTTTACAAAAATAAAGAACAAGTTACTAATAAAAATGAAATTTACAATATATAGGGGATTATTCTATTCTTTCAGTTTTTTGACAAATTCATTAATATTTTTTTAATTTTTGTGGTTTTCATAACTTTATTTTTAAATGAAATCTTTGATTTGTTTTAAATTTTTTAATGTTATTATAATAAAAATGATTCTCACTCTGTAAATGTTTTCAAAACTTTAGAGTTTGAATTTATATTTAAAAATTTGTCCATGTATATCACCACCATCAAATTAGAAATTTTTTAATATAAAACATAGATTTTAATATAGAAGAAAAACTGTCACACCCACTACATATATAAGGGTAGAACTACCCCTTTCCAACATCAGTTTCTTGAGTTTTCACCACCACCTCTCATCACCATTCAAAGTTGTTAGTCCAATTATTTTTTGTTCATCCTATCCCTGGATAAGTTCTCATTATGATGGAGACCAAAGAATATTATTTTAAATAGTTTGTTTTCATAGAGATACTGATTGAAATATATTGGTTTGATAAGTATGAAGCTATTCTGAAAATAAAAATTTCAATGCAAGGTTGGGAAAGTGTTTGTGTAGAGAAACCAAATAAATATTTTTATTTGAATTATCCTGAAATAGTAGGAGAATTTTATGCCTCTGTTTAGTTTGTTAAATAAGAAGGTGAGGATAAAATTTCCTTTACAATGTTTTCTAAGAGATATAATATTTCTCTCGGAAGTGTACCTGACTTGGTGGGAATTCCTTCTAGTGGTGAGGTATATTTATATTCACACAAGTTATTGAAGAATCATGAAACATTTGAGAAGAATAAGGATACATATTCATTATTTCAATTTTATGAGAACATAAGGAATGTATTATATCTATCTCCAAAAAACAAAGTAATAGATTTTTGGATGTAAGGTTATCTGATCCCAAGGATGGTTGAAATGAACACATTAAAAGTTTTTAATGTTTTTGTTATATATTTCTTAGTTAATTTGAAAAAAAATTACTTGGTGAATTTTTTTTCATTATGGTGGAGAATATTAAAAGTGATTTGATAAAGTCAATGATTATAATGTTTCATAAATTCATCAGTACGTTATTTGTGAAATGTAGAGACCTTTGTAAAGTTAATAATAAGTCTTACCCACTTTGAGAAAATATCTCATTCATTGCAGGTGAAAATTTCCGAAAATGAAATTGGTTTTGATTAGTTTGTTTGAAAAATTTAATGGAGATAAATCAGAGGTAGAACCATAAAATAATGTTGAGGATGTAAATAAAAGAAAGAAATGTTGAATCTTCCACATGATTGAAACAAAAGAAATAAAATATAATACCCAATAAATATTTTAAGAAGTTAATGTCACATAATTTTTAAAAGAATCCATGGTATCTAGAGTTTTTTCTAGATCTTGCTTAGTTGAAGGCCTTGAAAATTGAGGCAGTTGAACAATTATAAGAATAAAAGAAATAAAGAGGCAGTAAAAGAGTCTTGTAGAAGCAAGAATTTGTGAATGTTTGTTGACAAATGTTGACAATTCTTTAAGAATCCCTTTATACCAGTTTCTTATACCAATCAATTCTCTTTTAAATCGAACCTTTTTTTTGAAAAAACTTTTTTATTAAAATTGTAGTTCCTCTAGGGGTTGATATGTAAAAAGAAAACATAGTTGTTAAAGAATTAGTTCTTATAGTATCTGACAAAGGATTAGTATCCAAATTAGTTGGAATTGTTATTTTAAGAGACGCTAGATAATTGGAAAAATAGTTTGATAAAGAATTTGAAAAAGAAGTAAGATTAAATTTTTAGAGGAATTTGAAAAAGAGGATTAAGATGAATTTGAAGAAGAAGTTTTGTAAGAAAAATAAATACAGGAGGAAAAAAGTTAAAAATTAATATAACCAAACTGATGAATAATAAAAGTAAAGTAAACCATCAGAGACTTTATCACCCTTAACACCATTACCTTCACAATATAAAAATAATACAAAATCTAAAAGTTATCTGGAATAAAAATATTCAATTGAAAAAGAAGAAGAGTCATACTCTAATAAAGAAAAACTAGACCAAAAATAAAATACCAAAATCATTGATAAGTAATAATTAGATAAAGATATTGATATTTTGATTATTTCATAGGAAACAAACAATCTAGAGATAGTTTCAAATAATGTTTAATAGAAAGTAAAATTTGTTAATTTTAAAACTAGTAGACCAATAATCCTCATTTTGGGCCCGATCAATTTATGTCAGAAGATACTATTGTTGAAAAGGGATTTGATTTGATTTTTCGTACCTTAAAAATTTTGTGTTATCATTATTCTTATATACCTAACATATATTCAAGATGTAAGTGGATTCAGGAATATCTTAATGAGAAATCAAAATCACTAATTTTGTTACTGAATTTGTTATCTGGAATATGGTGTATTTGATAGTCTACCATGAAAAGTAAAAGACTCGAAATTATTTATTTAATCAAAAGGTTAATTGGTTGAAAAAATTCAATATATAATTAATATAACATGATGAAAAATTTATGGAAATAAAAAATCTTACTTTGGAAAGAGAATATTCTTTCAACATGTCATCCTTAGATGTGTCCAGAAAAGTAATGTTTGTAAAATAATTCAGAGATAAAACATATGATCAGACAAATGAAGTTAATGTTTTTAAATAAATTACCCATGATATGGAGTTGGATTTGTGTAGTCTAAGATCATGTTAAAATTAATTAAAACTTTGAGGGAGGAGAATAAAGAGTATTCTAGAGAAGTTAAAAGGGTGATGACTCAAGTACATATGTAAGAAGTGCTCTAAAAATGAATCCTGAATCTTGAGAAGAATTTAGAGAAATTAAAAAAGATGATGTATTCTGTCACAGACTTGATTAAGATAGACTGAATACTTTTATTTTTTAATTCTTGATGATTTATATCACATATTTTAATTATGGATAAATGTGATTATATTTTCATCAAATAATTTATGTTTCAATGTCTTACAATACTTTTGGTTGAATGTTATTTTTTATTATTTCTTTTATGATTCAATATTTCACATAATAAGTTTTTATTAGGTTATTTCTCCTCTAAAAGTTTAGGAAACAATGCATACTTTCACATTATTTTTGAAAATAAAAGATGGGTATAAGATTTTACAAAGGTGGAGATGTTATACATAGAGGTTGAAGGTTTTTTAAAAGGGGAGAAGTATTAATTAATGGGGATAAGTATTAATTAAAGGGGAGATGTTATAATACATTCCATTATATTACGAAATAATTACAAAATCATGGGGAGTTATAAAGAATGTCTTCAAATTTATTAAAACAACTATGGTATGTATGTTATTCAAGTTATATCATTTCATTTATGTGTTTTTGGTTTGTGATTTCAAAAAAGGATGATATTTTTGACTCAGAAGTATTACTCATTACTTTTCCAATCCATTAGTTTTAAAAATCACAAACAATCTCTTAAAACGATGTTTACTAACTTTTTATATCCCATGTATTTAAATATGATTTTATAGAAAACATTTATTTATAAAATAAAATTAAAATTTTATAAGTTATTATGAATATGGACATTATATTACCCGGTGTGATACATCATACTAAATTAGAGAGTTTTCATTATAATTAATCCATTTCATGGTTTTTTCCTCTAGTAAAGTTATTTTGTATTCTGCATGTGATCATTGTTACAATTGAGGGGGTCTAGGAATAGGAATATGGTGAATCTAATCCATTAGTTCAATAGATTATGGGGAAAGGAAGACAGATTTCTATCATTATATCAAGTAATTCCAAGTATAGGAAGAGAGAGTATACCGATCGTCATGTAACGGAATTTCTAGGTAAGAAAAGGCATATTTTATAGTAAGTATAAAACTATGGATAACATTAGTCAAATTTGTTGACTACATATTATCTTAATGTCAAAAGAGTGAAATCCTTTAATATATCATGTAATTCATTATTAATTTTACTATCTATTGTATTTATATTTTTGTACAAGATCTATTTTAATACTGTTCATTGTTTTAGAAAGATAGTCTGCATACATATCTTTCTAACAAACCATTTTATCGATAAAACTATGAAACTGATAAAAACATACTCCGATTTAATCGAATCATTTTGGATATCGATTATAATACTCTAATCATCATATGATGTTAGAGTATGATCATTTTACATTAATATTCATTGTGTTTTTTTAGTTTAAAATTTTAAACTATAATTCACCCTCTATCTTGTAAGCCACCATAGACTCTTACAATCCAATAGGTACTTATTTACACTTTTGCACTAACAATTACTATCGCTGTAATTAAAGCATGCACAAATGAGTTCACTCATATCTATACTATTTAAAACTCCAATTATCATTTACAGGATGATAATAAAATAAATCTTTGAAACAAGTAGGAAATCCTCAAAAAAGGACACGTTTTTCTTAAATGGTCTAATGTTTCCATTTAAGAATAAATTTTTTAAATACTCATAATAAACAACTATGTAACTTCAATTAAATTCCATAAACTATCCATTGAAAAATATTTAAACTTTAATCTCATATAGGCATGGTGGTAAAAATATCAATGTTATCAAATAAATTAACACAATAATATATCTCAATGGAAACACATAAATTAAAAAAATCAGACTTCCTAAGAAGGTATAAGATCTTTATTCATGGTAGTATATCTCGCTTCATGGTAGTAGATCATCAATACAGTTGTGGAATTTTCTTCATGGAAGAATAATTAATATGATGGAAAAAACAATTCAACAAATAATAGTATATGGTACTTTGATAAATTTAAGAAAAAAAATAGAATTATGAAGTTCTTTCATAAAATAAATAAAAAAATAATAATATGTCATTCATGACCTATGAATATTAAAAAAATTAATTGTTGGATTTAACTAATAGGTTTTGTCATGATGCATCAAAGGGTAGTGATAACTTATGGATTTATATAGTTATGTAAACATTGAGTGTAACTATTCCAACTATAATCTAGAGTTGAAAGTGGAAGTGATTTATTTGAATATATGGAATCATTACCTCATTGATGGATGATTTTTTGTATTTATAGATCAAAATATCTTAAGTTTTATCTTCTCTCTGTGGGATTTAAATATACTTCATCAAATGAGGTTAAAGTTCTTACATGACTATGATTTTTCGATCTCTTAAAACTCTATCAAAATAGAATATAGTTATTGATGAAGTAAGTCTGAAGTCAAAAAGATAGTATTTTTGGAAGTCTAGAGATTATTATAGAGTTATATAAGAGCTTATAGTGATGAATTTTTGACATGGAGGGGGATAATTATAAAGGTTTCTTATACCAGATGAAAGTGAAAAACTCCTTATTACAGTAGATTGATGAGTCTTAGTCATTAAATTAGAAGGTATAAGTGATGTTAGTTTGCATCTTTCTAAGTGATATTCTTGGGGGATTTTCAGAGGATGATCAATATTGTGTGTTGTTTCCAGGGAGGTTGCTTGTTAAATTGGTGATACATAGAGTATTTATTCATGAGTTTCAAAGATTATCCTTGGAAGTGAATCATTTTATATACAATATTTATCATTCCTTGAAAATTTAGTTTTTGTGGATGAGGGTGAATCATTCTATAGTAGATCTTTTGTCATAGTGTTTGGTTTGTTATTAGGCGAAGTTATAATATCGTGTTTTTGATAGGTTTTTTGTAACTATTAGTTGAACTTGAATTGAATTTGGAAGAAATTTCATTAGATTTAATCACCATTTTTCCATGATCTTAAGGACTATGTGACACTATCTTGTTGATTTTGGATTAGATAATGAAATAATCTCATTTCTTGGATATCATTGAGCCAAAATATATGGATGTTTTTGTGAGATGGTGTAAGGATGAGATAGTGAAGCTTCATAGATTACTGAGGACCAAAATATATTATCATGATACTTGTTTTATCTAATAAACAAGTAAAGTAATTAAATATAACTATATCTCTCCACTGCACCTTAAGATTACCTTTCCTCCTCAGATTGATAGTTAGGAAAAGCAGACCATCCAGACGATAGAGATTTTCTTGTGTACCCATATTTTGGATTTTGGTGGATCAAGGGTAAATCAACTACCTTTGGTTGAGTTTATGTATAATAACAAAAATCACTATTCTATTATCATATATCTTTTATAGGTCTTTTATGGGTTTTTTTTATAGATATATATTGCGTTATACTGAGCTTTGAGAGTTAAAAATTTGTTGAAAAAATATGTTTCAAAGTCAGACATAGAAAGTGCTGATGATTTGAGAGTGGATACAAGTGGTTCAAGACCATTAAAAGTATTATGATAATTTGAGTAGGATACATATAGATTTATATGATAGAGATCATGTGTTCTTAAGGGTTTCCCCTTATTTTTGGGAAAATAGGATTCTCCAAGGTAGTAAGATTTCTCACTATTTTATCAGCCCCTTTGAGGTGTTGGAGTGAATCAATGAGATGGAATACCTATTAGTGATTAACCAAATTATGGATATGATACCCATTTTTAAAGATTCTATCAAATAATCAATATATTTATAATGACTCCCATGTCATTGATTGATGATAGAAAGATTTAGAGGATGTAAACACATTCTTTGAGAGACAAGTTCATATTCAAGATCATTAGGAGGAGGTGTTTCATGAGAACTCCATTATCTTGGTTCATATCTTTTATAGACATGGTGGGTTTAAGTAATATACATGGGAAATTGAGTCAGTGATGCGTACTCAGTACCCTAAGCTATTTCGAACATCATTTTTCTTTAGCATTGAGATAATTTTTAAATCAATTTAATTGTAATTAATTATTTATTTAGATATTTTTTACTTTATTTATGGACTCATATTAATTTTTTAGGTGAATCCTTGGGGTTTTTAGTTTTTTTAGTTATTTTACTTTCTTGTTATTTTTTATTCTCATGGAGAACGATAAATTGAGAGGTATCTAATGTATTATCCTGGTAATTCATGGCATGTTACCTTGTATCTATTAGGTGCTTGGGGTTTTAAGGACATTAAGGGGTTTAATGTGGAGTTATATGTGATATTTTCACTATAAGTGAGGTTTCATGATGTGTCCATGAGTGTTGTTCCATATAGAGCTGTCTAAAATAGAGTGTTTTCTACAATCTAGTGTGTAATGCTGTGAGGGTTGAGTCACATCATTGTTCTTGTATTGTGGTGTGTAGTGTAAAAAATGACAGTTTTGTTTTTTTCTATCTCATGATATAATCCAGGTCATGGAATGAGGAGTTTTGTTCATAGAATGGTGTCTTAGAGGGAATTCTGACATAATGGTTAAGAGACAGTATATAAGGAATTTGAGGTTTTTGTTTACTGTTTTATATGATTCTCTCACAACACAAGGATCTTAAGTTATGGTGTAAATCATTTTAGGGAGTTTATTTAATCTACCTTGAGTGGCCAAAATGAAATTGTTTTAGTTTCAATAATATGAATCCATGAGTGACTTCTTTCAAAGTTTTTGTTACTTTGGAATAAGTGCATCGTGGGGCTCTTATAGTATTGTGTAATGGTTTGGCACTGTTTCCTATTTTTCAGAAGATATTGTATCACTATGTGACTAACTTGGTTATTCCATGAACTTTATTAAATTCATATAGTTAATGTGTCTTTGATCATGAGATTCAATAAAGGAAAATAAAGATTATGAAATTATTTTTGGAGGTGTGATAGATTTATCCCCATTATAACATAACCATGACCTATCACCCCATGATTAAATAAATTTCTAGTTTTTATAAAAATTCACAAGACCATTCTAATTTTTCTAGATTAATTAATTATTTCTAAACCCTAGGTGACTAAAGAATTATCTTTGGAAAACTTTGAAAAACCTTTGGATATCTTTGACCCTTTACTTCATGATATCAACCACTTTGTGATCCAATATGAGTTATCTTCCCTTATTTAGGGTTTTATCACTTTTATTATTCATCGATAGTATATTTCAGGGATTATAATTTTGTTTTTTTCCTTGTTTCATGGTATTAGTAGAGGTTATTGTGCTTTAGGATGTTTATGTTTTCATCTTATTATGAAGGACTTATGAGAATTTACCTCTCCTTTCTCTTGTGTAGCAGGTGTTGAATATCTGATTATTGTAGGTGATTTGAGACATATAAATTTTCATTTTTATATAATTTTTGAAATATAATGCTTATATTTTAACTAGATTTATATTATGAATTATCCTAAGGAAAATAATAACCTTAATAAATAAACTAAATGGGTAAGGGGGATAATGACTAGATTTTTATGTTAATTAACATTATTATTATATGTCATTGATTCTTAATTAATCTTGATACTATGTATAGACCATTTTTGTTTCTATTGAATTTTTATCACCTATAATAAAAGGATAATCATATAAAAATGAAAATAAAATTATTTATTAGAAATAAAAAATCCTTGCAGTGATGATTATTCTAGGAACAATTTATTCATATGAAAAGAATGATTAAATAGTACTTACTTATTGTGTTTTTTTATAGTTTTCATGAATTTGAGGCAATTTCTTTGGTAAATATTTTTTTGGCTAAAATGGTCTCAAAGGGTAATTATTGTGGTTTGTATTGGGGTGTTGTCCTGTGTTGTGTAATGAGTGTTATGGATAATTTACCATGGTTAGCCTGAGAATATGTGGTTGTTGATGTGACTATGGTGGATGGGATATTATGCAGCTTGAAAGTGGTGGGATGGATTGTTCTATGGGAATGAATTGGTTTTTTTGTGGGAGAGGGGAATTTTTTCTTTTGTTTGTGTGGAAATTGATTGGGTCATGAGTGGTGTATGATATGGGTTATGTCTCAATTTCCAAGTTGTAAAGAATATGGTTTGTAATAATGAATATGATAATGGTTTGCAGGTTATAATTTCAATTTTTTGCGATTAATTAATATTTAATGATTTTAGTGAATGTTAAATGGTTACAGATGAATTTATTTGTTGGATAATTAAGGTTTTTACATTAAATATGAAATAATAATTGTAATATGTATGGTGAAATACTAAATATGTAAATGGTAAATGATATGATTATTTTTGAAGTTGAAATTGTGTAATGTTGCTGTTTATATTAAAGGTGGGGCTTTATTGTAGAAATATATAATTATTGTGGTATTAGTATGGTAATTATAACACCTATATATTTTTAAGAAATATTACTCTTCAAATGATTATATTTCTTTGATAGATTGTGTGACATGCAATAGTGAGTTTAGACAAACTATGTGACATTACTAAAATATTATGTGCACAATATCATGTAGACATTGGATTTGAAAGTATTAATAATAATAAATAATGTATTAAAAATATGCAGTCTAAAATTTTAAAAAATTAATTCAATACTTTTCAATTTACTATCAATAAAAATTATTTGAAAATAAAAGTGAAGTTTTTTTTTCTGAAAAAATTGTTTTATCTGTGTAAATTATTTAATATCAACAAATTAAACTAATCACTATTAGTGAATTATTTTAATGAAATTTATATATTACTTAATTTATAAAATTTTATAAGTATTAAAGAAATATTAATATATGATTAGGATATTAATAAATCTATCTTTATGCTCAAAAATTAATTTTTTCTTCTAAAGGTAGTTATTGTCACATTTTTCACACTATCTTTAAAATTAATTTAATCCACTTATATGTATTAAATAAGAAGAAATAAATTAAATATTTTGAATTATATGGTTCAAATTTGTTTCATAGGACCCTTTTAGTGTCTAATTTTATTTTTTTAATAGATATATGTCCATTAAAATGTCTTATGTATTATTTAAATCCAATAAAGTTACAAAAGGTCACTCAATTTGTTTTTAATATCTATTATGTGTCCACCTAGGGACATAAGTAAGCTAAATATTAATATAAGTGTATATTTTGAGATAAATAAAATTATATTCATTATAATAATTAACTTATAATTTATAGTAATTTTATAAACCCTCTAATTAGTTACGCAACACCAATAAAATATTTCTCTAGTTAATAAATGAAATATAAAAAATGATTTTAAAAAAAATAAATGAACAAAAATTTGATTGATTTAATTTAAACTATGAATTTAATAGATGAATATAACATATTAGTGTATTTTTATAAGACTATATTAAAATTACAACTTTTTAATTATGTTTTTTAAGTCAAATTATGTGAATATTGTCTAAATTGAAAATAGTTATTACTTCTAAGAATACTATTTTATTTAATCATATCCAAATCAAAAAACTATTAAAATAAAAAAAGGAAAAATATTGTCTTAAACTCTATACCTTTTCCATTTTTAGGTTGTTTGGAAACATTTTTCTTGAGATTAACTTAATTATATTTTCATCTTTTAAGAAATTCAAGAGTTCCCCTCACCTCTCTTATAGAAGGGAACCTCTCCTTTCTATTCTCCATAAAAATATTAGCCTTATTTATCTACAATATCATTATAAATTATCTTCTAAAATTTACTAGACACATTATATTAATGATACCCTTCTCAAGAAACAAACTCTGGGGGTCTATAAGAGGAGATATAAAAGAGTACTTTCCAAAAAAGGGGTAATTGCTTTAACTAATTAGTTACTTTTGTAATCTCATTTAACTTCTATAAATATTTTTTATTTATCATTAAAGAATAAAATCAGTCTCATTGATATTATTAAATGATATTATGATTACAAAAACACCATTATACACCCTCTTCCCCCTCAAATGAGAAGTTCAAGTATCGCTTGAACTTACATACAACTTACCACCTCCACATCACTATACAATTAATTTTTATTCACCATATTTTATAGACAATTTTAATGTTTATATATTATATTTATGAAGTAATTATAATTAATTAATTATAATATCATTTCTACCTTCTTACCATACAATCCTTTATCAAATGATAATGTTGTTCATGCATACACGTTGAATACCATCTCCACAAAGCGATCTGATTTTTTTTATATTGTACTTGGATGGAAATTAGGATGAATTTGATTAATATATCTGATATAATAATGATTATTTAATGGTTAATTATTATTTTTCTTTCATTCATACCGTCAGTCAAAAAATGGAAACAATGTTCTTTTAAACGTATAGCCTACGTCTCCCGGAATAGTGTAATTCATTTTTTCATATCTAATTTCTATGAATGATTATAAATATATAAATAATTAATTTATATTATTATTATAACATGTTTATAATTATATAAGTGATGGAACCATGATAAAAGTATAAGGATTAGGACTGTGAAACTGAAAAATGCATTGAAAATGAAGCAGTTATCACTTTGAAGAGTGATATTATTAACAAATTATTGATAAATGGGTGATAAGATGTCATAAATAAACCATAATTGGTTTGATAGAAATGAATATGGTTTTTTAATCATTTTATAATAAATAAATATTTATTATGTAGGTTTTTTGAATGTGAATGAGAAAAGGTGATACTAGAGGCAATGGTTTTTATTTCACATTCATATCACTATTCAAAACTGCTTATGTTAAGTCACCACTGGGGGGATATTTATCTTTCATTTAAATATTTTAATTAATTTTTTATAAAAAAAATTATATTAATCTACAAAACTATATATAATATATTTTTACCCATGTTTTAATTTTTTACAAAATGGTTAGAATGGAATTTTAAGTTTTTTTTTCAAATGAGGTACTTTTTGAACATTACAAAAAAGTGTGAAAATATTGTTTTTAACTTATACGAAATGAAACTATATTTACACCATCATGATTTTTTGAATATTCATTTAAAAAATTTTATATTTATTTTGAAATATTTTTTCTTCATACTTTCAAATTTCAAAAAGAGTAGCGATTTCAAAGTTGAAAGTCTATTTTACTCAAGAAGTGTTCCAAGTGTTTTTTTGCAATATAATTTTCCATATGAGATAAAATATTTTTTTGTTAAAAATTATTTACCATGGATATTATCCGATGAAACTATTCTTACTATTCAATTGTATGGTTAATATTTATATTGAACCTGTTTATTTTTCATAGGTTATAAATTTATGAAAAATTTATAAGACCTGTTTTTAAATAGGTTACGATATGATGATGTGATGAATGTTTTGTATTGTGATACACATATGTCTTATTTTAATTATTTTTTGGGTGGGGCCTATATTTAAATTCAATTAATTTGGAAAATTATTATATCTCATGAGATAGTTTTGGGAAATAAGTCAATGTGATTGATGATTTATGGGAAAAAATAAATTTTATTGATCCACTATGGGAAAAAGTATTGATTTGTGATCTGATGGTGTGGGTAGTGAAAATTAACATATGGAATTGTTTCTATACTTATGTTCGTTCCACACACATTTATGTAATTAACACATGTTTCATGATTAAGTTTTGATGATTTCTCATTCTTATGATTTATGTCTTTTGAAATGTTAACGTTTTATGCCATAACTCAATTTTTTAATCTTTTTAAGATTGGGAGTTAAATTTTTAAGTAATGTTCATGATATCATACACTTATTCTTATCTTATTATTTTATATAATCATCAATCTAGGAATCCCATGTTCACCCTTATTGAGTATATAATCTCACTCTTTTATCATGTTTCCTTTCCCCATGTTAAAAAGATAATTTTTTGTAGGGTATTCCAATGAATATTAATAATAGGGAAGATATTTATCAGTGATGTTGGAGATATTTATTAAAATAAAAGTATTATATATCTATTATCCAAAGAATATAAACCATTTTAATTATTTAATTGATCCTATTATTATGTATTGATTATTAATCTCAATTGATGTAATATTTATGTATAAAATGTTCATGCTAATATAGTTGGTATCAAAATAAGGTTAAGTCAATATTTAGATATTAGGGTTAATTTTTTTTATTAAAACCATGGGAATATATCTAATTATAGGATAAAATTATAATTCTTTGGTAACTATTATGAATGACCTAGGTTAAACCTTTGTTTTCATAGAAGAAGGTTTTGTGATTTAGACATTCTATAAATGATTTCTCAAGAATATGGGGTTTTTGAATTTGATTATTATTTATAAAATTGTGATATTTGGTTTTAGTCAATGGATTTATCCAAAATAAATCATGTTAATGCTGAATAAATTGCAAAATAAAAAGATTTTCCACTTACGAAACCAAATGTTTTGAGAGTTTGAATAAACAATATTACGTCTATGCTCACACAACTTCACTAGTCTATAAATCATGATGAGATTACAAAGGAACAAATAAGGAAGAAATTTACTATTAAAACTTTCATATAAAAAAATCCTCTTCATTATATTCGACCCTCTGATCTAGTAGTGGTAAGCGATGGTCAACATCATTGAGATTTTTTTTTTGTATTCATCAATTCTCAAGGCATGAAAAATTTATCCTAGATATTTATAATTTAGAATGTAAAGAAGATCAATGTTGTAATATTTTATAGAATATATGGAAAAAATAAGAAATTGAATTCTTGGGATGGGGTGAGTTTAAGGGGATATTATTTAGTAAAACTTTCATTATATTATACAAACAACATTGAAGAATGAATTTTTTTGAGATAAAGAAAAAGGATTGCTAGTCCATTGGTACCCATGAGTAAAATTTTAAAAGGATCAAAAGTTATTCCTTTGTTTTAAATATCATCTCTAAAATTAAAATTGGACAATTCTCTAGTTTCTTAAAACCATGTCTCTGAAAGGAATTTGCTACAAGAGACATTACTAGATTTAAATAAATCATTTTATGTGAACATAAAGTAGAAATACAAATTGGATATTCTCTCCATTTCCAGGGTTTTAATATGAAAATAATTATTATGACTCATAATAACTCAAATAAATCACATGGAGGAAAGATATTATACCCATCTATGTGCCATAAACGTGGGAATAGATATCGTGGGAAGTGCTTAAATGAAACTGAGAGGTGAATTAATTGTTGAAAAGTGTGTAATAAATCCCCTGATTGTCTAAAGGTGGTGAATAAGATTGTAAATGTAATATTGAAAAATAATTGACCAAATAATGGAAAACCCACACTATAATTATTAAAATTAAATGATTATGAACATTTGGACAATCATTGAACAAAAATTAATGTTTTAGACGATCAACATGAATAACATCTTTAAAGAAAATACAAATGGAAATATTGTTCGATCATAACTGCTAAAGTGGGTTAGGAGAATAAAATGATGAAAAAAACACATATCATCCACTCTATAAAAGGTAATGTATTTTTTGATTCTAGATACAAACACTTTTTTTTCTAAATTTAATTCTAAGGGTATAACTTTATCAAATCAACGATTAGATGTTGATCTAACTATGAAAATATCTAATGAAATAACGGTCACATCTCAATTCTTCAGTTATTATTTGATTAAAGTTTATGGGAAAGTGATTCTTTCTGATTATATGATTCTAAATTTAGTGGAATTTGATGTGATTCTTATCATGGATTATCTTTCTCTATATGAAGAAAATATTAATTGTTGAGTAAGAGAAGTCACATTTCCAATTCTAAATGAACCTGTTATCATTTATCGATATGAAGATGAATATGAGCTTCTAATGGGAATTTATTCAATCTTCTGGGTCTTAATTCCTTGGTATGAAGGTTATATATCTCATAGGGTTGGCGATAAACAAAAAACTAAGGATACATCTATCACATGAGAGTTTATTTATGTTTTTATAGAAGAATTATCAGGTATTCCACTGAATCACATAATTGTGTTTTTAATCGAACAAAAACCTCATGCTATGAATATTAAAAATAATCCTTATATTATGATCCCAACTGAGCTATATAAATTGAATAATAAATCCAATATATTATTTAAATAGTATTCATTCAGACAAGTGTGTCACCTTGGGATGAGACTATTCTGTTTGTCCAGAATAAAGAGCAATCAGTGTGATTCTCCATTGATTATAGAGAAATTATCAAGATCAATATTGAGAACACATATCTTATTCCCTATATGTATGACTTATTTCAACAACTACATGAAGATAAATACTTTTCTAAGATTTAAATTTATCTTATATATCATCAATTGAGGGTTTATAAAGGGGATATACCCAAGAATACATTCCATAGAAGGTATGGAGACTATAAATTAATAGTGATTCATTTTGGTCATAATAATTCTCCCAATATCATTATAAATATAAGGAATATATTATTTATAGATTAAATTGGTTCGTTTTTAGTAGTATTTATATAATATATTCATGTATATTAAACAAGAAATTAAGATCATTAATATCACTAGAAGATTATGCTGAAGATCCTGATGAAGGAGAATCATTATGATTTTTTCCGTGCTTGAATTTTGGCTTCTAAAAGTTTCATTATTATTTCATATAATCTCAAGTGGGTGTATATCAATAGTTCCCTCTAAGACAAAAGTTATTGAGAAATGGTGTATACTAAGCATGGTAACTAAAATCCATTTTTTTCACGTGTTTACTAGATATTATTGATTCTTATTGAAATATTTAACATGATTATCTAATCCAGTCACCATGTTGACTTAGAAAAGAGTTATGTTCATAATGATTAAGTAACATGAAGGGAATTTCAAGGATTTGATAAAAAAGTTGGTCAGTGCACTTGTGATCACACTACTCTGTAGAGAATAATGATTTTTGACCTATAATGATGCATCCCGAAAGATACTATGTCATCTTATCATGATAAATGATATGTGGATAGCTTATACCCCCAATTTATGGTTCCTGAGAAAAATTACCCAATTTTAGACATATAATTTTCTGTGCTCATTATTTTATTAATGATATTGAGGCATTGTGTCTATGGATAAAGGTTTGATGTATGTATATAAATATTGATCCCCAATGTTTAGAGTATATTTTCATCCAAAAGAGCTAAACATGCACCAAGTATGATGGTTTGATATGATTATTGATTATGAGTACTCAACACATCACCACCTTGGTAAGGTGAACAAGGTAGAATATTCCTTGAATCAATAGGACAATGACAACCTATCTATGATGAGAATCATGAGAGATGAAATATTTCATGATTTTCAAAGGATAAAACTATAAATATTGAAGGAAGAAATGAAATCTAATCTTTTTCAAATGAATTTTAGAAAATATACCCAGGTGTTGGTTAGGGAGGGGAAAAAGGAAGATGTGGAGCTATAAAAGAATTTGAGAAATTTCCTTGAGTTCAACCGTGATTGTGATAGAATAATACAATTTACGAATAGTGAATGTGCCCCATTTATAATATATTTGAAGTAGGAGATGATATATGAAGCTCATAGTTCAACATTATCTATTCCTACTAGAAGTATGAATATGTACCGAAATTTGAAATAGTCGTGTCTGGCATGATAAAATTTTGGAATGCTAATTGGGTGGGAAACCTTCATGGATCCCTGGATACCTCGTGCCTGACATCAATTTCATGAAATCAATTTGTTTTCCTTATTTATTAAAGGATATAATCAATCACCAACATTATATGGTTTTTCGGAGTATTTCTATATCCAATGAACTTGATAGAATTTATTTGACGAGATCCTCTACTGGATTCTTCTTGTCGAAATCATTTCTACCTATTCTTCATTAGGACACTGGCCATGATTCGTGTAGTGGTATTCTGTGGTGTAATGATATTCATACTAAAAGGAATTTCCTTATACGGAACATCCATAACTATAATCTCACTAATGATAAAGGGTTGAGACACAAGGGGGTCATTATTTTCTCTAATTTCACATTCCAAAGTGAACCCAATGAGGAGTCAACCTCACACTTATTCTTTGAAAGCGATCGGGTAACCTCAATCCAGAGTGGTTTTAGTGTCTTGAATGGGAAGTATGCTAAGGGAATATCTGTAGAGTGTTTTCTTTACTCATGGTTTCAGTGTTAATAATAAATAATTCATGAATGTAACATGTTCAAATATGGTCATGCTGAGGAAATGTAAGATAAGTTTATAGCAATTCAACAACACATGCAATCCACTCAGAGTCGATAAAACATTTATACTAAAAATCATAAGAAATATTTATAGTTTGATGTGGGTGACAAGTTATTAAATTGAATATATCTCTGGAAGAGAGTTATGAGATTTAGAAAAAGGGAAATCTATGCCTTATATATATTGTCCATTTTCATATTCTTGATTATATCGGGATAGTATCTTATCGATTGGAGCTTCCACCGAATAACTCTCAAGTTCGTAATGTATTCTATGTATCTCTCCTAACAAAGTAGTTAGTCGATCATTCACAAGTATTAAACTAAATGTTCATTCCAATGGAGTAATATATATCTTATGGAGAATTAACATTAGAGATAAATTTCTAAAAAACAATACCACTCTCTTTGTTAATGTTTTTGAAAAAACCATCAATTTGAGGATGTTACGTGTGAAGTTGAGGATATGATGAGGTAGAATTTTCCTCATATATTTGTATCATAATGAAAAATTGATTCAGTGAAATTTATTTTAAATGGGTTATAATTTAGCACCATAATATTTTTAATGAAATATTTCTATTAAAATAACTTTATTTCTTCAACAGCTTACGTTACATGAAATAATGAGTTTAGAGGAGTCACATAACATTATTTAAACATTATGTGTCTGTTAATACATAGCTTTCATATTGGAAGGTGCGAAGAGTAATAAATAAACTATGAAAAATATATTGTCTACACATTTATAAAAATAATTCATTAGTTATCAATTGATTAACTTGGAAAATAAAAATTATATGAAAATAAAAGTGACATTTTTCTAAAAATTTATTTTATATGTGAAATATTTTTTATATAAATAAATTAAAATAATTACTATTTGCAAAGGATTTTTATGAAATTCATATATTATTTACTTGAAAATATTTTTAAAACATTAAAAAATAGTTTTATATGCATAGGGTAAGAATGAATATGTTTTTATTCTTAAATTTTTTTTTTCTAAAAAACAATTTCTTCTATAAATTATCATAGTTAATTTAAAAAATAATTTCTTTTATTTATAGGTATAAAATTATATGAAATTAATTACATATTTAGAATTAGTATTTCAAAATATGGTAAATAATTCAATTTTATTTTTGGTTAATATGAATAATAACCATGGTAAAATACATCAACTTGGTAAATGGTAAATTAGGCTAATATAGATTAAAAATAAGTGATAAGGCCTGTATTTTTCAAATTAATTATTATTTTATGAATTATATTAAATATTTATCTCCTTAGTATGTAATTGTTTTTGTTTAATGGACACATTTCCATGAAAATAAATTATAAGTTATTTAAATCAAAGAAAATTATAAAATGTGACTCTCTTTGTTTTTAATATATCTTATGTGTTCACATTTGAAAAAAGGAAAGTTATTAATTAATATAAGTATCTATTTGAGATAATAAATTTATTTTCATGATATAAAATTATTTTTTATTTTTATTAATTATATAATGACCCTAATTTTTATGCAATAGTGATGAAATATTTCTCTTATTAATAAAACAATTTAGTAAATGATTTTAAAAATAATAAAATAAATAAAATTTGTGTTATTTAATGAATTCAAATAATTTTATAGGAAAATATGACATATTATTATTATTTTATGGTATTATATTTTAATTTATACTTTTTTCTCTAAGTATTTTAAGTAAACTTTTGTTAATAGTGTCTGAATTTAATATAATGATATTTTATGAGAATAATATTTTATTAAATCAAATAAAATTATAAAAAATTAAAAGAGGAAGAAATGAGATAAAATATAGTTTAAAATTACATAATTTTTCAATAAATATGTATTTTAGAATATTTATTATTGATATTGACTTAATTATATTTTAATATTTTAAAGAAATCTATGAGTTCTCATCCTCTCTCCTTTAAAAGGGAACATCTTTTTTCTATTGTTCACAAATAATTGTCCCTTATTGATCAACCATAAACTAAATATATTTTATTATAAACTTCCCTATCCAAATTCAATAGGATTTGGAATTATCAAAATTCCAACTCTTTGGTCCTTAATAGGATATCTAAAAGAGTACTTTCCAATAAAAGATGATCTCTTTAATAGATAACATTCTTTTATACTCTTACTTAACTCCTGTAAATCTATGGTAATTATCATAAAATAAAAAATTTATAATTATAAATATCCATAATTATTGTTATTATTATGAAAACACCATTATAATCCCTCTTTGTAATCAAAATATAAGTGAAAGTATCACTCGTGCGTACGTACTACTTATTTTCTCCACATAGAAATACAATTAATTTTTCATTACCATTTTTTTGGATTAGAATTAGGATTGGTTTAGTGTTTTTATTTTACATTTTTAAAATTATTGTACTTATTTAGTGATAATATTATTTCAACCTTCTTACTTTATAATCCATTGTGAAACAATAACATTGTTAATGCATATTTTTGGACTACCACCTCTATAAAGAGAAATAATTCATTTTTTATTTATATTTTACTTTGATAGTAATGAAGTTGAATTCGAAGAATATATATGATATATTTCATATAATAATAATTATATAATGTTTAATTTCTATTTACCTTTCTTTCATTCCATCACAAAATAAATGGAAATAAGGTTCATGCGTATGTACAGACTATCGTTTCCACTAAACGATGCAATTAATTTCAATATATCTAATTTTTAAGAATGATTATAAAAAATTATATAATTAATATATATTATTTTTATACCATGATATAAATCCTGTAAATGATATAACCATGATCAATTAATAAGGTATGTGACTATGAAATCGAAACATGCCTAGAAAACGAAGTAGTTATCACTCGGATCAATTATTTTACAAAAAAATTATTAATAAATGGGTGAAAATATTTCAAAAATAAATCATAAATGGGATAATAGACATGAATACAGTTACTTAATCAATGTATACAAGATCCATATTTATTATACATGATTTTTACTACGAACAAGGATGGGAGATGCTTGAGGTATAGTTTTTTATTTCACAATCTCATCACTATTGAAGGTTGTTTATGTTATGTGCCCATTGGGGGAATATTTTTCTTCCGTATCCATATTTCACTTAAAATGTTTTAAAATTTTATTTCTATTACTTTCATATTTTTTAGTGAATAAATTTTAACAATTTTGTACTCTTTTAATAAATTTTTTTGAAAGTTATTTTCTTATTATTTTCCAAATGAGGTACTTTTTAAAAATTATAAAAAAGTCTAAAAAGAATGTTTTTTTTAAAATTATATGGTATGAACATATTTTTCCAAATACATGAATAAAATTTTCATTGAAAATTTATTTACATTTTTACAGTTATCTTTTCAAAGAAATTTTTTATACAAATATAGATTTTGTAATATGCGATTTCAATATTGAAAGACTATTTTCTTCAAGAAGTATTCTAAAATGTTTTTTTTTCAAAATAACTTTCCATATAAGGAAAACTAAATTTATGTTATGAATTATTTAATATGGATATGATCTAATTAAACCATTCTTAATATTTTTTGAATGTTTAGTATTTATGTCGAGCATGTTAATTTTTCATGTGGTATGAATTGATGAAATATTTATGAACCCTATTTTATTTATATGGGTTATGATATAATGATGTTATAAATGTTTTATCATGTGGAAAACATATTTATGATTTTCATTATGTGATGTGCGGTACCTATATCTCCCTTAAATTAACTGGGTAAATTATTATATCACAAGAGACAGTTATGGTAAACAAGTTGAAGTTCTTGACCTGTTATGATAGAAATTTCGAAGTGCTTTATCCATTATGAGAAACAAATCGATGTTCTTGATACAATCTATGAAATTGGTGTTTATGCCTCATATAATTGTATTGGTAGTTAAAATTGACATATGAAACAGTTTCTATACATATTTATATGTAAAAAACATTTATGATATGAAGTTATAGTTCATGATTAAGGTGTGATGAGTCCTCATTATTATGGTTAAAATATTTTGAAATGATTATATTTTATGCCATAAGTTATGTTTATAATATTTATCATATTTTCTATAAAAATATTATGTTATTTTCATGATCCCATACACTTATTCATATCTTATGCTTTCATATGTTCATACATTTACATCTCACACGTTTACCCTTACTAATAATCAATGGTCACCATTTTATTATGTTTTCATTCCCAAGGTTATGAATAATTTTTTTAGTAGGGTATGCATATGAAGTGTAATAATAGGGATAATATTTATGGGTTATGTTAGAGATGTTTTACAAAATAAGAAAATTTTATATATGTTATCCAAAGAATATAAACCTTTACAAATTTTGCATGAATCGTATTATTATGTATTGAAAATTCATATAAATAGATGTAGTGTTTATGTATGAAATTATTAGGCCATATTGTTGATAGAAAAGTAGGGTTGAATAAATATTTAGAGATTAGGGTTAGAAATATATTACAAAAACCCTAGGGATAGGTCTATATATATGATAAAATTATAATTTTTTGTTTATGATTATGAATTACCTTTGTTAAACTTAAGTTTTCATTAATTAATGTGTTACGATTTATACATTATATAAATGAATTTTTAGAATTATGTGGATTTTCACTTGGATTATTATTTCTCACACTATAATATTTTATTTTACTCTATAAATGGAACATGATGGAATCATGTTAACAATGAATGCGATGTAAAATGAAATGATTTTCTACCTGAGTAATAAACAAAATGTTATGAGAGTTGGAGTAAAGTATCTCTATTATATGCTCATACCAATTTTATAGGGTGTGAATCATGATGAGTTTCCTAATGATTAAAGGACAGAACAACACACTATTGAATATTTCATGTAGAAAAATCCTCCTTTTTTTGTTGGATATTATGATCTATTAGTGGAGAATAATGGATCAACTTCATTGTTAAAATCATTTTCTTTTATTAATTCTAGAGATATTAAATATTTATCATTAATATTTATTATTTGGAAGGTGAGAATGATAAATTGTTAATATTGTTAAGAATATGAGGAAAAAAGAAGAAATTAAAACCATGGAATGGTATGGGTTTATAAGGATATTATTTAGTAATTAATGTCCTCATATCGTATATACAAAGTCGGAGAATGAATTTTTTGAGCTGAAGAAAAAGGATGACTAATACATTGGTATTTAGGAGGAATGTTTTAAAAAGTTTGTAAGGCATGACTATGGTTTAAATATCAACCCTTAAATTAAGTTTTGTTGATTATTTAGTGGATTAAAACCAATTATATGAAATGAATTATCTATAAGTGACTTTAGTATCTAGAAAAGAAAAATTTTATTTGAACTTAAAGTAGAAATGGAAATTTGATATTACCACAATTCCCATTGTTTTAATAATAAATTAAACATTACTTCTCATTGAATCTCAAATAAATCACATGGTAGAAAGAAAATCTATCCATCAATTGTCCATAAATATGAGAAGAAAAATCTAGGGAATTTTTTTAATGGAATTATAAGGTGATTTAATATATAAATTTGGGCCATAAAGCCTATAAATGTAAAGGGAGATTTATAAGATGGTTAATGAAGTAGTGTACAATAAAATTACAAATAATTCATCAACCATGTTGTAATGCTTCAAATGAAAATAATATCTGAATTATTCCATCCTAAACACAAATATGATGGTTTTGATGATCAACATCAACAAAATCTTAAGACCAAATATAGTTAGAAATCTCATGGGATCATGAATACCAAAGTGGGTTATGAGAACAACATTATTAAAAGTTAAATTATCATCCAATCTATAATAAATAATGTCTTGTTTTATTTTGTATCCACCCAATCTTTTAATTATAAATAATGTTCTAATGGTATCACTATATCTCCCCAATAATTTGATATTGAGTTAGCTATAAAAAAATCATAATGTTATAATGGTCACATGTAAAATTTGTAGTTTTTCTTTGATTGATGTTTGTGGAAATGTTATTCCTACTATTATTACAATTATCCCTTTAGTGTAATTTTATGAGATTATTGGAATGGGATAGATTTTTCAATATAGATAAAATATCAATTGCTATGTAAGGGAATCCACATTTCATATTCTCAATGAACCGATGATCATTTATCAATGCAAGGATGAATTTGAACTTACAATGGATATTTCTTCCATATTTTGGGACTTAATTCCTATTTATATAGGTTATATATCTCATATGGTTGGGGAGAAACTCAAAATTATGGATAAATATATTATATGGGAGTTAATTAATGTATTTCCAAAAGAATTATTGAGTATTCCACTGAAATGTGAAGTTGAGTTTTCAATAGAACTGAAACATGATGCTATGCCTATTTCAATGACTCCTTATATAATGAATATAATTGAGTTTCATGAATTGAAGAAGAAACTAAAAAGGAATAATGATAAGGGGTTCATTCATCCAAGTGTGTCACCATGTGGTGAACCAATTATGCTTATTAAAAAGAAATATGGATTAATATGACTTTTCCTTGATTATAGAGAACCAAAAAAAATCACTATCAAGAACAAGTATCCTGTACCCATTATTTATGGCTTATTTCATCAACTACACTGAATTAAATAATTTTATAATATCTAAATTCATTCTATATGTTATCAATTGAGGGTGAAGAAACATTATATACCCAAGAAGACATTACATACAAGGTATGGACGTTATGATTTTTTAGTGATGCATTCTGGTATTAAAAATACTCCATTATCTTTATGAATTTAATTAGTAGTGTCTTTATATATTACCTTGACTAGTCTGATGTAGTCTTTATAGATGAAATTATTGTATATTGAAATAGTAATAAAGAGAAATAAGCTCACTAGAGTACTGTGCTGAAGACCTAAATGAAGGATATTATTTATGAAAAATTTACCAAGTTTGAATTTTGGCTTCTAAAAGTTTCATTCATGGGTTATATAATCTGATGTTTTGGTATATTGTTAGATCCATCAAAGAAAAAAGTTATTGAGAAATGGTGTAGACCAACCATGATAATTTAAATCCATTGTTATCTTTGGTTGGATGAATAATATTGATGTTTTTAAAATATTTCACTTGATTATCTAATCCAATCATTAATTTCAATCATAAAATATTTAAGTTCATATATATTGATGAATGTGAAGAAACTTTTACGAGTTGGAAAAAAGTTGTTTCATGTACTTAGGCTCACACTTCTCTATATTGGATAATGGTTTGTGATCTATAGTGATGCATCGATAAATGGACTATGATGTTTTATCACTAAGAATTATATGGTAATAGATTATTCCTCCTTCCAATTAAAGGCTCATGAAACAAATTCCCTAATTAATGACTTGGAGTTAGGTATGGTAATATTTTCATTAAAGATATGGAGGAATTATATCTATTAGAAGAGGTTTGGAATATATATATACTAATCCAAAAAGTTTAAAGTATATTTTCACTCAAAAATTTCTAAACATGAACTGAAAAAGATGGTTGGAGATAATTAAAGATTATTATTTCTCAATAAAATACCACCTTGGGAAGTAGAACAAGGTGGAAGATTCATTGAGTTGAAAGGAAAATATGAGCCTATCTATGATGAGTATCATAGAGGCCCCAATATTTAAAAATTTTCAAAGGATAAAACTGAAAATATTGGAGGAATGAATGAAATATTATCTTTCTGAAATAAATTTTCAACCATCTATCCATGTGTGGGTTAGGGAGGCACAAAATGAATATGTGGATATGTAAAAGAAGATGAGAAATTTTACATAGTTTGACCGTGATTGTGAAGGAATAATTATTTTTATGAATAGTGTATATGTCCCTTTTGTAATAGATTTGAAGGAGCTGTTAAATGAAGCCTGCAGTTCTTCATTATCAATTCATCCTAGATTTCAAAATATGTATATATATTTTAAATAGTGGTTTGTTTCCTGATAAACCATTGTAATGATAATTGGGCAGGGAATGTTCTTAGATTCCTTGGATTCCTAGTTCCTAATATCAGTTTCATTAAAGCTCGTTTTTTTCTCTATTCATACAGGAAACATTTAGTCCCCTAAATCATGTGGTTTTATTGATCATTTCAATATCCACTGCACTTGATAATTTTTTTCTTCATGAGCTCCTCTACTAGATTCTTCTCATCAAATGAGTTTCAACATCTTCTGCATGTAGACACTGGCCATGATTCTTGGAGTGGTATTATGTGGTGTAATGATATTCCATCTAAAAGGAATTTCCTTATATAAAACATCCATAACTACAAACTCCCTATACATAAAGGGGTGAAACACATGGGGGTATTCATTATCACTAAGTGCGCATGTCGTCATTCCCCAAAGGAAGATTCAGACCCACACATATCATTTTAATGTGATCATGCATCCTCTATCTTGAGAGGATTTACCACCTAGACTGGGATGCATATTTAGGGATTATCTAGAGAATTTTTTCTTCTCTTCCGATTCCATTTTTATAAACATAACATTCATGTTCTGAATGCAAGGTTGGGGTTATTGGTGGCTAATTGTTGGAGTATATAGAATGCTCGTAATAAAGATAAACACAAAGGGTGTTCTGATTCATGTTTGCCTAGGATAGTAATGGAAAAATCCTTAGTGGTGGACTTAGTCCCATTAGATAAATAGTGGGAACTATACACCTCCCTTTGGTGGCTTATGAATGGATGGGATCATAATATCATGGTTCATAGATAAACATCACAAGGTAATTGGGTTTAATTTATTCCCCCTTATCGATGATTCAAGATAAATGTTGATGACACATTCATGGATGGAATCACAAAGGGAAGAGGATATGTTCATGACCAGGTTGGATAAGTTCTATTTTCTTTCACTATTTTCTATGGGCAATGATACTCCCTTATGGGAGAAGCCACTACCATGCTCAAGGGGTGGAAGTTGTGCCTCTCTCATGATATTTATTTGGATTTTGTAGAGACTATTTTATATATTATCTTCAATTTTATTCAGGTAGTGAACTCTATACCTTGGGCTATCACTAATATTTCTTAAAAGTGAATTATTTTACTCAGTAGTTGCATTAATCTTACCCACACATAGAGATAGGGAAACAAGGTAGAAAACTTATTGGATTCCTATGACACACCGGGTAACCCAAGTATCACTTTTAATTTTAAGGGACTCATACCCCCTGAGTACATTAATATCATAATTTAGAATATCTAATTCCTTCATTATTTCAAACCACTATGAATTGTTTGGGCCTTAGGACCCTTTTATTTATTTTTTATAAAATTTATTATCTTTGTATGGATGGATGGAAAAAATCACTATGGATTTTGTCAACAGACTCACAGAAATATATAAAGGCCATAATTCTATACGTGCTATAATTGATCACATTATAAAATTTTAACACTTCATTGATACCAGTGAGGATTATTCTATTGATCATCATTCCAGAATATATATTAAGAAGTGGAAATATTTCATATTGTACCACTACCAATTATATCTGACTATGATACAAGGTTAACCTCATGGTTTTAGAGAAGTCTTCAGTAGGCTCTAGGTAAAGAATTATGTTTCATCACTACTTATAATCCTCATATAGATGGTCTATTTGAAGGGTCCATTCAATATATAATAGACATGTTGATATATTTCACTACTAATTTTATTGGCAGCAGGGATCAAGACATTCCTTGGGTGGATTTATATTATAATAATATATTTCTCTACAACATCTAGATAGCTTTTTAAGAAACCATATATGAGAAAAAAATATAGAACTCCATTATGCTAAAATTAATTTATAGAAAGAAATATATTGGAACCTGGTCAATATTTGGAAATGGCAGAGAAGGTATGATCCACACAGTAACACATAAAAGACACTCAGAGTTGATAAAAAAGATATGATGACAATTGTCAGAAAGATTTAGTGTTTGAAGTGTGTGATAAGGTTTTACGATGAATATATCTCTATAAGAGGGTTATGATATTTGGAAATAAGGGAAATCTAAGACCCATGTATATCATCAATTTTGAAATTTTTTATAATATTAGGATGGTATCTTATTGATTGGAGCTTCCACCAAATCTATATGATGTTCATGATGTGTCCTATGTATCTCTCTTAATAAAGTAAATACCTAATTATTCAAATTTACTAAACTCAATGGCCCTATAATTGGATTAATATATTTATTATGGAGAATAAATAGTATAGATTCTAGATCACAGAGAAAAAGTTCTTCAAAACAAGACCACTCACCTGGTTAATGTTTTAGGTAAAAACCACCTATTTGAGGAAGTTATGTGTGAACTTGAGTTTATGACGAGGTAAAAGTTTAATCATATAATAGAATTATTATTAAAAATTAAGTGGTTGAAATTAATTTTAATGGGGGTATAATTAAACACCATGATATTTTATGAAATTTTTTTCTTTAAATAATTGTATTTCTTCGACATCTAACGTTACATGCAAAAACAAGTTTATTCAAATTGCCTAACACTATTAAAATATTATGCATCTGTTATAAATTAGCAATATAATTGGAATGTGTGAATATTAATAAAACAATTTAAAAAATATATGGTATAGAAATTTATAAAATTAATTCATTATTTATCGAAGGATTATAAATAAAAATATTTATTTAAAAAAAGTGACATTTTTTATGAAAAATAGTTTTTATACTTGCAATGAATTTTATATAAATAAATTAAATTAATACCTATTTTTGAATAATTTTAATGAAATTTATATAATATATACCTATTAATATTTTTTCAACATTCAAAAAATATTCTATAAAGTATATGATAAAAATAAATGCAATTTTATGCTTAAAAATGCATTTTTTAATAATAATTTTTCTTTCTTCATATTTTGCACACATAATTTGAAACTTAATATATTCTATTTATAAGTATTTAATTATATTAAATTAATTATATATTTATAATCATGATGTTAAAATTTTGTAAATAATACCATTTTTTGTTAATACAAATAGTAATCATGTTAAAATTTATCACCTCGATAAAGCATAAATTAGGTTAATCTAGATTTAAAATAAGTGATATGTCCATGAGTTTTCATGTAAATTCTTATAGGAAGAAGTTAATTCAATAATTAAAACTTTAGTTTCTAATTTTATTTGTTTAATAGACACTTTTCATTGAAAATGACTTATATATTACATAAATCAATGTAAATCACAAAATGTCACTCTATATGTTTTTAATATATCTTATGTGTCCACATTGGAAAACAGTAAGTTTTGAATGAATATATGTATATATATTTAGATTATAAAATAACTTTCATGATATAATTTGTTTTTAAATTATATAAATTATATAATGACCCTAATTTCTTATGCACCACCATTGCAATATTTCCCCAATTAAAAAAATATAATAAATGAATTTAAGAATATTAAGAGAAATATAATTTGAGTTATTTAATGTATATAAGGAATTTTATAGGTGAATATATCATATTTTTTATTATTTTATTATATAATATTTTAATTTAAACTTTTTCTCTATGTATTTTATGTCAAACTATGCTAACAATGTCTAAATTGACAATGATGATATTTTTTTAGAATAATATATTATTAAATGACAAAAAATTATGAAAATATTAAAAGTAGAAAAACTGGAATAATATATAGTTTAAAATTTCATCCTTATTCAATTTATAAGTTTTTTGGAACCATTTTTTCTTGACATTGACTTAATTATATTTTAAGGATTTAAAAATTCCAAGAGTACCCTTACCCTCTCATATAAATGTAAACCTATGAATTCCCTTATTAACAAAACATTTCACCTTATAGATGAAAAAAATTCTAATGAATTATCTTATAAACTTCCTTAGACACATTCTAGTGGGTTTTTCCTTTTCCAAATACGAACCCTTGGGTACTTAATAGGTTATATATAGGAGTTGATTCTAAGAAGAGGTAATCACCTTAACATATACCATTATTTTATAATCTTCCTTAACTCCCTTAAATCTATGGTTTTTATCATAAAATTATAAATTAATAATTCTAAATATTATTAAATGTTATAATGATTATGAAAACACCATTATAAACCCTCTTTCCAATAAAACTAGAAGTGAATCCATTGCTTATGTGTAGGTATGACTTACCATCTCTACATAATGATATAATTCATTTATAATCACTATATTTTATGGAAGATAATTATGATGTGATTAATGTTTATATATGATATTGATGAAAAAATTACAAATATTTAGTGACTATATAATGTAAACATTCTTACTATCCAATCCTTTGGAAAACAATAATGTCGTTCATGCATATTTGTGGATGACCTACTTTATAAAATTATGTGAATCATTTCTCATTTATATTTTATTTGTATTGTAATTAGGATGAATGATATGAATATATATGATATAATAATTATCCTTTATAGGCAGTTTTTTTATTTACTATTCTTTCATTCTATTAGTAATGAAATGGAAACAATATTCATCCATAGGTAAGAAATACCGTCTCCAAGAATTGTGTAATTAATTTGTCTATATATAATTTTTAAGAATGATTATAAATAATTATATAATGAGTAAATTTTATTTTAATACCATTATATATATTTTGTAAATGATATTGCCATGATCAAAGCAGAAGGTCTTAGACTTCTAACTCGAAACTTGCTTGGAAAACAAATTAGTTATCCCAAAGAACATTGATTTTACTTAAAAAATATTAATAAATGGGTGAAAATATTTCTTAAATAAATCTTTAATGGTATAATATAATTTAATATGGGGATGTAATAATATATAATAAATCCATATTTATTATACAGGAGGTTCTAACATGACTGGGGAAAGGCGAGTTTTAGAGTGAAGTTTTTTATTTCATGATCTCATCACTACTCAAGGTTGTTTATGATAAGTCCCTGATGGGAGAATATTTTTCTTATATGTTCATATTTTACATAATTATTTTTAAAACAATATTTATATTACTCTCAAAATATATAGTGAAGACATTTTACCCCTATTTTAATTTTTAACAAAACTGTTTGAAATGAATCATCTTTTGATTTTCTGAATGAGGTACTTATTAACAATTGTTGAAAAGTGCCAAAATAAATTTCTTAACTTATATAACATGAAAATATTTTCTGACATAATTTTTTATTTTAGTATTAATTTACATGTTTAAAAGGTTATTTTTAAATCAAATTTTTTTATATACATATATAGTTATTCAAAATATGTGATTTCAAAGTTAAAAGGATATTTTCCTCCAGAAGTTTCTTAAGTAGATATTTTAAAAATAATTTTCTATTAAAGATGAAATAATTTGATGTAATGAATTATTTTCAAAGGATATTATCCATGGAGACTATTCTTACTCTTGTTTTTGATGGTTAATATTTATGTTGAATACATTTATTATTCATGGGTTATGAATTGATGAAATATTTATGAGCCCAATTTTCTTTATAAGGGTTATGATATTATTATGTGATAAATATTTTATAATGTGGAAAACATTTATATGAATTTCTTTATGTGATGGGTCTGACCATCAACCTTAAACTAATTGGGTAAATTATTATTTCTCATGTGATAGTTATGGTAAAAAAGTGGAAGTTATTAATCCATTATGGGAAACAAGTCAACGTGTTTGATCCATTATGGGAAACAAGTTTATGTTCTTCACACACTTTGGAATACATGTGTGGATTCTTAATATGATGTTATTGTAAATTAAAATGACATATAAAAGGGATTTTATACTTATTTCATTCCACACACATTTATGATATGAACTTATGGTTCTTTATTAAGTTATGTTGAGTCCTCATTTTTATAATTTTTTTCTTTTGAAATGGTAATGTTTTATTATATAACTCATGTTTATGATATTAATCAGATTGGGTATAAAAATTTTATGTTATGGTCATGATATCATACTCTTATACCTATATTATTCATTCATTTGATCATATATTTAAATGTAACATGTTTACCCTTACAAATAAAATGCGGTCACTATCTTTTTATGTTTCCTTTCCCCAGGTTATAAAGAAATATTTTACTAGGGTATTCCAACTAAGAGTGATAAAAGGGAAGATATTTATGGAAGATGTTGAATATAATTTCTGAAATAAGTATATTTTATATCTATTCTTCAAATACTATAATTTTTTATATTCTAGAATTTATTATGTTGTTATATAATAAATACTCATCTAAATTGATATAATATTTATGTATTAAATGTTTAGGCCATCATAGTAATTGTGATCAGTATTAATAATGTGTTTTTGTATGAACCTATGGGTTGGTATTATGTGCGGATATAATATGTGTTTTTTTTAAATGTGATTTTTTATGAACCTTTCCAAATTCAGATAACATCATCGATTCCCAAATGTTTTGGATTGTTTATTTTACCCAACCTCCAAGTTTGCAATGGAGAAGATAACTGACTACTCCCTCTTCCCCGCTCTCTCTTTTAGGTGCAGGGTGGGTTGTGATAGATCATGGAACATATATGAATATGGGTTGTAATTGATTTTTGTTTTAGTATTTAAAATTATAGATAACTGGTTTATGTGGTTGTGATGGTGATATAATGATGATTGGATGATGCTTTGACATATAATGAAAAACAAGTTGGGGGTCATACATGGTAGGATGAGGGTATAAGGTTTATGTCCTTCTTGTTATTGATACCCTACCATGATTAATATTTTTGGTGTGTTTGTGATAGATACGTTTTGTGTTTGGTTATGGACAAGTGGTTATGGAAATGATATGTGGTACATGGTTATGATATAGATTTTTTATGTGACGCCATTGCTGCAGAAAGGGTAGAAGCACATGCAATTATCCATTTGGGAGTGACAAGAAAAAAATTAATTGGAAATGGTTATGGGGTACCTTCTTGATATATTTTTCTGATAATATGATATTATACATATATGTGATATTTGGTGAGTGATCCTTGGTGAGGTTTGGTGATAGATGACCTATTGTAGGTATGATTTGGTTATACTATCTATTCACTAAATAATTAGCATACTTATTCTATATTTTCAGGAGAGGTTTTGATGAGTATTATATTGATTATATATGTATTTTCACACATATCGATATAAATTTTTAGGTATATAGGAGTTATTTATAGATACACTTAACAATTACTAGCTCAAGGCTTTGATCTTCTACCAAATTCATCATTGTAAGAGTTTTTTTTAAAATCTCCTTTTAAGGGCTTGTTTCTATATGAAATTTAGATGAATTATTGGATATTGGTATTTGATTTATATTACAGATTTTCTGAGTGGTTTGATTTATGTTCCTGATATTTATTGGGAAATTAATCCCTCTGTATGTTTTATACCCTTGGTTCTAGTCATCACTACATGGTCTATTGGATGTGAGCCTCAGAGGTAACAATCATATTTAATTTTGAACCAAGTGGGGTTCCTAGTAGGGGAGGACCATGATAGATTAAATGTTTTGGAAGGCTTGAGAGTGTCTTCATACCTATATATAAAGAAATTCATTATATAATATTGTTTTTTATAACCATCATAATATTTATACTGATCCTAAATTTTAGATCCCTCCCTTCTTCTGTCCTTTATCTAGTGAGTTATTGGCATAATATTAATGTGATGAGGATCCCATCCAACAATTTTGAAATTCCAAAAAGGTATAACTCATTCCTCATGGTTTATAGCGATATATAAAGTTATATACATGAACCACTAATCATTATACTGCTTATTATTATAGGTATGGGGAGTCCAAGGATGATCCCACAGGGTCAAGGTTAGAGAAAATATAATCAAAATATAAAGAACATAACTATAAATTAATATATAAAGGAAATATAAAATTTAAGGAATGTAAATTTGAAGAGAGTTGGATTGAATAAAAATAACATACCAAACATATAATTTCTAGGTTTATTCCATAGTATTATAAAGTTTAGTAAATTAATCTTATTGTTGTTGTAATTTAGTCTAATTCATCCACTTGATCCAAGTGATTACTCTCTTTCTCAGTTGCACCACTTTTATAACGATCATGTACTTCGATTAGTTAGAGAGAGAGGTGACATGAATACATGTTTAAACAGAGATCCAATGTACAAAAAATGGTCATTGATAGAGTTGATTTCTAATTATTTCATTATTAAACACTCAGTTACTCAACATAAAATAATTATGAATTAGGAGAAAAGAAGTTGATGAATGAATAGAATTTGTATGAAAAAACACAACATGAAATAATCATTAAACCATAAATAATACTAGGGAACCCCCTTATATTACATGTTTGGAAGAAATAAATGAAACCCACTCATGAAATTAATTATAAGGAGAAATAAAAGAAATACTACATAAGTGAAAGAAGTATCACCTGAACCCAGTAGTAGTCCAAGAATTCCAAGGATGATTCTCTCAATCCTCAGTAACCTAAATTTTCTTATTAAAATAAAATTATGTTTATCTAAGAGACCCATATTCTTGGATCTTAAATTAATTATACAATCGTTGTGTATTATAATATTTTTGAACTTAAATATCACCGCCATGACATAAAACCAAACCCTAGGGAATTTTCTAGGTTGTTTCTTTGTGCGTCATCCTTTTTCTCATATTCATACACCACAAGACCTTATCCATGATGAAATAGTTGGAATTTTGAGTCTGTAATATACCTATTTTGTTACATGATTGACCTATATGATATTCTACCTTCCATTTCATCCTTCACTAATTGCATGTGGCTTGTACTGCACTATGATGTTTCTTAAGAACATCATTTATTTCATTTATCCAATGAAAAAGTTGAGGATGAACATGAAATTTCCTACATGGTTTCATAAATTTAGCTTCCATACACAACATAGGTGTTTTTATATCCATTTATTATATTATCTGCATCTTTATCATCATATGGCCTTCATAATTTCTAGACCATGCTCCTATAATCATGATTGGTGTTCATTTATCTTCACAGAGGTTAACATCAAGATTTAGTAGTGTATAATAAATATTATTAATCTTTTTCTATGGATTTATATTTGAATCTAGAGATTCATAGTTGTGGCCATGGATTTATATGATAATAGAGGTGAGTAGGGATGATTAGCAGTGAGGTGTCAAACGAGGATGAGTTCTTTCTAATGTAGGGGATGGCCGAGTGGGGTGGAGAAGAATAATTTTTATTAAAATTAACAGTTTCACTCATTCTGTAGTCCCATATAAGTTTTTCACTTTTTTGAGTGATCATATATTTTATTTGTCCTTTAATCCACCAACAATAAAAATTCTAAAAGAGTTCATGTGATCATCTAAAAACATCTTTGCTATCCCACAACATTAGGGTAATCAACAATGTATCCCCTACACATGAACCATTCATGGGCTATTCTCCCCTTCAAATGTGTAAACGTATATGGCCCTATTCGAACCCATACATAGGATTTACATGCTTTGATTGTTCCCCACTGGTATTGGCCAGCTACCCCTTTGGGTGGCTTAGTGGATTTCCCTTAGGTTAAGATTTTTCCTTGCATTGTCCCATCTTTTATCAAAACTCTTCGAATCCCTTTTCCAAATTCCATACATCAAGTACCTATATAATAAAATTCCAATGTAAAAAATTCGTTTAAAAAAAAATACTAATAAATAAATTTTATTAATTTTCCCACAAATCATCTGAAAAATATTTTTACCCCTAAATTATATAATAAATAAATAATTAGGAAAAGCTATAAAAAAATTCACAAATTAAGGAAATTAAATTACAATAAATGTTTTCCTGAAATAAAGACATCACCCCCTTGCACATAGACTCATATATGACCTTATCGATGAAATCTCATGGTATTTAAAAAGGACACTCAATCTAAAATTATTTAAATATAAATGTAAAAGAAAATAAGTGACCATAAATGGGTAATTAAATTTTTAAGCTTCACATAAGAAAATTATTCAACTCATCATTTTTCAAAGAAATAAGTCAATAGTGTATTTCACTACTTTCCTTTTGAAATGACCATACCTCTCCTAACCTCTATTTGTATTTCTAAATTCATTATAGATGTGCAAGCTATTTTAAATGTAACTTGCTTGGATTATTTTCCTTCATCAGTCTTGTTAACAATTATGTGGAGTTATTCTCATACCTTTATGTCAAATCACATACCATAGTCTTATAAAGAATCTCAAATCTCTATTCTATAGAGAGAAAAGTCAAAACAAATCATGAAGGATTAATATTTAGGTTGGAATGATTATGATTCTTTAGGGTAGGTTGGTAATGATGCCTAAATTAATAAATATAAAAAGGTTATTTTATCTAAAATCATATTGCATGATGTATAAAAGTTACTCAATGGAAATTATCCATCTAAATGAAATATACCTAATCCCTCAAACTCAATGAAAGGTAATTATGAAATGAAATATAATGTGATATATAATTTTAGGTACATTTTAGGACATGATAGGATAATAGTGGCCTATCTTTCAGAACTTCCTTGTCAAGGATATTCATAGATTATATGGGATTAATGAATGATAAATTTATAAGTTAGTCTTATGGATAAATTATTAATTAATATTTTTTTTTCAATAATTTAAAAAGTGACTTTGTACAAACATAGATTCAATAATATGTAGAGAAGCTTCTAGAAGAAATCATGCAAGAGTCTCTCAAGAAATATGATCTAGAAATAATAGATAAAATTATATTTGAATCCTCTCCCGAATTAGAACATATGATCTAAAAAATCAACCAAGAAAATAAACACTAAAAAAAAATTAACACGAATTAAAAAAACTAAAGGAATTTAATTTATAAGTAAAATTTCACTTATATAAATAAAAAAATTTCACAAAATCTCGATTCATCAAATAGATTCTCCCATGATCTTATTTAATTATTCATTACCAATTTTACTCATTAAAATTCATTAATATTGATATATAAAACAAGGTATAGTCGTTTTTTTACAAATTTTTTAATCCTTGATAAAATATTATCCCATGTTAAATGCGAGGCATTATTTTTTCAATTAAAAACACAAGGAAGTAATAAAAGATTATTGGGGAGTTAAAAAATAAAAAAAGTGAAACCAATTATTCCTTATCTATTGAATATATTCCCTTTTCTATTTTTATTTATTTCATTCCTTAACATATAAGAACAAGGTCTCTTGATTAAGCACAAAAAATATAGGGGAATAGAAAATTTTATTGTAAAATAACTTCTTAATATAAACCTAAAATTAATTACAAGGAAATAAATTAGTACTAATGTCTTAGAAAGAAAAAAAACACTTAGGTTTCCTCTCGGAAGTTATTTTGTAAAAGTTCTTTAAGCTTGACCATTTACTTCATTATCAGATTAGAGTGTAGTAAAAAGATATCCATCATTAATTTACCAAATTCTAACTTTTATGTGCATCCATGAGGACCCTTTTCCTCTTCATCCTAGAAATGATCTCAATGATTTTCACATGTGACTAAAATCTAGACAGTTTTATGATTTATATAAATAATTCATAATATACCAGTCATGGAAAAATTTAATTCCTCAATAAAAAGTTCTTAAAATTATACAATATAAAATTTAATTCTCGTAGCTACCATATATTATTCATATATTTCTTCATGTTTATCTTTTTCAAAATATGGATATTCAGTGAATATTTCAATCACTAAACTTTTTTAAAAATTAAATTCATCTTATTAGTATCTGAGATTTGAAAACCATCCATGCTTGAATTTAAATACAATGCCCCCATCATTATATTCTTCTTCTTATTTTTGTTTTGGCTGCTTCCCTCTAAATTTTTTTATTGAACAACTTTTGTTTTTAAACTATATATTCTTCTTTTTTATCCTACAAAACTAAAATATCAAAGGCTTGTTCAAAAAAAATAGATTCATCTTTAGAATTGTAAATTATCTAATCTTCAATCTATATTCTCTAAAGATATTGAAATGCCAATTTTAAATCAGATTCCAAGTCATAGAGTAGTGTATCATTCGTAATTTAGTATGGCTATGGGTTTATTTATTCTTGAATATATACAATTTATTTTAGTTCGCTAATTTTATTTGAATGATCCATGATCTAAATAGTAAGCATTACCTTCCTAGTTAGTATGTACTCTAGTTATGGAATCATAAATAAAAAACTAGGATCATTAAAGGATTATATAAGAAAAGATAAAACCTATGTTAAAATTATTAAATAATAAGAGGACATAAAATTACTTTCCTACTACAAATTAATGTAATGACTTTACCTAATCCACACAATGGAACCAAAAATTAATACACCTAGAAGGATTTGTTTTTTTTCTACTAATTAATACTGATTTATATATTTACAAACAAGGACCACTAAACATTAATCTAATAAGTAGTAGTCAAATATGACAAGTCCAAGGTTAATCCCATGAGAAAAATTAAATAGAAAATGATAATTTTATAATGATAACCTAAATAATAAAATAATATAAAATGTAAATAAAAACTACTTGGAATATGAATTTATTGAGGGTTTGAGGAAGAAAAATAACACAGTGAACATTTAAATTTCAGATTCTTTCACAAGTAATATGGAGGTTAATTAACTAATCTTTTTTAGGATTTAGCCTAAATCATCACCATATTTTCAGTGATTACTCACCCACTCACTAAGAAGAATTATTAATGTTCATCTACATTGGTTAGTTAGCTAGAGTGGTGACCCAATTAAATGATTAACAAAAGAAACAATTTTCACCCAATGGTCACATAGAAGTTTTAGTTATACGAATACAATTATAGAGCACTCCTTTACTAAACATATAATGGTCATGAATGAGGATAAAAAAAAGGATAAAATAAGGGATTTTAAATGTTCAAGTACAAACTGAAATTATAATAAAATAAAAAATATTGTATAATCCCCATTGATTACATGTTTGAAATAACTAAAGGCCACCCACTCATTTTAGTTATGTGAGATAGAAAAAATAAAATAGAATAAAAATACTATAGAAGTTGTAATAGTAGAACCCAAACCTAGCAGTAATCCAAAGGTTCCCCATTAAATTATCTATATCCTCTAGAGCTTGAAGAATCACATTAATGTCATATTAAACTCATCTAAGAGATTGGATTTCTGGCCTCTTCAATTCCTCTTCTTGTATCAGTGGTTCATAATTTTTTTGAACCTACATATCATTTCCACATCAGAGGAGAAAATCCTAGGTATTTTTCAAATATATTTCCTTGAGTTTCACCCTTCTTCTTATTTGCATTTTCTGCATGACCTTCTCCATGACAAAACAATAGGTGGTTTTGAGTCTATAATTAACCTTTATGAAATAGGATTAACCTCCCTAAAATTATACATACAATTTCATTATTAATCAAGTGCATCTGGAATGTACTTCATTATAATGTTTCATTAAAAGTAAAATTGTTTCATTATACCTCGAATAATGAGCATGAAAAACATGTCATTTCTATAATAGTTTCAAGATCTGAGATTCCAAGTGAAAAATATCATTTACACAGCAGTTTCCTTCAAATAGTGTATATTAATCATCTTATAACCTTTATATTAACTAGACCAATCTCTTATCATCATTTATGGTGTTAATTTATCTTCAAATAGGTTTACCTCAAGCTACAACAGTGTTTTATAGTGATTATGAGCATCTACATTGGATTTATATTTTTAGACAAAGATACATAGTGGTGACCATTGATTTTTTTGCGATAACTGGAAATAGGTTTGAGTGATTGTGAGGTATCTGAAAAAATAGAGTTATTTTTGAGGTGGGTGATGTCCGAGTGAGGTGAATCAATTCCATTTTTATTAATATGAACAGTGTCCCACTTTTAAAAAATCCCATATAGATTTTATGCTTTACTAATTTCTCCTATATATTTATCTTCCACCCATCCAAATTCCAAAACATGTTTTAATGAGTGTTGATGATACCGAAAAACCATTATGTTGAATAGTATAGAGTGGATAGTCAATAATTCCCACTCCACACACACCATGCCTGAGCTCAAATCCTCTTCACATGTTGATGCATACAAACCCATTTTCTGACCAAAACATGGGACTACCAAGCTTTGATTTTCTTCATTGGGTAATGTATGGATTTTCCTTGTTGTAGAAATGTTGATTTCACTCTGGTTGAGGTCTGCCTTTTCATTGGACCCTATTTATATAAAAAACATCAATTTACTTTGTTAAATTATAAAATTCAAGAACCTACAACGAATATTTTTTCAAAGTAATTATTTTTTAAAATTAAAAATAAACTGAATATTTTTTTTATCTATTCTAAAAAATTAAATAAAATATTTTCCCATAAATTAAATAATCATTAAATAATAGGGAAAAATTATTAATTAAATTAAAAAAAATTAAGTCAAATATTTAAAAAATGAATGTATGGAATAAAGGCATCACATTGGGTGATTCAACTATCCTATGAACACACCTCATTGGGAAGAGCGCCTAGATTATTCCTTATTGATCTTTATTAAACAATTTATTGAAGAAAAGAGCTATATCTATCTTTCGTGAAAGGTAAAAATTCATCATTTACTTAATAAAAGGTTTCATTTTCATACATGGTGAAATTATGAATGAGCTTTTTAATTTGAAAATCTATTTTTTTATCCTTAGAAACCGATCAGTTGTATCAAAGTAATTATTAAATAGATAAATGATTTTGGGGAACTCTCACAAATGAGTAGTGATTAAGTGTGGATATTTTCTAAAGAGCTCCACTGTAGATGAAAAGTGTTGTATTACCAAATGATTTTTATTAATGTAGTGATTTGATAGGGTCATATTGAATTCACATTAGACATGTTCATATTATATATTTGATATCATTGTTAATGGTATCCAAAATTCAACAAGATTCATGATTATGTAATTTTTTTAAATTTTTGAAAGTTGATATCTTATTTAATATTTTATTGGTTATCATAAAAAAGAAATACAATTTGAACTATAACATTCATTATGATATGGGATAGTGTAAAATATGGTATTTATTTTTTATTATGGCTAGTTTTGTGATATGTAAAATATTCAGTCATGATAGGGACGCTTCGTATGATATTTGATATCATAGTGTATTAGATATGGAAATACTTTTGTTATTCAACATATCAAAAAGTATAATATTGTAAAATGTAGCTTATTATGGCACCATTTCAATCTTACACATGCCATAAAAAAGAATCATATCATCATAATGATACTATTTATAGGTGCTCATATAGATATTGTAGTAGATAATAATATATCATTTAATATGGATGAAAATTTAGCATACCACAACTTAAAATATATAATAATATCATAAAATTAGATATATATGTATTTTTTATTTATTAATTTTTTATTTTTTTAAATAATTTATAATTTATAGAAAAAGTTATTTTTGGATATTATGGTTATCTATCTGACCATGGGTAGTTCTGAATCTTCTCTCTAAATAGGTATAATTACATATGATTACCTTGTTAGATGTTATTTAATATAAAAATATAAAAAATTAGTAACCTTTCTATCATCACAATTGGAAATTATTTGAGTAGTGGTTTACGATGAACTTCAAGGCATTAATTGTGTTAAAAGAAGAGATGAAGGAATAAATTTGTCACCATAGGTTAAAAAATTAAATTCTTTCTTGAAGTATGGAGTTTTGAAAAAGGAAACAACACATTCCAAATTAACAGGATGCATCAACGATGTGAAATATATTATATAGAAAACTCAAATTAAACATAAATATATATTTGTGATACTTAATATATAATTTAATGTATCACTGTGCAATGTATCCATTTTTACTATTTAATACTTTGAAATATTATGAATAATATTTTTAGAGTAATTCATGGAGTTAGGGTGAAAGCCTTGGTATTTATATATGAAAAATAAATAATTTAATATATCATGCACACGAATTTCTTCAGATATTGTGGAATATCTCCAAAAAATTTACTTGGATGGGAAAATATAGACCACCATTAATTTTATAATTTTGGTTTTACCCTATGAACAAAAGAACATCTCTACATACAAGGCCTTATATTTAAGTGTAGTCATGGGATAAATATATGAAAAATTAAATAATTAAATAATTTATTGTCTATTAAATCCATGAAACCTAATGCTCCTATATTTTAGAATTATTGTGTACAAATACTAGTGTTAGTTGTATAATCATAGAGCTTTAATGGGGGATTGACCATGGTGGAGAACCCAATTGGAAATGAAATGGGAGGATTAATAAGTGACGTCTAATAATGAATAAGTGAAACAAATTTGAATATCATCAATGAAAATTATGCATATTAATTATTCATTAGTTATCAATGTGTTTTTCAAGGTAGGTATTTTTTGGTTTATTACACATTTTTTAGTTTTCTATAATAGACATGAATTAATTATTTTAATAATTAATATGTGAATCAATTTTGTTGAATTACCATTAATTATTTCCTTTCTAAAATTATAATTTGGAATTTATGTTGATACAAAATTTGATCAATATTTTTCACTCCATCAATAAATTATATCCAAACTAAAAAATGGGAAAAATTAGCTTTTCACTATTATGTTTCACTCTTTTCTCCTTATGTTCTTCATTCATTTCCAACGTTTGACTTTGAAGATGATTTAACTATATCCAAGAAACTGTTTCAGGGTATAATTTTTCACTGTTTAGTTGGATTTATTATTTGGATTTGGTATTGTTATTAGAGACTTGACAAAGGTGTGATATTGATGATGGAAATTGACTGGGATCAATGTAATTTAAAGACATTATTATTGGCGTGTGGGAGGTGTGTGGTGCGATAGGGATTTATTTCCATGAAAGGGGTGGATGAAATCCATCCAATAAAGATGACATGGGTTTAGACAATGTGATTATATTTTTTTGGGTGAGAATCATAGTAAACAATGGAAAAGGGGTAATAAATTGGTAAAAAAACCTACAAATTAACATTATATGAAATTCAAATCTATAAAACATGTAGTTTAAAAGAAAACATGCATTATAGACCATTTTATATAGTTCTTGGATTTTGCTATGAAAAAATATCACATATCCAAGTACATGTTCTATACTCTATGTGATCCCTAAGTTGGAAGATTTTCATATTAGATCGAGGGTACAGTAGTATAGACATGCATGGTACACAAACTGGGGAAAATTACAAGGAAATAGACATAAACATGTGTTAGAACCGAGTTAGTGGGACATCTTTTTTTGTACTCATTACACATTATGAACTCCTCTCAGGAAATCACAGGTCCCTTTATACGCTTAGTATAACTTTTCTTTTAGCTTGGGTGTGTCTAATATTTCAATTTTAGTATGTATGAGTTCCCTTATTCAAGGATTCATTTCGTCAGTTCACCCCATATGGGTTCAGTACAGTATCTATTCCTAATAATTGGATGTATGATCCCCTCAATGGACTTGTGTAGGAATCCGTACACAAGGCCTAGGGTTGAATATCTATTTTTATCATCCTCCCTAGGAAGGTTTTGGTATCTCGTAACACACATACTATGTTTTTGACACCCTACATAGTGGGATAATCTAGTTAGGGACAGTTGTCCTCCATTTTACCTAGGTGTGATCCCCTATTTATGTATTAACGTTTTTATCTTTCAATGATGTGTGGTCTAATTTTGTAAGTATCTCAGATGATCTTTCTTAGTTCCTTCATACATCAACATTGAAAGGCCGAAAGAGTTTGATCTATTAGATGAGTATAATCAACATAGTGAGACCTGATGAGTGTGCTTATGTAGATGATTGTTACCTGGAGGAATCAATTAGAATCCATAGGTTGGTAGTGATGACATACCTCACCATGGAACTTGGGGACTTCCTTTATTATATCTAGGGTATCTTGTTTATCCCCCTTTATTTTTGACTTTGATTTTTCCTCATATTTGATGCTTTATCATTGGTGATTTTGGGGTGTCATACGTGGTATGTTTATAATCACCCATGCCTAGTCTTAAGTATATAACATGATTTTTGATAGAGTTCTACATGGACCGAGAAAATTTGAATATTTGTTTTGTTATATGGACCATGGATGGATATCTATGTTTAATTTTTATAGTACTTCACTTTTATTATTTAGTTAGGCTCTTCAATAGTTGATGTGGTTTTTATTTAATTTTTTTATTTTAGTATTATTTAACCATATGTGGATGTGGAATTATATGTTATGAATTCATTTATAGTATTCTTTATTTACATTCTTCGTTATACTATTATATTGATATTTGTTCATGTGTACAAGTAGTTTAGATTAAAACCTCCCATGTGTGTGATATACCTACGTGGTACTTGTCGATATAACCTATCATTTTAAAGGAGGTATTTGGATGTCTCTCTTAGATTAGTACTTTCTCAGTAGGCCTTGGTGGGATGGGTCATGATTGGTTTCTATTAGAGGAAAATATTTCTTAGGATCAGAATATGGAGATTGTCTACTTATTAGGATTGACCTAGGAACTAAGGAAAAATTTTATGGTGTCTAGAGTTTGGATATTTGGATAATAAACCCAATTATGGTGTGAAAAATAATTTATTCATTCATCAAGACTCTAATAACCTTATTATTGACTCAGTATATGTATTCACCAGTTTTAGGGAAAATATGAGTATATGAATCATAAATGAATTTTGGTTTCCCTATAATTCTTGATTCAAAACCCCATATATTTTCTCTTTTAACATGGTTCATCTTGAATATTTTAGGATGCCTACCAATTGAGATATAACCATGATTTCACCGTAGGATATTGATGATTATTCATTAAGAGATGGGGCCATAGTTAGGGGCCTATATAGGAGGATGTTTGTTTGAGTGGATTTTTGATAGTACCTCCACCCATTGAAAATTTTATTGTCCCGAAATACCATTTGAAGATACGAAAAAGATGAGAATGATTAAAAAAGTTTCTGATGTAGAGATAGCCTAGGGTTTTCAATGATCTATACCCATAGGCAGCATATGATTTGTTTGAGGTAGTGTGGTGTGTTTTATGGATTTTTAGGACTCCTCCATACAGTACGGTGGTCCTAGAGGCAATCCTTCTCCATGAAACAATAAAGAAATTATGGATCTTGATGTTGCAGATACATGATGAGGTGACACATACTTTGATCAAGTTTATGAAACTATTAAAAAAATTATGCAAGGAATTTTTGGGTAGTATGTATCTTATATTTTGTAGAGATCTGTCTAGAAAACATGTAAATTGGAAAGTATGCATCGAAGTTCACAAACTCTCACAGCATTCCATGGATATGGGTTGTGGTGAATAATTTAGACAAGTGACCATTGAGAAATACCCTACCTAATATATGCATGGTAGAGTGGTACATATTTTAATCCCTTATTATTATAGATTTCTAGAGCATTTTTTGGTTTTGGATTTCATTTTAGTAGAGCTACCATCAAATGTTGGTTTTGATAGTCCAAACCCTGTAGCTGAGACCTCAAAAACTTTTATTTGATGTCAAAATATGCGTTCTTTGAACATGAGGTAGCTTTAAGGTAGTATGAGGATATAGGGTTAGCTTCTCATTCCTCTCAATGAGGTTTTATCTAGCTAAGGGAGTGGCCGTCCCACTCTATGATGGGTGAGGCCATATCACATAGGATTTCCCAACCCTGTGTGAAACAGACACAAAGATAGTTGCTGATTCTGGAAGGAAAAGGTATATGATTGAGTAGGGAGTTCTATATAGTGGAATATGTGGTCGAAGAGTTTGGAGAGATATGGGAATAATTGTGGTTATGATCCATTTAAAATTCTACCACTCCAGGTGGTCCATGCTATGATCTGGGGAATAGTGGTCTAGGATATATACAATTGAATAAAATGGAGGATTATAAATTAGAGGCTTTAGGTATTATTCCAGGCATGATATTTATCTCATATAAATTTTATGTTGTTTTGATAGACATAGTAATAAGCCACCCTTTCCTTTACAAAGACCAAGATATTTGAGTTGGCCATTTAGCTCAAAATTTATGATTAGAGACTTCCACTAGTGGTGATTCGATGATCACACACGTATTATGATAGTGTGACCTTACTCATAGAGGATAGTGTTTCTTGTGTTATCCTCTTCTTATTATGATAATACCTTATGATTTCATTCTAGGTATTAATTTTCTTTCCAACTCCCATATACAAATTTTATATTTTAGGTGGATTTTGTTTTTCATCTAGGTTGATGAGATGAGATTTTATATTATTGTTGATAATAAATTTCAGGTAGATAATTATGGGCTTTTCCACAGAAAGATAACACTAATTTATCATCAATTATTTACTATGAACCATGGAAAAAAAAATATGATATTTATACTTCTGGTAGTAGTGGAAGAGTATAATAACATCTTCCCTGAGGACGTGTTAGGATTACTTCCCCATTGAATGATTGATTTACGCATTGGCCTACACCCAGGGTATACTCAAATACCTATCAAATCATATTGGATGACCCCCATAGAGCTATGAGATTTTAATGTGTACTTATAGGATATTTATAGAAATGTATTCATTAGACCTAATATTTCCCCAAGGGTAGCCCCACTATTGTTCTCTAAGAAGGTAGATCAATTTTTTTTTGGTTATATATGGATTATCATTTTTGAATCATGTTAATATCAAGAATAAGTACACACTTTCATGTTTTGATGAACTCTTTAACTTTTTGAGAGGGGTGAGGTAGTTATCATAGATTGACCCTAGGTTAGGTTATGACTGGCTCCTAATTTGAGATGAAGTCTTACTAAAGATGAAACTCCAATGAAACTACAATAATTTTGAGTACATGGTGACTCATTTTGGTGTGATGAATACTCTATTAGTGGTCATAAGACTCATAAAACAAATATTTTAGACCTTATAATACTATATCATGTTAGTTTTCATACATTAAATCCTCAGGTACCTAGTGTCTGAGGATAAGAATGAAATACATTTGATGATGGTTGTAAAAAAACTCTGGGAGAATTAGATTTATCAGAATCTATTAACCCATTAGTTCTAGATTTGATAGGCCCCCTTCATGGGACATGCCCTCTAAACAGAGGGAGTGGTAGTAGACCCAACAAAGTTCAAGAAGTGCTATATTGGGAGACACCCAAGATAATGACTACGATGTGAAGTTTCCTTAGGTTATTAGACTGTTATCAATGATTCATGCTCAATTTATACAGGACCATGGTACCTCTCACTGCTTTAAAACAAAAGGGTTATACTTTATTAAGTATGGAGATGTGTTAATAGGATTTATTGGCTCCGTGGTCTAGGTTGATGATCACCCCCATCCAGAGGCTTGAAAAGGTGGGTAATGAGTTTATCATGTTCAATGATGCTTCCAAATTTTGTATTAGATACATTTTGATACCGAGGTAGGTGGAGATTTCTTTTGGGTTCTGAAAATTGAGATCCCTTGAGAATAATTTTCCAACCCAAGATTTTCAGCTAAAAAAAAAATTTTTCAACCTAATGTCTTGCTGAAAATATCTTATGGGAGAGACATTTGTAATCAATTACAACCAAAAGAGTCTTAGGTATATAATCTCATAGAAATATAACGGCCTGAGGTCAAAATGATGATGATATTTCCTACAAGACTATGTTTTTGTGAAATATCTACACTCAAAAGAAAGGTAATGTGGTGGAATATTATCCCAATAATAAATATTGTTTATAGTTATAGAGTGAGGAAATAGAGAAGGTTCTCTCTTGGAAATTAACCTTTATAAATGATGGTAGAGGTAAATATCTTCGGTTGAAGGTTGAAACACCACCACTTCTCTTGTGTGTTAGGGAAACCTTATTTGGAGATATCTATTGTGATGTATTTTGTGACCTGATATTTGTAGGACATGCTCCTGTTGGATTTTCTAAATACAGGATCATGCATTTCTTTTCTATGGGTTGGTGATTTTATGAGTCATTTTATGAGAGGAGGCACAGAGGGAGTTTCATACACCCCCTTAATGGGTATTGCAGAAGAGTATATGATATACTAGGACCTTTAATGTCAATTTTTTATCTAGGATTAAATAATATTATAATTGAGTTCATCTATCAATGTCTCACTTCCCACCATTTTCTGTTCGAGCATGAGGTATGAGCAAGTTTAACCCAAAACCCTTGAGACATTAGAGTTGAAGTGGGATGGTATCTCAATATATCTTTTATGTGAGGTCTATGATCAACTTGATCACATGAGTCCATAAGTGTGATTGTAGACTGCCTCACCAAGTCACCCCACTTCATTGATATCAGAGAGAAGATATTAGTGGAGAGTTTGGGATACCAGTATGAGTAGGAGATAGTTCAAATTCTTAGATTTACCTTAATGATTTTTTTGGGCAATGATTCTTGATGCATGTACCAATTATGGTGAGTATTATATGAGAATTTTTCAACTCAACATCATATGACAATGAAATTTTAACAATAGAAAAATGATCGGACTTTGCAGAATACTTAGGTTATGGAGGAAATGTTATGGGAATACAAGTGAGATTTTTTTTGTAGATGGGTGGATAATCTAACATTGATGTATTTTTTATATAAAAATAATTACAATTCTAGTATTTATATTCCTCCATTTGAGTCCATGTACGAATGACTCTTATTGGATCTGTTTTCTTACATGGATCCACATAAGATAGTGATTTTGGGAAGAGGGTTGGTGTAAGCGATTATTGAGAGTGATTAGATCTCCTAAGAATGGATATGGACAACCCAGATCCATCGTAAGTTCTATGTGGACTAATTAAGGTGTCCTTTAGAGTTAAATTAGGGAGACCATGTGTTCTTGAAGGTCTCACCTCAATGAGGAATACGATGATTTGGTCGAGGTGGTAAACTATCCCTGAGGTTAATTTTCAATTTATAGATAATATATAGGGTTTTCAATGTGTAACAACACTTATCCATACCACCATAGTTAGACCTGGTGCATGAAGTCTTCTACATGTCATAGTTGACGAGGTACACGCATGATATATCACATGTTATTTAATGGGTTGAGTATGACATTGGGAATGAAGTTACCTTCTAAAATTTCTTGATGGTCGTCAGGATTAATAGTATAAGATCATTTTGGGTTAAAAATTCACTTAGTATTTGTTCATTGGAAACAAGAGATTTTTAAATAGAGTAGTTGGGAGTGGGAGAACCATATATGATCTTTGAAGCCTCATAATTTTGAGGAGGTTTATTATTTTTGGGATGAAAATTTTTAATATTGGGAGAATGTAATGACTATTTTTTCCAATTTAATACTATGGAATATTCTTAATAATATTTTCAATGTAATGTATGGAGATATCATAGATTTTTGATCTCCCTGGATCCACAATATTGATATATGAAAAATAATATATTTAATATATCACAATCATGATATTAACTTAATGTAATGTAACATCTCTTAAACTATGTTTCAAATGAGTAAACTAAGACAAGTATTGAATAAAAAATGTGGGTTTTATCCTATGTGTGACATAACTTTTATACATTCTTGATGTTGGGTTAAATTAAAGTCACATGAGAAATAATAAATGAATAAATTAATTAAATAATTTGTTTATACGTAAATTCCTAAAACCAAATCCTAAACTATTTAATTTTGGTTATAAATATAAAAAAAGGGTTAGTTGAATTAACCTATATATTTTATAGAGATTGACTAGGAAAGAGAACTCCATTGGTGATAAATAAAGAGAAATAATGAGGAAGAACCAATGATGGATATGTGGGGAATGACTCAAGTCTCATTATAGAATGTAATGCCAATTCATTCTACTTCAAGGACCAATCCATCACTTGGGTAGTGATTTTCCTTTTTTGGTTTATTTTCCCATTCTTGGTTATCAATGAAGAACATGAATTAATTATTTTAGAAATTAATTAATAGATGGTTATTTTTAATTTCCATTAATTATTTTCTTCTTGTAATTATGATAGGATAATTATATTTAATCCCAAAAGAATAATCAATTTTCTTCCATAAAAAAATGATAGAAAAACTGAATAATGTCATATGTTCCTTTCTTAATTTAGTTTTTATTTAAATTCTCCCAATTTTATTGGTTTTTCATCGAAGATTGATTTTGATGGTGATTTAACTATTTTTTTGAGAACCCATTTTGAGGAATGATTTTTTGTTTCTTATAAAAATTGATGAGAATATTCTTGTGTTGGGATTAAATATGTGATAGAGGCATGATAATGATAATGTAATATGGAAGACATATTGAAAAAAATCCAATGACCCGATTATTAGTGTATGGGAAACATGTGGTGTCACTAGGGTCAATTTATGAGAAAGGGTTGGCCAAAATATAGTCTCAAATAATGAAATGGGATCAATCAATATGATTACTATCATTTAGGGATTATAATTATAGGAAAGTAGACAAAAGGGTGAATGTGTTTGGAAAAATCATTGTGACTTAATATTCTTTGAAATTTAAATCCATGCGACTCATAGTTTGAAAGAACACAAACTGTTTGGAACCCTAAATATAGAAATAAAGTTTGGGAATTTGAAAAATATCACATGGTTTGTGTACTTGGTGTACATGTAGTGTGTTCCCTAGGTAGAAATGTCAACATGTACCATCAAGGGTAAACAAGAATGGACATAGGTAGTGTAAATGGACATAATCATGTCACATGGATATGGATGAAGACAAGGGTAAGACCAAACATAGAGGGACACACTATGTGTCCCAAGTAGATGATTTGAACTCCGTTCAGGGTTGTTTATATCCATTGATCCCATTAATACAACTTCATATTTATATTTTATGAGTTCTCTCTTACCTTTTTAGACTTGATGATTTCCATTACTAATGGGTGGGTTTCCTATGTTCTCCCCCATGTGGTCTTAGTGATGAATCAATTCGTGATAAATTTACATATGATTCACTTAGAGGACTAGAGAATGTACCCCTCCATGAGACCTAAGGATGTATCATTATTTCCATCATCCAACCTAGGTTGGGTTAGGTATCACATAACAAACATAATTAGAATTTTATCCCTATCTTATAGGGTTAATCTAGTTAGGGCCAAGTTTCCCTCACTAGCCCTAGGTGTGAACCCTTATTTATCTATCGATTTTTTTTGTCTTTTTATGAAGTTTGGTTTGATAGAGTAATTATCTTGGATGATATAGGTCATTTATTTAGTACTTTATTATGGAATAGATCGATTTAGATTACCACTTAGATGAGTTACACCAGCATAAAGAGACCTAATTTGTGTGTTCTCTCAGACAAATGTTACCTTAATGCCTTAACGAGAATCCATAGGTCAACAGTGACTAGAGATCTCATGTTTACACTTGGATTCTTCTTTAGAATATCTAAGTTATCTTATTTATTCCACCTATATTGTGATTTAGAGTTTATTCCCAATTTGGTATTTTTTGTTTGGTGATTTTGGCTTGTCCTTAAGAGTATATTTATACTTACCCCTAAGCAGCTCTTCCTATACATTTTGTGTATTATATATACGATAATACATTCAATGGATTCATTGGTGGAATAAAATAATGTGGATATTTGTTTGTTCTAGAAAGGTGGTAAATATATCCAGGAGTTTTATTTTGATACTAGTATATGTTATTAGTAGGTTGGGATCTTTTATATTTTTGGTGTGACTTTATTTTTCATTTTTTTATTTCTAAATTAATTTACCTTACATTGATGTCAGAATAGTTTCTATGCATGAATTTATAACATTAATTACATACCTTTTCCATTATAATGGTGTAAAGAGATTTGTGCTTGCATACTGGTACTTTAGACTAAGGCCTCAAATGTGCGAGATATGTATTGACCTGACATTTTAATATATGTTTTCCACTAATTAAGTCATTGTATTTGATATCATTATCCACACACAATTCTAAAATTAAATGAAACTATGACATTTTTAAATAAAATAGAAATATGTTTGTATTGAAATTAAAGCCTAGAAATTTTATTGGTGAAAATTAATAGTCAAAATCAATTTCTAAATTAATTATAGGAACAAAATAATGGAAACTTTTAATTTTAATGAATGTCAATTTGTTCACCTAAAATGAATAATGAGATCATTTATGGTCTACAAATATATTTTTATTGATAATTTCATTTTTTATGATATATTATTTTATATATGAAGAAATATATGATTAATGGTGCTTAACTATGTTTGAAATTAATAATTGCATGACACCAATTTAATTGGTAAATAGTAACATATAAGAATAATAACAATTAGTATTTGAAAATTTTAATTTCTAATAATTATGATTTTTCATTATAATTTATGATTTTATTAAAGAGTATATTTAATAAACTATATACTTTTTATTTGAAAAAATTAAAACCATTTCTTTATTTTTAGTAACAATATTATATTATAGTTAATTTTTTATATTTTTCTCAAACAATCAATTTCTAGGTGAATAGTAAAAAATACAGATTTTGTTAAAAACCATAACTTTTATAATATAATAATGAATTAAAAGTTTATGATATTATTTTTGTAAAGAAAATATATATTTAATAATAAATATGAATAATTTTATAATACTATGTATAATTTATAAAATTCATGTTTAACATTTTTGAAACTCATATAATATTTTAGACTAAAAACACTTATTATGAACGTATATTAAAAATAAGGTTGTATCACTTTTTGAAATTAAATATAAATAATTTTATTCTATATTTGATGTCAACATTTTAATTTTATTTAAAAAGTTCAGTTTTATGTTTAGGAATAAATATAATAATAATTAGATTAATTTAAATTATCAATATAATGGTAAAAATGTTTTTCAAAATAGTTGTCTTATCAATATCATGCATTTTTATATGATCAATAAATTTGTTATAATTTAATTTCTAACAATAATATTTTTTTCAATACTATTAAAATTACATTAATATAAATTCATCTAGAAATCAAAACTAAATAATATTAGTAACAAAAAATGGTATCAAATCGTTTTCAATAAAAACATCTTTTTTATATATTATATATTTTTTAATTAAAAGATGATTTTATCATATTTATAAACTGAATTATAAAAAATTTATATTAAATTGAGTTTTAAAATAGATTTTTTGGGGTAACAATATATGTTTTAAATAAATTTATATTACTTAGTTGAAAACCAGTTACCGAGGTAAAAATCCAAATGTTTAAAAGTAAGAACCTATGGTAAAAGATAATAAACATGTTTTAATGATGTGTAAAACAAATTAGTTGAGTATTTATTGACATAAATATCACCCAATTTTTTAATGTATAATTTTTGGAATCATTTACCATGTAATTGTGTATGGATATCATGAAAGTGCAAAGGGATTTCCCAAAAGTGGAATTTCCTCACTTATAAATAGGGATCACTTCCACCTCTACAAGGTTAAACTTACCATTATAACATCCATTGAAAATATTCCCAACATAAATTTCATAGAATTATTTTTCCCATCTAAAATCTCATGTTATCTAGATGATAACTTATGGACTTTACTTCTAAGGATAACTCTAAGTGAAGATCACGTCTCCAAGGTAAGTATTATCTTATTTATAACTTTGTATCCTTAATATTTTTATTTAAAATATCTTATATACCAAAAATAAAAATAAATAAAAATAGTTATTATACTAATATGTTATTAATTTAATGGAATTACCATTATTTATTCTCCTCTAGCTGATAAGAAAAACAAAAGCGTTGTTAGTGTGTTTTCTGGACTACATCCTCTACAAAGAGACATATTCCATTTTTCATCACCAACATTAATGGATGATAAAAATCACATAATGGATGAATAAATATGATATATATATATATAATATAATTATAACTCTTTAGTGTCATAATTATAATTTACCTCCCTTCCCTCTAACTCATTAAGAAATGTAATAATTAATCATGCGTATATGCGGACTATCGCTTCCATGAGAAATTAGTTTCATTTCTCATCACCACCCATCATGGTTTCATTTTAAAATATATTTAATATATTAACATTATGTATATAAAAGTAATAATATTATGGATATTAGGAAACTATTTTTCAACATTTTGGACCATAGTGAACATATATAAGCATTTAGAGAAAAATTGACCGAACAACCTCAAGTAAAAAACATAGATAAAAAAACCCAATTATATATAAAAAGAATATGATAGATAAAGGACCATGGGTTATGAAATATAAATGAGTAATTTTCTTAGATATTTATATATATGATGAACTTAATTTAATTATTCATGAAGTTATGTGTAATTGTAGAGAACTTTCGGACATGAGGTAAGTGATCTTTATAAATTACACTTCATTGAGACATGTTTTAATTGTATAAAAAAATTTATTATTTATTTGGGGTATATATTAAAAAAACTATTTTTAATTGTACATAGTTTAATTTAAGGGATTTATTGAACTATATGGTTTTAAATGTTCCAATGATTTTTATTTAGAAATTACATACACCATATGGGTTTAATATGAAAATTTTCTACATTGAAACACATTAATTTTTGTATTCCAAATTTATTTTAATGAGAGTGTGTACTAAATATCAGATATATAATTTCTTCAATTATATTTATTCATGTTATTTTAACTTAAACATTAATATATCTCTATTTTGAGGTGTTTTTTTATAATTTTTCTTAATTTATAAGTGTTTTCATATTATTCACATTCTATTGAGGCATGATTTGATATTAAGAACCAATATTCATTTTTATTATGTTAATACTACCCCCATTTACCTATAATAGTATAAATTGTTTTTTAAATTTAAAAATACACTTCAGTCATGATCATTCTTATTGCGGTCTATGATTGATTCCCTCTATAAAATATATGTATATTTCATACTATAATATGATTTCTTGTCTCATTAGGTTTCTCGTTGAGTTTATTATTTAATTTCAAATGTTATACCACATTTTTATAGTGAGATTATCTATTTTGATTCAAATATTAATTATTTATGAGTTCTATTCCTTCTTTAAAATTAACTATGTTAAGAATAATTCCCATTATATTAAATGATGGTTTTCACTCATTGCATATAATTTTACTTCTAGAAAATGTTCTCCTTTTTAATTGGAAACATAATTATGGGTTACCCAATGTTTCTTTAAAACTTAACTTACTATATTTTCAAAATAAAGTTTCCTTGTTACTTTTTCAATGAGGTATTTCATAAAAAATTATTTTAAAATGGTTTTCCTTCTATGACCCTAAGGGACTTTCTATACATCGTTCACAACTTTCCTGTTACACACTATCTTTCTTTTCTCACTTTTATGAAATATTATTCACAATAAATTTTTATATTTCTCTATACATCACCCTTTTATATATACTTATATAAATATCCATTTCATTATAGGGGTTATACATGTTCTTAGTGCCCTTTTAAATTCTCACTTTTAAAATAAACCTAATTTAATGGAACTTTCATATTTATTATCTCACATAAAGAATCACCTCCATAAAATTTTGATAAACCATTAATAACTTCTAAAAACCTTTATTATTTTACATATAACCCAATTGTGTCACATTTCCTTAGGAAAAACAGTATAGTATTTTCTACTGTTAATTGATAACTTTCTTATATAGCTATACCCAAGTGGTAGGTTTTTTTCTTTCTCTCATAGATCATTCTCATGAAATTATAGGAATTGAAATAAAATATTCATGACCCATGTATTTTTATATATAAACATCCTAATAGTTTAATTCATTTTTATATTGGTAACCCTTATGATTTTTCTTTTGGTTATTCCTTGAATCCGAATTATGAAACCCACTTCCTTTTTATTAGATTAATCCTAATTATGATTTTTATCATTTATTTTACTCTTGAGGAATTAAAATGTATGATTTTAATTTATTTTAATATATGATATTGGAATTATATAGCTTTATAAAGAATTATTTAAAGTTTCAGTTTTTAATGAGATTTTATGTAAGGTATTTGGGAGTGAACCTAATCTATATTTGGTAATTTTCCACTTTATGATAGTGTTTATGAGAGTGACCCTATAATTATGTTTATAATAACTTGTTTTATTTTGATTACACATTTTCTTGATCTTATGATATCAATCCCTTAATCAATTCATCCATTCTTATGAGAACCCTTTTTCTGATAACATGTTATTCCTCTTTAATCTTGGGTTATATATTATTTCCATATTTATTCACTTATTGGGATCTTCAGATCACACTTTTTCTTATTTATTTTACCCAAGATGTCATATAAGTTTTTATATGATCTATTATAGTTAGGATAAGTATATTAATTTATAAAAAAATTAATGTTTTTTAAAGTTGATATATTTATATGTATATTATTCCAAATACACTAGACCACTCAATCCTAGATTTCTATTTATTGGAAATGTTTGTGAAAAATTAGACAATAATGCGTGTTTTAGGATTTTCTCTCTATATGATATTCCTACTTGGTGTAATAACTCTCCCCTAGGCTATTGGAGGAAAGATTGTGGTATCACTCCCATCCCACTACCATCCAGGCATGCCTAATGGGTTGGGTTTTGACACACTGGCTTTATAATATTTATTTAGATAGTAATTTAGAGTATTTAGAAGGTTCTAGAGGATATGTAAGATTCAATCTAGATCAAATAATAATAATATTGATGATAATTAAATGTAACTTTTGGGTTTGAAATAATATTTAATATTCTTTAGAGGGTAATATAAGATTTAAAATGTATTCTCAGGTAGAAAATAATCTTAAATGTGATGATTTTATGATATTATTAAACGAATAAAAATAAAAATAATTTTTTAATAATAATTTACATAAAGTTTACCTTGTGATATGTAAAAGGATACTGAATCAAAAAAGTTACATGAATATGAGCATTTACATATGGAAAATAAGATGCATGTAATTGTTGTAATTTTTATGATAATGAAAAAAATATGATTTGGAGATTTATGTTAATTAAAATATAGATATTTGATTGTAATGTTAGTCAAAATTTTAAATTGATATTCTATAGTTTTAATTGATTATTTATAGTCTGATTTTAAATTAGTATATCATTGTCTTATCTTAAAAAATTATTCAGACAATTAATATTAGAGAAATTATCCACCATGACTTTTTAGGGGGTGGGGGTGGGGTCTAATAAATATAGAGAAGAGTTATTGAATTAAAATAATGTGTTGTTATTGAGGGTAGATATATAGTGTATTTCAATAATTCAATGATATGGAATGAGAAAACATAAAGTTATTGTCAAAGACCCATATCTTAATCCCATAATTTATTATATATTTTTGTAATATAAATATCCATAAGAAAAAAACAATGGATCTATAGGTTTTATTTCTTTAGAAGACTAGATCATTAGATAGAAAAAATTAGATGAAAACTGCATAATTTTTATGTAAACTCCATCATTATTCTTTATATACCATTATTATTGTATTACTTCAAAGGATATACTATAGAAAACATAATTAAAGTTGTAGAGATATAAATCCAAATAAGGGAACAATCATAGTATTCAAGATACATTTTAGACAAAGTAAAATCATTATATCGTAAAATATAATAATAACATGGAATCGTGACATGAAAAAGATAATATCATAAGATCATAATGATAAAGGAATGTGGCTACAATATATAACATGAAAATATATGCATTAGTATAGGATTAGTTCAAAGACATTATAACATAGTGTTTTAGGCTAACTGCATGTGCACCATACATGCTATCTATCATGACCCATCCCAAAGGGGCTTGTGCTGTGACTATTGAAAGCCTATATCCAATAGGCTAGGGGCTGGTGACTAGCACCTAATAGGAATTTCCCACAAATGGGAGGCATTAAACTAAAGTACCCACAGACACACACTCATCTCCAAGACACACAATGATGAAATGTAAAAAAAATGATCCAATTCATTCATACAGTTAAAACCGCACAACCAGATTAGAACAAAAAGTAAAGGAAACGTAAACAGGTCCAAACAAAAGCCCGCCACAAGAGTTTTTAACACATGTCTTACTAAAAGTGTAGAAGTACAACCTGATCTAGGGGAGATGACTAAGTCCAAGGTACTATCTCCATAAATACCTTGGTATTATAAGCTCCAACTATGCTTCACCCACTCTTGGTCCTCCTGGGACACCATTAAAAGGGACACCGTTTGCACCAGACATGACACATGTGGGAACATCCTGTGTTGGGGTGAGTATAACAATACTTATTAGGACACCATACAAAAAATAAACATGGATCGACATGTATAGTTAACCCAATAAAATATGTACCAATGTATAATAGATACAAGAAAATGGAAAAGAAACCCATATATTCTTACAAAAGATACCATGCCATCAGGCGGTCATAACAAAATACCAACCACATGATTCTTATTGAAGCATGCTCATTCCGAGAGAAATCACTGCTCGAGTCATGATATCATTAAATAAACTCTAATAATAGGCCTAGATATATGGTCCCTACCCAAATAGAACATTCTGGTTTGATAAGAATATGTTACCCAAAGTGGGGTCATTCTCAGAATCACTGGGGACACCACAAACCCAATCTGGATCAACCCGATACGCAGGGGATCATATACTAATGGTTCCAGAAACTGTACTGATGTGGACCACTATAGAGAGGATTAATATCTTAATCACACAAGTCACATGGATAATATGAACTCTACTAGGGATAATATAGGATTTCCCTCTAGTCTTGTGAAGGGACACCAAAACTCTATCTGAGACTTGACCTCTTTAAAGGATTATAATCCAATGATATGAATGTAATTCTACACTCTACCCTTGAGGAAAGGAACAAGTGAACATAGTGAACATATATTTTTCTAAAATAGGAAAATCAATATCCTCAAAAAATCTTGATTTTACCATCTTAAAATTAGAGTCATGATACAACTGACGACACATCATTTGGACGCTCCATTTAGGAGTTATGGGCGTTTGAACCTACCAATCAAGAACTTTCCTGTAGATCTTTCAGTGGCAGGTGGATATACCCCTGTGGTCAAACCACCCATCTCTGTGGTCATTACACATACAACCAAGGTCAGTCCACCTATTGTGCCGACTGACCTCTCATGGAACGACCATCATGGTCAGTCCACCTACCATGCCAACAGATAGCTGTGACTACTGCACTCGTAGCAGCTCGAGCTGTCGTGGCACCATGGTCGACCACCACAGGCGATCACTACGGCCGATCTCCATAGGTGATCTTAATGGGGATCCACCCTAGTTTCCCCATATCATACCTAGAACCAACCCAAATCTGATCCGGGTCCACCAAGTTCGGCCCAACCCATAGGCCTGACCCGTCCCACGTCCAGACCCAGCCCGACCCATTCCACGTTCATCACCACACCTAACACGACTCACCACCACATCTGCATCTGATGGACCTTTAATACCCTATGAATCCTCCATTTCCATCACTACTAATGTCTCCACCTCCTATCTTATTGCCTCCACCGCCTTATTCGCCACTTCCTCATACACTGATGACCATCGCCTCCCTCGGCTGCCGCCATCGCCGCCCCACTTGATCCTCCATGTGCCGACCACCTTACACTCCACTTTTGTGAGCCACCAAATCCATAATAGAACCTAAAAGAAATGATTAATTATTACCGATCCTTGAACCCCAATCTACACAATCGAGCCTTGGTTGTCGATTTTCAGTGAATATGGGGGTCTGATCAAGTTTAGAACCCATGACAATGTCGAGATGAGACCATGAAGATCTGCAGACGATGAAATTGATAAATAGAGGGATAAATCCAAAAATCTTAAAAGTGAGGAACAATCCTCAATTTTTTTCCATTTGACCATGATTCATTATCATATAAGGATATTGATGATGGAAAATCAATGAACCAGAAATAATCAATCCTATCCAATTTAATTCTACCGATGATGCACTTGTTAAATATTTTTCGTTGAATTGACACTCATTCATCTAGGATTGAGAAAAGGATAAAATTTACAAAAAAAACACCCTACCAATATTTGTAATGATTTTTGAGAATTAATAAAGATGCGTCACATTTTTTGGGGAGATCCCTCGATCCTGTCTCGCATCGACCATCAATATTTGATTGGAAAATCCTTCATCGACATCATCCACCCACGAGTCCTCCTCCAATAATCCAATGGAACTCATCTAATTCACAAGTTTATCAAGATAAACCTAATAATTTTACATATTTTTGAATTTAAAGAGATAATTAGGTCACTGTTTCAAAAGAATATCCATTAAATTATTTTATTCCTATTACGTGTGTGAAATTGTTTTCACAAAAAATCTGCACCGACCAATGTTATGTCATGCCTAGGGTAAATCCTATATTCCCAAATAAATGGGGACCTCATATTTCTAATCTAGGAACCCATTTATAAGTTATTACAATTTTTTAGGACAACCATGTATGTGTGCTGTTAAATACATTACATATTTTTCAAACATTTATCCCAAGCACATGGAACCACAGAATCGCACACTGTCTCAGCACCTGGTATAAAAAATAATCAATCTAACATTTGAAAAATATTACACATAAGATAGAAGACATTAAATTTTCCCCACCTTGGGGATTTACATCCCCAAAAATCTAAAACAGGGGATACTCAAATATATGAGGGTAATGAGCATGAATATAATCCTCATAATATCATATTCACTCATAGAGATTCTTTTTCTGCCACTGGATATGAACCAAAAGAATTGATCGCCTGAAAAATAACCTCTTCTACCAATACTTGATCTCTATTGGGTACTACCCAAATGTCTCTCCAACCTCAATGTCCAACTCACCCATGTCGATGACATGCAATGGGTCATGCACATACATCCTCAACTGAAACACAAGGAAGACATCTTGTACCCAATATAACTTTGGATGTAGAGCCAACCGACATGACACCTCAAAAACTCTACAAAGTATCTGGAATGCGATGATGAAACTCAGAGATAACGTTCTACACCAACTAAATATCCATAATCCCCATTGAGGAGAAACTTGATGGATAACTTGGTCTCCTTCCTCGAACTACAAGGTCATCCATCGCCTGTCGAAATAAGACTTATGATGGATTTGTTTAGTCTTTATCAACTCCTAGATGATATTCACCTTATCCATAATATCTCTCACCAACTCCGAGCCCATGAGTGTTGACTCTTCCTGGTTCAGTCCGATAAACCGGTGACCTGTAGGGTCACCCATTCGAATAATCAAATTGTGTAATACCAATGGTTTAATGGTAGCTATTGTTCTAGGAAAACTTCACCAGTGGTAGGTGATCCTCCCAAATACTTCCAAAGTCTATCATGTAAGATCATATCATGTACTCCAGAACTTGAATAGTCTACTTATTTTGGCCATTTGTTTGTGGTTGAAACACTGTGCTCCAACATAACTGGGTCCTAGACGCATCCTGTAATCCATTCCACAACCAGGATGTAAAGAGATCATAATGATTAGAAATAATCAGTAATGGAACTCGACATATTCAATCTATATCTTGCATGTAGAGGAATTACTAGCTCTAAACTAAACTCTTCTATCAAATATATGAAATGTGGGATAACTTGGTGAGTAGGTCAATGATCACCCAAATGGAATTATGTCCCCTAGAAATACATGGTAAAACCATCATGAAGTCCATCTATATCCCATCCCACTTCCATTTTGGAACCTCAAATGGTTGAGCTAGACCTGCTGGAACCTGGTGCCCAGCCATTACTTGCTGACAAGTAAGGAATCATGAAACAAACTCTAAAACTTCTTTCTTCATACCTAGACACCAAAAATAGCATTGAAGGTCCTCGTAGATCATCACCACACCTAGATATGACACTAAAGTGGAAATAAGAAACTTCCTAAAAACCTCATCCCGTAATGTTAATGGTACCATCATGCATCCTATGAAGAGAATGTTCTGCTCACCATATTTTTAATAACCATTTGGAGCATTCCATGTGGAAATATGATCACATAGTGTCTTGTAGTTGATATCCCCAAGTTTTTCCACCCTGACTCACTATAAGAGTGGATGGGTTACAACCATTTACTGAAGCGAAGATGATCTACCTCCATCTATAAATAATATTTGCAGTAGGGCCAACTACTCTGATGCCTTATTCAGCAACTGAAAACAAGATCTCTTTCTAAGAGATTCTACCACCACATTCCCCTTCCAAGGTGTATGGGAAATCTCATAGTTATAGTCCTGGAAGAACTATAGACATCACCTCTATCACAAGTGAATATCTTTATAAAAGAACATATTATTTATACTATTTGATCATTTTAGACAACAAACTACTTTCCCATGAGGTAGTGTCGCCACATCTTCAATGCAATGGCTTCCACTGCTAACTCAAGATAATGGGTCTCATAGTTATTCTCATGTGGTCTATAATAGATATAACCATAGGCCATCACCAATTTCCTTTTCATTAGTACATAACCAATATTGATCCCTTATTCATCACATAATAGCACATAATCAACAACCTCATCTTCTAACCTCAATATGGGGTCAGTTTTCAAACGCTGCCTCCAGACCTAGAAGAACAGCTGTCACTTTTTCATCCACAAAAGGCTCCCACTTCCATGTTAAAGCTTTCATGGGTGATTCCACTCTAGATAAGTCAGGTACAAACCTCTGATACTACCCAAACAACCCAATAAAACTCCACAACTCAATATCACTCTTACGTATCTACCAAGTAATCATTGCATCAAAGTTCACTGGATCCATCACAACTCCATCCTCTAAGATGAAATGTACTAGAAAATAGACCTCTTGAATCCAAAACTGACACTTTGAGAGCATTATGTAATGATGGTGTTATCTGATAGTGTCCAAAACAATCCTTAAGTATCTCCTGTGATTCTACTTGGATTCTGAATACAATAGGATGCCATCACTGAATACCTCCATGAACGAGTATAAGTAAGGCCGAAACATCCAATTTCTGAGTCCCATGAACACTGATTGTGCATTTTTCATTCCAAATGGCCTCACCAAGTACTTGTAATGACCATAATGACACATGAATACCCTCTTCGGTATATCCTCATCACATACTCATAACTTGTGATAACCTTATCTGAAGTCAATTTTTGATAACCATCACAACCCATTAAAATGACCAAAGAGGCCATAAATCCTCAATAGTGGATACTTGATATACATGGTTACCTAGTTCAAGTGGTGTAAATCCACACATAACCTCAAGTTCCCATATTCCTTCTTTGAAAACAAAACTGGGGATGCCTAGGGTGTAACATTGGGTCTCATGAATCCATTCATATGAAAGTCCTCAAACTGTACCCTCAACTCATGAAGCTCTGTGAGAGCCATCCGATATGAAGGTCTTGATATCAGTGTTTTACAGTGGTGTGGATCAATGCATTAGTCCATCTATTATCGGGGAGGAAAAAAAGGAACATATTTCGGTAGGATGTCCTCATACTTGAAAACCACTGTAGGAAACTGAGGACTCATATCATCCACTTCACAAAGGGAAAGACTATCCAAATGACGAGTAATTGTCTGCACCCTCTTATGTGTTAGTCCATCCCACATTTTCTAGATTTCACTTTCACTGAAAGAGGAAAGCTTATTTCCAACCCCCCGACACACCAGACTCTTCTCCTAAAATAGTCCATATGAGCCTTAACTGTGGATAACCTGTCCATACCAATAATGATGTCATAAGTCCTCGAGGGTACAACTAAGATATCCAAACTAGAACACCCACCTCTATGACTCGAGTCACACTATTGGACTGATGTCTGATCATCTAGTCTCTTCCAGTAGGATTATCCACGCATAATGTTTGAGTAAATGGTTCAATAAGAATCTCTAAGTCCTAAATAAGATTCATGGATAGAAAATAATGACTGAAACTTGTGTATATCAAAACTAAAGCTATTTTATAAATGAAATATATGACACCTAAAATAATTCATGGATCCCCTAGATTTTATGCCTCCACTACATGAAACTATACCCTCCCCTATCCTACAGCATCTTGAGCCAAGCATGGGCTACCGGAAGGTGGTGGAAGTAACATGTCGAAACCTCCTCCACCTCCTCTTACTCTCCCATATGATCATTAATGACTTCCACCATGTGGAACACCCTTCTCCTATCTATATCTCTGTATAGTAAGTCCCTCGACTATAACCTAATCAGTTATATGATAGGTCAGAAAATATTTTTCAAGATGTCCCAGAACATCACATGAGAAACACTACATATCTCATGGCTAATTTGAGTTGCCCTGGGATCCCTACACCACTAAACTTGAGTCTTGGGATCACCTCTCCAAGTACCTAACATACTTGGACCCCTTTGAATATAATTATCTATCTTCTGCCAAGGTCATATCTACTTGGTTCTCATTTCTATCTCCCACTACTAGTATCAGCTCTACCAGGAAACCTTTTATTAATAGGGATCTCTCAAGTACCCCCACATAAGTATAAATTCTAAAGGAGATGAATGATTATCTAATGTATCCTAATAATACATTCTCAATGGTTTAATCCATGAAGAACATGAATCATTATATATTCATGGAGTAGAGATAAATATTAGTAAACTTCACTGAAGACTCCGCCACAATCGTACTACCCTGATGTAGATGCAGAAGCTCCTATATATGTACCGATCACAACATGTCAGAATGTAATTCCTCTCTATGAGTCACTTGATGTCTATGAATAAGAGAGCTATCTCATTGTGTGACTAAGTAATCAAGCTCCACCAACAACCCATAGATCCCTGAAGAAGACTCATGATAGTGACTTCCAACTAGTTGGTAGGCATCCTCATTAGGAAAAAAACACGGGTGACTACCTGTATCCAATCCTCATCTATCAGGTGCTATAGCTCACCCAATACCTAGGTGTTCACTCACTCTAAAACTCGTTCAATGCACTCTGATAGCATGAATCCTTAGCTGTTAGTGTTGGTAGAAGATACAACTTGATTGGCAGTGGTATAGTTGGTAAACCACCCAAAGGTGATATAACTGGTACAAGCCCCAATATCGACTCCTCTTTACCAGATATATCATCCTCATGATCAGGTAGTGGAATCCTAACAGGCTATCTACATAGAGGAATCTAGAAGTTAAACAAGATTTTACATAGTTAATAGAGTATATCAACAGAGATGACTCAAGGAGGTCATTAAAAATACAACCATTCATATATGATTAATGTACCATTTTTTCATACAATGATTGTTTTCATGTACAAAGTTGGAAAACATATTCTCAGATTCTTGGTGTATGGATACATCGATTGAAATACCAACACTGGAGTCCCTATCCTAAATTCCAAACTTGAAACACCTAACACTATTGACCAAAACCATTCTCATAGAATCCCTATCCTAAAGTTGAACTAAACTCCTCTAATATCAATATGTCAAGATCTTTCCCAGAGGGGAATGTGTTGTGACTACCCCAAGCCTACCTAAAAAAGGCTTGGGGATGCCGACTAGCACCAAGTAGGAATTTTAAAAAAATGGGAGGCATTAGCCTAAAGTACCAACACACACACACACATCTCCAAGACACACAATGGTAAAATGAAAAGCAACAAATAGAATGCATATATACAACTAAGATCCCATAACCAGCGTACAACAATATGTAAAGGACATGTTAATAGGTCAAAACAAAATCCCATCTGAAAAGTCTGTAACACAAGTCTAACTAAAACTATAAAAGTCTAACATTCTCCGAGGGTGAGGACTAAGTTAAAGGTATGATCACAGTAAACACCTCAGTCAAACAACATCTAGCAATGATCCAACCACTCCTGGTCCTCCTAGGACACCATCAAAAGGGTCACCATCTACAAAATATACGACACATGTAGGAAAATCCCGTGCACGGGTGAGTATAACAATACTATGTTCGACACCTTGAAAACAATAAAAATGAATAACCATGTACAGAAAACTGAATAGAAGATGTAACAACGTATAAAAGATACAAGAAATAAGAAACAGAAACCAATATATACTAAGGAAAGGAACCATGCCATTAGACTATCATAACCAACTATCGACTACATGATTCTGCTTGAAGCACACTCATTCTTATAGAAGTTACTCTTCAAGTCATGATATCATTAAAGACACACAACAAATAAGTCTAGATCATTTGGGAATCACCCAAAGAGAACATAAAAGTCTAAGAATACAATGATTCATAGAGATGTGGTAATGCCTAGAATTTTTGGGGGTCACCACATACCCAATATGGATCAACCCTCTATATAAGAGATCATATGCTAACAATTCCACAAACCCTACTGATGCAGACCGCTAGATTGAGGATCAACAGTCAAATAAGAGAGGTCATGATTATTAAAAAATATCCACTAGAGATGATATAAGATCAAAATCCAGTCTCATGGTGGTACAACAAAACTCTATATGAGACTCGATCTATAGAGGGGATTACAATCAAGTCAAATTGATGTAATCCTGCAATGTACCCTCTATGAAAGGTCCAAGGGAACAAAATCAATCTATAGTGGTCCATTCATGGAAAATTAAGACCCCCAAGGAATCTTTATTTGACCATATAAAAAATATGGTCATGCTACCACTAACATCATGTCGTTTGGACTCTTCGTTTAGGAGTTATGACCATATGAACCTGCCGCTTGAGAACCTTCTTGCAGACCTGCCAGGGCCCTACGGACCTACTACCATGGTCGGTCCACTTACCACACAGTCCAGCCACATGTAGACTGACCTTCGTGGTTATCCCACCAGCTATGCCAACTGACCCCCATAGTCAACCTCTAAGGAAGAGGCTACACAGTCCCTGTGCTCGCAAAAGCACGAGTTGTCATGACACCATGGTTGACCACTGTAGTCGATGTCCATAGTCGATTGCTGTAGTGACTAAAATAGTACTCTTCCTTGGTTGACCGAGATCTGAACTGGACCCAACTAGGATCTGATTTGGATCCACCTAGTTTGGCCCGACCCACCGACCTGTCTCGGCCCACCATCCTAACCCGACCAGCATGGAAAAAATCACTCCACATCCACCACCACACCTCATGTGGATCACCATCGTGTTTGTCTCAACTGGCCCCATCAACCCCTATGTGTTCTCCATATCCTCCACCACCGCATCTGCTGCATCTTTCACCTCTACCTCTTACATCCCTGACCACCTCCTCCCTGGGATGATGATTCCTCCGCCATGCCGTATCCACCTTGTGTCACTACCTGCACAGCTGCCGCCACCTCCACCTCTTTAACAAGGCACCAAAACCCCTTCAATACCTGAAAATGAAAATTGTCAATCCTAAATGATCCTTGAACCCTAATCTGCACAGATACATCCTTAGTTTTCAATTTTCCATGAATCTGAGGGTCTAATCAAGTTTGGAACCCCCTGACAATGTTGAGTCGGGACCATGAGGATCCAAAATTGATAAACAAGAATAATGGAGTGAGAGGGGAATAAATAATAAAAGTGAGGGCTGGACCAAGGCCATTGTTCATTTGGACTCAATTTATTATCAATGAACGATAATATAATATAGATAATAAACAATCCATAAATAATCAATTTCATCCAATTGAAATATACTTATAATGCACGGATCAATTCTTGTTTGTTGAATATAACCATGTTCGGATGTAATTGAGAAAAGGATTAAATTCACAAAAGAAATACCCTACGATGATTTGGATTGATTTTTAACAAATAATGAAGCTACATCGCATTCTTTGGCAAGATCCCTCAATCTTGTCTCTCTCTGATCATCGACCTATTATTTTCAAATCCATTGCTGACATCGTCCACCCAAGGGGTATCCTCCAATGCTCCAATGAAACTCATCTAATTCTCAGGGATATTGGGATTACCTTATGAATTAGACATAATCATAAATTTAAAGTGATAATTTGGTCGCTATGTGAAAATTATTCTCATTAAATTATTTCATTCCGTTTAGATCCACGATAAAATTTTCAAAATAGACCCACAAAGACTAATGTTAAGTCATGATTAGAGTAAAACATCTATTCCAAAATTATATGTTTCCTCAGGTTTCTGATTTGGGCCCCCCATTTACGATTTATTCCACTTTTTTTTGGAAAAACCAAATTCAAGCGCTTTTAAATATTTTAAATATTTTGTAAACAATTATCCTAGAAACACAAGGCCTTAGAATTTCATGCCATCTCAACACCTAGTCATGAAAACAATCCATATAATTTCAAAAAAAATACATGAAAAAATATAATATGTTACAGTATCTTAGGAGATGAAAACATTTCCCAATGAATTAGAGTTATATTGTGGTGCATCGTTAATAATTCTAAATTTATGTGTTCCTCATAGATCACATATCATAATAAGTCATTTCACCAATAAACCATGGATAATTTTTATGTTTTTCAAATAATAATCAATGAGTAATAAGAGTTTAATGGATTGAGAATTCAAACATTTTAAAACCGATATATGTGAATTCGATTTACAAACATGTAAATACCCAATAAATAAAGTAAAAATTAAATTTATATGAATTAAATTGGAAAATATTATACTGGGTATCCATAAAAAAGATCCATGTAAAATCAAAGAATGATTTCTATAACATAACAAGTAAAAATTATTGTTTGTGATATGGGGTTAATGAGAAAAAATTAAAGCGTATCATTAATATAAATTTTTTTAGATATAAATTTAATGATTTTAAGTGTATAAAAACAAATAGACATGAAAATACAAAGATTACTACAAATGATGTGATTGAATGAAAATAAAAATGATGGGAATCCATTAATTGTAAAGTAGATTCCAAAAACTTGAGAAGAAATCCTATAAACATTAAACAACCTCAAAGTGACTCTAGATAGGTAAAATGAGATAAAATTCATGATCAATGAATTATATATAGAAATTAATGGGATAATGAATTCATATTTATATAAAAAAAGAAGACAGTTAGTTTTTAGATTTTAAAATATATAATTTGGACTCTAAGTTATAAAAAATGAAAAACTGTTTACCTTATTATGGTTTTAGCCCATGGTATCTTCCAGGGGAAAGTGTTTATTAATATTTTAATATTTTTTTGAGATTAAAACCATTTAATATAAACGATTTTAAATGTAGAAGGAAATTATTTTTCTAAAAGAATTATTTTTGTAAAAGAATAATTTTTAAAAACATAAAATTGTATTTTAGGTTTTGGGTGATTCGTTATAGGTGTCGAAATTTAATATTATCACTTTAAGATAAATTAGTTTAATTATAAAACACATTTTTTTGAGAAAGTATTTATAATTTTTATTATAACACTTTTATGTTATTATGATGTTTTAATACTTGCTTTATAAATATAATCAATATTATTTTTTTTCTGAAAATATAGACTTTAACATAATATTATGAAAATTTTATTGTTTGATAATTTCAACATATATGTTTCATATTTTCTTTATTAAATTAATTTTTTAAGTAAGATCAATATAATATTTAAATAAAATTATTAATTATTAAAAAATAATTATTATTATAACACGGTTATGTTTCTAACCCTTATTAAAACTACACAAGATTTCATATAATTATTTTATTATTTAAATAATAATAGATATATTTTTTACAATAATTTTATTGAAATAAAATTTTATTTCAAATTTATAGTGTTATAAAAAAATTAATTTAACTAGAAATATATTGTTTTCTAAAAATCATGTATGGTTTCTCTGTATCCAAAATAAATTTTATCATATCCAGTATCTAATCATATAAATTTCATGTTTCATATAAGGATGATACATTTAATAAAAATGAGGAGTCAATGTAACCTCTATTTTATTTCAAAAATAATTTAGACCTTAATACTATGTAAGATCTAGATACATTAACCTGTAACACATAAACATATGCCCTATGAGTGAGGTGTGAGATAATGGTTGTCTCTTTGGGTGGTTCAATTAATATTGATTTTTTGGTGATATCCACTAACTTGAACTTCTCACATATGTAGTTCTACTTATGCCTCATTTTTTAAAGCTCTTATTGGTATTTAATAAAGTACAATCTCTAGTGATGCTACATCCCCCAAAAGATATACTAAATGGGATTCCAAACGAATGATCCTACCTATTGGGGCTATCATTTATCAATTCTATATCAGTTATATATTGTAATTTTTCTTTATATACATTAATTATTATGATATCATTATTAAAAATGTTATAATTATAAATGATCATATGGACCAATAATCATAATTCCTAAGGATTATATCCTAAAAACGTCATTTCCCAATACACACCAGATATACTATACTATTATAATACTTAATTAGGCACATCAACAATTATAATGGTTCTAAACATCCCTTAATAATGTATATCACATTTTTAAAGATTCTTTTTCCATTTTCATTTCTTTTTTCATGAGTGATACTCATGGGAGAATTCATTCCTATAGATTTTACCTTAGTGTGTGCATTGTTATTCAATATTTATCTCTATTATTTATTCATTAAAGTTATAATCAATTTTATTTCATGATGTGTAATATTATTTCTATGTATCTTCATTTCAAAACCTATTAAAATATTCATCATGAAAAATGATTTCTTTTATTAATAATAGAAATTAAATTTCAATCGAAAACAATTATTGTCCAAAAAATGGTGGAAGAAGATTGTAACCACTAATACCATTGAAAACATGTTATTTATCTGGTGATTATTTTCAAGAATATTTATGTTATGATACTATGTAATATGTTTGTTCTTTATTTGAACTATCGAGTGATATTATTATACAAAATTGAAGTATATTTCCATCATAATTGATTTATGTTGATAAAAACATTAGTCTTCTATGTGTGTGGTATAACAACCACCATACATAGGGGATACCGTCATACATATATTGAAGAAGAATATCAATAAAAAATATCTTTTCATTAATTTAATATCAACACTGGTTGTGTTAATGATATATTTGTTAAACAAGAATAAGAAACTTTATGTTTTTATTATTGATAAGTTACCATAATATATTCAACATACCGTCAAGTGTTTTCATCAATTCATTTGATCCTAAAAATTGATATCATGTCTAGGTTCTCTCTCTAACATCATTCGTGTAAATTTATATGGATTATAAAAACATAATAAAAAAGAAATAAATTCTAATTTTTGAGGGAAAATATTTTCATATTTGGAAGGAAGGAATGGTATGTTAACATAGTTCTCTTTAACTTGAAGCCCAAAATAAATCTCTTCAAGGTTTTACTATACCATGTGACAATATAACATGATCCCTATAAGATAAGAATTTTTTAAAAGTGATTGTAAGGGAATAAATTCATTGTTATCTTTATTATTAGATAAATATATCATAAAAGTAATGGTGTGTAAAACTTCTAAGGTGATCGAGAAAAAAGTAAACATAATATTCGAAGGATAAAAAAGGTGAATAATGAAAATTAATAAATATTTAGAATATAATTTCAAGATATAATAATAAAAGGCGATGAATATGTTAATGGGTTATTTGGAGAATTTAATATAGTCGTAGCACTATTAAAGGATTTTGAGAAACCCTTGTAGAATCCATAATTATGAAGACATAAATTTGAATTATAACTAAAATTTTGATAACATTGTTTAAATTCATATATAATGTGGTCTTGAATATTTCCCAAATTATTTTCTCTAAAAGAATTTAATTACATATGAGAAGAAAATATGACCTAATTTCAAAAATAATGTAAAAAAGGAGAAAGAAATTTCATTTAAATTATTTAAGAATTTTAACATTGAAGATGATCATATTATTTCTTGTAAAAATTAAAATATTGAATGGTATTATGAGATCCTCTCATAAATGTTGAAAAAAATAAAATGGAAAATTTGTTTATGATGGCTAACTACCCATAAAATATTTTAATTATGGTAAAACATGCCACTTTTATACAAACTATCATTTGAGAATCAACAATTAATATTAAGTTGAAGAATCACCTAATACATTCATCCAAAAAATAGATTTCTTTAAGATAAATTATTATAAATTAGTGGATAAAAAGTATATTTTATCCAATTTATTCATAATGATGTTTATATTTTCTTAATAAGACACTCTAATAAGGAGGAAAGCAATGGTGATGAGGAATATTCAAATAAAATTCCACAAAACATTTTCAGGGATTATGAATATGAAGATAATGCATCCTCAGAGCCCAAAACACAAAAATAATAGTGATTTTTTTTTACAAAATTTGGTGAATCATCCAATAATTATTCTATGATAATTGCGATTATGATATTACTAAAGAATATTAGAAATCTAATATAAGAAAAATGACATATCAATGAAAAATTTGATGAAGGTATAAAATTTTTGACTGAAAAAGAAAATATTTTCAAGGAAGATATCAAGGTGAATCTTGGGAATGATAAGAAAATGAATATCATTGATTATATTACATTTATTTTCATTCTTTGAGATTAAGTGGCTGATTTGGTAAAGTTGAAATTTTTTGATGTTGAGAAGAAAACAGATAAACTAAAGTATAATTACCATAAATATGCCATAGGAATTTGTTAACGATATAAAAATATTAGAAGAAAATTAAAGATATTGAGAATCTAAATAAGTTTTCAAAGTAATATATTTTAGGAAATCATGTTGAAAAATGTTGTACAAATAGAAGGGAAGTTTACTATTTCTTCACCTCAATGTAATATAACCTTTTTAGGTGGATCCTTTGAAAAATATTTGTATGATATAACTGAAAAGTCGAAATAAAAGTTATAATATTATAATATATATAGGGATAAATTTTTGGGAAAATATTTATATTATCCCCAATGTCTTAAGAAGTTTTTGAAATAATTGTCATGTGAAATTAGATCACTAGTGGTCTGAAAATAATGTTGGAAAACAACCCATGAAACAGATTTTTTATTATAGAAAGATATTTCAGTGCTATTGGTTGTGTTATAGTGTATTTGGTCATCAATCCTATAACTATTAGTATTAAAGGTCCTTAAGTGGACAAAGGAGAGAGCCTGAACCATGACATAGTCAGGAGTTGTTAAAAAAATCATCATCTTTAAAAAGTTGAGAATAATATTAAGGTGAAAATATATTTTTATATTAGAATTGAATTTTTGGAAGGTCTGACCTAAAAATAAACACTTCAAATAAGTTCATTTATATAATAAACACTTCTGTAAATAAAAATTTGAGATTTAATTTTTTTAAAATGAATAAACCAAAATAATAATGAAATATTATTCCTAAAAAATATATTTTAATTATATTTAATAAAACCAATTTGTGGTCAAGTGGGAACTATGAAAGCCTTAAACCAAAAGACACACCAAAATAACACAAACACATGACTATTAATTAGAGTCCACACACTACTAGTGAACCCCCTAGGGTTTCTATTTTCATATAAAATAATACTATATAAAAAATAGATAGTAAAATTTTAAAAATCCTCAAAACTGCCACAAAAAAAATTCAACAATGATTCTAATTTTTTGTGACTAAATAGCTTCTCATATAATGGGGAGTTATAATTAGTTTAGTCACCTATAAAATTTCAATGGTGAATGATAATGAAAAAATAGTGTATATCAATCTCGAACTAAAAATAACTTACCCGAGAAGAAAATGTAATCGACCTTTCATAGTTTGAGTAAATGACTACCCCGAAATGAAGAAATATTTAAGAAAAATCATATATTTTAGAAACTTATAAATCCAATATCATATCGTGAAGTGCATGAGATACCATATATATCAATTTAACTACAGTAAAATGGTTCTTTACCATATATACAAGTCAAAACATAGAATAAAGAAGAAAAAATATGTGTGATATGATGTAGAGGATTTAAAAGAAAATTATAAAACATCCATAGTGATGGATATTGAATAAAAACAAGGATATAAAACCCATCCTTCTACAGATAAATAAGAATTAGAAAAAAATATGAAATTATAGACTTCTAAATTATTCTTTCTCATGAAAATATATTTAGGATTCAATCATCATTAATTTTAAACTTTTTTTGAAATAAATATAAGATTCTAAAACCAAATGTGAAGCTTAAATTCAGTCCCCAAATCCACCGAAATAATTACCTATACAAAAAATATAAATAGGTATAAATTCCACACAAAACCACTTGGTTGGACAGAAGTAGATAGAAAAAAACTAATTATTCTAGAAACTACACACAACCCAATGAACCAAAAACTAATTTTTACCCCCAAGGAAAAAACATTAGATTTTCCCTGAAACAAAAGTAAAAAAATAACTCATCGCATGCATTTTAATTCCCTTTATCCAGAACCCAAAAAAGCTAGTTACATGCTAAAAATAAAAGATTTAGGTTCCATATTGGTATAAAAATATTACCTAAAAAAGGTATAAATATATGAGGTAGTATTTTTTTCCATTACAAATGATATATCACTAAAGATCATTGGTGTTAGTGTGTCTAGTATAGGTATGAATATATTTGAATTCAATAATATTATATTTTTTGATGGAATGATGCGTAATATATTAATATATTAATATTTTAATAATATGGAAGTGATGTAATTTTCACAAATAATTGTTCTATATTGAAAAGGGTGAAAGATATGGAAGTGGTATCAAGATGTTTGAGAACACATGGTAACATGTTTTAGTTTAGATAATTAAAATCGTGTTATTATATAAGTATGTGATTTGAAAATAATGTGTGCATAGATGATATGTTCATTTTGGAAAAATGTAAATAATAAGTATGATCATATAAGTGCCTATGAGAAATTATTAATTTTTTAAGGTATACATATTATCAATTCAAAAGAAACAACAAAAGGAAATAATGGTGATTAAATGTCACAAAGTAATTAACATTCCAACCCAAATATTATCGGATTTAGATGAATCTAAATTTTTTGGAACAATGAAAAATAAGTCAATAAGTTTAGATTAATATCCCAAATAATTAATTATTGAATTATCTATAATAAAATTAATTATGGTTATGTATCATAAATATAAAGATTTGATCATGTTTAGGATTTTTCAGAGATTTTTTAAGAAGAAAATTGGATTTAATCTAAAAACTATGGGATATAACAATGGGAGTGAGTATTACAATAGAAAATTTTCTATAAATACATCTAAAAGAAAGAATAAAACAAGATATCAATAAACCATACACTCCATAAAAAAATAGATTAGCTAAAAGGAATGACAAGTTCCTTATAGGTATGGCTCGAACCCTGTTAACTGCACATGGTACATCAAAAAATTTCTATATTCCTTCCATTAAAACTGTTTGGATTATTAAAAAACGGTATTTATTGAGGTCAAATTAAAATATTACTCTACGTGAAGAATGATTAAAAAATTAACCAAATTTAAACCACATTAGCATGTTTGGGGTTCAAATCCTTGTCAATAAGAAAAAAAAATACAATGGTAAATGTATTGAGAAAGTGAAATATGTAATATTTCTTGGATATAAAAATCGATAAGTTAACATAGATTATACAATAAAAAATCTAAGATTATAATTTCATGTTATGTTTATAAAATTATAAAAAAATATAAGATCACAAAATAATGTTATGGATGATGATGAGGATGATGTTATCACCACATAACCAACTTTATTATTTGCATAATATAAACAAAACCTTTTATGATGATGTATATTGCAGTTAATAATGTGATGAGGCCAGTAATCTGATATGTATAAGGAAATATAAAATATTTAGAAAGTAATTGAAATCCAAAAATATCACTGTAGATCAAAATCAAGGGGTTTAACCTATAAAAAATATTGTAAAATTAATTCAGACTAGTTTTTTTGAAGGTTGAGCCCCGAAAATTTTGTGAGGTCTTCGATCATAATGAATGGATTGAAATATTGAATGAAATATCAAATCAAATTGAAAATAATGAGACATAAGAACTTAAAAAAGTCCAGAGGGATAAAACCTCATTGAAAAAATAGGGTTTTAGAGGTAAGTATAATGAAAAATGTAAAGGTAATAGAAATATATAAAGTTTGGTTTGAAATGGTTACTCAAAAATTTAAGGAATATATTTTGATCAAACATTATACCTAATATATAGACATGAAACCATTAGATTTTTTTCATTCCATTGAAGCATAATGAAACTATAATTTTTTTGAAATTTTGGTAAAATTAATATTTTTTAACGGATTAAGGAATGCAAATTCATATATAGAGAAGCCATATGTATTTTTAATTTATGAATATGGTATAAAAGTATGAAAATTTAGAAATCTATATATGTCTTGAATCAATACTCAAGATATTTTAATATTAAATTGGATTAATATTTAAAAAGGGGATAACTATTGATCCCATAGATGATATTGTTATATTTTTTAGTAATTATGATCAAGTGTTAATCCGTTTAGTATGGTTAATGATGTAAGGAAATTAATTAAGAAGTGTATACATTAGTTTTGAAAGAGTTCAATGTTCATTTGAGAAGGTTAGATTCATTATGTAAATTTATTGTGTTTTCAAGAAAATATAGCAATGACATGAATAAGATCATATAGGTAATTGGAAATGTAATAAATAGTTCACATTGTAATATGAAACATATTCTTGATGATACCTAATATCTTATAGATTAAATTCAAAGTAAATGTTAGAATATTCTTGTGATTCATAATATCCATTTCAATGAATCACTGATTATGTATGATTATTTTCACTAGTATATAATATTAAGTAAAATATTTAAAATATGAGTAAGATGTAATATAAAACTCATAAGAATAACATACATTATATCAAAGAGTAATCTATGGTTTTTAGAGAATACATAAAATACATCAATGGGTCATGTATGAATAAAAACACGTTATTAGGAGAAATATAAGAATACATGTGATGATGCAATGATATTCTTTAGTAAATAAACATTATGATAATTAATGTAAATCATTTTTAAAATTGAGGTCTCTTTGTTAGATGAAATATGTGATGGAATGTGGGGAGTTATGTGTATGTTAGAATTCAAATATGGAAGGTAAGGCGGGAAAATTCACTGGAGATGAGCTAGCCAGAATTGGAAGAATAAGAGGGTATGGATTTGCCATCGGTACCGGGCATGTGAAGCTTTGCAGAGGACAGCTAGCCGACCAGCCCTGCGAAGGTGGAGTACTAATATGATGACATATGCTAGGGAAGAGAAGTTCCAAGTTTTCTTGTCTGGGAGATTCCCTCTAAGACCTATGGGTCATGTAATTGTCTCAGAGCCTTCAGGCCTTATAGGGGTTCCACCTCATCCCTTGAATGGTGGATTATCAAAAAAAATAAAAAATGAATACCTTCAGGCCATTCTGACTGATAAGGAAGATACCAAGTAGAAGTTGTGATTTATGGGAAGTCAAAGTAAGATATTGAATCATAAAATTAATCAAAATTGTTAATTGACATTCTTATACTATAATTAAATTTTTATAAGATGGTTATAAAGGATTATATCATTGTAATATCACAATTAGTTAACCATACATTAATTATTAGAGAAATTAATGCCATATTTTTTCGGGATATGATGAAATTAAAGAAATGTTGTTCAATTAAAAATTCAAGATTTAGTTGAGCATAATAAGATAGATTTCTAAAATAATTATATGATATAGTGTTAGTTAGAACAAGGATATTCTTATACATAAAAGGAAGAGTAATATCATATTCATCTATTCCATTGAAGACTTGTTCTTTATCTAGTGAAACTTATTCAAGATGATTTCATTTATGATATTGTGTAACAAGTTAGTTCTTGTTTAGTTTTGTGGAGAGTTCAAGGATATTCTATGTCTCATGGATTATTATTGAAAATAAAATAGGATATGTGTGTATTTATTATAAAAACCGCTATACACTAGGAATATAGTCATCCATATTAATTGAAATCCTCGTGAAAGAATCTCTTATATCATCTATTTTATTTTTTACACTAGGTGACTTGATGGTATAACTACATAAGAATCATGGGAGAGGTCCTGTATTGAAATAATAGAAGATAATTATAATAATTACCCCCAAAATGTTTTGTTGTTAATGTGATCCTAACATGATGAAATAATTAGAAAATAAACATCTTATGCTGAACCTAGATTAGAATGTCCACAAAAACACTTTCATGAAAAGAGAGTGTTTACTATAAGATCGGATAAAAGGATATGATGTATCATAAAGAGTACCCAAATTTATATTTAGGGAAATAATAAACCTTTAATTTTCCATGGATACACATGAAAATGACATTGATTAGGATATGAACTCAATTTTACTCTAAATAAGATTCCTTTTATGCAGAACTAATCCAATTATGTGGGGGGGGGGGTGCATTTTTCGACACCAAAATATTTTTCGATATTTAATTTATTGATTTAGGATATGAATTTTTCAAAATAAAATATATTTTGGGGTTCTTAGATGCTGAGGAAATCCCAAAATGATTCTACACCAAATTAATGTCCACCTTTAAGGATTAACATAAAAAATTCCACCATAAAAAAATTTAGATTCCATAATTTTTTCCACCGCACTAATGTATATAAGTCCCCAAGAAGAATTATATTCAAGTGAATATTTTCATTAAATTAGAAAAACTATGACCCATGACATGTATTATTTAATAAATGAATAAATTCACCTCTCATTCCCTCACTTTGATTCCAATATGCTGTATAGCTATAAATTCCATTGAACCACAAAAGTCAATGGGTTGGATGTTTTTTAGATATCTAACCATGAGATAAAATTCTATAGAAGATAATCTATCAACATCTTTTAAATTTATAGCACATAAACCATTATATACAAACCATAAATTAAAAATCCATCTTATTAAGCTACCTGAAAAGTAAAAAATTAAAATAAAACATTCCCACCACGTGTATTTATTAGGTTCTAACATGGAACATATTCTTTGAGCACCATGAAACGTTTTTAAATATTATATGTACACTTAAGGGAAAAAATATCATGGGATAAATTTTCATACAGTCAATATATAGTTATGAATTTTTGAGAAAATGGGAACTCATAAAACAAATCTCACGTACAAAACCAATAACATCTGTGACCTAACTACCTAGTTCATACCCAAATAATTTTGGAACAACACCTCAGTTTAACCACTATATAATAGAATATGTTATAAATTTAAATGAAATCTTAGGTGGGAGGAAACTTCCCCCTTTATAAACAAAGTTAAAACAAATGTATGGTTTTTAAAAAATCTTGCATGACCATAGGGTTCTTCGAACATATGGACCAAAATACCATAGTTCCCATTATTCATACTAGATAACCTAACTAGAAGGATAATAAAAGCTACAACTACTATATAATTCTTGCATATATATTAATACAATATCAAATCTCACACGAATTGTATAATGGAAAAAAAATAAAAAATAGACTACAGTTAAATAAAGAAAACCGAACATGAACTTACATTTCAAAAGATGAAGCTCCATGTTCGGAAACCTCATGGAAGACAATATAAAAAACCTCTTCACATCCTATCCACACATTAATAAAGATCTATAGTTGACTCCACACAAGCCCCAAACTCAATGAGGGACTGACTCCTAAGATAGCTATGACCTCTAGATCTATGAAAACTCCAGTAGTATTAAGGAACTTATGAAAGAAAACATGTAGAAAAACATATCCATAGGATTATACATATTGAGTTAGAGCATATACAAACTCAGTAGGGAACCACTAACATGACTCAACTCAAAAATAAAAAATTGTAACACCCCAAGATTTTATATGACCTTATCTCTTCAAAGTAATTCAATAACTTGCACTACACATAACACCAAGTTCGAGCGCACCACGACTTACCAAACTAGACATTGAAAAAGAAGTTTTGAATAGTTTTAACTGAATTCTAATTTTTATATACTCTATATAATTTTAGAATACATATTATGTGTTTCTTAGACATAATATAAGAACAAATTCATTTTTTAGATAAATGAAGTATTGTCCAAAAAATAAAATTTTACCAAATTTAATGGAAAACCATTTTTTTGAAACCAATATTTGACAATTTTATATATTTAATTTAATGAAATTAAATTATTCTTCAGAAGAGGGACATAAAATATTAGTTTGGATAAATTTTCGGTACTTTTCTTATAAATTTTATATTTTGATGAATAGTGAAAAATACTAAATTATAATTAAAAACAAATTTTTTATTTGAAATAATTCATAGTGATGAATTATAAAATTGAGTGGTTTTAAAGAATCACTATATTATATTTTTATCATTTAATATAATTTAGGTCATTTGATGTAATTTCACATTTAAACTGGCCATAAACAAGTGTCAATCTTTCGATTCTTATTATTTCTTAAATAAATCTATTTGTTTAGACAACAAGAATTAATTTTAATTTAATTTATGTCTCTTATGTGTATTGAATTTTGGAAAATGGATTCCGAATTTGGAATCATGAGGTCCAAATTGTTTAAATAGGTAACTTTTATTTTTATACATTATGAATATTTACTTCAGTAAATATTTTATATATCATGGATAAGGGTAAAAAATATTATTATAATAATATTAAATTACCCTAACATGTGTCCTATTCCTATTTTTTGACACATATCCGACCATGGGCATACGTGGGTCGATTTTGGGACCCCATGGATGCACTTTAGAGTGATAATGACACTTTTTATTAATTAATTTAAAGTGAAGACACAAATGATAGAAACATATATCTTTTAGTAAAACAATATTTACATAGGGTTATATAACTTATTGCTTTGACTATAAATATTCATTTTAATGATAAGAAGATTTAATACTTCATGGTATTTTATATAATTTTTAGACAACATATAAATAAAATTATTTATGACACAATAATGATGCGTTGTTTACTATATTAATGAATGATTTAAATAAATTAGGTTATAAAAATTAAAACAATATCCAAAAACTCTCTAATTAGTATTGTATGATTCTATTTCAAAAATGAGTCATCATATCTTATACTTTAATGAGATTTGGATCTTTATAAAACGAAAATTATTATATAATAAAATAATATTTTCAAACTTCCCTAAAGAGCCACTCCCGTGCCTTAAAAAGAGCCATCACCTCTAACCCATTACTCACATCTCTCAAGCCCCATGGCTCATCCAACCTCAGACCAATAAATCTCCCTATATCCCTCTATTCCCATTATAATCCTTAATTTAGGCATAAGTAACTTCAAGGAAGCCTTTTGGTTCAAAAAAATGGGAGTTACTTGATTAAAATGTAATATATCTTCTTAAGTTCATTTCTTTTATTTTACTTCTCCAACCCCCCAAACCCTAATTATTCCTTTCTTTTATAAAAAACTGGTATCATATTTATACTAGGTTGTTGTTTTGAGAAGTATTTTAAGTAAACATACACACACCTCCATCTAATTGTTATTGAACATAATGTTTCTATGGATGGCGAACTACTGGCTCACAGAACGATGATTGTTCAATCTTATACTACCGCCTCTTATGGTGGCCATTATGATGGTACTGTAATTATATAAGATATTTATGATATTTATTTTATCTATAATCTTATTTAATTCTATTTTATTGCATACCTTTATTTTTTTCATGTCGTATATATACGATAATTTATTTGAGGAAGTGAGGACTACCGCCCCGTCAAAGTGATAAGACTCGTTCATACCATACATGGAACGTATAAAGGATGGTATTAATGAACATATGTAATGTATACAAATATTATATTATAATGGAATAATAATATACCTATTTATCATTTAGTTTTAATTTCTTTTAAAATAAAAACAAAATCAAATGAAAGTAGCGTTCGTGCGTACGTATAGATTACCGTCTCCACGAACACGATGAGATTCATTCCCATCGTAACCGTTCAAGAATAATTTTCAATTGATTATTAAAAATGGTAACACCCCGGGATTTTATGAGATATATTTTTTCATATCTTTTGTTTTACGCTACACCAAGATTACCTTGTGCTATACACGACACCGTATTAGCTTGCAGTATATGCAACACTATTTCGGGATCATGAGACTCACAATTTCAAGTTCGTTTGATAGTAGTTATTCTACGCAACATTTAGTGTATATATATATATATTTGTATATATAAAATATAGTTGGATTCTGTTATAAGAAACAATGAAGGAGTCTTTCACAACACGCAACCTTGACTTGGATTGCATTACACGCAATCACGACCTTCCTCGAAAGCACGTGTTGTACGCAATACCAGGTTTCACTAAACAACGATATATGGTTATAATATTATTATGAAATAGATTTTGTGAATTGAATCAACTACATTTTGAATTTTATAACATTATTATTCATCTTACACATTTTCTATAACATGGTATGAGAACAAACTAAATTTTTCGGGTAAAATAAGTATTTTTCAAAAAATGCAATTTTCCACCTTTTGATGGCGCACCCACTTTAAATATAGTTTTTATAGGTTTATAAGTTCAATTTGACAAAATAAAATTGTTCGTTGGAATCGGGGTATAAAAATTTACTTTGGATAAATTTTTCATATTATTTTGATAACTTTAATATTTTAATGAATAGTAAAAAGACGCTATATTTTAATTAAAAACAAAATTTTTTATTATAATAATTTATATAGTTAGATTATATTTTTAATTGGTTTTAAAGTGTAATTAGAATATATTTTTACCATTTAATCCAATGTTGGTCATCAGAATTAATTTCACTTTGAAATTGGACATAAACAAGTGTCGATCTTTTGATAGTTATTGTTTCTTAAAAACACGCTATTTGATTTGATAACGGAAATTAATTTTAAAATTAATTAATAAAACTTCTATGTATTGAATTTGGAAAAATATACATCATTTTTGAAATTGGAATATCAAATATAGCTTAGGCTGAATTTTTGGTATTTTTCTGAAAAAATTCAATTTTTGATGAATAGCAAAACCACTTAGTGGTAGTTAGAAAAACTGACTCCTTCATTTAAATGAAATTTTACCACTTCTGTAAATTGAATTTCAAAAATCCGACATAAATTGTTGTTATCAAGAAATAAAATTTGATTCAATGTGATGAAAATAATTTTTGGTGAATAGTAACTTTTAACTTTTATTTACTACGGTTAAAGGTAAATACGCTAATTCAGGGATAAAAGAATATTATAATAATTGAAAATTACCTTAAAACTTTTAATAACCTTATTAGATGAGTAGTGACCGACCATGGGAATCCTTTGGTTGATTTTGGGACCCCATTGAGCCACTCGGTAGTGATAATGACAATTTGGAATAATTAATTTAATGTAAACACAAAATTGACATTAACAAAAATCTTTTAGTAATTAATTTTTATAAGGGGTAATATAAATTATATTTTAGACTATAAATATTCATTTGAAATATAAAAATATTTCCTAAATTATGGTAGTTGTTATGTAATTTTTAGACATAAAAAAATTAAATTATTTATGACACAATAATGATGCAGTATTTACCTCATTAATAAATGATTTAAATAAATAAGATTATAATGATTAAAATATTATCCAAACCATATCCAATTCTGATTGGATGATTTTATTTCGACCATGAGTAATCTTATCTTCATCTTTAATGATTTTTGGACCTTTTGAAACCGAAGATAAGATTATAATAAAATAATATTTTCACACGTTAGAAAGGTTCCCCACTCCTCCCTTATAAAAGGGAACATCCTCACTCTCCTCTTTACACAACTTTGAGGCTTAATGCTCGGCCAAAACCAGACCATTTAACTTCTCAACATCCCTAGAAACATAGTAGAGGTTCTGGTCTTCTCAAAAGACCAACTCTATTCCCTTAAGTGGATGTTTAAAGGAGGCGCGCCAAAGAAGAGGTAATATCCTTTACCGATCCTTTCCAATTTATTTATTCTTCTACTTATTCTTCATTATATGATTCATTATAAAGTAATAAAATCAGTATCAATAATATAATGATATGTTATTATAAATATAAAACAATCTTATTTCACCTTCTATCCATCCTACGAAAAACAAAATCACCGCGCGTGCGTACGTATGGAATTCCGTCTCTACACTGTGGTGTAATCTGTTTTTACCAACACCACGTTACATGGATGGTTATAATGGTGTAAAGAATAACTATATATGGTTATTAGAACATGAAAATTATTCTGAGATATTCTACCATCCACTCCAAGACCATTCAATAATTATGGGAACGATATCGTCGTTCGTGCGTACGTACGACATACTGTCTCCACGAACGTGATGAGATTCATTTTCCATGATTAACCATTAAAGTATAATTATAAAGTATATATAATAAATAATAATGAAATATATTACATAATAATGATACATAAATTATGTACATATGTGTTTCATTCACTTAATTACATTTAATTCAATAAGGAAATGAAAACAGCGTTCATGTGTACGTACGGTCTACCGTCTCAATAAACGGTGTATTTCATTCCATTTATCAATCTATCATTTATATATTTATATAATGAATATATATTATATATAAAACATGTTTTACATTCTGGAATTAAGTAAATAAGGATATAATTAATAATATCAAGAACAATAAATCAAACCACGTACGATAAAGGAAACGATTTTACCCAAAATGCTGCTTTAACATGGAATTTACAAAAGAACAGATAATATAAAGTCATCAGTGAACCATATATGATATAATAACAATAAATATGATTATTTAACAAGTCAATTAGATTATTTAAATCATTATACAGGAAGTTCAGATACATACGAAGCATATCAGACATAAGGTAAGGGAAAATCTCGCAAATCTCAATTTTTATCCGAGATTGTTTATACTTTGGTATTTACTAGGGCATATTTGTCATCCAAATCCATGTTTCCTAAATATGTAATATTATTTATATCCTTATAAAATTGTTTGAATCCAATTTTACCTATTGGTTAATTTTTAGTAAAATATACGAAATGGATCTTTTGTCGTTTTCAGTACGAGATACTTTTTGACTTTTCCGGAAAAAATACGAGAAGAATGTTTTTTTAACTTATACGGAATGAACGGATTTTTATGGTTTCATAAAGCCTTATTTTCATGAAGCTTATTCCACAAGATTTCATGATTATGTTCAACAAAATCATTTTCTTTTAAAATTGCATGGAATTTTCTGAAAAGAAAATGATTTCTAAGAAGAAAGGATATTTTACTCAAGAATTCATTTCATGTGCTTTATCAAAACCATTTTCCATCTAAGATGACATTATTTCATATGTATGTTTATATTATAATGTCTCTATGATTTACATGGTTTTCCCTTTTCTTATTATGAAATGATATCCATTTGTTTTATATGGATTATGTTATGATGTGATGATGTTTATGAAACCCATTTTATTCTTTGGGTTATGATGAATTATTTATGTTTATGATGTGGTACATGTAAGAATTATTTCATTATGAGATGGGTGGGACCTATATCTCCCTCAAATGCATTGGGTAAAGATTTATATCTCATGAAATTGACATGGCTGGAATGGTAAGTTAATCCGATTCAGTGATATAGGACTGGAACGAGTTGTGAACTCGATTCAGAAAGGGACTTTGTCCACTAAGATGGTCTTGGTAGTAATGTCTTGGATACTATGGAAATCATATCATGTACTAAATGGTTTGACATAATTACATGTTTTATTCCCATTCTATTTTATCAATGTTGATGTTCCTTTATGATATATGCCTTACGTACTTCCATGATTTATGTGTTTTCTCAAGATTTGGATGTTTGGATTTTATGTTCAAGTGTTTGCACTCAAATGTATATGTTTTGTTATATTTTCTCCATGATTACCCTTACTAAGCATTTGAGCGCACCCTTTATATGTTTTATTTTCCCCGGGATTTAATGAAAGGTTTTAGGTAAGAAAATAAAAGGGGAAGATCATTATGGGAGATGTTAAAGATCTTTCACCATGATTAGAAGATTATATTCCGAGTTTCCAAAGACACTAAACTATTCCGGTCCTTGTGTGTCTATTTTCGTTATGTATTAAGTATTCCACAAAAGTAATGTAATTTCCATGTACGTAATGATTGGGTCTCTATAGTTGGTATAAGAGGAAAAGTTTATCTAACCTTTTGAAACTAGGATGCGAAAACTTTAGAGAGATCCCTAGAGATATTTTTAAGGTATGTCTAGGGATGTCCCTAAGGTTAAGTGTAAGTATATGTTATAGTAATAGAATTATGGTAACAGTCATAGAATTAAATACCTAAGATCTTATATATTTAAGGTACCCCCCCTTTATTATGTTGTTTTCCTAGCATGATTTTTGCCTCTCAAACTATTCTTTTTGGGTTTTAGACGATGGCTAGAACCCGAAGGAACCGTGTAGATCAATGTAATGAAAATGAAATGATTGTCCACCCGAAAAACCAAATATGATGGGATATGGAGTGAAAAATATTATTGCTACACTTACACAAGCTATGAATCATTCTGGACTTCCAAATGAGCAGAGAAAGGAACAATATTCTATTGAGTCCTTCATGAGGCGGCGTCCACCATCTTTCAGTGGGTCTTCTGATCCACTTGTTGCTGAAAAATGGATCAGTACCATTGAGAAGCTATTTTCCATACTTCATTGTACAGAGCATGAAATAGTCATTTTAGCTGTTTATTGTTTAGAAGGTGAAGCAGACCAGTGGTGGACTCTAATTAAGAATACAAGGCCCCAAGATTTAATTGAATCCATGGAGTAGAACGAGTTCAAGAACTTGTTTTTAAATATGTACATCCCTCATATTCTTCGATCAAAGATAGAGAGGGAGTAACTTGAGCTTAATCAAAAGTATGATGAATCTATTGGTATATACGAAGCAAATATTACAAGGCTTGCAAGGTATGCATCTGGATTTATCATCCAACCTGAAAGTAAAGTTGATCGATTCTTCAGTAGATTAAAACCAAGTCTTCGAAGGGCATTAGAGATAAGATACTTCACTAGCTATGAAGAAATTGTGCATTTTACTATCAAGGTATAACTAGAAGTTGATGTTACATATCCATCTCTTGGTTTTGACAAGAAACAAAAGATGGAGTTAATGGAGAAATATCAAAACAATGGTGAAATGAAGGTGAATGTTTCTTTATGATCAATGTGTGGAAAGAAGCATAATAGAGATTGTCTAAAAGGTACTAGAAAATGTTTCAAGTGCGGAAAAGAAGGACATCGAGTAGCTGAGTGCCGATGTAATGGGAAAAAGGTATCTAATGGTGTGAATGGAGAAAAGACTGCAGAAAATGCACCTCCAACACTTCAATGCTTCAAGTTCAAGGAAATGGGGCATTATGATAACCAATGTCCTAATCCAAGGGTTAATGATGATTGACATCAACAACCACTTAAGGAAAAGGAAAAAGGAAAGTGACATGTGATCACTACTAGTGATGTTGAGTATGACAACGATGTAGTGCAATGATTATGGGTTTATGTAATGGGATTCTGAAATAATGTTGTGGAATATTGGAATATCAATATACTGGTTTGTTGTGGGTTTCAACGATTATATGGTACCCGTAACCATGAAAAGTGATTAAAATATTTTTGGAAGGCAGATGATATGTGCATAATGAAGGGATAAGGATAAAATAATATGTTTGATAGTATTAATGAGCTCATGACTGATATAAAGACAAAGTGATATCATTGTTTGAGTATATCGAAATTTTGGGATTTTGGTATGTGGAAAGAGTTAACATTTGACAAAATTCATGTTTTCACTAAGGTTCAATGGGTATTCATTTTTCAAAAGAATACATGATTAATGTATTAACATGTTTGGAATGTGGCCAAAAAGATATATCTTATGATATATGGGGGATAAATGATGGTATTCACGTGCTTGATATGTGACCTTTCAAGTAATCATTTTCATTATACAATAAGCATGGACTGAAGTATTTTTGATAAGCCTAAAGTTTAGAATGAATTAAGTTAGACATAAGATAGTATTGTTTAAGTCTAGAACATTTTTTGATATTATTGTTGGAATGTTATAATAATGTAGTTTTAGAAAAAGGGCCAACTTACAGGATGGGCGACAAATCGTCACGTCTAACAAGGTTGTGGGAATCAAACCCACAACCAAAGTACGAATGTCCTTCATCAACTACCACTAGCCTACAGGAAGTCCATGGTTAGTAGAAACTAGTTTTATTTTTAAGCGGTATGATAGATGAAGTACAATTCCATATTAGGAACCATATATGATTAATCTCACCCTAGATGGACTTATGTATATAAATTTTGATAACCTTATGTTTGAGATAGATGGAATGACCTATCATTCTATCACATGATCTGCTAACACTTCACAGAAGACAAATACAACTTCATTTCTTGAAGAGATGAAGTGGAAATTGTTCAAGGCACAAACAACAATGAGATTGTACCAAAATTAAGTAAGTATTTATTCTAATGAAAAATTTTTAACTTTAAGGAAATGATATTGAAAACAAAAAATGATTTCCTAGTGCCCTTATATTTGATCAATCAGATGGTACCTTAGACCATCAAAAATTTATGGCTTTGTGATTGTTGGCTTTTTCATAGCCATGTTCTCTACCACTCTCCATCAGAACTTGACATTTAGATTTCTCTTCCATATCCGTATTTTTACCTATCTGGAAACCAAGGGATAAGTTAATTTGGATAACCATTAAGTTTCATACATTAGTTTTTAAGATTGAGTTTTAGTATTCCTTTTTACGATGTGGGTTTCTATGAAAGAAGCTTTCAAGTAGTCAATAATTTATATCCCCGACGAATTTAGAGGGCGAAATTCATTTTAAGGGGGGAAAATGTAACACCTAACGATTTTATGAGAGAGATATATATATTTTTCCATATATCTTATTGTACGCTACATCAACATTACCTTGCGCTATACACAACACTGTATTAACTTGCAGTATACACAACACTATTCTTGGATCATGTTACACACAATTTCAAGTTCATTTGATAGTAGTTATTCTACACAACATTGAGTGTATATAAATATATGTATAAATGAAATATTGTTGGATTATGTTATATGAAATAATGAAGGAGTCTTACACAATACACAACCCTGACTTGGCATGCATTACACGCAATCGCGGCCTTCCTCGATAGTGCGTGTTGTACGCAATACCAGGTTTCACTAAACAGCGATATATGGTTATAATATTATTATGAACTAGACATTATGAATAATATAAAATAAACTTTTAATTTTATAGCATTATTATTCATCTTACACATTTTATAGAACATGGTATGAGAACAAAATAAATTTTTCGAGTAAAATAAGTATTTTTCAAAAAATACAGTTTTGCCGCCTTTTGATGGAGCACCCACTTTAAATCTGGTTTTTGATATGTTTATAAGTTCAATTTGACAAAATAAAATTCATCCTTGGAATCAGGATATAAAAATTTACTTTGGATAAAATTTTCATATTATTATGGTAACTTTCATATTTTAATGAATAGTAAAAAGACGCTGTATTTTAATTTAAAAAACTTTTTTTTCATCAAAATAATTTATATGGCTAGATTAACTTTTTAATTTTTCTTAAAGTGTAATTAGAATATATTTTTACCATTTAATCCAATTTTGGTCATTGGAATTAATTTCACTTTGAAATTGGACATAAACAAGTGTCGATCTTTTGATAGTTATTGTTTCTTAAAAACACGCTATTTGTTTTGATAACGGGAATTAATTTTAAAATTAACTTGTCGAACTTCTATATTTTGAATTTGGAAAAATAGAAATCATTTTTAAATTCAGAATATCAAATACAGCTTAGGCATAATTTTTGGTACTTTTCTAAAAAACTTCAATTTTGGATGAATGGTGAAACCACTTAGTGGTAGTTAGAAAAACTGACTCTTTAATTTAAATGAAATTTTACCACTTCTGTGAATTGAATTTCAAAAATCCAACATACATGGTTGTTATCAAGAAGTAAAATGTGGTTCAATATGATGAAAATAATTTTTGGTGAATTGTAACTTTTGACTTTTATTTACCACGGTTAAAGGTAAATAGGGTAATTCAAGGTTAAAAGAATATTATAATAATTAAAAATTACCTTAACACTTGTCCTAACCTTATTGGATGAGTATGGGATGACCATATGCATCCTGGGTCGATTTTGGGACCCTATTGAGCCACCTGGTAGTGATAATGACAATTTGGATTAATTATTTTAATGTAAAGACAAAATTGACATTAACAAAAATCTTTTAATAATTAATTTTTATAAGGGGTTATATAAATTATCTTTTAGACTATAAATATTCATTGGAAAGATAATACGATTTTATACATTTTGGTATTTTTTTATAATTTTTAGACATTAAATAAATTAAATTATTCATGACACAATAATGATGTAGTATTTACCTCATTAATAAATGATTTAAATAAATAAGATTATAATGATTAAAATATTATCCAAAACATGTCCAATTATGATTTTATGATTATATTTATACCAGGAGTAATCTTATCTTCAACATTAATTATTTTTGGACTTTTTGAAACTGATGATAAGTTTATAATAAAATAATATTTTCACACTTTCCAAAGGTGCCCCTCTCCTCCCTTATAAAAGGGCACCTCCTCCCTCTCCTCTTTATAAAACTTTGAGCCTTAAAGCTCGTCCAACTCCTGCCAATTTAGATTATCAACATCCCTAGAGACATAGTAGAGGTTCTGGTCTTCTCAAAAGACCAACTCTATTCCCTTAAGTGGAAGTGTAAAGGAGGCGCGTCAACGAAGAGGTAATATCCTTTACCGATCCTTTCCAATTTATTTCTTCTTCTACTTCTTCTTATTTATATGTTTCATTATAAAGTAATAAAATAAGTATCAACCATATACTGATATGTTATTATAAATATGAAACAACCCTATTTCACCTTATATCCATCCTACGAAAAACAAAATCACCGCGCGTGCGTACATACAGAATTTCGTCTCAACGTTGTGGTGTAATATGTTTTTTCCAACACCACCATACATTGATGGGTATAATGGTGTAAATAATAACTATATATGGTTATTATAACATGATAATAATTATGATATATTCTACCATCCACTATAATAACATTCAATAATTATGGGAATGATATCGTCGCTCCTGCAACGTACGACTTACCGTCTCCACGAACGCGGTGAGATTCATTTTCCATGATTAAGCATTCAAGTATGATTATAAAGTACATATAATAAATAATCATGAAAGATATTACATAATAATGATACTGGATTTATGTACTCATGTGTTTCATTTACTTAATACCATTTAATTCAATAATGAAATGAAAACATCATTCATGCGTACGTATGGCATACCGTCTCTATGAAAGGTGTATTTCATTCCATTTATTGATTCATCATATATATATTTATATACTAAATATATATTATTTATAAATCTTGTTTTAAATTCTAGAATTAAGTAAATCAGGATATAAGTAATAATATCGAGAACAACAAATCGAAACGCGTATGATAAATGAAATGATTTTACCCAAAACGATGCTTTAACATGGAATTTACAAAAGAACGGGTAATATAAAGTCATAAGTGAACCGTATATGATATAATAACAATAAATATGATTCATTAATAAGTTAATGAAATTATTTAAATCATTATACTGGAGGTTAGGCTACATACAAATCATATCGAACATAAGGTAAGGGAAAATCTCGCAAATCTCAATTTTTATCCAAGATTGTTTATACTTCGGTATTTACTGGGGAATATTTATCATCCACATCCATGTTTCTTCAATATATAATATTATTTCTATCCTTAAACAATTTTTAAAATCCAATTTTGCCTATTGGTTAATTTTTAGTAAAATATATAAAAGGAATATTTTGTCATTTTCAGTACGAGATACTTTTTGCTTTTCCAGCAAAAGTATTAGAAGAATGTTTTTTTTGACTTATACAGCATGAACGGATTTTTACAATTTTATAAAGCCTTATTTTAATGATGCTTATTACACAATATTTCATGATTATTTTAAATAAAATATATTTCTTTTAAAATTTCATTGTATTTTTTGAAAAGGAAATGATTTTTAAGAAGAAAGGATATTTTCCTCAAGAACGCATTTCAAGTGCTTTATCAAAACAATTTTCCATCTAAGATGACATTATTTCATATGTATGTTTCTAGTATAATGTCTCTATGATTTACATGGTTTTCCATTTTCTTATGATTAAATGATATCCATTTGTTTTATATGGATTATGTTATGATGAGATGATGTTTATGAAACCCATTTTATTCTTTGGGTTATGATGAATGATTTATGTTTATGTTGTGGCACATGTAAGAATGTTTTAATTATGAGATGGGTGGGACCTATATCTCCCTCCAATGAATTGACTAAAGATTTATATCTCATGATATAGACATGGCTGGAATGGTAAGTTAATCTGGTTCAGTGATACAGGGCTGGAATGAGGAGTGAAATCGATTCAGAAAGGGACTTTGTACACAAAGATAGTCTTGGAAGTAATGCCTTGGCTACTATGGAAATCATATCATGTGCTAAATGGTTTTCCACAATTAAATGTTTTATTACCATGCTATTTTATCATGATTTATGTTCCATTATGATATATGCCTTACGTACTTCCAAGATTTATGTCTTTTCTCAGTATTTGGATGTTTAGATTTTATGTTCATGTTTTTGAATTCAAATGTATATGATTTGTTCTATTTTCTCCACTCTTACCCTTACAGAGCATTTGATCTCACCCTTTATATGTTTTCTTTTCCTCTGGATTTAAAGAAAGGTTTTAGGTAAGAAAACAAAAGGGGAATATCTTTATGGGAGATGTTGAATATCTTTCACCACGATTTGAAGATTATATTCTGAGTTTCCAAAGACACTAAACTATTACAGTCCTTTTGTGTCTGTTTTTGTTATGTATTAAGTATTCCAAAAAAGTAATGTAATGTCCATGTATGTCAATATTGGGTCTGTACAAAAATAATTTTTAAGAACTTAATATCATTATGTATATTAATTAAATACATCTAATCCATAACAAACATGGCTTATGTAACAAAACATAGAAAGGAAAACGAATCAGTTATCACCCAAAACAATGATAGTACTAAAATATTATTAACAAATAAAATTTTGAAGATCATATATGATATCATAATTATTCATGCGATTCTTGTATAATTTTATAAAAATGATTTAACTATTACAAAAGAAGTTAACATACCCTCATCCAAGGAAAAGTACAAGGTAAGGTTTAATTTCAAAATCTATTTATTATCTGAGGTTGTTTTTACATGTGTCTACTAGGACCACTTTATCATCCACATTTGTGATTTATAAAAATGTATTTCAAAACATTTTTAATATTTAATAGACTACGAGTTAAATTCATTTATAGCCTTGTTTGAATTTTACAAAAATGGTTTGAAAGGAATATTTCTATCGTTTTCCAAGCAAGGTACTTTATGACCTTTTTGACAAATTAAGGTAAGAAGGTTTTTTTTAACATATACGGAGGGTGATAAAATTATCTGTTGTTATACCACCTTTGAATATTCTCTTAAATTATTATAGAAATATTTTAAAAATTAATGTTTTCTTTTATAATTACATTACTTTTATATTATTTTAAAATTGAAAGAGATATTTCTCTCCAAATGTTTTGATTTCATATATGCCAACATCCTTTAAGGTATTTTATACTTGTTTGAAGTTGATTTATTATGATACAAATATTTTATATTGTATTGAAGGTATTGTGATATGTTTTACTGTGGATGTGTTATTTGTATACCATTCATAGTTTATAGTTAATTTATTAACATTTTGTATGCTAGTTTTAATATGAATGTTTATGTTATGTTTCAACCTTTTCATATGAGGAATGAATTGGACTTAGTAAGTGATAGGTGGATCCCGCTATAGATCCTCTATGCATCAGTAGGTGTCATGAGACAAACTAGTGTCTTGTCACAAGGCCTTGACAAAATCTTATTTTTAGTCTTGGCACAAGGCCTTGACTATGTGGTTATTGTTGTACCTCTCGAACCCCTCAAGGTTTTATTTTCATGATCACAATCACTCACATATTTTACTAATCCTCTTTCAAGTGTTTTTGGATGATAGGAATCAATTCAGGTGGCCAAGGAATTGGGCCAAGAAAGAAAGGAGGCAAAGTGGACTGAAATTCAGTCCACCGGCAACCGATGGAAGTGCACCGGCCAACCGATAGGAGCCTGGACAGAAGGAATCCTTCTGTCCAGACCACCGGCCAACCGGTGGCTTGACCACCGGCCAGCCGGTGGCACCTGCACTCAAGAGGGAGCCACTGCCTTCCCACCGGCCAGCCGGTGGCCTCAGCACCGGCCAGCCGGTGGCGCCCTCTCCAAATAGTGCCAGCTACTGTCTGCCCACCGGCCAGCCGGTGGCTCTGGCACCGGTCAGCCGGTGGAGCCTGGACCAGAAGCATTCTCCAACATCCAAGGCACCGGCCAGCCGGTGGCCCTGCACCGGCCAGCCGGTAGACCAGTCAAACTAGCCGTTGGCTTTGACCAGTCAACTCCTTTTTGGCCTCCAACGGCTCCGAGGCCTTTTCCAACGGCTCCAAAGCCCTCCAACGGATACTTGAAGGTTCCTAGCCTATAAATAAAGGCCTAGGAAGCCCCGGAACGTCACCCAAGCCACCGGACACATTGTTGATCATTTTGGCGAAGCTCCGGCGGATTGTTCCAAGAGAACCCCAAGTGCTCCATCCATTTCCACATCCAAGAGCACCACTCAAGAAGCTTGGGAGAGCACGCTACATCAACTCCATCATCCAAGTGGCGCCCAAGTCTTCCCAAATACGGGTTTTATTGTTTTACTTTTTATTGAGCTTTAAAATTGGGTTTGTGCCTACAAACCCCAAACCCTTTTCTCATCCCCCTTTCGTTTGGGTTTCACACCACCATTAAGGTGTGAAGAGGTTTCGTCAAGCCTTTCCTTTTAAAAGGCTTGTGTCACCGGTGAGCTAGCCTTCACCCGTTAAAAAGGCTAGTGGGTTCTTGCTATTCCATTGAAAGCAAGTGGGTTCTTGCTAAACCACAAAAAGCAAGCTGTAATAGGTCCTAGTGCTACCTCAAAGCCTAGTGGGTTTCTTGCTAAAACCATTGAAAAGCAAGCGGTAGGAATCTCTCAACGGTTGAGTTGGGAGCGGAGACGTAGGCCGGGTTTTGGCCGAACTCCGTTATCAATTTTGTGTGTCTTGCCTCTTTACTTTCCGCTGCATTTTTAACTTTGATTTTAATTTGTTAATCAATTTTTTAAAAGGCAATTCACCCCCCCTCTTGCCATCATTCCTCGCTTTTCTTCCGACCCAACAATTGGTATCAGAGCAGTAATTTGAGTAATACCTTAAACGGTTTCAAATTCAAAGATCCATTGTGATGGCATCTACCTCTTTCGCCCCCGAGGGCTACTCATTGGGTCGGGCTCCATTTTTTGATGGGACCGACTATAATTATTGGAAAACCCGCATGACCACCTTTTTAAGAAGCATAGGTTATCCAATTTACAAAATTGTCATGCAAGGTTATTCTTTATCTTCCCCCGACGAATCCAAATGGACCCCCGCCGATATTAAGAATTTTGAGCTTGATGGCAAAGCCATGAATGCTCTTCATTGTGGCTTAGATAGAAATGAATTTAATCGTGTATCCACTTGCACCACTTCACATGAAATTTGGAAGATTTTAGAAGTGACCCATGAAGGCACTAACAAAGTTAAGGATACTCGATTAGATATGTATAGACAAGACTTTGAATCTTTTTCAATGCATCCAAATGAGTCCATTTCTGAAATGTTTACACGATTTACTGACGTGTGCAATGGGAGAAAGTCCCTTGGTGATGATGTTTCAGCTGAAACAATGGTCAAGAAGATCTTATGGGTCCTTCCGAGCTCATGGGCACCTAAAGTGACGGCAATCCAAGAAGCTAAGGATGTCAAAAACATGCCGGTCGAAGAGCTCATCGGATCCCTAATGACGTACGAGATCACGATGAGGAGGCAAGCTCAAAAGGAGGGCACACCAATCAAGACCCTAAAGAACATCGCCCTCAAGGTACAAAAGGAAGTAAGCTCCTCCTCATCTTCTTCCTCATCTCCTTCCTCATCTTCCTCATCATCAAGCGGCGACTCGGAAATGGAGAATCTCGCCCGCCAAATGCACAAGTTTATGAAGAAGCACAAGAAGAAGAAGAGATCCCGCAAGGCGCGTAAGCAAGAACCCACCGCAAGATCTGAGCCCAAGGTAAAATGCTACGGGTGTGGCGAAAAGGGCCATTACAAGCCCGATTGCCCACTCAACAAAAAACGGGCCACGCAAAAGGAAAAAGGAAATAAAAAGGTCCTCAAGGCCACATGGAGTGACACCTCATCCTCCTCCTCCTCCTCAAGCGACCAAGGTACAAAATGCCTAATGGAATTCCATGAGGTAACATCTTCCGACTCCTCCTCTTGTTCTTCAAATTCAAATTCTTTAAATCATCTTTCTTATGAAGAACTCTCACAAGCTAGAGACCAACTAGAAAATGGTTTTCATGAGCTTTCTTCAAAATTCATTGCTTTGAAAAAGAATTTCAAAAAACTCTCTTCCGAAAAAGAACAAATTCTTAAAGAGAAGGAAGAGTTGACCCTTAAAATCCAAAATTTTCCAAATGTTGATTCCATGGAATCAACCATCAAAGACCTAAGGGAGACCCTAGCTAAGTTCACCCAAGGGGAACAAAATTTGAACAATCTCCTAGGTTCCCAACGTATATCTAGAACCACCCAAGGGCTAGGATATACCAATGTAGCTTCCTCCTCCCATGCACCCACTATTTTTGTAAGGGGGAGCTCCGCTTACAAATTTTGCAATTATTGTAAGAAAACTGGGCACCTTATTTATGAATGTAATTGTAAAAATGCCCGGTATGGTCAACCCAAAAGCTTTTTCTTTTCGGACGAGTTCTATAGGAGAAGACCCGCCATGAGACAAGTGTGGATTGAAAAATCCCTTTTGGCGAGTCTCTCCGGGCCTAAAATCATCTCTTTTCAAAATCCCTCTCCCCGGTGATTTATTGTTTTTATTTAGGGGGAGTTAGGTTCTTTTAAGCCTTTTTGTGAATTAAAAATTTTTCATTCAAAATTCTCATTTCAAATTTTTTATTCAAAACTTTCTATTCAATTTTCTATTCAAACTTTCAATTTCAACACTTAGTTTCAAATGTTTTCAATTCAAAATTCTCTATTCAATTTTCATTCAAAACTTTCAATTTTGATTCAAAACTTTCAATTCAAACTGTTATTCAATTTTTGATTCAAAACTTTCAATTCAAATTTCAAATTTCATTTGGTTTAAAAAATATCAATCTAGTTTTTCAATATTCCCTCAATCAAGTTTTATGCCCCATTCTATTTTGATAATCACAAAGGGGGAGAAATTTCTTGATTGATTGGGGGAGAATCCTTTTTCATCATGCTTTGCATTTCCTTTCAATTTCAGTTTTTTTTCATTGTTTGTTTCGGTGATTGTGATCATCAAAATAGGGGGAGATTGTTGTACCTCTCGAACCCCTCAAGGTTTTATTTTCATGATCACAATCACTCACATATTTTACTAATCCTCTTTCAAGTGTTTTTGGATGATAGGAATCAATTCAGGTGGCCAAGGAATTGGGCCAAGAAAGAAAGGAGGCAAAGTGGACTGAAATTCAGTCCACCGGCCAACCGATGGAAGTGCACCGGCCAACCGATAGGAGCCTGGACAGAAGGAATCCTTCTGTCCAGACCACCGGCCAACCGGTGGCTTGACCACCGGCCAGCCGGTGGCACCTGCACTCAAGAGGGAGCCACTGCCTTCCCACCGGCCAGCCGGTGGCCTCAGCACCGGCCAGCCGGTGGCACCCTCTCCAAATAGTGCCAGCTACTGTCTGCCCACCGGCCAGCCGGTGGCTCTGGCACCGGTCAGCCGGTGGAGCCTGGACCAGAAGCATTCTCCAACATCCAAGGCACCGGCCAGCCGGTGGCCCTGCACCGGCCAGCCGGTAGACCAGTCAAACTAGCCGTTGGCTTTGACCAGTCAACTCCTTTTTGGCCTCCAACGGCTCCGAGGCCTTTTCCAACGGCTCCAAAGCCCTCCAACGGATACTTGAAGGTTCCTAGCCTATAAATAAAGGCCTAGGAAGCCCCGGAACGTCACCCAAGCCACCGGACACATTGTTGATCATTTTGGCGAAGCTCCGGCGGATTGTTCCAAGAGAACCCCAAGTGCTCCATCCATTTCCACATCCAAGAGCACCACTCAAGAAGCTTGGGAGAGCACGCTACATCAACTCCATCATCCAAGTGGCGCCCAAGTCTTCCCAAATACGGGTTTTATTGTTTTACTTTTTATTGAGCTTTAAAATTGGGTTTGTGCCTACAAACCCCAAACCCTTTTCTCATCCCCCTTTCGTTTGGGTTTCACACCACCATTAAGGTGTGAAGAGGTTTCGTCAAGCCTTTCCTTTTAAAAGGCTTGTGTCACCGGTGAGCTAGCCTTCACCCGTTAAAAAGGCTAGTGGGTTCTTGCTATTCCATTGAAAGCAAGTGGGTTCTTGCTAAACCACAAAAAGCAAGCTGTAATAGGTCCTAGTGCTACCTCAAAGCCTAGTGGGTTTCTTTCTAAAACCATTGAAAAGCAAGCGGTAGGAATCTCTCAACGGTTGAGTTGGGAGCGGAGACGTAGGCCGGGTTTTGGCCGAACTCCGTTATCAATTTTGTGTGTCTTGCCTCTTTACTTTCCGCTGCATTTTTAACATTGATTTTAATTTGTTAATCAATTTTTTAAAAGGCAATTCACCCCCCCCTCTTGCCATCATTCCTCGCTTTTCTTCCGACCCAACAGTTATGATGTCCGGAATTATGCATTCCATCATTATGAAATTAGCTATTGATATTACATGTGATTATTCGACTATTTGAATATACAAGAGAATATGTAAATGGAATTATTTGATTTATCTTTTCCATATTATGCTGAATTTTATCTTTCAAAGGATTTTGATTTAGTTTTATACATTGCATTTAATGTTTATGCTTATTTATGATATGTTCTACAATTTTTTATCCTTACTCAGCATCTATGCTCACCCCTTATGTTTTTCTTTTTCCCAAGATTCCGAGAAGTGTATAATGTCTTATATTAAGGGTTAATATAGGGGAATAATGGAATTCACAATGGGATATTTATGTTGTGTTTTATGTCTGAATTTGTAATGTAACTTTTAAGTATATAATCTATTTTCCAGGACTTGTAAACTGATAAGTCCTTCAGAACATTATTCCTTGTAATCCTGCCAATGTATTAAAATAATGCACCGACTCTGGGTAACTGGAGTCGGGGTGTTATAGTTGGTATCATAAGATGTTTAACAATAACCTTGGAAACTAGATTTAGAAAAACTCTGATTAGATAACATTAACCTAAGATAGACTATGAGGATTAGTATAGAAGAACATCCTAGAATTTTTGTAATGTAGAGATTTTGGGAATTTTCCACGAAATACATCTCTATCCAGATATGGATAGGTAGAGGCGGATCTGGCACTGATGTACTTAGGAGTGAAAACTCCGACAAGGAGTTTTGGGATTGACCCGAGATATCTTGGTACCTGACAATGGGACTTTCTGCACTCTTGGTTATGACACTCCTAGGTGATATGCTTAGGATAATTTACATTTTTGTTATAAGCCATTATAAATGATTTAAGAGTAAATACTTCTTAAAGAAAACATTTTTTTATGATTATAGATTATATGCCTAATTTTTAATTTACGTTAGGAATTTTAGAAGTTTGGAATTGTGTATTATGATTCATAAACTAGCCTAGTGTATTCCATTGTTTATAAATGGAACCCAGTAGATGGAATGAGAACTCCAGATATATATATGATCCAAAGAGTAAGAAGGATCATATCTTTCATGGTATTTAGCCATCATTTAAAAAGAAAATAGTCTCCCATGTATTATAATCATATGAAGAAATATTATCATGTGTTAATAAGATAAGTAAAGAATTTTTAGAGTCCTATGGCTTTGAAGGGAATCTAGAGAATAAAAGGATGGTATAGAGAAGGATGGATAAAGGGAATAAGGGAAAGAAGGATTTTCCAATATGTGATAAATGTGGAAAGAATAAATTTGGTAAATTATTGAAGGGAGTGAGAGTTTGTTATACATGTGGAGAAAGAGGACACCAGGTACATAATTCCGAGGGTAAGAAAAAGGTTTCAAATGTACAATGCTTCAATTGCAAGGAGTTGGAACGCTACATGAATCAATGTCCCAATCAAAAAATTATAGCAAAAATAATACTGTTGGATAATATTAAAGTTATGATATTACAACATTGGGAGATTAATTAATAGTGTTCTTATGTTGATATTGAAGAATTATGTCATTTTAGTGTTGTATCAATGATGTACTGGTTATAATAATTATGGAGTATATAAGGATTTTAGTGAAGTACTATTTCAGTAAGGATTTGAGATTGTGTGGTACCAAGAAAAGTGACTCAATAACAAGTTAATTTTTTTTGGAAAAATACATGGTTAAAGGAAAGATAAACATTAATATTGTCCTGATACAATGGAATTGGTTTTGGAATAAGAGATGATTTATTTGGATAAATTATATTTGATATTATTGACTACCTTAGAACTAATTAATTGTTTTTTATTCTATCATTGCTGGTGATTGAATAATTTTTGGATTTAAGGAGTATATATAATATTCTATGATTTAAAAAAGGAATAAGTAAATACATAACTATTCAAATATGGTGTTTTGGAAATTAATTTTATTACAACATTTTTAGAGAATACACGGTGAAGGTATTCATATTTATATTATGTGACCTTCCTTATAAATTTTGGATTGTGATTTTGGACCGAAGTATTGTGGATAAGTCTAAAGGTTGGAATAAATTATGTTGGACATTGGATACTATTGTTAATGTTAGATAATTTCTTATTTTTTTTTGAATTGTCATAAAAAGGACATCCTAGAGGTCGGGCGACAACCTGTCGCATCCGACAAGGACACGAGACTTGAACCCACAACCAATGGGTGACAGGGGTACATCACCTGCCACTGGACTACGTGATGTCCTGGTTTTTATAATGTAGTTTTTTTATATAGTCTCACAAATGAATTATAAATTCATTAATTTTGGAACCTCATACGATTATGATGAAAAGAATATTTTTTAATTCTATTATCTTTTGGAATGAAAAATGAGTTTATTATAGGAATTAGTTGAATGATGAAACTCTAATTTTCAAGTATATTTTTCCTCTTATTCTATGAATAAATTAATTCTTCTACTTTATTAAAGGGATCTTAAAACCAACAATGTGTTATCCTAACACCTTAAGTTTTGTTGAACCAATGATTGTTTAAATCATCATTGATTGATGGATTTGAGGCCCTCAATTTTTCATATGTTTGTGATTGATGACCTCAATCACTACCTATAAATATTTAAATTTTTCCTCTAATTATGGGTCTTTAATTTCCACCAATTTTCTCAAAATCAAGATCATAATTTTGTGGTGACTTTTTCATTTCTATTTCCCTCTTATTAAGACTAAATTTCATTATCCCAATTTCTGATGTGGGTTTTACAAAGAGGTATTTTTTTATTTTTAACCTTTTATTTTCAAAGAAAAATTTCAAATTGTAAGGACACAATTTATTTTAAGGAGGGTAGAATGTAACACCCCAATATTATATAGTATGTTATATCATCAAAGTAATTCAATAACTTGCACTACACACCACACCTAGTTTGATCACACCACAACATAGAAAACTAGCGGTTCAAAAAGCAGTTAGGAATAGTATTAACCGAAATATTTTATTTTATATACTACATATAATTTTAGAATCCATATTATCTATTTCTTAGATATAATATAAGAACAAATTCATTTTTTTCCAGATAAAAGAAGTATTTTCCAAAAAATTCAATTTTACCGCCTTTTATTGGTGAACCTTTTTTTAAAACTTTTATATGAAAATTATATATTAAATATAATGAAATTAAATTATTATTTAGAAGCATGACATAAAAATTTAGTTAGGATAATTTTTTGGTACTTTTCTGATAACTTTATTATTTTGATGAAAAGTGAAAATTACTTAATTTTAATTGAAATCAACTTTTTTAATTGAAATAATTAAATGAGTTAAATTAAAAATTTGAGTGGTTTTAAAGTATCATTAGATTATATTTTTATAATTTAATATAATTTAGGTCATTGGATTTAATTTCACATTTAAACTGGACATAAACAAGTGCTAGTCTTTTGATTGTTATTATTTCATAAAAACAGGCTTATAGTTTTGACAACATAAATTAATTTAAAATTAATTTATGCCAATTATATGTTGTGAATTTTGAAAAATGGATTAAATATTTGGAATCAGGATGTCAAAATTATATAAATAGTTAACTTTTAATTTTATAGATCGTGAATATTTACTTCCGTAGATATTTTATTTACCATGGATAAAGGGTAAATTTGGTAAATAAGGCTAACAAAATATTATTATAGTAATATAAAATTAACCTAACATGTGTCCTATTCCTTTTGGATGATACATGGATGACCCTGGGCATCTTAGAGTTTATTTTCCGACCCCATGGAGCTACTTGGGAGTGATAATGACACTTTATATCAAAAACTTTAATGACAAAAATGACACAAACATGTGTCTTTTAGTAAAAGAATTTTTACATAGGGTTATGTAAGTTATCTCTTAGAATTTAAATATTAATGTGAAAGCTAAGTATATTTCCTAAATCATGGTATTTTTTATAATTTTTAGATATCAAATAAATTAATTTATTTATGACACAATAATGATGCAGTGTTTACCTCATTAATGAATGATTTAAATAAATATGATTATAAAAATTAAAATAATATCAAAAACATGACCAATTATTTTTTGATGATATTTTTTGAACATGTGTCATCTTATCCTTGACTGTAATGAGTTTTTTTCCTTTAGAAACCGAAAATAATTATATAGTAAAATAATATTTTCAAACATTCCTAAAGAGCCCCTCCCCTCCCTTATAAAAATACATCACCTCTAACCCGTGGATCACACATATCAAGCTCCTTGGATCATCCAAACTCTTCCCAATTAAGTTCCATAAATCCCTATTTTCCTATTATAAGCCTTAACCTAAAAAGAAGGCACTTCAAGGAAGCCTTTTGGTTTAATCCAAATAGAGTTACCCAATTTAAAGGCAACATCTCCTCTTAAGTTCTTTTCTTTTATTTTTCTTCTCCAACCCCTAAAATCTATTTATTCCTTTATTTTATAAGAAAAACAGTATCCCAAATATACTAGTTTTTTTAAAAGGATTTGAACAACACTTACACACACCACCATCTAACAGGTATAGAACATAATGTTTTTGTGGACGACGAACTACTGCCTCACGAAACGATGATTGTTCAATCTTATACTACCCCCTCTTATGGTGTCCATTATGATGGAAATGTAATTATATATGATACTTATAATATATATTTTATCTATAATCTTCAGTAATTCTCTTTTATGTAATACCTTTATTCTTTTCTTGTTGTATATATACGATTATTTCATACCTTCCCCTTAATGTGACATGACTCGTTCATACCATACATGGAACGTATAAAAGGTGGTTTTAATAAACTTACATAATGTATATAAAATATTATATTATACTAGAATAATAATATACCTATGTATAATTTGATTTTAATTCTTTTTAAAATAAATAAAAGAAATGGAAGTAGCGATCGTGCATACGTACAGATTACCGTCTCTACAAACGCGATGAGATTCATTCCCCATCGTAACCATTTAAGAATAATTTTCATTTGATTATTAAAACTAATATTTATGAACTTAATATCATTCTCGATAAGAATCAAATTCATTCTATCCATAAAAAAACATGGCTTATGTACAAAACATAGAAAGGAAAACAAACCAGTTTACACCTAAAACAATGATACTACTAAAATATTATTAACAAATCAATATTAGAAGATCAAATATGCTATCATATTTATTTATGTGGTTATTTTATGATTTAATAATAGTTATTTAACTACTATACATGAGGTTAACGTACCCTCGACCAAGGAAAATATCAAGGTAAAGATTAAATTCACAATTTCATTATTATCTGAGGTTGTTTTTAGATAAGTGTCAACTGGGTCATTTTTATCATCAACATATGTGATTCATAAAAATTCATTTCAGTACATTTTTACTATTTACTAGACTATGGGTTAATTTTTTTATACCCTTGTTTGACTTTTTATAAAATGGATTGAATGGAATATTTCTGTCATTTTCCAAAAAAGGTATTTTATGAGCTTTTCAACAAATTATGGTAAGAATGTTTTTTAACTTATACGATGGGTGAGGCTATTGTCCACCATTATAACACCTTTAAAGCTTCCCTTACATGTTTATAAACATATTTTCAAAATAAATGTTTTCTCTTATAGTTACATGACTTTTAAATGATTTCAAAATAGAAAGATATATTTCTCTCAAATAGTTCTGATTTCATCTATGTCAACATCCTTTAGTGGATTTTATACTTGTTTGAAGGTGATTTAATATGATACAAATATTCAATATTATATTGAATGTTTTGTGATATGTTTTAATGTGGTTGAGTTTTTTTTATACCATTCAAGTTTTATGGTTAATGTATTAACAATTCTCATGCTAGTTTTAATACTAATGTTTATGTTATGTTTTAGACTTTTCATATGAGGAATGCATTGGACTTAGCAGGTGATGGGTGGAGCCCGATATAAATCCTCGATGCATTGATAGGTCTCATTAGAAAAACGAGTTTCCTAGCACAATGACTTAAGAAAATCCTATTTGTAGTCTTGGAACGAGGCATTGAATATGTTGTTATGATGTCGGACATTATGCATTCCATGATTATGAAATTAGCTATTGATATTACATGTTATTATTTGACTACTAGAATATCCAAGTGAATAAGTAAATGGAATTATTTTATTTATCTTTTCCATATTATACTGAAGTTTATGTTAAAAAGGATTGTGTTTTTGTTTTATACACTGCCTTAAATGTTAAGCTTATTTATGATAGTTTTTGGGTAATTGTTATCCTTACTAAGCATATGAGATCACCCCTTTATTATGTTTTCTTTTCCCCATAATTCCAATAATTTTATTATTTTTTATATTTAGGTTTAATATTGTTGAATAATGGTGTTCACAATAGATTATTAATGGTGTGTTTTATGATTGAATGTGTAATGTAACGTTCAGGTATGCAATCTATTTTCCAAGACTGCTAAACATAATGGTCCTTCGGGACTTGATTCCTTGTTATCATGCCAATGTATTAAAATAATGCACTGACTCTGGGTAACTTGAGTCCGAGAATTACAATAATCACATGTATTCAGGAACATGTCTACTATTTTGGTTTCTCATATAAAAATAGTTTTAGTGAAAAAATTATAACATGATAGAGATATTACATAAAATCTTATCAATGAATAATAAGTAATATCAAATATCTCACTATAACGGGAAAATCATTATCTGAATTCACCAACTCCTTGAAATCCCATTTCTAATAATTTTATAAAGGTATGAAAATCTTATATACCATCCTTTCTAGGTTAGGGATAATGAAATATTATATCCCATCCAACATAAGTTAAATTCTATAGTCAAGTCCTAAGACTATATCTTTGAAGTGGAAGGTGTATGCAAGATTCTAGGCCTTAATCCATACCATGGAATATGATAAGGGGTATACCGAGTTCAGGAATTGTGGGCCTATCCCATATTTATACTCTAAATAAATTTTTTATTACTAAATAATTTTTATAGAAAGAATATATATACATTTACATGACTTAACAACCATGTTAACCACCTATACAAAAAAATACATGATTAATAATAATTCAATCCTAATAACTATCATGCTCATTAAAGTTAAATAAGAAATAAATTCCCCAATATTAATAGTCCCTATTGTAATAACATCATGGAATTTAAAATACACATCAAACATAATACATATCCAATATAAACCAAGGTTGAAAAAAATATGCAAAAAATAAAGTTTTTATATATAATTAAACATATTTATTATGGTATTTTATTTTGTGTTATTTAGGGTACCAAAGTAGTAAGTCATTATAAGTATATGATCTTGTAAAGATAACATCTTAGGATTTTTTTTTAAATATAGGAACTTTTTTATCATAACCACTATAATGGAATCATCTAGAGTTTAACTAGGAAATAGGTTATGTTTAGTAATTTTAGTAACTAATACAAATTTTTTATCACTCAAGGTGGAATGAAGTAAAACGTGAGTATTGAGTTAAGAATTATAACTCATAAGGTAATATTACCTTTGAAGGAAGTTCTTATTATTTAAATAAAAAACCTTTTTTTCAAAGGTCACATTTGAAGTTACGGAATGTTTTTATACTTAATGAATATTATTAAGAATTACTTCATATTTTAATATACACCAAAATTTTTTTTAACAATAAAAATAAATTCTATACTTAATAATAGAGAAATAGTTTAAAAAAAATTAATTTAGAAGTTTAAAATCCAAACTAATAAAAAATAGCATACAATATATAGGAAAAAATATAGAGTTTCCAAACCATTTATTTTTTTTTAAAAAACATTGTGTAGTGGTGAGGAAGAACATATAAGAGATGTTATTTTATTTCACCTAACTAAACCTGAAGTTACCTAGAAAATTATGATACTGTTAACTGGTCTTATGTTTAGTTCACCTAATTATTACTCAGTTAGATTATAATTGGATAAAATTACTCCCTTAGATTCATATTATATTGGTAATAGAATAGGTATACATAACAAATTAGGTTCAAAATTGTTAAAATTTTATTCTATATTCTCTAACACATTTTTTTAAACCAAATAAAGATAATAATATTTCTAGATTCACACAATTTTTATAGATGTTCATTATAATTTATGAGTCAAACATTGGTAACAATAATTTTCAGGTTCTAAAATCCCAAAAAAATATGAGGGAGGATATAAAAAAATCAATTCCATTACCCAATGAAAATATTACAATATATTGTGATCTTAGGTGGAATGATAACATATTAATAATGATTTTATATACAAGGTTTTAGGGAAGAACAAATAAGAATATTCCCAATACATGTGTTATTATAGAACCTCTATTTAGATAAATGAAATTTTTTATATGAAAATAAAACCTCAAAACCAAATAACACTAGTACAAAAACCTTTTTTTATGTCACCATTTTTCACGTCGGTTTTTTAGAACCGACGTGAAAATATCTAAAAATTGATTTTTTACGTCGGTTATTATATAACCGACGTGAAAATACATTTTCGCTGATTTTTCACGTCGGTTATATAAGAACAGACGTTAAAAATCCATTGTATCTGATTTTTCACGTCGGTTATATAATAACTGACCAGAAAAATCAACGTAAATCACTTTTCCACGTCGGTTATTAAATAACCGACGTGAAAAATCATTTTCCAGGAAAATATAATAAAATTTTCACTTATTTTTCACGTCGGTTTTAAATAACCGACGTGAAAAATCGATTTTCATGACTTTTTCACGTCGATTATTTAATAACCGACGTTAAAAGGTATTTTTAACGTCGGTTATTTAATAAACGACGTGAAAAATGTTTACCAAAATGTAGTTCATTTCTCAAGCTTTAATTTGACAGGTCACAGAGCTCAAATGGAGTTACGGATTAAAAGTTATGTTCTTCAGAAGTTGATCATCTCTAAACGATGTCTTAAGGATGTCCAACTTCTGAAGGCCATAACTTTTCATTCGTAACTCCGTTTGAGCTCTGTGACCTGTCAAATTAAATCTTGAAAAATGAATTACATTTTTTTAAACTTTTTTCACATCGGTTATTAAATAACCGATGTGAAAAATAACTTTTAACGTCGGTTATTAAATAACCGATGTAAAAAAGTCATGAAAATCGATTTTTTGCGTCGGTTATTTAATAACCGACATGAAAAATGTTTACCAAAATGTAGTTCATTTCACAAGATTTAATTTTACAGATCACAGAGCTCAAACGGAGTTACGGATTAAAAGTTATGGCCTTCATAAGTTGACCATCTCTAAACGATGTCTTACGGATGTCTAACTTCTGAAGGCCATAACTTTTAATCCGTAACTCCGTTTGAGCTCTGTGACCTGTCAAATTAAAGCTTGGAAAATGAACTACATTTTTGTAATCTTTTTTCAGGTCGGTTATTAAATAACCGACGTCAAAAATAACTTTTAACATCGGTTATTAAATAACCGATGTGAAAAAGTCATGAAAATCGATTTTTCACGTCGGTTATTTAATAACCGACGTGAAAGAGTGACGAAGATTGATTTTTTACGTCAGTTTTATAATAACCGACGTGAAAAATAAGTTAAAATTTTAATATCTTTTCACGTCGGTTATCATAAAACCGACGTCAATGATATTTTTAATATCCCGCTAACGCGAAATTTAAATTTTTTTACAGCGCGATATCGAAATTTTGAATTGCCGCCTAAAATTTTTAATACCGCTTTTTCTCATAGAATCTCAATTATATGTTTCCATTATACACCCATCCTAATTTGACGATCATTTATTTCAACCATTATCGTTCCCCCAAATCGACTCTTTCTCTCGAACGTGAATCAATTATTTATTCTTTCCGCGATCTCGTCAAGGTATATTTAATCATATATCCATGGTTTATGGTTTTTATGATTTTTTTAATTGATATACCATTTTATGATAATTTCATTTAACCATCATCATTCCACTGAATCAACTTGTTTTATCTTCAATGTGAATCAACGATTTCTTATTTCCGCGACCTCGTCAAGGTATTTGTAATTATTTTCCCATGATTTATATTTTCTATGAGTAGTTTTCTTAATTGATATACCATTTAACAATTGTTAATTTATTATAATGATGGATGATTCTTTATATCATGATAAAACTACAAATCCCCCTACGGATTCAAAAATTCCTTCTAATATGAAGCTACGGTTGGCTCATTGAATCTTTCCTCGGAAAAAAATATCAAACTTCTGATGGTCATAACTTTTGATCCGTAAATCCGTTTGAGCTCTATAACCTGTCAAATGAAAGCTTAGAAAATTTTCTACGATATAATAAACATTTTTTACGTCGGTTATTTATAACCGACGTAAAAAATAACTTTTAACGTCGGTTTTTTCAAAAACTGACGTAAAAAATGGCTTCTTATCGCCATTTTCCAGAATGTATTTCACGTCGGTTTTTTAAAAACCGACGTTAAAAACTATATTACCAAATTTTTTAAGTCGGTTATTAAATAACCGACGTAAAAAATCATATTTTTAACGTCGCTCGCAATAACGTCGCCTAAAAACCGACGTTAAAAAGAAAAAAAAACCGACGTAAAAAAAGGTTTCTGTACTAGTGTAAATTATAATTCGGAAAATAATTCTCAATATTGTATATTATTTTAGGAAAATAGTTATGTTTATATTACCAGCATAGGATAAAAATTTAAAAAATTATTTAGACCCCCTATGTTAACCTGGGGTGATCATTAAACTCTATATATGATCCTTAAACTTCCCTACTGGTACATTAAGAAAGGATCCATAAATCAAATAAAATAATAAATTGAACTACCAAAAACTAAGACACTATACCTGGAAGGTAACCTAAGTTAATTATGTCTAGAATCCCATAAATCATAATAACCAAAATCCCCAAATAAAATAATCCAATCATACACCAATTATAACATAAAACCATAACAACCATATAAGAACAAAATATAAATCTCAACAAATTATAAAATTATATAATGAGGGAAAATAACTCAAATAGGTTCTATTCAAACATTTAGAAAGAAATATCCAAGGATTTAGGAAAATTAAACAATTTCATAGTGGAATTAAAAATCAATACCTAAAATAGTAGAAATTTTGAGAATGAATAAAGGGTATTAGAGACTAGTTTACCTTGGATTTGAAAAAAAATATCCAAGAGTCACCCTTTGATCTAGTGGTATGAAGGGGATAAGATAAGAGTATTGAGTGACAAGAAAGGGAGATGAAAATTGATTGAAAGTATAATAGATTGATGTCAATGGTTAAGGGGTAAAATTTTCTTATTAAATGACAAAATGGGCCTTTATTATATGTATAATCATCATGGGTATATTGTGTACCTTCTAGAGGGCCACCAGGTAACTCATGTAACCAATTATGCTCTCATGCCTCTATCTGGATCAACAGGTTCTTAGTGTCATTTGTAACATTTTTCAATATGTGACACCTATTTGAGCCTCTTTTGAACGACTAAAGAACATACCAAACTATATAATATACTCTAAATCACATATAGTTATTTTTACAAATTCTAAAACTCCATGATAAAAGTATATAAAAATTACAACCACCCATTATAACCTCAAAATAGAAAACTATATTTCCCTTCCTTCCATGAGGCTCCTCCAGACTAAAAAAATTGAGGTGACCACGAGAAGAAAATTATAACCTCCCTACCATATGGATTCTCATCCTTGATAAGTCTTAGGAGGCTCTTACGCAAGGAATAAATACCTCACATGAACTTTAATCCAGCATAATTATCTAATGCAAAGACTAATGGCTCGCTACACCATAGATACACACATCCAAATATCCAAATCATATAAAAATACCACAAATTACTGATATCCCAAACATACAATGAAATAACACATTCACACATATTTCAAATATCTCATCATACTACTAATATAAAATTCCAAGTAAATAATACAATCTCTAACATTAATAAATAAAATCCTAATCCCAATATCCAATTTTACTCCAAATGAATAATTATTTTTTTATAATATTATTACCAATCCTAATGAATCACCATGTATTCAATGTAGGACGTCTAAGAATAAAATAACTCTCAAACACCAAAAGAATATAATAGCCATGAAAAACATTACTATACCATAAAGCCTAAAATATATTTTCTACACCACCCACATTCATATAAAATAGTTCACAATATGAGTGAAATAGGGTATTCTATAAATACATTACCATTAAATTATAATTTATTAAAAAACATTATTATAAAATATTTTATAGAAAAAACTTTTCACTTTAAAACCATTGGTTAAAATAATTTCAAAAACTCAATTTTACAATACAATCTTATCTAACAAACTAATTTTCTAAATAAAATCCCTCCATCTTCACTTTTGAAAATTTATTGTATATATGTTTATATTTTTTCTTCAAAATAACTACCCCTTTAATAGTTTTATCCAACTTAAAACATAAATTATAAAAAAATTTCCATTTCTATGATTTAGAAAGTAATCCATCTATTACTTTTAAAAACACTAAATTCCTTTACATGTCAACTTACACATAAAAAAAGCATAATATAATATTGATTACTAGCATGTTAAGGATATATTGTTTTAAAAACACATAATAAAAACATAAAAATCAAGTAAATTATGTAGTTTTTTTGTACATATACCATATTAGTTTCCAAAAAACACAAAACAAAGAGATTTTAATATTTCATTCTCAATAGTAAAAAATATTAATCAATAATAACTATTCAAAAAATAGGGTCCTTTCTTATGTATATAATCTGCATAAAAAATTTATAAAAATTACTCATAAATATAAGTATCATTTTGAGGTATAAAAACATATAATGAATAGGGAATAAAATATAGAATAGAAATAATGATCATTAGAGAAGAAAAAAATAAGTCACATGATAAGAATCAAACAGAAATCTGAGTGACTACATTTAATTAAATAATACCAAATACAATATATATGAAAGCAGCATTTTCTTTATTATATATTATTTAATTAATTAGTCCCACTCATATATATAAATTTAATTATAAATTTGATTCACATGTATTAAATATACACTATATTCTCGGATGAATGATTTTATAATAATATTTTTATATGTAAATCCCTAGAAACATCTTGAGTTTTAAAATATCATGATTCAGATACCCAAATGAAAACCTCACTCGAACCGATTGTTACTAACAATTTCACAAGAATTCCATGGAAACTATATCTTCCACCATAATGAGTATAATTAGTCTTATTTTTTGGTTACTTCTAATGTCAAATTTTTTTTACCTCTTATATATGATTAATGAAAATCCAAATAACCCTATGAATATATTACACTATTTTTTGTAACATCTATGACTCAACTACCCGGTCTATAAATTGATAACAAAGTTACAAAAATATTGTCACACCCTCTATTCACCATAGGTTGGTGTAAATTCTAAGGGATTAATAAAACTAAATTGATGGAAATACCCTCTTATAAACAAAGATATAAAAATTTAAGGTCTATTAAACATTTTGAATATCTTTAGTGGTCATCAAAAATATGGAATAAAACACTTTCTTTCCTTATTTGTGTACCTACTAAATAGGAAACAAGGATAATGCCTGATTAAATAACAATATGGTATATATATATATATAAATTTAAAAAATCTCAAATAATTTTCAGAAAGGGATAAAAAAAAACCAAAATTAACAATACCTAAATAAGACAAACAAAAAATATCCATAAATGTCAAAAATATAGGTTACAAATATGGTAACCCCTAGGAATAAAATAGTGGATATCCCCTTTATATCCTATCTTTTCACTAATCAAGGACCCCAAATTTCTACACCCAGTCCCAAAACACTGCAAGGGTATGTCGCCCCTGAAACCCAAGACTAGAAGATCCATGAACACTCCATTTCTAAAGAGGTACTTGAAAAAAGTTGATAATTAGCTTCATGCTTACTACAGTGTCCATACAAGGAATGATCATATACATACTTAATTTGGATCCACCAACATTCCCCCAATAAATAATGAATAATAAATTTTAATATTAAACATATATACTCATATAAAAAACTATTTTAGGTTAAAACTATCATATATTGATAATTATAGTTAAGAAGAAGCTAATAGATGAATCATATGATATATTAAATGACTCCCTGTATTAGGAATATAATTAGATGAATTTACACACTTAATAAAATCAAAGTATTGAAGTTATATTGGAGGAATACAAATGTTTCAAGTCACCCCATTTAGGAAGATAATAGAAAAATATTACAACCCATTGCACCAAGGTGATCTTATAGATTCAGGGATAAGAATTTCCACATTGGAACAAAATGGTTTCTACAAGATTTATTGCCTTGAGATTTCCAATGGAATAGTGTAATGGTTTTACATATTATAGGATTTTCATGATTATCCTGTTATCATACTCCATACTTCACCTGGCTAACATACTGATCAACTATAAAAAATTATTTTCATTTTCAAGAATAATTCAATCATTATAACTATCACGCTTATTAAGATCCATCAATTCATTCCATAAAACTAACCACATAACTACCTCGACACCAATGAAACTCTTAACTAGGGTTATGTTTAGACAATTGAATTATAAATCAATTATGTTAAAATGGGAAAAAATGACCTGCCTTAGTGTCATATTGTAACTTTTTAAATAACGCAATACATGAAAAATCAGGGTTAAACCTGTTAAAATTTATTTTAAAGGCTCTATCATATTTTTTAGAAAGAAATAAAGACAAATAATTTAATTTGTTCATAAAATGATTACGTATTTTCATTACCATTCACAAGTCAAACATTAGAGACAATATTATTATTTTTATAAAATCCCACATAAGAATATGTGTAGATATTAAAACAAAAAATGTTATTTAACAATTCAAATATTTCAAGATTTACTGGGATTGAGTGGTACTATAGCATAGACAATAAATAATATATATACTAGTTTTCATGAAATGGTTTCAAGGAAGAATAAATAAACATACACACAAAACATGGTTAATTATATCACCAAAATTTATAGGAAATTAACTTCATATATAAAGATATCATTTTAAAACCCATTTATTTATAATTATGACAATAATATATCAATCAGGATTATTATTTTAGGAAGAAATGTAAATAATATTCTTATAAAATTCTGATAATTGACTAAAATTATTAATACCACATACCTTAAAATTTAGTGAGATTTAATAACTATATTTAATCCATGAATATCCCCTAAAAACCATTACTAAAACATTACCTAAACATAATAAAACATAAAATTTAATTATAGAAACAAATTGATTATAACTTTATGAAACCTAGGATAATGATGTCTATTATCCTGCAAAAATAACAGTATCTTAAATAACTAAATAGGTCACTTTAATAATAATATTATTACAACATAAAATCAATAATACCCTAGAGGATCTTCACCTAAAATGTGTCAAACTAACAGAAATAGTGATTTTTTGTTGAAAAAATAAAAGCGGATTCTATTAAATGAGGATAGAGAAAGATCTATGTAGTAGATAAATTAAACCATGTCATAGTGGAATTCAATCTCAATACCTAACCTCTAAGATGAGAAACTGAGATAAAAGGTGAGAAAGTGTATAGAGGATATAAAGAGTGTGTTTTATCTTAAACAGGGGGTAGAAATATCTATTAGTAAATATTTGATAAAGATTTATAAGGGAAGGAAGGGAATATAATTGGGAGACTTTAAAGGGACCTCAGAATAGATTTGAAGGAGAGAGGAAAAAATGAAAGGGAAAATGAGATATAATCGAGATGGGAAATGACTAAAATTTCCTTTATTAAATTAAAAATCACCCTCAGGTTAACAGGTACCCACTAGAGGGATATTGAGTACCTAATGGAACCACCTAGGTACCCTAGCCTCTTCCTGGATCACAAATTACCTAGTGAATACAGACCAAATAATTTGTGTCATATATAAAATTTGAATATATATAACACCTCATTGAGCATCTTTTAAACTCTATAAGTGCCAAAGAAACCCAATACTTAACCAAAATGACTTCTAAATCAATCCTTACTTGCTTAAATTGAAGGATAAAACCTCAAATAAAAAATGAATTCTCATAAAAACTATAAAATGAAAACAGAATTTTCCTTTTATCAATGAATCTCCTCAAAATTGAATAAAATCCAAGTGACTGAGACATGTTTGTTATAGTTACCATGTTCTCTGTCTTGAGAAAACCTTAAATTCTATATGAACTATTCATTATAAATGATATTAGTGTCTATAAATTGTGAATATACAAGGTTACCAATAATATTTCCAAAAATTTGTACAATGGAGATAAACAATAACTTATTTGTGTATACCACTTTATCAAATAATAAAATGAATAAAAACTTTCACCCATTTATTAATTATCCATTATAGAAGAGATGAATACCCTCTATGAGATATCTCATACCATTATCCATCCCATAAGGATTAATGATAATTTTGGGTTTCCTATGGGGATGAGTTAAGAATGTTGAATGAGTATCCTTCTTGGCATAGGCCGTATGTTTTTCCAATTAATTCCCATATCTCAAGATTTTATTCATCCTTACCCCTATTTACTTGAAAATTAATGGTATGTGATTACAAATGGGATACCATTATAGAGAAAAGCACTTACATATTCACTACGTTTGTCTAATTACTAGAGACTTCCTTGACTCCAACATGGTATAAGAGACTATAATTCTCCTACACCATCTACGAGTATAAAACAAAATGGTCTACTCATTAATATATATAGTACGAATCATTTTTTTGAAAATTTTTACTAAATGGCAGTAGTCTTATGTCTTTAAATTATAATACCCTATTTATCTTTGTCATATAACCTTAAAATACAATAAACCATTAGCCCGAGTCATATGACCTTAAATTGCAGGATGCCATTTTTCCTAGTCATATAAACAAAATCTATAAAAACTATTGAACTTTATCAAATTAATTTAAACTATTAGATGCAATGTTATTGAATATATGAATATAAAAGTAGCATAAATGGTCTAATATGATCCTCTCACCTCATATCAAATACTTTATATTTCATGGTGACTGAAAACCTAATCATTATTTAAATGGTTTCAAAATATAATAATAATATTATATAACCATATAATTTCATATTCTATTTATTTAATATTATCACTTTAATAACATTCATTAGATATGAGTCATAAAATACTTAAATACATTGGTGAAGATAAAAAATTTCAGAGATAACCTTGAAAATATCAAAAAACCACTAATGGAGAGATAATAAAACCAAACATTCATTGATGATAATTAAACTAATAGGTGAAAAAATTGAAAAAAACTATTTAAATTAATTTATTAAATCCTAAAACATATTTTCTATGGTCCAACCAACTATTTATAATTTATTCAATATCCAAAGTCATTAGTGATGAGACCACCTCTTAGAGATGAGATACAAAATTCCCAAACCCATTGATAATGAACAAACCTTATAGTGGTGAGTGAATGGATCCCTAAATCTATCTTTTTATGAGACAATAGATTATGAACAATATTGGTAATGATCCCATAGATCTTTAAAACTTCCACTAATGTGCCGGTAAATCTATAATCAAATTAGTGATAAGTTAACCAATTGGTGATGAGCCAACACACTAATAATGATCTAATAAATTCCCATATGTGTTAGAGATGATCCATTTTATTGGGGATTGACTAAAAATTTTTAGATTAATGTATGCTATGAATATATTTTAGAAAAACTTTTTATAAATAATTTATCAAATGAAATCGTGTCACCTCACTAGATAGAAATAAACTACAGTTGTCACATCCCGTCCACTAGGGCTTGTGCTCTGAGTACCCTAAGCCCACCTTCTATAGGCCAGGGGCATGTGACAAGCACCAAAAGGTGTATTACCTAAAATGGGAAGACATCACCTTTATAAACTATATACCCACATGAACCAAGCACACAAATAGATACAAGCACAAAGAAAACTATATAGTAAACATGGCGTGTACAGAAAGTAAAGGGGTCAGAATACAAGAAAAACTAAAAAGTACAAGAAAAACAAGAAATTACAAGTAAAACTGAGTAAAGCTCCTATGAACTCCCACCAAGGATCCTACCTGAAGGGTCAGAACAGATCTCGAACGACCATCTTTACGGATCACCTCGTCAAAGGTCTACCTCTGAGTAGTCTCCAGTCCAGGTACCCTCGTCCTTAGTCATCCCTGTCTATTGTCTACACCAGACATAATAAGGTGCAGGTGTAGCCTGTGCAGGGGTGAGTATAATAATACTAAGTAGGGACCCTGAGACCCCTGAAGGTATCTTAAATCCACAAAGGATAGTCCACAAAACATAGAAACAATAGTAAACCGTACTTAGGTTTATGACCATTAATATACCTAAGTTATCATAATATACCCACCTCACACAGGTGGGAAGAATACCACACAGGTAATACCAAGAATATAAAGTACCACACAGGCACACCATGAAGATATAAGACGCAGTTCAAACCAGGTATACAACTCTGAGAAACAGGATTATGATGCTGACCAACATAGGATCACTATGAAATATGATATCTAGCCACATGATTTCTAGGGATAATATCAAGTAACATCCCTAGTCCCAACGTTGAACACCTCGGCTGCTGGAGAACATCTCCTATATGGAGTACAGTGGGCCTTCCGCGTCCCACAGAGGTGCTTCCCACTAACCTTGAACTACTTAGTTACTTCTCTGTTTCAGTACCTTGGGTCTTCCGTGTCACACAAAGGCTCTATCCATTGTGGGTCTACCGATTCACACAAAGGAGCTCCCCACTATGGGTCTGGCCCATCACACAAAGGTGCTCCCCACCGTCGGTCTGTCGCGTCACACAGAGATGCTTCCCCTCATAGCCTGCTTATGCAGTCCTCCTATCGAGTACCATGGTTCTTCTGTGTCACATAGGGGCACTCACCATCGTGGGTCTTCCATGTCACACACAAGCGCTCCCCACTGGGCCTGTCGAGTCACTCTAAGTCGAAACGGTCAGCAGTCGTCAAGTCTCATCCAGTCGCTGGGTTCCATATGTAGATATATTTGGAGGAATGCTCCCCAAGACATATTTCATACCTCAACCAACTTGACGTCCCACTATTATGTATACCAAAGGTCCGTCACATCATAAGGGAACCAACTCAATAGACGATGCATCAGTCGGATGCCCGACCTGTAAGTTATTAACATTTCCGCTACAAGGGCCTGGTTGAATTTGGTGTCTGATCCAACTCGGCTATACTACAACCTTATCCAAAGCTCATGTGAATTATACCCAAAGGAAATTCTCTATATAAGGATTCTAGTTCAATAGATAGTTCGTCAAACGGATTCCTAGTTCTCAAGTTACGACCGAAAAGGTGAAACTGGGTCTGGATGGGCATGGGGCTGGTCCGACACAGTCGAACCGACCTGGCCCAACCTGGACTGGGCCGACCTGGCCCGAGTAGAGCCAGAATGGCCTGGGACATAGCAGGCCTAGACCTTGAGGCCGTGGTCAAGCCCGGCCCGCGTAGGGGGTGTCTTAGCCCGGCCCGCGCTAGGTGCGGCCCACTATCATGGCCTGGTGGTGCGGTCCACTCGAGTTGCACCGAAGGGGGAGAGTCTCCCTTCTATTTGGATTGGAAATGGGCTGTTCCTTTAGGTGCTACCAAGACACCATGGGAAACAAGCGGGCCTCTCCTAACCACAATGGTCGGCCGGTGTTCCGGCCAGTCCTTCTCCTCGTGGAATGGTGGCGCACCGCTGCTCCACCGCAGCAGGCCCAGCCGGCTGCTCTTCATCCTCCACTACAGCCAAGCGGCCGAGGCTTCCTGCTCCACTGGGGGTGCAGATGCACACTTCCGATTCACCATGGGGCTGGTCAGATTTTGGCTCCCACCCTGCCCCACTGCGGCCGACATACCACAACTTCCTCATCATCAGGCGGTGCGGACGCGTGCCACCCTTCCCTCCTTGCAGCCGACCGGGTGTCAGCCGCCTCATTCTTTCGTGATCCATCAATGCTTCGTTCCAATCCCAAAAAATATTTTGTTATCATATTAATGATCCTCATGTCAAGGGATCTGTGTCCATATGTTTCTCTTAGCAAAACATTGTGTTTCCAGCGTCATTATTTTTTTGGCATTGATGAATGCACGAAGACCACTCAAAGAACAAAAGAAAAAGGGGGAATGGTTTAAGTGTGGGATGATGGCCATGTTAGTTTTTCCATTGTCATTGTGAAACCAGAATATGAAGAATAAATAAAAATATATTTAATCATAATCAAATTAAAACCCCTACCTCGATTTTCCATTAGAGGTGGTGTGAGAAAGAAGAAAAAATTGTTGAAGATTGACGTCGACATTCGTCACTCCCGCAAGATGCTCCAAGGTTGGTTCCTCGTTCTTAGATTCTAGAATTTGTTCTTCGTTGGAGGACCTCCTTTGTTGGAGAATGATCTTCCCAACTCTCCAAAGATCTCCCTTCCTTTTCCTAATCTTTTCCCGCGAGAGGTGAGGTGACAAATTAATAAGCACAAGTTTAATAATTAAACAAAAGGAGTTGGCACATTAATTTTAGGGAAACCAAGAGTTTCCTCCCAAAAAAATATTGGTTTTGGTGGTACACACCACCATGAATTTAATTGGGAGGTTTCTAGGGGTTTCCCACATTAAAGAAGAGTGTTTGGGTCATCCCCATAACCTTGAATTCAATTGGGAGGTTTCATTAAAATAAAATAAAACTTGTTTGATTTATTTTATTATTATTTTAACTCTCCCATGAAAAAAATTAAAACTAACATTCACACTTGACCTACTAAGATTGAGGTGAAGGTCTCCTTATGTGAATATCGGCACTGCGAGTTCCACAGTGTCCTCATATTTCAATTTCGAGCACCTGTTAAAAAGTTACAAAAACCTTCTCGCACGTTCCCTGAACATACAAAAAAAAAGTTCAGAAATTTATTCTGGGCACACTGGGCCTTAAAATCATACGTCGTCAATTTTCTTAGACTCATAAATATTCCATTTTATTAAAAAAAATTACATGAAAAAATCTAGGTCTTTACAACAAGTAAATCTCAAATTCTTTCCAATGGACCTAAAACTCTAGTGTAACCGTCACTCTACCCGGTGATGATAAAGATACCCATTGTTTTTGAGTGTGATGATCATAGAATCTAGTAATTTTCATTAATTCGTTGATTGGTTCAAATTCTATATTTTTATCCTAAATGGTTTTATACAATAACATAATTGTAAACAGTCACAAACATGGGTGATAAGAGTGAGATACCTCATACATTGACCATAGAATGAAAAAATTAAATCCAATTCCGATTCAAATTCTTTGACCACTAATTACATTTTCTAACTGATGTTTTCCTATATAAGGTGTTTAGAAAGGAAAAATGAATTTATATTATTATCTAGAAGGATTTCATTATCATGTATTAAATATCTATAAGAATCAAAAACTACACAATAAATATTTTTTATTGGATGAGATCACATCCTATCCTATGAATTTGATTATTTATTCCCTAATATTCTCATGATCTCATTCCATTCCCATAATTTAAGGGGAAAAATAATAACAAATAAATGAAAATGAGAAATGGGTAAAACACCCTGAAGTAATCCTATCAATCCATACTTGCACGAATATGATCACACATTCCACTTATTAATGATTAGATCCAGAATTTATTATCAAAACCTTGATATTAAAATTTGTAGATCAAATGTTATTTACTTCTATATCCTTATACCAACACAGAAAAATGTAATTTATAATTGGAATTTGATACATATGATTATGGAAAAGAAAAATTGATATATAATATATATACCTAATATAGACAATCCATGTCACTTTTGCAGATCTTTTAGAAATTATAGTAAATCAAACTTTTTGTGTGCTTACTATCCATAAATTAATCTTTAACCATTCTTATGGATAATAATTTTTAATTTTAAATATATATAGGTGTGTCTTTGAATATTCTATTGGAATTCTTATTCATCATTTAAATAAAAAATTTATCCATAGTCCATTACACTATAATCATAGTACCTGATATAGAACCGTTTATATTATCTTAATCAACCATAAATTTATTTATGATATTTATTATGGAACTATTAAGCATACTCAGGTTATAATTAAGGATAAATTTATTGAATTTCTATAGTAATAATTATATTATTTAATCTATAAAAAGATACATCCTCCAAGTAAGAACTAATATTTTGAAATCATTCATATACCCAATAATATTTTTTACATGTATATAAAATTAAATTAACTTTAATATATACCCCTAAAATAGTACATTATAAATACCATATCCATCATCACTAATATCCTATTAATTAATATCTTTTACATTTTCAATAACCACAAAAATCATCCATAATTTCTTAATTGATTTGAAATATTGTATCCATGAAAATAAAAATTAGTAGTAAGATAGCAAGTAAATATTTCTTATGGTTCATATAATCATCCATTTATACCCTTTATCCATCATAATTAGGTTCCATTTCAGAGAATTTCTTCTCTATAGAAATGAACATTTCCCACATCTAAAGAACTATTCTCACATTTTATTAACAAAGAAAATAACTAGAATTCAGTGCTATAGAATGTTTACATTGTTTTCTCAAATATAAAAGAAATAATAATGAGTATAAAAATTTACATGAACATTCAATATGGCATTTTTTTAATTATTTCAATTTATTTTATTTTTTATTATTTAAACAATATATGATAGTGAGAGCAGATCTATATATCACTAATATTTTAGTTAATTTTATATTTCCAAAAAAAATTAACTATTTATATTGACTAAAATCTTAAACCATACAATAAACTTGTATTTCCAGAATGATAAAAATATTTTCAAATTATTCTAATGAATTTTTATATAACCATTCTTATGGGAACCGAACTGTGAGGATCACCCAATTTTTGTACTCTTAATATCCCAATATTGTATAGGAACATAACTATTATAATTATATATATATTTTAAATTTCTTACTGAAGATAAATCATAGGAATGCAACCTTAGTAGTACCTACACATTTATATTATTATCGTATTTATGAGTACATAATTTTAAATGAATTAACCATCATTTCACTATAATTAATTTTAAAAATATCATTTCTTTTATATTTATATCATGCATACTTCATCTCATGAAATCGTTTTATGAATATATACTTCTAATTATTTTTTTCATGTATTGTATATGATTTAAATAAATTAATATTTTCTCATCACATTAATGAATAAAATTTATAATTTTTCTCATATTGAAATTAAAAGATAATATTTTATTATTAATATTAATTTACAATTGAATCATATAAAAATGTATTTGGAATTACTTTCATGTAATGAATTTAAATCACATGATATAATAATCTAACTAAGGAGTATATATAGTCGTATATATATCCAATCAACACTTTTCAAGATAAATCATAATAACTTAGTTGAGCTAGTTTCTGATCCAAATCCTTAGCAAAGATCCTATAAATTAATGATTATATTTTTTTTAAAATGATAATTTTTTTTATATGTGTAGAATATGATAAGAGTAATATTTTTATCATAAAATAACCTTTATTAAAAGAAATATTAATTAGAAAATACCATTGGATATAGACAAAAAAATCAATGAATAGTGTACAATGATATTATATTTCTCTCTCAAGAATACCCTTTAAATAATCCCTAGCTAAGGGAAATGCATATGGTCACTCATATCATTAATGAAATGGAGAAAATATTCATTTTATTTGATCCAAATATAAATGATCATATTACTATATTTAATATTATGTCTTTAATGATATTCATTTATATAACTTATGTGGACCATATATATTCGAGATTAGTTTATGGTTTTTCAATTACTGAGATGTATTTGGAAGAACTTATAATCGTAATTTATGTTTATCGATAAACTAGATTTCCAATTTTTTAAATTGATGAAAATTAGCTAAAGAGTTTAATAAATATATTAAACTTGATATGGAGTGGAATAATATATCTACTTCAGAGTTTATCATCCATTGATAAATCTCAATTGGATACTTGGAATAAACTTATTTCACTATTGTTTAGTCTATAGAGTCTTTGTCATTATTATACATTATGTTTTTTATAATGTGTTAGTCCCTAGTACTTAATGAGAATAAGGATACACCCTCGAAAATGATTTGTGTGAGAAATATGTGCCTCCTAATTAAATTTATTAACCAAACAATTCATTAGTGGTTTATTTATTCAATTGATATGTTTATTTTATTAAATCTAATAACTATCTTGGGAATAAAATCAATTTAGGAACATTTTTTCATTGAAATAAAGTTGTCTCATTATATTAAAAATTTCATTTATTTTGTGGTCAAAAAATAAAAAAATAAAAAAATTTATTTTCTATGAATCCATCATTATTTTTAAAATATTAACATTATAAAAAAATTTCAATGGTAAAAAAGATATGATATTTTTTCTTGTGAAAAAATGTAAAATAGTTGTATCAGTTAAGAGAGGTTAAAAGTTATCTAGTTTGTTTATATTATTTTACTTCTTATTTGATATTTTGGGGTTCTATGGTTTTGGGTATATCTGATAATTTTTTATAGATTATATAACGGGACAAATGTTTTATAAAGTGATATTTTTTGATAAGGGAATATGTTTTTTAATATTTTTATACCTTTCAATCTTAAAATTTCCCTAATTAGGATATAAATTGGATAACGTAATGAAATGTTGAACGTTCCAGTCTATTTTATAATCCTAGTTATCATGGATAAATGTTGACTATTTATGTATCCTGGAACAAATAATTAGCTCCAATACCCCATATAATGTCTCCTATGATCCTCCTATTTTTTCAGAGTGGGATATTGTGGTACCCTAAGATAGGGATATTAATTTTATAATATTTTAAATAATCATATTAATACTAAAAATTTATAATAGTGAGGTGTTGTCTTGGACATAAATCCAATAAATAGAGAAAGAAGTACGTAAAGGTATAAAGAATAATGCTACATCTTATCTTAATTAAAATATATCTAAACAAGGAAAAGGAACAAAAATAGGAAATCATAGGACCATTTTTCATATTTCCCCAATCTCATCTCAACCAGTTATGAAAAAGTGGCATTTCATTATTTTTTTAGTTTATCAATAGAATAAAAGAGGTGAAATTTTAGTGGATAAATCAATTTTTATATTGAAAATCTATTTAGCAATTAATATTCATTATCTTTCTTTTCCTATGTAATTTTTGAAGACCCATTTTAGTCACATGTATAATAAAAAATATATAATTTAATATATTCAATGATGGACACAAATTTGAAGATTATCGAGGGGACACCATTTTTTCTTGTTGTAAATGATTACCTTTAAAGGGAGTGTGAGATAAAATTGTTAATTAATATAGTCAGTCAAAATGATAATACATATAATATATTTTTATAGGATATGTGATTGAATATTGTGGCTTATCTACCTATATTGTTTTAATCAACAACTCTCATTAGGGGAAATTATCAGGTGGATAAATTTTCTGAGATTTATTATATAGTTTAAATTCTATAATATGATATCATTCCATACTAATTTATTTCTCACAACTATTAGACTGAACTATTTACCTAGTTTATAGAAGGTTAAACCCCCTTATCAATAAAATAAAAATTAAGTTAAAATAACTAGTGGTAGTTTTTTTTCGATGTTGACAATTATTCAAATAAAAAAGAGATCCACACTCACTCTATAACATATATTATTAGTAAAAAATTTAATATCTATGGACAATCCATGGACAATGATCATGTACTCATTAAATATCATCTATCCTATTGATGTTTCATCCCTAATGGTTTTCTTTACAAGTGTTTTTCTATATTAAATTTGAATTTTAAATGTTATAAATCTTGATAAAAAATAATGATTTATCACGAGAACACATTCACATATGAAGTAGGATGTGACTAATTTATTTCTATAGAGAGTGATTTTTTAACTTATGATTAAGTGATTGACTATAAATATCTTGGTTTTGATTGGACGAATAATGAATATTATTTGGGAAGACCCATAAATAAGAAGTTAGTTTTTAGAAAGCACGTGAATCCTAAAAATATCATTAGGGATGATAATGAAATTGTGATACATTGAATAATGATGAGGATTACAAGTCTCACTAGCATACTAACTCAATTTATGTGATTTTTTTCTTATAAAATACATTAGTATTAAATTATAACTTCTAAAAATGATCTTGGTCAATTTGAAGAAAGACACGATATCTTGTCTCTAAGATAATGGAATATAATTAAATCTATAATGTTGGGTTTTTTGAAAAAAAATTAACGAGAATGTTTAGTTTCAATAAAATAATTCTAGAATTATTTTTATTTGGCACTCATCGATGAAAGGAATATATTATTTTTATTATGTTTACATACTCCATAACTATATAAAATTTAAAAATTTATCTATACTAATTCACAATAGAATTATAATATTTTTTAAATAGTCATAAACTCATCATTTCCAAATTTTTTCACTATATTGAAAGTCAGAAAAAATATAAATGATGGTTTTCCAAATGATAAAGACATATTTAGTTTATATGGATGGAAAAATTACCTATACCGATTGAATAAATATCCATATTAATATTATTTTATTTTTAATAAATTTTATAAAATTATATAATTTAAAAAGGGAGTATTGAAAAATAAATAATATATGGAAGAGGAAAATGGAATTTTACTCATGGTGATCATCCACATCAATCATGATATATTTTCTTAAGATAGTGGTCAAGTATATCAATATTTTTCCTAAATTAAAGTTGAACATTCATAATTCCTTGATTTATGATTTGTTTAATTCAATATTTTAAAATTTATCCATGTTTCTAAAATGATATTTATATTATTATAAATTTATTTTCACGAGTTACTAAAATGATTCGAAATAGAATGTTTGAAGGAAATTCCAACACCTATATCCACTAGCATGAAAATACTAAATCTAGATAATACAAAATCTATTAATTACAGGGAGTGATAGAAGATAATATTTATAGTATTTAATTTCATATCTTATCAATAATAAATTTTCTATGAATTAATCATACACATGAGGATTTAAGGAAATATGCACGAGGCGTATTTTAAGGAAATAAATTGGACTCTCAATTGCGTGAATGTTGATAAAAATTATGAAATTTTATATTACATATATGGATGGAATTAATTATATATTTATATATATCAATGTGGAATGGTTTTGAAACATATATGATCACAAATAAACTTATATTAGTGAATTATTCCTTAGATAACAGTGTGTAGAATAGAATTTCAAGAAGTAATAATTGGTCACCATGATCCTAAATGAGTCCAAATATGAGGAAAATATAATTAAAACTAAAATATGATGAAGAAAAATACATAACACATGGTTTTGTGATTGAAGATAGATTATTCATTTTTTAAAGGTTGGGGCTTTAGCTTCATTTATTATTTAAATCAAAGCAAAGAAATATTTTAACTAGGTTGAGGGAGACCCATTACATAGCCCAAAGGCCCAGTAGGAATTTATCCCATTAAAAATCCCACAGGCCCAACTTTTTGGGCCAAGTCCATTTATGTGAATATTACAATTTTAATACTCCACCTGCAATAGTACTACATAGTATCCGCCACTGCTATTGTACCCTGACACTACTACAGTGCCCGCTGTTGCTACTGTGCCACTACTACTACAGTACGCTACACTACTACTATAGTACCTATTCCCAATGGGGTTTGAACCCCCACTTTCCATGTAGAATTACAGTGTTCTTACCACTAAACCAAACCCCAACTACATAGATTTTTCATTGATAATATTGACTAGAAATCAATTATTCAATGGTTTTTCTTAAAAGACAGACAATATTGGAGATCAAAATAACTAAACATAAATTGGATTTTTTTACAAGAAAGTGGAGAATGGATAACTAAAATTGAAGCATGTGTCCTTAAATAGAAAAATCCATGAAATTATGATAGTGGCGTTATCCAACGATACTTTTTCATATCTTGAGATTTATATTAGGAGTAATTCTATTTATATAATCACTATAAACACCTCTTTGATGTTTATACTTCAACCGTGTTAACTGGTTTTTAATAAGGATGTTCTAAATACCTGAATCACTCATTATAACATATAGAATATAGAAACATTCATTCTAAAAATATTTATTTCTATGGTTTCAATTACTTTATTGAATTACCATAAAATGGAATGAGTGATTTTTACAACATTTTACCTTTTTGAGAATGAAATTATAAAGTAGGATTTCCAAAATATTCATGATATCATAGATATAATATTAAATTAGTAAATTTATACATATTTAATTGTCTCAATTATGTTTTAGAAAACTCTAAAAGGTATGATTCAGTAAATCATGGTGAAAATCAATGAAGCATTAGTTCATTACTACTTATCCAATAGATATAGATTTATATCAGTCCATTAAAAATATGACATGGTGAATTGTCACGAATTCCATCTTTTTGAGAGTATACTCTTCAAAGATGTGATTTTAGGTAGATTTGTTTAATTTACACTTGAATTATTATACGTTGAATCAAGACATTATGTTTAATATTGTATTTATTATAAATATGGATATATATTTTAATGAAATATCTTATTTTCAACTCATTCACTAAAAATACAATATTATTAAGAATATGAAACTTTAAAAAAATGATAAATAATTATGAGAATTAATAGAGTAATTTAGAGTAAAACAAGAGTGATGTCAGAGAAAAGAACTATATTTTTTCCATTATAAATTTCGTATAAAAAATATTTGGAATAGAACAATGATATATATTTAGAACAATTGTTTTAATAATAATGGTGATATCCAAATTTAAATGTACATTTTATGGAAAGTTTTAAAGATATAAAAATTCATCTAGTTGAATATGAAGTGGAAATAACATATTTTCTCCACCCAAGGACAAGAAATTCATTCTATATATCCCAAATCAATTTTTATATATAAGAATAAAAATTAATTAAAATAATATATATAAATATTTATTCCTAATGTATGAGTATTTTGAATATATTTGAATAAAATTGATAATTTTGTTTTTTAAGATTATAAGACACAACCAGTCTCCTAGAGACATAACATATGTTTTATGGTCAATTTAACCCTGATATTGTAAGATATTTTTAATCTAATGATAAATAAATTTATTTTTAGATGTTACATTTAAAAATATACATGAATCATATAAATATAAAATTTTTTACTCCAATTTTTGTTTACTCAAAATTATTGTATTAGATGAGCCTTAAGGCCACTTGAAATGTATTTTGGACTTTCAATCCATTTAAATAGAACATTCAAGTAACAAAATACTCAGATATAATTTATTATATATATAAATATATATTTTAATAATATATAATTTATCAAAAAAAATTCTGAAATAATTTTATATGTAATAGTTGTTTAGCCGAATTTTATAGTTTTAATGTTGTAGACTAAATGAGTTTTTACACCTTTAAAGCTCTTGATCCTTATTTGTAATGAAATTAATAAAATTTGGTAACTAAATTAATATTTAAGAATCATTATTAATCACCTCATTATAATATTTTATAATCTTTATTATCATGTTAGAACAATTCAAAATTATCTTAGTCATATTTTATTATATTAAAAATTCCAAATTGATAATTTATATAATAAAATCTTAATCATATTAGTTGACCTAAATGGGGACTTATAATTTTTTTTAAATAATATAATTATAATTTTGATCATGGGAAATAGAATAGGTCCATAATTTATGGACCTTAATTGATTATATAATAAATGGAAAGTGAATTATAAGTGATGTTTATCCCATAGATTTAACCACTATTGTTTCATATTATTGGTTTGAATTGAGATTTTTATTTCCTACAATAATAACAACATAGAGTTTTTTGATCTAATGATGTTTTTTAAAATCATTTTGATCACATCACATTATTCAAGAAGAAAACACAATCCTTTTATTTAAGAAACATTGGTTTTTATTAGATTATTGATGATGTTATTTATTATTCCAATAGTTAATCCTAAAATAGTATTAAAAGACACCTTGAGAATATTTTTATTTATAGGTCTAATTTAGTTCACATCATTTACAAGGAATTTTAAAGTAGTAAATATAATATTTTATTTTATATTTTAATAGTTTTATTTATCCACTTGATGGTCTTGTAAAAAGTTTCAAACACGAGGAAGAATATGACATTTTGGTATTTCAAAATTTTGAGATCATTATTCTTATTCTTATTATTAATGGAGTAAAGTTTCTATACATATGATAGAGGAAAGTAGTTAATAGATGAATTTATATAATATAAACATTATGTTAATCTCTTTGATTACATTTTTAGGTGATTTAGAAATACAAAAATTGTCCATGGAATAATATCTTGAGACCCATTTAACAAAAAGAAAACACCACTCAAACTGGAAAGATAACATTTTAAATATTTGTGTAATTTATTATTGTTCTTAATGTTTTCATTATTACTAGTTTTTTATTTGAAAAATTGAACAATCAAATCAACGTTCTCTATTTTGTGACGTGATAAGTGTCATATTTTATAATTTTTTTTAAAATTAATTATAACACTTATTAAACCCCCACTTGGTGATCATAATTTATCCGCGAGTTCATCAAATGAAACCCTTATATCAATAGTCATGAGTGATTTAGATTTTCATCATTCATTTTAAATATAAACATTCTATAATATATAAAAAATATTTACTTTGGTATTATAATAATAAAATCATGAACTATGGTTGAATTAAATATAATCTTATATTATAATTATCTTAAAACACTATAAATTCATTCTTTCACATTTATAAAAGTATACAAGAATTACCGACACAATATACAAATATTTAAAATATAATAATTTCTTATTATTGGATATTTAAAAGATGAAAATAAATAAATAAATTATAAATATTATATAATATTTTTTATAACTTCATAATTTCAATATATAAACATATCCTTAATATATAAAAATATATTATCAAATAATTTATAATTAAATGAAACAATTCATATCGGAGTTCATTATATAATATATAAATATTAACACATTTTAAATATGAAAATTTTATAATTAAATGAATCTACATCATATTATATTTTAGAGAGAAGTTAAAGAAATGTCATCATATAACAATTTTTTTACTACATAATATGACTCCTAATGAAATCCTTCAATATGAACATACCTTGTATGATCCTCAAAAATCCATTGTTTTATGTTATTTTTTTGGTACCCTATAATTTTTTATAATATTAATATGTTCCCTAGAAAAATATGATATGTGGAAATTTATGGACACCATCTTAAGATCCATGCATTATTCCTGCACAGTAATGATCTTGGAATAGTCCCCCCACCCATAAGGGACCAATTTAATTGCTGGAGCACTAACATTGTTTTGAATATAATATCATTGTAAACTACTTGGAAAATTGTCATACAATATTGGTGATTTTTATTTTTACCCTCAGGATTTTGTTCTTCTTAGTTTATTCCTTGAAAAATCATTCACACATGTGAAGATATATACACCCTCTTATGATATGTTCTTCGTTCCCAATACTAAGAATTTATTAATTTCCCCTATATATGGTAAATAATCCTCCTTTTAACATGAGATGGAATTATCGTTGATACTACTAAAAATTATCTCAACTACCCCCATATGAAATTTTCATCTTTTGATTTCTCCCATTTTTTTTATTCTAAATATATTCCCTGGATGTGGAATTATCTGGGTAAATTAATTTTTACTCTCTTAATTAGGGTTCCACATTCCCCAATACTATTTATATAGGACCAACCCCCCAAGCTAGCCCTAGGGGAACAATGTTCTCACTCAAAAATATTCATGAAGATGGCTATAATAAAATTGCAACATCCCTATCCACTCATCATATGATATTTTAGGATTTGGTTCACTCAATTATAGTTTTTTCACTTTTCAAGTTCCCCACGAATTTTCCTCAAATGAGTTAATATATGAGAACCTAGTTATGTGGAATGATTTTCCACCCACTACTACCTGTGTGGAACTTTTACACACACCCCTTAAGGAATAGTGTCTTCATTGGCTCATGGTAATGGATTTGACCCCATAATAACATATCTAGACAATCACTATACAATACCATCCACTCAGGGACCTGTCACTACAATTGTTTTCCTTCTATGTTATTACCTAGAAAGGTAATAAGATTGTCAATGGTATCTACAAACTCTTATGATTTACACATAATTCCCATTAACTACAAATGCTAGATTGTTTTTACCCACTACTCAGTCATTGTGTCCTTACTATCACACTAACATAGTATTGGATGTAATAACACTATAACATCTTCATACCGCCACTATACAATATTTTTTACTTTGGGACCCTAACATAATGTTTTTTTCAACCTAATATTTTCCTTGGGAACAGAATCATATGAATAAATATATTTTCACCCTGTCAAGAGGAATTATTTTCCCCTCTAAAAACAATGTTAAAATATTAATAGGGGTTATATACCAACACTATCATGAATAAATTTAAATGGAACAACCTATAATGGAAAACAATCATGAGGGTAGGACCCAATTAAAATATTATCATTTAGTTGTGGTCTATGGTTGTTAAATCTGTATTAGAGTAATGGTTTTTAATTTTATTATTGGACTTTTATGGTATGAGTATAGAATATGATTCTTGGGACTCAAAATATACCCATAAAAATGACTAGATTAAATTTTTAAGGAGTTCATTAAGTAACTATGTAGTGAGGGTAATTAAAATATTGGTAATAACCTTGTGTGAATCCATTATTTTTATTATTTTATCTATTAATGGTTATAACTAAACATATTTCATGAATCATGATTATAAAGGTAATAATTGTATCCCATGACAAAAGTTTTAGAAGAAATAATTTTATTTAAGAAAATGAATTTACAAAGATTGTATGATTTTTGGTTATCCTAATGTGTTTTTAAAAAATAGTGATATGTATTTTTTTATGTTTTTTTGAATTAACTATAAAAAATTATTTCATCTCTAAGAAAATATAGTAATCCACATAAACATAGTGCATGATGGAATGTTTTTGATTATGATCAATTAATACAATTATTTTGTTTAAAAATATTTTTTTAGCAATATAGTACCATGGTTCCTAGTATAGTTCATTCTAGAAAGGGATATAAAGTGTTATAATTTTCTAATCTATATCCTCAGCCAATGACAATACAAATATATGTTTTCATGAATTTTGTAGAGTGGATATTTGGGTTTGGATAAGTGATATTAATTTTGGATTAGTGTTTTTATAAGTGGAATCCAGCTTTATTTATAGGTGATGATGATGTAGAGATAGAACGAGGATACTTTGAGATGATAACCAATATATCATTATTTTTTATAGACTATTAAAACCATAAATGTTGGTATTTCATCCTTTTTATTAAAAGAACCAACTTATAAATTTTGTGATTTAATGAAGGAAGCATGAATGTATAAGGACCTAGACTTAAAGGGTTTTAAAAAGGTAATTAATGATAAATATTTTCGTCAAATGTTAATGTAATAAATATTGTTTGAATTTTTAGAGTTTAAAAAATTATACATGTTATTAATTGAATATTTTCCTAATTTTTATCTTTTACAATATGTGATATCGTTATTAATAAACAATAATTTCAAGGCGTTGTGGTGTCATATAATTTAATGACTAGATAAATAAATAAATATTTTCTTATTAAATTATTTTACTTATTCTAAGGTGGATTATAATACATATATAGTTGAGGTATACATGAAACCATAGAGAATGAGAGAACTTATGTACTATGAGTTATTAAAGGGAAGAAATAATTCAATGGTATGAAGAGAATGATTAAGGGATTTTCAGAAAAATATATAGAATCTTCTACTCAATTGTCTTAATGGCTGATCTCAATGGAGTGATGTTAATGAATTTGAGTGGGTAACACAATGTCAATGTTTATAGTAACACTTTTTCAATGATTCTAATGTTGGAAGTTGGGTCATCTGAAGAGGTATTATGGTAGGTGATCATATATGAATAATTGAAGTGCATCCAACAAAGTATAAATTTCAAGGATACTAGTCGATGGGCCATTATATATTACATTGGGGAATAATTCTTGAGTGAGGAAAACTTATTTAGAGGATTAGTAAATACTTGATATGATTTAGGTAAATCCCTTTATACCTGAGTATGAAAGACAAAAAGAAAGTAATAATGAAAAACCTTCTATAGTATAGGGTACTATTCTAATAGAATCTTCAATTATTTTTTTATTGTCTGATATTAGAGCATTATATTCATATATATTTATAATATTATTTTAATGAATTGGGGTTTTCAATAGAGCAAATTTTATATTCAAAGAAACTTATTTATCTAGTAGGAAAAAGGATTGAGAATGTTTTTTTTGTATACTACCTGATCAATCTTGGTTGGAAACATAGAAATATTAGGTCCCTACATCTTCTGTGAGATAAAAGATTATTAATTTATTATTATAATAGATTTATATAGAAAATTATAACCTTAAACTGGATTATATTGTTGAATATTTTTTCATATTGATACCTGGGACTATCCATATTTTCAAGGGAGATGGGATATTAATGTATATAGGGTAGTTATGATCACTATATTTTATGTATTAATATTTTTTAGTTATTAGGGGGTATGAATGAATCAATGGAAGGTAAGAAAAAACATCCAATAATAGAGGTGATGGATCAGTATTGATATGTTTTCATAGAAGATATTTCTTGACTACTGTAACTTGTTGTATCTTCCAAAAGGTACATATACTTAATTTTTATTCAAAACTATTTTTTTTATAATTTAAATGTACTTAAGAGTCTATGGAGTGGGTTAAGAGAATACGAGGATTGATTGGATCCTAGAGATCTAGACTTTTGAATGGAAGATTGAGCTGCATGGTCAGTGGACAATTGGTGTTAACCATGTGACTCAACCATACAGGACCTGAAGGGTGATATATTGTTTTATTAATCCATGATAGGGGGGCTACATGGAAATATAAGTGAGATATAGAAAACTACAGGGAGACACATGGGCAGTGTATTTTTTTCCTAAACTATGTTCCTAGATGAAGAGATAGTGTCACTTATCCTGTATCGGCACACAGGTAGGCACACTATTTAGAAAACTATGTAGCCAAACCATGAAACCCTTTAAACAATGGGTGAATTGAATAATTAACCTACCTCTAATTAAAATCAAAATTCATTCTACCATAAATTTCTTATTGTGTCCTTCCTACCTTGTAGCTACTCTTCCTCTCCACCAAGGCTTTGAACTCCCGTATTCATCAGGACTCCAATTATTCAACCATCAGTTGTGTTTGATAAACATCAGTACGCTCTTAATTCCCCTTCCTTTCCATTTTTATATATACATTATGAATTACATTTAAAATCAATATAACATGCCCTATTTTTAGGGTATTAACTCATTTATTCAATTTCTCCCATCATAGCCCGAATGAAAGGACAAAAAATATTGAGAAGGGTACTAAATAAATAAGGTAGATGGCCTAGTTATTTTTCCCTAAAGTCATGATGTTTATAATATGAACCATTATTCCACGCCCTTGAACTTACATAAAACACATCATAAATATCAAGTTAAATAGATTAATTGATATAGACATGAAATGAATAATACATGAAGAAAAAATCAATGTCCTAGGATTTCCACCTTGACGTAATCTACCCCTTAGGGTGTACCCTTCTTAATGGCCCATGATCTTTATATAGTGAATGGTTTCTAACTAAAAATTTATGTGTTTTGAATTTAAATTATGGATGAAATTTAAAATTAATTAAATTAAAGGAAAAGGGATTTATATTTTTTAAATTTCTGTTTTAATTATTTTCAACTTCAGATATCCTTATTAAATGAATGGGCCAAAATGACTTATGTGTATTGTTGGAATAGTATGAGTTAAACCCTAGTAGTGAAATTTCTCAGATACTATGGTGAGGTAGATATGAGGGTCCCTTTTAATGGAACACATTGGATGAGTTCATTTATAATAATAAATTGAATATAATAAATTATTTATAAATTTCATATGACGATACATGAGTTATTCTGGGAATACCAATGATGTTCTCACATGACAGATTCCATTAAGACAATGGGGAGTGATACTTGGTTCCCTAGTGGATTAAATTAGAGGGGCTTAGAGGGAATTTCTACTTCATCATGCCATAAGTGATACCTAGTTCCCTATGCTGTATACCATGGATGGGCTTAGAGGTTTATGGATTTATACAATTCCTTATATTATACCTAGGTTCCTTATACGAGACATGTTGAGAAAACTCAAGTGGTGAGTGGTTATTATATAATACCTATAGAAATACCTAGGTTCCTTATAAAGAATGCCTTATATGGTCTTAGGATTCAAATTAGTCTAATTAAACGATGTCTCTTCCAAGTTAAATCACATGTCTAGAGTTAATATATAATTTAATTATTTGTCAACCAATTTACACTTCCTTCTTAAGGATATATTCCATGACTATCAAGAAAACATCTTGTGATTATGCCTGGACACCTTGGGTATATTCCTAGGGTCTTGGATATACTTTTGTATATATATACATTTATATTTATATATGTATGTAAGAGGTGACATTAGATCGGTGACATTCTATCTTAGGTAAAAGGAGTTAGTTTTGTTTGGGTGTCCCATCAGGAACACCGACCAATGTGATATATTTTATTTACTACTCTCTAATGATTGTTAATTACATAATGATAATTTTATATACACACACTAGATATTTCTATACACCATTGGTGGTGGCCAAATGATTATACTCACACCTAGTTTGGGCCATCGATTAGTACTTGAATAGACATTATGGATACAGTTAGGGACAAAGGGAAGCATCAAGATTTAGATGCATGATTTTTAGTCCTATGATGAATTATGGGAACAATGTATCGAGCTTATGGTCATGATGATATTAGATAAAGATTTTTAGTTTTTTGTTCTTTTGTATAGCATGTGGTATATGTTTGTTGATTTTCTTCCTTGTATTCATATTTTGAGTAGAATATAGACACAACAACATTTTCAACCTATTATTGATTCTTCATATGTATGATTATTATATTAGTATGGTTTATTATTACATAGTTCATTTAGTATAACATTTAAACTATCTATTAATATTTTAAACTATTGTTCTACACTCTGATGATGATGGTATATTTTCCCCACTGTGTTGTCACATTCCCTCACCATTAGAAGATAACCTCGAGTATATGGGGAGGTAGTATATAGGACATGCAACCAATCAGGTTAAATTATATTGGAGTGAACCAGTTCTTGGACATTACAAGGGGTATCAGAGCCCATTTAAATTTTTATAATTTTTTTTAATTAGATAGTATAATTGGATAATTTTGGGGTTTTTTTCATGAGAATACTACTAGTAGAATATAACCCACATATTGGGAAAAGAAAAATTACTGAGGATGGTAATTTTTGCTTGGTTTCTCCCTTATAGTTGTAATAATTTTAATATTGGGTGGAACAAATGATTTGGGGTATTATTATTGTTGTTAATTTGAATATTTTTCATCATTCCAAAAACCTTTTATGGAAAGGGATTATTTATCATTCATCATAAAATGTCACATAAAAACTCACATTTCATTCATATTCCATTCCATATTTATATTACTACATTAATCTTCTACCAGATATCAATGTTTTCTTGAAAATTAGAGTGGGGCATGTACATAAGATTCATGTAGAGACAGAATAACCAGTTTAATTAATATTTATTCATTATCCTACAGAGTTATATCAATTGGGGTTGGTGATTCATCTAATGAAATCATTTAATATAACCTATAACATTTTGATACTAGATGTAAGGGTTATGTCTCATCTACATGATGTGACAAATGAAACTTATAAAGTGTGTACCTTTATAAGTCATGAATGGAAGCTCATATAAATGGATTTGGATATTTATATACAAATAAATAAGGATGAACATGATTTAATTTAAACTCTAATGTACAATGGTCCTTGTGTAATGGGAGTTACAATTGAAACGTTAATAGTGTTTTCCAATATACCATAAAAATAAAAAACTCCATATATAAAGAACGTAACTATTTAAAATGATACCTTTACCTTAACATGATGTTAGTAGTGGGACGTAGATAGTGTCTATTGTGATTTCTTAGAGTTATATACATCACCCAAACCTGGATTTAGGAGCATGAAGAGGGGTGAAAATATTATATTGGATGGCATTTACTTTTACAATTCTATTTTTAGTGAACCTATTTTATATTAATCCAAACCTAAGGAATATTTTTGGATATTTTAGACCTATTCCACCATGAAATCCTTGAGTCGCACACCATGAGGGTACCATTGAATATACTCTAAATGTGGTTGTCCATGAGCCACCTGAACTATGTCTAGTAGTGCAACCCATAATACCTTATAACAATCCTAATATTTGAGTTGATTTTTAATTCTGAGAGAGCTTCATAAGATTTATACAGTCTGTGTAGGGAGTAATGAATCATTCCTCTTCCATGGAAGTGTTATCCTCGGTATTCGAGCAACAACATCCACATACTTTCTCAGTGGATGGTGGCCCTTAGACTACTAAGTTTTGGATAAAGTCCATGTTATCCATCTTTGAGAATTTGGAGATTCCCCTAGATAAAAGTGTCATGATCCATGAATATATGAATTGAGATTATGATAAATATTGGTAGGATGTGATTACTCAGGCTGATCATTAGTATGTCATGGTCTATGAAGATTCCTATAATGCCTTATATGATCACTGCTTTCCTCAAATGCGAAGATCAGAATATGATATATAGTTTATGCACCTATAATAGGGTGATTTTTCTATGATAGATTATTCAAGTATTTTCTTTATACTTTGGTTCTTCTCAAAAATACTTATAGGTGAATAGTTTCCAATTATTAAATGATTTTAGGATGGGATCATATACGCCATCCGATCAAGAGTGAATTCATTTCAATTAAACACAATTTTTGATATAATAATTCCGGCCCTCATCACCAAATCAGACCTGAGAAATGTTGATGATGTGGGATAAGGATGTTCTGTTCTGAGATAGGGAAGAAGTTTATCTAGAGTCATGAAAGATTTATTTGAGTCCTTCATGTGGGAAACATGAGTCAGATGACAAGGACCGACAATTTCATGGTGTGACACTATATTTGTAGATCAATCCATTAGAATATATAGTGTAAGAAAGAACCTGTTGCATGATGAGCTTGTGGTATGGTTGGAAACATCAACATCACTTCACAAACATTCTTATGGGGACTAGTGAGAAGGTGTCTGCAATGACTCCATAGTTAGGTATAACATTAATAACTCCATGTCAGGTAGGGAGATAGACTACTACTGGCCAACCAGGTAGAGGAGTTATATGTGGCTTAGTTTGATGGGATTCAAATATATAACACCAAAAGAGAAAACCTAGCCAGGGTAGTCTGGCTATATCTAAAGGCCATGGATCTGGACATATCTATATAGTGAAACCTACTTCCGAGGTGTAGAGTCTAGGGAATTTTACAATTCAAGTTACCATTATTGTAGAATTTACTTCAGTATCTTTCATACTAGACACAAGAACTTCACATTATGTTTCATATCTGCAACAATTATGGAAATTTTGTGCATATAGATGGAGTACATCTATAGAATAATGAATCTAAACACACAATTTGGAATATGATCTTAGAGCTTACACTAATATAAATCATTCCCCTTAAGATAGGTGGTTATCCATTCATATGAAACCATTTTTCCTTGAGGTGATGGGATTCAACATCATACTTGAAATGGACTAGTTAGTATCTAACAATGTTAATGTAAATTGATATCACTATAGGGTGTCTTTCGCATCACCTAAGGGAGATACTTATATTCAAAAGAAAAAATGAGATGTTCCGGGGAGTTTCATTGGAATTTAGCATCATGGGTTTAGTATCTTGAAATCATAGATCACCATTATATTTATGAGAAAACAAGGAATATATTAATTGGTTTTCCTTCAAATAGTGGATTATTTCAGGGATGTCTTCCCAAATTAATTTTCTAAACTACCTATACTGAGAGAGGTAGAGTTTACTAATGATATTGTTTCAGTTGAAAGACCGTTATTTATTCCTTCTTATAGGGTTTCCACTTCCATTTTATGGGATGTCAATATCTGACTAGCATAATTTGAAGCTAAGGGTTTTATAGTGACCAATACTTATCTATGGGGGTTATCTATCCTTTTTGAAAAAAGGCAGATTTTACTGTCAGGATTTACAAGGATTTCCATTTGTTAAACCAAATTATTAATAATAACTAGAATCTAATACTACAAATAGATGAACACTTTGACTAGATATGAGGAATGGGGGTTTTCTCTATGATTGATTCGAGGTTGGGAAACCATGATGTACATGTTAAAACTTTTAATATACCACAAAAAACTTTCCACAATAGAAAAGTATTGTACATGCAGTTGGTTATGAAATTTAGTGTTACGAAAAAACCAATAGTATTTTTTGATTTTCTGAATTTGGTCTTCCAATCATATCGATATTTAGGATATGTATTACTTATGGGAAAAAAGTATTATTTTACTCACATACTCAATATGATCTGGACGAATATCATGATATGATTTTGAGTACAATAAGAGGGAACAAAATTCCTAAAAAATCCCACCAATTTAAAATTTTGGATCAACAAGGACTACTTCCTAGTATACATTATCTCAAATCCAAGAGTATCATTTGAACCAAAGAAGGTGAGATACATCGTTTCCTTGGATAATCCTGAGAAATTATTTTATATATAGTGTTTTGGGGATGGATATATATTATAAGAATTTGTTATAGGATTTCACACAACATAAGTCACAAATCAATGACTTTTTCAAGAATGGTTTCATCTTTATATGGTATAAAGAGTATGATAAAGGATATTAAGACCTAATTAAATGAATGAATTTTGTGTCGATCCAGATTTTATGTGATCCTAGAACAAGTTACACTATTTATTTTGATGAATCTGACATCGATCTGAAATATGATATGATGAACGAAGATTGGTTCAGGGTGTAAAGGTACCGCTATTCGAGGAAAAATGAGTGTAAATACCCAAAAAATTATCTCGATATAGTATCTATGGTTCATATATTTCATTGTTGGATGAGTTAATTACTGGTTTAGTGTTTTCTAGTGTGCAGGGATCACAAAGGACTCAAGTAAAAAATTACATAGTATGAATTTAATATTAGGAAATGAAGATGGTTTGAATACCTATAGTATCTTGAATTTGGTCATGCTTATATTCTTGGTAATGAAAATTATATTGCTGATGACCCCTGCTATAACACTCATATATATAAAGTAGATATAGAATATACTAAGGGGAAATTGATTTCTCTCCTTTATGATATGAGTTTTAGAGGTTTAGGTCCATTATGGAAAGCTTATAATCACATTTTAATTAATTAAATCTTCACTTTTGGATAGATTAAATATGTGGAAGATCTATGATCTTGAGGGATTGGTCCTATGGGAGAGAATTTCAAGTGAGGACCCACCACCTGGTTAGATAATTATAGAGAAGGAGGTTTTTTTCATTCATGGACATGTCTTAGTTCTTATAGAAATCTATGTTCAATTGATGTGAGAGTCTCATACCTTTTTTTGGTTGGTAAATCTTGGACTTATTAAGATATACAATGATTTAAAAAACTAGAATATGTGTCTTGGTATGAAAAAGGGTGATAGTTAGTTTCATTACTCGGTGTTCCACCTATTAGCAGGTGATAGTTGGACACCAACAACAAACATAGATTTTATATTCATTTACTATTCATGAGTGTAAATGGGATGATGTAACTATGGAATTTGTGATAGGAGTACATAGGTCCCCTTAAGGATGTGACATGGTATGGTTGATCATAGGAAAATTGGGAAAGGTTAATCACATCCAACCTATTAGAGAATCCTTTTTAGTTGATTTCATGAAAAAGATGTTTTTCATAGATATCAAATAGCTTTATGAAGTTACACACACTATTGTATTAGATTAAGACTCTCATTTTACATTGTGGTTCTGGTAGTGGTTATAGATATCACAAGGCTCACAGGTATCATGGAGTATATTGTTGGAGTTGGTGCCCTAGAACAAACTTCTTTGTACTTTAGATAACATGTATTTATATTTTTGAATAATAATTATCTTATGATCACATCATGATTGTTCTTCTTAGTAACATAGTATACAATAATTTCCTAAGAGCAGCTATCACACTGAAAGGTCATAATAGTTTATAGTTATGATTAGAAACTAGATAGGGTTATGAATCTATTAAAAAATATAAGTTCTATATCCAGATGATATCATTTGAGGGATATAAATTATACAGGATATCATGGGTGGAGACTTATAGGACTTTGATGAACCTTCACAAAGTGTACACCCTTGGTAATATCTAGTAGAATATTAGGAGAATGAGACCTACCTATAGAAAATCAAAATTTATATGTTTCATTGGATGTTACTATATGTGGATGTGTGTATTGATATATAGAATTTAATATTATTATTAATTATTATTATTAGTTGGGTACTTTTATGTATTGGTGAAAACCATGACCACAGATGTTCATGGTGTGGTAGGATACATTGGGTGTGTCATTAGTAATATTATATTAATTAATAATTCAAGAAATCAATTTTCCCTGTTGTTCTTTAATGGAATTTGATATCTCGAGCCCTTTGATGGAAATTATGTAGCCTAAATAAATCCATGCCCATGGTGTTCTATAGTCAAGATGTAATTTCAGGAAGTCAACAAAAGAGAGATCATACACAAAGGTTTATGACACAAACATGAAACCTACTTGATTTGATATATATATTACATAGTTTGAATTTGTATAAGGTATTATATAATTTAGAAAATAAAAAATTTCTCTATGGGTTACTTAGTATGTTGTTAGTTTCTAACCTCAGACAATAGGCTATTTCGTCTAATGCCAATGAGAAATAGGCCAAGAGGGTTGAATAATAAGTGTATCTAGAATCCTAGTTAAATAATATATTACTATTTATTATTTAACTAGTTTAATAAATTTTATTCCAATATGTGGTTTAATAGTTTTTCATGATTATTGATCACATTTATTCTTTCACTAGTTATTCAAGAGAATATAGTGTGTGAAAAATATTAAATAAATATTATGTTCTCCTAAGTGAATATTATATTTATTTTTTTAGAGAATAATGCAGTGATATTTATTAAATAAATAAATAGAAATTATTTAGGGCTCAATAAATATTATGGAGTAATGGAAAACTGAGTTTAATGGTTAGATGATAAATAATAAAAATTGAATATTATTAAATTAAATATTATTTAATTTAATTCGAATGTTAAGCATATATAAATAAGTGATAATAATAATATTTTTATTATTTGAAATTTGGTTCTATATAGATTAATTAAAAATAATGGGAACTTGATTAACTATTTATTTCTAACCATTCTAACATATAGACACAATTATATTATTTAATCTAAGATCAAATTCATTCTTTTGGTTTTGAAAAACGAATTTGGAGAACCCTTTTATGGACTATAGAGCTCCCTTCTCCATAAAAACTCCCAACCATAGATAGTGATCTTCCTCTACCTCACATTGAAATATCAAGAGAGATCGAGGAGAATACTTTGGAAGCAATTCTTGAGGCGATCAATGGCAGATGATGAAAGCGATTAGATCTTACATACTAGACCCCATAAATTCATATGGTAATGTTTGGAGATGTGTGGAACACATGCGAATCACTAATATATGGATTCTACTTTCATTTGTATAATTGAATGATGATACAACACATATATGCTGTTAGATCGATCAATGAAGAAATAGTTCCAACAAGGTAAATCATAAATTAATCAAATTAATATTAAATAATATATGATGATCCTCCATATAGTTACAAAATTATATCTATTATCTATATTATATGATTCAATTAGGTAGATCCAGTGATTTATCATTGAGTAAAACTTGAAACGACCATCGATAAAGGAAAAAATGAAAAGTTAGGAATGACCTATCATACGCATCCACTGTACCAAAAAGAGAAAAGTGCTATTAGAGAAATTACATAATTGTATATAATTATTTAATGTTTTTATTATTGATTTTCATTTTTTAGATTTAGTTTTTAAATTAAGTTAAATCATTCTTTTGATCTGAATTATGAGATCTGCTTCTTCCTACTTCATTTATCATTGATATAATCATTACTATTAATTTTTTGAATGAATTAAAATATAAGATCTCAATCAGAGGTACCAAGGATTGTATTCAGGTAAAAAGGCATACATTCCATGTAACTAGAGTTATATTATGCATTCTTATGCCCAATTCATCATGAATTAATTAGGAAATTAAGGCAAACTGTGTACATTGATGACACACTATGTATTTATTTCTTACACAGCTTGTTCACCAGGCTAGGGTGGTGTGTAAGCAGTCATAGTACACACAGTGTAGTCCATTTACACAACATGTTGTCCCTTTGTGTCACAGCTGTGCTACGTATTACCTACAGGACCCATCTATTTGGTGACAATGTAATTGGGAGACCACACATTGTGTATCCCTTTGTACACGCAGTGTACTCCATTTTTTTAGAGGAATGTTTTACATGATGATTCTCTAGGCATGTACCTTGGATAGAAAATGAAATATTTACAATCCATGTAGCTCTCCTATACATGTTTTTTTCCTATACCAAATTATTCAGAATAAAAATTTATTTATTATATTATCAAATCCTTATCAACATGTGCTTGTGTGTGGTCCTTATGTTCATAAGAAACCCCATGTGGTGGGTTTTAATAAATATAATTTTTTTAATTAACCTCATCATAATTTTAATATATTTATATCACGTACAATTCATATTAAAGTTATTAGTCTACATACATTAAATCATGATACATTATAGAAAAATCATGCAATGCTTGTAATCATTAAGTTGATAATACACATCATGAAAGTACATGATATGTCGTGTATGATATATGTCATAAAGAATATTCCGTATACGAGTGTAATACATATTGGGTAGATTTGGATAATTATACTCTGTGTTTTCTTCATGGTACATTTATGTACAATTTTAATTTTAGATAAAGTTATTAAATTTTTAAAAATTATAATGGATGATAATATCAAGGAAATTTGGATGAGGATTAAGATAAAATAATTAATTAATTAAAGATGATAATTAATTTATTCAAGTAGGATTTATTTTATATAAGAGAGATTAAGAATTGAATTCTAATTTTATTAAATACATTGTTCGTTGCCTGCATTTGGATGATCATGAGAATAAACCAGACCATTATATGTTATTGGTTTTATTTAATTTATTATTAATTAAATTAAATTATCGAGTTCCTTATCTCATCTTATTAGGTAAGGGATTATATTCCAATGTTTTCTTTTATGTATACCATTTTCCCCTCACTTACGTGTCAGATAAGCATATTTAATGGATGGATCTTCGATACTAGTGGAGGTGGTTCAAGTTTGGAGTCGAGGTGAAACCCATGAAAAAGAGATACATAGATTGATAGGTGGAATTCATGAACACAAACCATAATTGGTTCAGGATGTTTTTACCAAGGTCAACAGTTCATTTATCAAATCCTATATAAAATAAAAATTAGTAAAATCTCATGATCATACTAATTTATTATTTATTTCTATCAATTGTCATGGTTATTTCATTGTGGATGTTTTATCACAATCACATGAATTAAGGAAATTAACAATCTTGGTAGAGAGAACTAAAATAAATTGGATTATGCATAAATATTATCTAAAACATGGTTAAACACTTGAATAAATCTAATTAATTTTAACATTCAAGTGATAAATATAATAATTGGAAATTTACACATAAAGGATAAAGTTCATAAATAAAATGTATTATGTCAGAATAACCTTCCACTAATTGAGTTGAAATCAAACAATAGTTCACGGTGCTTGACCAACCAATGTTGGGGTGCTTTAAATTATCAGGGAATTATAACGTGATGTTTGGGGTTGACATAAATTAGTTCACATTAATGGTTGATTGCTAAAGGGGGACATGGTGTAACTTATAGGAAAGATTTAAATATATCTAATTTAAGGATTTCATTAATGGGGAGTCCACTCAAATGATCAAGGAATTTTTAGTTAATACTTTTGGAATTCCTAATGCCTATATAAAAACATTCAAGTTTCTTGACTAACAAAAGATGGGGAATGAGTTGGGGAATATGGATCCTTGACAAAAGAATATCTAATAAATGGGATATTTCGAATCCAATGGTAAGGGATATTGGGTTTTGATAATATATAGAGAGACAAATAAATATAATATATATTTATTTGTCTATTTTTTAGATAAATTACTAAAATTATGTTCAAATTATTTTAAATAAATAACATTAAAATGAATTAAAACTTATCACCACAATCAATACCTGAGAAAAATAACCTTCTCATAGACACAAATTTACAAGAGTGGAAAAGGTTCTTACATTTTATCCTTCACCATGAAAAGAAATTTTTTGTGCTAGAAGAACTTATTCATGCTATAACTAGAAATGTGGTAAGTGATAAAGTGTTATATCTCTATGATAAATATCTAAATGTTGCTACATATTCTTAGAGTTTCAGACTATCATTCATTTCCAATGATATTCTGAATCAACTTGGTGACATTTATGAATATAGCATGACGTCTCACCTTTAGGATCTATATTAAGAGATGGTGATACAAGATGGGTACAAGATTGACAATTCTTTATTTACAACTAATATTAGAGATTCTGGGCCAGTAGGGACTTATATAGTCAAGATTATTGGATACATTGAATGATTAGAGATCTTAGGGATTAAATTTTTGGATAAATTTCATATAAATTTCATACTTTCATCACTTCCAAAGACCTTCTCTAGTTTTATTGTTATTTAAAATATGATCAATAATGAAAAGAGTCTTTCAAAACTACTTAACTTGATTCTCTAAGTGGATATGGTCATGAGGCATTATAAAACCACTATCCATATGGTGAATAAGAAAAATAATAATAAGGAAAATGGGGCCAATACTCACAACATGTTTAAAGCTCTTGAGCATCATCCTTTCAAGAAAAAGAAGATCAATAGGCATGGAAATGAAAACAAGGTGGTATTTTGTTCTTGTGGCATGTCAGGGAACTGAAAGTGGAACTCCTCCCAGAAGTAAGGGTAAGATAAATGTGAATTTGTAATCAGGTATAATAATTAGATATCTACACATTGGGTTGTATATATATCTTTTGGTGCTCATATATATATCAGAATTCAAGAACCAAATAGATTCTTAATGTTTTCTAGAGGATAGGTGGATATGAAAACTTTTAATGGTGTAGGGATGGCTTCCCTAGACCATGGAGACTATCACCTTTCATTTAAAACTAGAATGATTTTGGGTTTAAAATTTTGTTATTATGTATCGATATTGACCAAGAACAAAATTTATATATCATGCATAGATGCAGATATGTTTTTTTTTCAAATTTAGAAATAAAATTTTCTTATTTTATAAGTAAGACATATAGTCTGGTATGTAACATTTAAATAATGATATTTATATATTAAATTAATAAAACCAAATATTGGAAATTGACTACGAATCAAGTTCACATGAATAAAAAAACAGTCTATGTAATCACCATCTTAGTCATTTAATTAAGAACAGTTTAAAAAATATCTCTTAGGTTGGTTATTTAGAATCATATAAGCTAAAAACAATTAAAATATGTCATGCTTATTTACAATAAAAAAGACCAAACTCCCATTTGATTGACAGGGTGAAAGAGACACAATGCTTCATGGACTAGTACACACTATTGTGTGTAGAAATTTTTTAGTTCAATATAGAGGTGGAGATTCATATTTTGTTACTTTTACTAATGAATTGAGTAGATATAGATATATCTACTTGATGAGGTATATGTCTAAGTTCTTTATTAAATTTAAATAATTCCTAAATGAACTAGAGAATCATCTTCTGAAGAATATAATGAAGCTTTCTTTAGACCTAGGTGGTTTATATCTTAGAAAAGAGTTTATCGACTTTCTACATGAGTTTTGGATTCTATCACAACTCACTCCACCTTACAAAAGATAGTGGAATGGTGCTAGTTAATAGATGAACCATACATTTTTATACATAGTATGGTTAATTATTGACTCATGTAGATATTATATTATCATTTTAGGATATTTATTTTAAACATCAACATACACATTCGACTATGTACAATCTAAATAAGAAAATGGAATTCCATTCAATTTAGGTAGTGGAAAGAAACTCATTTTTTCGCACACACATGTATTGTGTTGAAAGGCATTTGTTATGGCCTTCTCAGGAATCAAAGTAGAGAATTGGGGCACAAAGTAAATCTTTGTAGGGTATCCTAAGGAAATAAATGGATAATACCAATACAACCCCCTATACATGAAAATGATTTTAGAGACCCGAAGCTCGACGTACATGGACAATACATCACTTTTGCGGAATACTTAATACATAACAAAAACAGACACAGAAGGATCGTAATAATTTAGTGTCTTTGGAAAGTCGGAATATAAACATCTAATCATGTTGAAAGATCTTCAACATCTCCCATAACAATCTTCCCCTTTTCGTTTCCTTACCTAAAACATTTATTTATTTTTTGGGGAAAAGAAAACATAAAAAGGGTGAGCTCAAATGCTTAGTAAGGGCAAACATAGAGAACATAAAACAATCCATAAACATTTGAAAGCAAAAACATGAACATGAAATCTAAAAATTAAAACCTCGAGCAAAGGCATAAATCTTGGAAGTAAGTAAAGAATTCATCACAATGGAACATAAATCATGATAAAATAGCATGGGAATAAAACATGTAATTGTGGCAACCATTCATCACATGTCATGATTTCCATAGTATCAAAGGCATTGCTGCCAAGACCATATTAGTGGACAAAGTCCCTTTCTGAATCAAGTCCACTCCTCATTTCAGTCCTGTAATACTGAACCAAATTAACTTACCGTTCTAGAAATGTCTATCTCATGAGAGATAAATCTTTACCCAATTCATTGGAGGGAGATATATGTCCCACCCATCTCATAATGAAATCATTCTTACTTGTGCCACAAAATAAACATACATCATTCATAATAACCCAATGAATAAAATGGGTTTCATAAACATCATACCATCATCACATAATCCATATAAAAGAAATGGATATTTCATCATAAGAAAAGTGAAACCATATAAATCATAGATATATTATACTTGAAACATACACATATGAAATAACATCATCTTAGATGTAAAATGATTTTGATAAAACACTTGAGATGAATTCTTGAGGAAAATGTCCTTTCTTCTTTAAAATGAATTTCTTTTCACAAAAAGTCATGCAATTTTAAAAGAAAAGGATTTTGTTGAAAATATTCATGAAATATTTTTGAGTGAGCTCTATGAAAATAAGGCTTTATATAACTATAAAAATCCGTTCATGCCGTTTAAGTTAACAAAAACATTTTTCTCATACTTTTGCTGGAAAAGTCAAAAAGTACCTCGTAAAAGAAAGATTCCTTACATACCATGTTGTAAAAGTGAAAAATGTGTAAAAAGGACTTTAAACATACATGAATACATTTTTATAAAACATGGACATGGATGATAGCAATAACCCCTGTAAATTCTTACGAATAAGCAATCTCGGATAAAAATGAGATTTGAAAAATTATCCCTTACCTTAGGTCTGATATGATTCGTACGTATCCAAACCTCCTGTATAATGATTTAAATAATTTCATTTACTTATCAAAGAATCATATTCACTGTTATGATACCATATATGGTTCACTTATGTCTTTATATTACCCGTTCTTTTGTTAAAGAGCGTTTTGGGTAAAATCGTTTCATTTGCCGTCCGTGTTTTGACTTGTGATTATTCATATGATTAATTTGATCATGATTTCTTAATTCTAGAATTTAAAAAATTATTTATATATAATATATATTCAGAATATACATATATATAATAGATAGATAAATGGAAAGAAATACACCATTCATGGAGACGGTAGGCCGTACGTACGCATGAACGTTGTTTTCGTTTCCTCATTGAATTGAATGGAATTAATTGGATGACATTGATATATATATACATAAACCCAGTATCATTATTTGGTTATATATTTCATGATTACTTATTATATATAATTTATAATCATTTATGAATGGTTAATCATTGAGAATGAATCTCATAGCGTCATTGAGACGGTATTCCGTACGTACGCACGAGCGATGATATCGTTTCCATGATCGTGAAGTTTTATTGGAGTGTATGTATACTATTACAGAATCAATATCACTTTAAAATAATCATATATAGTTATTATTTACACCATTATAACCATCCAAGTAAGGTGGTGGTGGAAAATAGATTACACCACGTCATGGAGACGGTATTCCGTACGTACGCAAGTGCGATGATTTCGTTTTCCGTAGGATGGATAGATGGTGAAATAGGGTTGTTTCATACATATAATAACATATCTGTATATGAGTGATACTGATGTTATTACTTTATAATGAAACAACCTAAGAAGAAGAAGTGGAAGAAGAAATAATGTTGAAAGAATCGGTAACGGACATTACCTCTTCTTTGAAGCGCCTCTTTGAGACCTCCTCTTAGGGAACTAAAATTGGTCTTTGAAAAAGACCAGGACCTATAGGATGTTTCTAGGGAAGTGGAGAAGAGAAATTGTTAGGGTTTTGCCGAGCTTGAAGGCTAAAAGTTGTGTGAGGAAGAGAGGGAGTAGGTGCCCTTTTATAAGGGAGGAGAGGGGCACCTTTGGAAAAACTAAAAATAAAATTTTATTATAAAGTCTTATTCGGTTTTTAATAGCTCCAAATTGATATATTTCCAAGATAAGGTGGGGATGGGTCGAAATCCTCTCATCCAATAGAATTTAGAGAAGTTTAGGTCATTATATTAACCTTATCTTTTAGTTTTAACTCTTAGTTAATTAGATTGACATTTACCATGTCACTTTATATTTTTATATTATATAGTTAATAAACATACCATATACATCCAAGAGACCCCCAAGTGGTCCATTAATGATAACAATATCAGGATATAAGTTTCTTGGCCGAACCTTAGATTTTTAGGAATATAATAACAATTAATAATATAATATTTGTTTTAAAAACTATTTTATCTCAATTTTGACACTATTTGGTAATTTATTTTTGTGAAAATCATAACAGAATGATTAGTTCGAAAAAAGTTAATTATATAAATACTAACATGTCATATTAACATATAAAATTATTGGAATTCATAAAAAGTCTCAAATTACATTTATTTGGGTATTTATGAAAACAATTATGTCAATATTTCATTAATAAGATAATTACTACATCATCATTGTGTCATAAATAAATTAACTTATTTTAAGTCTAAAAATTACAAATAAAATATCATTATGTAGGAAATATTTCTAGATTTCTAATGAATATTTATAGTCGAATTTATCTTATGTATAACCCTATATTAAAAATGATTTAGTTATTAAACATTGATTTTAACTATTTGAACCCTATTTTAAATAAATTAATAATAAATGTCCTAATCTAATCCAAGTGGGCCTAAATGTTCATATTTTATTCGTAAGGTTGTCTTTGGACGAATTACAATTATCCAATAGAATTTGAACATGTGTTAGGATAACAATAATATAATTTTTACCCTTAATTACCCTATTTACTTTTAACCGCGGTAAAAAAAGTAAAAAGTTACTATTCACCAAAAAATATTTTCATCTCATTGAACCACATTTTAGTCCTTGATATTAACCGTGTCTCTCAGATTTTCGAAATTCCACTCACAGAAGCGGTAAAATTAAGTTTTATGAAAAATTCAGTTTTTTTAACTACCACTTAGTGGTTTCACTAAAAATTAAATTTTCCAGAAAAATACCAAAAATTAGGCCTAAGATATATTTGATATTATGAATTCAAAAATGATGTATATTTTACCAAATTCAAAAAATATTAGTTACATTAACTAATTTAAAAATTAATTCTCGTCGTCAAAACAAATAGCGTGTTTTTAAGAGATAATAACTATCAAAAGATTGACACTTGTTTATGTTTGGTTTAAATGTGAAATTACATCCAATGACAAACATTGTATTAAATTGTAAAAATATATTCTAAATATACTTTAAAACCACTCAAATTATTAATTTATCACTATCAATTATTTCTATTAAAAAAGTTGTTTTTAATTAAAATTTAGTTATTTTCACTATTCATCAGAATATGAAAGTTATTCGAAAAGAACCAAAATTTCACCCTAAGCTAATTTCGATATTCCGAATCAAAAAATGAAGTCCATTTTGAAAGATAAAATTTATAAAATTTCAAAAAGTGGGTATTAATATTCATAACGACTAGTTCATAATAATATTATAATAATATATCGTTTAGTGAAACTCGATATTGCGTACTACACACGCTATCGAGGAAGGTCACGATTGCGTGTAATGCAAGGAAAGTCAGGGATGCATGTTGTGCAAGATCCTTTTGGTGTAGCATACAACAAAAGACATTAATGAAATTAAAAAGAATATTTTTCAGAAAATCACGGGGTGTTACATTCTACCCCCCTTAAAATGAATTTCGCCCTCGAAATTCTTCGGGGTTATAAATGGTTTACTACTCGAAAGTTTCTTTAATAGAAACCCACATCATAAAAAGGAATACCAAAACTTGGCTTTAAACACTTAAGTATGAAATGTAATGGTTACCCAAATTTACTCATCACTGGGTTTCCACATAGATGAACATAGGTGAAAATATGGATATGGAAGAAAAATCTAACCATAAAGTTCTGATGGAGAGTGGTAGAGAACATGGATATGAAAAATCCAACAATCACAAAGCCATAAATTTTTTACGATCTAAGGTTCCATCTGATTAATCGGATATAAGAGCACTAGGACAACATTTTTGGTTTTCAAGATCATTTCCCTAAAGTTGATGAAATTGGAATTAGAAGAAATACATTTGTGATTTTGGTACAGTCTCACTGTTAGTCATTCTTTGGACAATTTCCACTTCATCTCTTAAATAAATGAAGTTGAATTTGTCATTCATGATGTGTTATAAGATCATGTGATAGAATGATGGGTCATTCAATCTGTCTTAAACAAAATGGTAGAAAAGTTATCAAAAATACATAGGTCCATCTATAGTGAGATTAATCATATATGGTTCCTAAAATAGACTTATACTTCATATATCATACTGCTTAATATAATAAAACTAGTTTCTACTAAACATGGACTTTCTGTAGGCCCGGGGTAGGTGATAAAGGCCAGTCGCACTTTGGTTGTGGGTTCGATTCGCACAGCCTTGTCTGACGCGATGGGCTGTCGCCCGTCCTGCAGGTTGTCCTTTTTTTTCTAAAACTACATTACTGTAACATCCCATCAATAATATCAAAAAAAATTTCTATCCTTAAACAATACTAACATATATCCAACATAATCCCTTCCAATCTTTAGGCTTATCTAAAATACTTCGGTCTAAGATCATAGTATAAAGAAAACAATTACTAGAAAGGTTATCTACCAAGAATGTGAATACAAGCATTTATCCCACATATATCATAAGATATATCTTGTTGGTTGCATTCCAAACACATGAATACCTTAGTCATATATTCTCTTGAAACATAAATTACCATATAACCTTAGTGAAAACATGAATACTGTCAAAAGGTAACTCTTTCCATATACCAAAATCCCAAAAAATCTATATAATCAAACCATAATATCACTTAGTCCTTATATCAGTCATGAGATCATGAATACAATCAAACATCTCATTATCTTCTTATCCCTTCATTATGTGAATAATATCGGAATAACCTTCCATGGTTACCGGTACCATTCAACATACACTTTCAAAACTTAAGGAAAGGCAACAGTGTAATAATCCTTAGATGTCTCTTTATCCATAGTACCATGAGATTACTTATACAACATTACACTTGATAAACATGTAATCATTCCACTACATTCTTAAACCATTGAATGAGCTTCAACAATTCTTTCATATCACATATCATTTGTAGTCTCTTCATCATCATCAACATAAATACTACCCATACGACCATACAGATTCTCTTCATGAGACTTTCCCTTAGGGAATTGGTTTGCATAATGCCAGTACATTCCACATTTAAAACATTTAACCATTGTTGATGTCTTAGCAATACCATTATCCTCATCCATGGTGTTAACTGAACCTTTTCCTTTGCACTTAATGGCTTTGTGTCCTTCTTTTCCACACCCAAAGCATCTTCCAGTTCCTTTGAAACAATCTCCCTGATGCCTCTTCCCACATGATTTACATGAGGGAAATTGAAATCTCTTTCCTCTATGATCATCATGAAACTTCATCTTTCTCTTATTATCTGAGTCGAGAAACTTACCAAAGATGAGATTATTGATCATATTATGAGATTGCTAATTAGGAATAATAACGATGTTCGGACTTCAAAATCCCGTTTCATTTGGTTTCTCATGAAGAATATCATTCCATTATTCGTCATATCCTCCATTATCATGAATCTTCATGTTTCCAGCCATTTTCTAAAACCCAAAAGAATAGTGCGTGAGGAAAAAATAATGCTAGGGAAAATAACATAGTAAAGGGGGGGCACCCTCAATATCTAACATCTTAGGTTAAATTCTAAGATCGTTTCCGTAGTTCTATGACTATATCCTATACATATACTTATCTTTAGGGACATCCCTAGACATACCTTAGAAATATCTCTAGGGATCCCACTAATGTTTTCGCATCCTAGTTTCCACTGACTAAACCTTTCCTCTAATACCAAATGTAGAGACCCGAAGCTTGACGTACATGGACAATACATTACTTTTGCGGAATACTTAATACATAACAAAAACAGACACACAAGGATCATAACAGTTTAGTGTCTTTGGAAACTTGGAATATAAACATCTAATCATGTTGAAAGATCTTCAACATCTCCCATAACAATCTTCCCCTTTTCGTTTCCTTACCTAAAACCTTTCTTTATTTCCTGGGGAAAATAAAACATAAAAAGGGTGAGCTCAAATGCTCAGTAAGGGAAAACATAGAATACATAAAACAATCCATAAACATTTGAAAGCAAAAACATGAACATGAAATCTAAACCTTAAAACCTCGAGAAAAGGCATAAATCTTGGAAGTAAGTAAGGCATTCATCATAAAGGAACATAAATCAATATAAAATTGCATGGGAATAAAAAATGTAATTGTGGTAACCATTCAGCACATGTCATGATTTCCATAGTAGCCAAGGCATTGCTGCCAAGACCATCTTAGTGGACAAAGTCCATTTCTAAATCAAGTTCACTCCTCATTTCAGTCCTGTAATACTGAACCAGATTAAATTACCATTCCAGCCATGTCTATCTCATGAGATATAAATCTTTACCCAATGCATTGGAGGGAGATATAGGTCCCACCCATCTCATAATGAAATCATTCCTACTTGTGCCACAAAATAAACACACATCATTCATAATAACCCAATGAATAAAATGGGTTTCATAAACATCATACTGTCATAACATAATACATATAAAAGAAATGGATATTTCATCATAAGAAAAGTGAAACCATATAAATCATAGAAACATTATACTTGAGACATACACATATGAAATAATGTCATCTTAGATGTAAAATTATTTTGATAAAACACTTGAGATGAATTCTTGAAGAAAATGTCCTTTCTTCTTCAAAATCAATTTCTTTTCACAAAACGTCATGCAATTTTAAAAGAAAAGGATTTTGTTGAAAATATTGATGAAATATTTTTGAGGTAGCTCCATTAAAATAAGGCTTTATATAACTGTAAAAATCCGTTCGGGCTGTATAAGTTAACAAAAACCATCTTCTCGTACTTTTGTTGGAAAAGTCAAAAAGTACCTAGTGAAAGAAAGATTACTTACATACCATGTAGTAAAAGTCAAAAATGGGTTAAAAGGTCTTTAAACATACATGAATACATTTTTATAAAACATGGACATGGATGACAGCAATAACCCCAGTAAATTCTTACAAATAAGAAATCTCGGATAAAAATGAGATTTGAAAAATTATCCCTTACTTTAGGTCTGATATGATTCGTACGTATCCGAACCTCCTGTATAATGATTTAAATAATTTCATTGACTTATTAAAGAATCATATTCATTCTTATGATATCATATATGGTTCACTTATGACTTTATATTACCCGTTCTTTTGTTAAAGAGCATTTTGGGTAAAATCATTTTATTTGTCATCCGTGTTTTGACTTGTAATTATTCATATGATTACATAGATCATGATTTCTTAATTCCAGAATATAAAACATGATTTATATATAATATATATTCAGAATATAAATATATATAATAGATCGATAAATGGAGAAAAATACACCATTCATGGAGACGGTAGGCCGTACATATGCGTGAACGTTGTTTTCGTTTCCTCATTGAATTGAATGGAATTAATTGGATGACAGACATATATATATATATAAATAAATCCAATATCATTATTATGTCATATATTTCATGATTACTTATTATATATACTTTATAATCATTTATGAATGGTTAATCATTGAGAATGAATCTCATCGCGTCGTGGAGACGGAATTCCGTACGTACGCCCGAGCGATGATATCGTTTACATGATCATGAAGTTTTATTGGAGTGTATGTATACTATTACAGAATCAATATAAATTTAAATAATCATATATGGTTATTATTTACACCATTATAACCATCCAAGTAAGGTGGTGGTGGAAAATAGATTACACCACGGCGTGGAGACGATATTCCGTACGTACGCACGCGCGGTGATTTCATTTTCCGTATGATGGATAGATGGTGAAATGGGGTTGTTTCATAAATATAATGACATATCAGTATATGAGTGATACTGATGTTATTACTTTATAATGAAACAACCTAAGAAGAAGAAGTGGAAGAAGAAATAAAGTTGAATGAATCGGTAACAGACATTACCTCTTCTTTGAAGCGCCTCTTTGAGACCTCCTCTTAGGGAACTAAAATTGGTCTTTGAAGAAGACCAGGACCTCTAGGATGTTTCTAGGGAAGTGGATAAGAGATATTGGCATGGGTTGGCTGAGCGTGAAGGCTAAATGTGGTGTGAGGAAGAGAGGGAGGAGGTGCCCTTTTATAAGGGAGGAGAGGGGTACCATTGGAAAAACTAAAAACATTATTTTATTATAAAGTCATATTCGGTTTTTAATAGCTCCAAATTGATATATTTATAATATAAGGTATATATGGGTCGAAATAAATTCATATAATAGAATTCAGACAAGTTTAGGTCATTATATTAACCTTATCTTTTAGTTTTAACTCTTAGTTAATTAGATTGGAATTTACCATGTCACTTTATATTGTTATATTATATAGTTAATAAACTTACCATATACATCCAAGAGACCCCCAAGCAGTCCATTAATGATACAACTATCATGATATAAATATATTGGCCGATCCTTAGATTTTTAGGAATATAATAACAATTAATAATATAATATTTGTTTCAAAAACTATTTTATGTCAATTTTGAAACTATTTGGTAATTGATTTTTGTGAAAATCATAACTGAATGATTAGTTCAGAAAAAGTTAATTAAATCAATACTAACTTGCCATATTAACATATAAAATTATTGTAATTCATAAAAAGTCTCAAATTATATTTATTTGGGTATTTATAACAACAATTATGTCAATATTTCATTAATATGATAATTACTACATCATCATTGTGTCATAAATACATTTAATTATTTTAAGTCTAAAAATTACAAATAAAATACCATTTTGTATGAAATCTTTTTATCTTTCTAATGAATATTTATAGTCGAATTTATCTTATGTATAACCCTATATTAAAAATGATTTAGTTATTAAACTTTGATTTTAACTATTTTAACCCTTCATTAAATAAATTAATAATAAATCTCCTAATCTAATACAAGTGGGCCTAAATGGTCATATTTTATTTCTAAGGTTGTTTTTGGCCGAATTACACTTATCCAATAAAATTAGTACATGTGTTAGGATAATAATAATATCATTTTTAACCTTAATTACCCTATTTACTTTTAACCGCGGTAAAAAAAAGTAAAAAGTTACTATTAACCAAAAATTATTTTCATCTCATTGAACCACATTTTAGTCCTTGATATTAACCGTGCCTCTTGGATTTTTGAAATTCCACTTGAAGAAGTGGGAAAATTAAGTTTTATGAAAAATTCAGTTTTTTTAACTACCACTTAGTGGTTTAACTAAAAATGAAAGTTTCTAGAAAAATACCAAAAATTAGGCCTAAGCTATATTTGATATTATGAATTCAAAAATGATGTCTATTTTACCAAATTAAAAACATATCAGTTACATTAACTAATTTAAAAATTAATTCCCGTCATCAAAACAAATAGTATGTTTTTAAGAGATAATAACTATCAAAAGATTGACACTTGTTTATGTCTGGTTTAAATGTGAAATTACATCCAATGACCAACATTGTATTAAATTGTAGAAATATATTCTAAATATACTTTAAAACCACTCAAATTATTAATTTATCACTATCAATTATTTTGATTAAAAAAGTTGTTTTTAATTAAAATTTAGTAATTTTCACTATTCATCAGAATATGAAAGTTATTCGAAAAGTACCAAAATTTCACCCTAAGCTAATTTTGATATTACGAATCCAAAAATGAAGTACATTTTGAAAGATAAAATTTATAAAATTTCAAAAAGTGGGTATTACTATTCATAACGGCTAGTTCATAATAATATTATAATAATATCTCATTTAGTGAAACTCGGTATTGCGTACTACACACACTATCGAGGAAGGTCACGATTGTGTGTAATGAAAGGCAAGTCAGGGATGCGTGTTGTGCAAGATCCTTTTGGTGTAGCGTACAACAAAAGACATTAATGAAATTAAAAATAATATTTTTCATAAAATTTTAGGGTGTTACAATGATTGTCTCCAGGAAATTTATATATCTTGAAAGGGTTAATATCCTAAAAATAATAGTGGTAGAAAGATTTAATTCGATGAATTTTGTTATCAAGATACACAAGAGTTGGTATAGTAACTAATTACATAGGTCCCCATGGATGTAGTTGTTCCTCAGATACAAGTTCTGTGTAGGTGCATAAGAGAGGTAAGAGAAATAGAGATATTTTTTTTCCAGTAAATGAACATGGTGACTCATTATTGATTGATAATGATGAACCTCTGTCCTACAAGGAGGAAATATAGATCTCAGAAGCTACATAATGACAAGAAGCCGTGAGTTCCGAAATCGATTTAATGTATTAGAATAATGTTTGAGTTCTGGTTTATATGACTGTTGATGTAAATCCCATTTCATGAAAATTGGTATTTGAGAGGAAACTAGACATGGAGAGTAAAGTAAATACCTATAAAGAATGGATTGTGGATAAAGGGTTTAAATTACATCAATTAATTAACAACGTTTAAACTTTCTCCACAGTTTCCCTTTTTAAATCCTTCGAAATTCTACATGCTATAACATCTTATCATGATTGTGAGATTCAGAAAATATATGCCCAAACTATATTTTTTAATGGGAAACTTCTTGAATTTTTCTATATGAAATAAACAAGAAACTTTTGTTACTTTAGGTGATTCCAAAATAATTTTCATGTTGTAGTGTGCCATTTATGGATTGAATAAATCATCCAAGTCATGGAAAATTTGATTCGATGAATCCATAAAATAATTTAGTTTTATTAAGAATGAATTTGAGTTGTGTGATTACAAGAAGTTTAGTGGGAATGCGTTCATTATAATAGTAGTATATGTTGATGATACTTATTGGAAATGGCATACTAGTCATACATTCTGTTAAAGATTGGATAAAAAAGACTTTCTCCATGAAGTAATTAGGTGAATAAACATATATTATCAGGATCATGATCACGTGATAGATCCAAGAAGATGCTTGGAGTAATTCAATATCAAAAATGTTGACCAAATACTAAATATATTTAATATAGAATAATAGAGGGGATTTTTTCTAGTATCTCATGGTTTATATTTTTCTAAGAAAATTTGTCCTCAGACAAAATAGGGAAAATAAATAATGAGTAAGATCAAATACACTTCAGTGACAAGATCAATCATGTATTCCATGTTATATACTAGACTTGATGTTATTTTTTCACTGATCACTGTAGGAAGATATAAATATGATCTAGGAGAAAAAAATTGTTTTACTATTATGGTTATCCTTAATTATCTGGGAAGAACTAAGGATATTTTCTGAGTGTATAGAGGAGATGAGGAGAAGGTCATAAGGGGTTATACGAATTCAAGTTTCCAAATAGATCAGAATGATCTGATGGCACAATCAAGGTATTTTTTTAGTCTCAACAGAGGAGCTGTGAGATGGAATAGTACAAATAATCTTATTGTCGTTGATTTTATGGTGGAGTCCAAGTATATAGAAGCCTCTTATGCATCCAAGGAATCTGTTTGGATTCAAAAAAAATTCCAAGTGATTTATGTGTTACCTATAAGTAAAGACCCTATGACATTGTATTGTCATACTACATTAGTGGTGGCTCTTGAAATGAAGCCAAAGTCACACCAATGGACAAAGAATATACTTTGAAAGTATGACATATTGAAGGATTTTTTTTTCAAATGGGTGAAGCCGTAGAAATAAGATCACCCATGAAAGAAAATGGGGTAGCCCCCTTTACCGACCTATCTCAGTAAAAGAAAATCTATCAGGTAAGAGCTAGTAGATTGATGGTTTCTATCAATTGCATCCAGTTCAAGTGGGAGTTTGTGGGTGTTGGATCCCTAGAACCTACTAATATGTAATTATAGACAACCTGTATTCAGAATTTTGAAAATTAATAAATTAATTATCACATCATGATTTTTCTTCTATGAAACAAAGTATGTGATAATTTCCTAAGAGTAGTTGTCACACTAAAAGGAAATATTAGTTCCCCAATATGATGAGAACCCAAAATTCATATGACACAATTCTACAATATATATTCTATATCCAGATGATATAATTTTAGAGACAAAAAGGATATATGATATCATGGGTGGAGACTCGTATGACATTGAGACAAATTCTTATGGTGTACGACCTTAGTACTATCCAGTAGGATATTATGAGAATGAGACCTGCTAGTAGGAAATCCACATTTATATATGTCATCGCATGTTTCTCTTTTCGAACATGTGTATCGGTCCTTAGATTTTAATATTAATATTTATTCATAGTATGAGTCAAATAATTTTATGTATTGATGAAATCATTAACAACATATGTTCACGTTGAGCTAGAATACACTGGGTGCATCCCATGTAAAAGTTCATCAATGATTAATGTGAGAAAGGATTATTCCATTTTGTTCTTTAGTGGATGTTGATATCAGAGTCTCATTGATGGAAATTATATAGCCTAAATAAATCCATGGTAATGGTCTTCTATAGAAAAGTTAAAATTCATGGAAGTAAAAGAATGAGACATAGAAAAAATAGGTTTATGGAACCTTTATGAAACCTACTTGATTTTAGACATCCTCATAAAGGGATTATTTTACATGTTAATCATCCGTATGAGGTATTATGTCATTTTGGAATTAACATATTTCTCCATGGGTGACATTGCCAATTTCTAGAAGCTAACTTTGGAATTTAGGATACTTCACCTAATGCCACTTAAAAATAGTCAAATAGGGTTACACACTAAGTTAATCAAGAATCTAAGTTAAATAATGTTTTAGTTTTTATTTTTTAACATGTTTTATAAATATTATTCTCATATGTTTTAAATAATTATTCTTGTTTGATTGATCACATTTATTCCTTCACCAGTTTTTCAGGGGAATATAACGTGAGTAGAATATTAAAGAAATAAATATTTTCTATTTTTGAATTTAATATTTATTTATTTATTGACAAATAATGTAATGATATTTATTTGATATATAAATAGTTATTATTCATGGATCGATAAATATTATGAAAAAATGGATAACCAAGTGTAATGGTCTGATGGTAAATAATACATATTTAATATAATATAATTAAAAAATATTTAATTTAATTCACACGTTAAGAACATGTCGATAAATAATAATGATATTATTCTTATTATTATTATTTTTCATAGGGTTCTTTCTGGATTAAATAAATAATATGGTGCACTTGTGCAATTGTCTATTTCTAACACTAGTGATATATATACCCAATTGTGTTATTTTTGGTGAGATCAAATTCTTTTGTTTGGTTCTGTACAATCGATTTTTAGAATCCTCTCAAGACCTAGAGAGATCCCTTATCCAAGAACACTCCAAACCACATAGTAAGATATTCCTTCACCTCAAACTCTCAATTTAAGAGAGACCTATGATAATGTTTTGGAATTTGTTCTCAAAGAGATCAAATATAGATGACACAAGTGATGGGTTCTGCTATGCTAGCACTCAGAAATTCCAATAATGATTTTTGAAGTATTTTGGAAAATGTGTGGATCAACACTAGATGGAATATTCTTGTATTATGACAATGAAAAGATATTAGAACTAAGATATGTTGACAGATACCTGAATTAAGAAATAATTTTGAAAAGGTATTTTAATAATTAACTAAATTTATTATAAATAATATGTAGTGATCAAGAAGTTTATACTTTTGTTAATTTCGTATTGATCATAAATCATGGAAAAATAAAAATTTGGGCATGACCTATTGCATGGTTTCATTGTGACCGAAACCTATATATAGCATATCATCCATAAACCAGTAGTCAATTTAACTATATGATACATGTATTAAACGACATGATCCAAGAATGTGTCCATGAATTGAGTGGTTCTTGGGAGATACTCTTTCCTCCCACTGAGTTCCATTAAAAAACAGATTTTAGAAAACTATACTGATGGAACCTTATGAATCCCTAAATGGTTAGACATAGTTTTATCCTATCTACTGGTTTGAGGTATGTGAAAAAGTGCTACTGAAATCCCATCCCATTCAAGATACATTGAATCTGGTATAACTTATCCAGAGGTACATGGTGACAACTTAGTCTAAGAAGAAGTCAGATAATGACTTTCAACACTGAAAATTGTAAATTCAGGTGGGACATAGGCATTTTTATGGGTTTGACCTAGATTGGTTCATAGATGGATTTTGAGATTGGTAAAGTTATCACCTCATTACACCAGGCTTTTAATGATCCTATAGAGATTCTGGCTACTCACCTATCAGTTGGATTTACCTAAGAGGTATTAGGCCATATATTATTTCTTCCACATTTCAAATATTTACCATTTTTATTTTTATCTATAAAATTATTTTTACCATAAGTATATTGAGCTGTATGAATATTCTTATATTGAAGAGAATCATATTTTTATCATTTATCAGAGAACAAAGGCTCTCAATGGAAATTCATTTTCTCTAGTACAAGTGCTATGGAAATAGAACCATGTAAATGATGATACCTGGGGAGATATGTTGACATACATGTCTAGTGGAAAGATAATTTCTCAAACTATGTTTTACCACACTAGAACGAGAAACAAAAGGATGAGTTGTTTTAAAAAGGGGAAGCTATAATTTCACCACTATTAAAAGAGGAATAAATATATTAAATTTCTATTCAAACAACATATTTTATACATGGAATGGTCTTAAGAATCTAAGGATAGCTTCAGGAGCAACCAAGGGTCACTCAGAGTCTAGTGCTCCAGATTTTAGAAAGAATGACTAATCCATAGAGTTATTGCATGGTCAATGGTAACAATGTGACCTAACTATGTAGTCCCTGAAGGGTTATGAAATGTTTTTTTTCAAACCACGAAAGGGTGAAACCTATCCATGAGGGGTATATAAAAAATCTTTAGATGATATGCATGGACATTGAAATGTTTTTCCAAACTATGAACCCACCCACATATGTAGTTACCCTAAAATAGCATAGGTTCATGGGTAGACACACATCATGGAAACCCATGTTGTAAAAACATGTTCCACTTTAAAAGAAGGTCAAGTTAACCATTTTTCCCTTGCCTCTATTTAAAATGAAATATCCTTTACCTCTTGATTTTTACAGTAGATTTTTGCCCTGAAATATTCTATTCCCCTCCACCTAGTGTTTTAGCTCCCACCATCATTCAAACACTAATTCTTATATCATCAGTTGTGTTGGAAAACCATTGTTAAGATCTTAATTCCTTTTTTATTTACATTGTTTAACCTTCCCATGAGAATATAATTTATAGACAAGATAATATAACCTATTTTAATAATATTCATCTATTTCAATAATTTCTCCCATTATAGCTGAATTAGAGGATGAAAGTAGATAAGGATAGTAAAACCAAGATAAGATAGGTAGTCAAGTTGTTCTCCCTTATAGCCTCAATGTTTATACTATTCATATTTGTTCCACTTACTGAACCTTCCATGTGAAACATGTTAAATTTCAAATTATCTAAATTAATTGATATAACCATTCTTAGAGTAACCTTGGAAACTGAACATCAATTTCATAGGATGTATACCTCATCATAAGACACCAATTAGGGTGTTACATTATTAAAGGGATTGGATCCATATAACCTGAATGAATTGTGACAAGCTATTAATGCGTGTTGATTTGGATATTGTGGATGGTATACAAATTGATTTATACCAAAAAGAAAACTCTTGTATATGTATATAAAAACTTATTTTTCTTATTTACTTCATAAATTAAACTTATTAAATGAATTGGAAAAAATAACATAAATGTATTGTTTGAATGGTATGGGTTAAACCCAAGGAATGTCCTTTTTCTTATACCATGTTGAAGGAGAAAAGATGATTCCTTTTTTTTGAAATCCCTTGGATATGATCATTGAGAATAATAAATAAAATATTATAAATGAATTATAACATGTAATAGTGATATATGGGTTCTTCACAGAACACCATAGATTGGATCACCATATGGATTCCTATAAGCTATCCATGAGTGATACCTAATTCCATAGTGTAATACTTAAGATGGTTTAGAAGAAAAATGATATTGCACCATGCCACGAGTGATAAATGGATCCCTATGTGGTTGACCATGGAAGAGCTCAGAGTATTATGACTTTATACCATCAAGTGAGTGATACCTGGTTTCCTTACATAGGACGACTTGGACACACTCCTATAGTAATGGGCTGTTAAAGTATACCTGGATTGATACCTATATTCCTTATATAGAATTCCATGGTTGATATTAGTATTCCAATCAACTAAATTAAGTATTTAATCATCCAAGTGAAATCATATTGTTACAGTTATTTTATTCTTTACATATATTTAAACCAAGCCAAACTTCCCTACTAAGCACATATACCTTGAGTATCATGAAAACGCCTTATGATTATGAAAGGATGCCTTGAGTATATGCCACTCATCCTACCAAACCTTTCACATCTATATGTGTATATAAATATATTCTTATATTTTATCATTAAATTTTATGTATATATAAATACTTGTATATATATATATATGGGGTGACCTCTATTTAGAGAAATTATACCTTAGGATAAAGAAGGTAGGTTCGAGTAGGTGTATCATGTGGAACCCGAACTGATTTGTTTTATTTTATTTAGTATTTTCCACTAATTATTACCTACACACAAATCATTTTATATAAACATATTGGATAGTTCTAGATCCCATTAGTGGTGGAATATTGTGTATATTAAACTCTATTCAGGTAGTTGATTAGTACTCAAACAGAATTTAGAGATGATAGTAGGGGTAAAGGGAAGATTAAAAATTTGGATTATTGTTTTTCTATACTAGGGTGGAGTATGAGAGAATTTGATTGAGCTTAAACTGATTATTATATTATAGATATATTTTTCTCTTTTTTTCCCTTTTGTATATCATGTGACATTTTCCTACTACTTTTATTTCATGAATTCTCATTTTTTTGGCATACAATCATGCCATTATTTTGAATGTGATATTGATTCAATTTTTTTTATATAAGGATGGTTTGTGATTCCAAATTTCATTTATTATACTATTTATATATTTTAATATTATTGTATACCATGGTCTACACCCTAATAATATGGGTATAGTCTCCCCAACATGTCGTCACAGACCCCTACAACTAGTCAGTAGCCTCTAGAATATATAGAGGTTCACTTGAGGATATGTGAATAAACAACGTTCGATTCCTATGATTGAATAGGGTCTATGAAATTAAAATTAATATTTTGAATTAACATTGAATTTTATATAAAACAAGGGTCTAATAAAACTCTTTTTTATATTACATTTTATTTCATGGAACCCTAATAATTATGAGTGTTGATAGTGTAGTCAAATGAGGTTTAGAATTATTTATTACATGGACTAGTTTTTTCATATTACTATATAATTATACCATTTTCTAGGATATAAAATTAAATTTTCAAAATTATGAATGTGATATATGAATTTGAACTAGATAAGTATGAAAAATATTATCCTTTTCTTTAAATGGATGATTATATTGACTAGATGAATACATATTTTAAATTTTAAAATATCAGAATTCATTATGGGTATCTTCAATTGAGGGTGATGGATGAGTATATTAAAAAAATTTAATTATTATGTCTATATCGACAATATAATCATTTCATTTTTTATATTTTACAGTTCACATGGAATGTTCATGGAATTAATTAATAAAAAATATCACAAGTTCTCGAATAATTTTGTGGTTATATTTGTGGAAAACATCCTTATATACTCATGATCAGTTGAAGAACATGGGACACTCTTTGATATTGTTTTGGTAATTACATATGAGTGTATGGCATATGAAATTTTCTCTAAACTCTATCATTGGATTCAGGAAGAAAAAATTTCAAGACATGTAGTTTCTCTACATTCCACCATTTTGTTTCTATATAAAATGAATTTTAGTGAGAACTATTTTGAAACATTTATGCACCAATCATGTAAATGTATAGACTTAAAGACCATATTTTAATAAAATATATGGTTATTATGATTATGTTTAAATAGATAACCCTACCCCATTTCTTGATTATGCATAAGGTTTGAGGATTAACATGTAAATTGATGTGACTTGGTTAGTACATAGTGACTAAGTGAATTATTATTCAATACAGAATGAGAAATTGAATATTTATAGTGGGTATCTAGATACCCATGAGTTGATTGTATTATCCTATATATATTACTTAAAAATAAATTTTTAGTGAACATGGAGTTTTCGATGTTGAATTAGAGAAACCCAACATTATTATAGATTATTTGGGAAAATTGGGAGTTTTTAATGTGACCTAGGAAAACAAAGAGGGTTTTTATAAAAATAATGTTTTATAAGGAAAACTATAGTATATAAATTAATATTAAAAAAAGGATTTGTTTTTTTGTTATAAAAGAAATTATTTTTCATTAAACTATTTGATATCCATTAATTTGAAAACATTTTTTGTTATTTGTTTTGGTAAAAAAATATTTGTCGATAAATATTTATTTGATTTATCATTTTTGATTATAAATTAATTCAATGGTTCTTTGATTTTTGAGTTTTAGTTAGTGTAATATGAGAAATATTATAGATTTTATTCTGACCCCTTACATAAAAACTTTAGAAGACATATAAACATGATTTTTTCAAAATGGAAATAAAGGGAGTAATTTGTTATTCTTTAGTGGTGAGTCATATATCCATCATGTAGTTATTTTATACGAAGTTGCTAGCATATGACTAAATAAATTTATTTTATTTATGAAAATATAAATAATTAGTCGTTTTTGTTTATGGATGGTTTTATAAAAACAAAAATAATTATGTTGTGAATTTAAGAGTTTTAATTAAATGAGTTTACAACCACATGAAACCTATATTATTTCAAGGAAAAAACAATCCAAAAATATTTTTTATGAGTCCAAACTAGTTTCCAGCAATTATAAATCAACGAAATGGGATTTAGGTATTATGGTATTCAAATTTAGGTCTCATGTTTGGGGTTCTATGTTAGGCTGTTATATATCATATACTATGGTATACCAGAAAATTGGTGAATGATGTATATTGTGTATAAGGATATCGCTATATAATAGAATCAGTACAGTGTTTTTTATTCCAATTTCTAGTTTCAACTTTATGTTTTCTTTTAATACTACAGACCTCTATATATTATATATGTAATACACTAAATACACCATATTATATAAACAGATTAATTTATCTAATGAAATAAAACCAACCATTTTATATCACCTAATTCAATATCCATATATCATGACATGAAATATACACATGTTATATCCTAGAATATCAATATATTATAGAATATTAGATAGTTTTATATAATATGTTATCTGATATCATATTCTATAAGCCATTTTTTCTTTAAAAAATTAAAAAATTGTAAAACAAAGTCCTCCGAAACTTCATTTGAATTATTATAATATCACTAATGGGTTTTGTAAACATAAAATGTTATATAAATGTTTTGAAAAAAATTACAATAAATTCCAAGATCATTCAAGATAGAAAATAGATAAATATGTAGTGTAAGAATATCATTAGAGACCTATATGTATCTCTTGTGAATATGAGACTTATACTATAGTGGATATGATGAAGTTCACAAATTGATATCTAAATAATTATTTCATCCATTAGTAAGACATAATATATTATTATCATGTTCTTAAAATCCAAGTCTTCTTCATTCCACATGGAATACTAGTGACTCGAAAAGAAAATGATATTGAAAATTTGATATTCAAAAAAGATTCTAAGACATTGTTTATGTACTTTCTTATTTGTAAAAATCCTTTTCACCATTTTATAATTTTATTTCGTTAAATAAAGGCAATCCATGGATAAGAAACCATTAAGAAATCGTTAAAACATTAGAGATTTTAAACAATAATGTTTCATAAAATTACATAATAATTTAATATTAATATAATTAATTGTTAAATAATTAAATTATAAAAGTATAAAATATATTGAATATTATATAAGTAGGTTTTTCAGAACATATTTTTCATTATGGAAATGAGATAATTTACCTTGAATAAAAAAGAGTTTATTATAAAATAGTTTTTATCTATTTTTTGTGATGAATTATTCATGGGATTGAATGTTGACTTATTTTAAAAGTAAATTAAGAATCATACATCAATTTTTTTTTGAATTTATATATTATTTATATTTTTTCATGGATAAAATTTATATTTAAAACATTGATAATTTTATAAAATTATTTTTAAATTTATTTATTTATATTATAACTCATTAAAGGAATAATATCACAACACAACTTTATTCCCATATCCTAATATTCATTCAAATTACTTGGGGAAGACTAAAAGATTCATTGTGGTAAAGTAATGGTAACAATCATCTAATTTTCTATTTGAATCCCTAGACTAAATGATATAATATATGATAGAGATTTTTATTGGATAATATTATATCCAAATATGTGATTATGATTCCGTAGATATGGTAATACAAGGGGATTTTTTATAATTTCTGCTCATATAGTGGTCTATGAATTGTTTTATTATTGTCTCATAATAAGGTAATCCATTAATTTTATATTTCTACTTCCAAATATATGATAATCTTTGTAGACTTGGTATATTTAACCAATTATGATAATATATGATGTTTTTGGGATCACTTGGGTTAAAGTGAGATAACATGTACGGTCAATGGGGATATACTATAATGACCCAAAAATTATGTTATCTTTAGACTCTTGAGATTTTATTAGGCATGGTGGAACAAAATATTCATTTATTGAAAACTCTATATAGGTATGTGATATATTGATATAAATATATGGGGTCATGGTATTAGATAAATAGGTTCTATAATTCTTCCTTATTCAATGAGATTTTTTTTCATATTAATAGTGATCCTTATCATGAGGTGTAAATAAAGAAAATTCTTATTTAAAAGTAGTAAACTATAGCATAAGGCGTTACATCATCACTCAACGGTGGTTACTCATATTTAATAATTCTATTGTCACAATAATTTACTAGATTTTTGTTTTATATATTCTTTGTAATGAATATAGTAATGATAGATTCATGTTGTTGTTAAATGAAAATAAAATATAATAAAAAGTAATTTAAAACAAAAATTTTTCTATGAAAATTGAATTAGCTAAATAATAGGCACTTAAATGATTTCCTTCAACTCATTTAAATAATTTTTCTATTAGTTAATTTTTTATAAATATTTAGACTCAATACCATTCATTGATTCATATGAAACAATTTATTAGTTTTGGGAAAATAACATACTTGAAATCCCTTTAAGAACATAAATCATCAATTCCCCCATGGTGAATTTTCAAGAGTACTATGAAACCAATTGAATGTACTTAATCACTTTCCTAGCTCCACCGTATATGAATAACCCATTAGATAACTCAACTACACTATATTATTAATGATTCAAGGGAAGGTAGGGACACAAAATTAAAAATAAAAAGAAGAAAAATAGACTTAATAGATAAATATTAGTATAAATGTCACATACTCCCCAATAAGACCACTCTTAAATAATCTTAACATGATAGTCAAGAAAGGCAATTATATTTTATTATGACTACAAGAAAATAGTGAATGAATTATCCTTCCTAGTTAAATAATATCATTTTGAACACCATAATTATGGAATTTATTTTATTTATAAAAGGATAAAAATAGTATAAAATAAAATAATTTAAATAATAAAAAAAAGAAATGAAACATACTCCTCTATCTTGGGAAAATAAATCTTTGGGAGCATATACCTCTTCTCCACCTTTTATGCACTGGAAAAACCTATTGGAAGGTAGAAAATTATCTCTATTAAAAATATAAGTACTAAATATAAAATATTTGAATATTTTATAAATAAACTATATCTTCTTGATCAATTAAATAAATTCACTCAATATGGAATCGATTAAATCAACTTTCTGATTGGATATCATCAAAAAAGTAAGTGATTCTAGATTAATTTCAAGAGAGTATATTTATTGTCAATTACATTTTAATTCTCCTATAATCGAATACAAATCAACACTATATCAGAATAGGTGATATGCTTGACATGTTTTATATTCTTATATATCTTTTATGATTTAGTTTGAAAAAAATTGTTTAAATATTCTTCAATTTTCTAGAAAACATCAGGTAAGACATATTGACTATATATCATCTTCACTGTTAATAAATATAATGAAAATATTTTAATTTTAAATTTTCAATTTGTATTTCTACGTACAATGTAATATATTATAATTTGTATCACATAAAAATGTTTCATTCATCAATACATAAAATTGTTTTTACTTTAGTTCTATTTATATAAGTGTCCAAATATTACCTCCAATAATAAATGAATAATGTTTTTTTTCTATTAAAATCATAAAAAATCAATAATTTATTATTTCAATTATGTAGATTCTTTTACCTATATACAAAACATTTGAATATATTTGTTCTCACACATGTGAACAATTAATGATTTACATAGTGACCTAATTCTTAAAAACATTATATCGTGATTTTTCATAAACATTTACAATAAATACAAATCAAGGATTTAAATATCTAGTGTATTTGGATTATTAAATACATGAATAAATAATATTAAATTAAAAAAACCATATTTATTTAAAACATCAAACAATGAACCTCACTCCCATTGATATTATAAAACTATTTAGGATTATTTATGTAAAAGTCATAATGAAAATGTTGATCCAGAAAGACCAATAATGGAATTAAAAAATATATCATATAACAAGAGTCAATAGGCCTAACAGGAAATTAGAAATTTAATAACCATAAGCATGTAAACATGGAATAAGGAAATTTAAGAATATGATAACAGAATCAATAGAATGTGAAATCATCATAAATAACAATTCCATAATCATATCTCAAGGATAATGTCCCGGAAAACATAAATATTTATAGGTTTCATCATAATCATCATAAGCCTTGTCTCACCACTATTATCACATAGGGTTTATAGACCAACCACATGTGAACCATACATGGTATCACATGAGAAATTAACATCACCTATTGAATTTTATGGTTATAATAGACCAAATAATCACATCATAATAATTATATGCATATTTATTCCACAATATCAAAATAAACCTTACATATATCATAAGTATGGTATGACATAGAATAATGTGGTGGGTTTTACAATATTTTCTTATGACCTAACCAATGTCCATATCCAAACATGTCTTTAAAAAATAAGAAAATAATACATATTGGAAGGTCATTTTTGAATAATTAAACATAAATTTTGAACATGGAGTTCCATCTAAGGAAATGATCCTAAGAAAAATCAAGTAGTGATAATAGTAACATACCATTTAGGTGATGTTTTTGGAAATTATCAAAGTTCTTTTAAAGACATTATTTTTTTAAAAAATCATACCTTTAAAAAATTTATTTCATAACATAATGTATGATTTTTTAAAATATAAATGATAACAGAAATGTTTTATGGGAAGATAATTATAAAATTATGCATAGGGAGGTTCCCTAAAATTTGGTTCATATAAAAGATATGAAATAAAATGGAACATAAAAATTTACCATCCATAATATTAAAATTTAATGTTAATAAGTATTATTTATTAAGAGAATTTATAAATTAAATTTGGATGATATAATTTAGAATAATATAAGGGAAAAAGGATAAAAAAGAGAATGTTTAATCAAAAGGTAACAAGGGTGGTTTAGGGGATACATTACAACTTAGGAAACATTCCCATAAATAACCTTTGAAATAGAATGATTAAGTTAAAATAACTCGAACAAATATAATACATGATATTAAACATATTATTTTTAGTGTACAGTCAATTTAAAAAAATAGGCATATAATGTAAAATTTGTCTCGAAAAAGGGAATTTTGAGACAAAACCCTTCTGACTATAGTAATTTTTAATCAAAATTTGATGGAATATTGAAAATAATATCGTTATATAAATCAAATGCAATAAATCATAGATTATTAAAAAATAAATTATCTCTAATTATAGAAAACCATAGAAATAATTAATTGTTGCATAATATTAAAACAAGCCTCAATGAAGTGGAATAAGGATTGACCGTTTAACTTGTGTCTGAAAGTGATATTCACTTAAAATTACCATCCTAAATAATTAAATGAAGATATGAAATATATAAAAATTTCCTTATTCACATGTATTTAATTTCATAATTCCTATTTATTATCTTTAGTTATTTATTTTTTAAATTGTTTCTGCTTATGTTGGTTAGTCATGGTTGTTTGGTTAATTTCTTCAGAACCCTTTCAATTTATTGATAACGGTCAAAGGATATATAAAATAAATTTGTGATCACAAAAATTATGGAGTTTTATTCCATTTATTAGTACATGATTAAATAATTATACTATTTTCGTGATTGTCCTAATTTTTTTTCAAATTAATAAAGGTTCCTTAATAAGTCATATTAAGATAATAATGTTATTAAAACCATTTGTTATTTTTCTTAATTATAGATTTTAGTTTATTGATAAAAAAATATTAATCATGTCAAAAATATAATTTTTGACATTATTTTATTTTAAAATTCATCCATTTTAGGTGTTCCTGAAATATAAAAATGTTATTCATGGAGGTAACAATCCATACACATGCATGATGAAATTTTCATTTTTATGAATACTTTTAGAGGAAGTATAAAATGTATATTAATTTTTTATAATAACAATTAATAATAGTAAAAATTATGATTTTATCATAAATTAATGTATATATGTGTCTTGAGGGGTGTCAAATAATAAATGTGCTGAGAAAAGTTGGGATGAGTTTGTTACCTTTTTCTTGGATGTTCTCCCTTGGGTAACTTGTTAAGACTCGCTATCTTGGTCATTTGGTAAGAACAATGATTAAAAAAATTGGTGGGTTTTCATAGATAATATGGAAGATTTTTGGTTAATATAAGGATTTTAATGGGTGTATAAATAGATAGTAGGTGGTCTTCTTTTATAAGTGAAGAAAAAGGATCTTTTGAAAAAAAAAACTCATTATTTCTCAATAATATCACTCCATTGTTCAAATAAAAAGGCACCCAAAATGTACAATAGTGGTGTTTGGAATGATATAGGGATTATAATTCCTTTAAAATAATATATAATACATGTTTAATAAATGTTTTAACCACATTAACTATGTTAAACCACATTAACCCTATTTCACCATTATTGTAGTAACTCCACTTTCATCTTTACAAACTAATTTTAATGAATTAATTTAAATTGAAATTAGTTAATAATTGGAAAAATAAAATCTTAAATATATAAATAATTTTATAAAATATAATTTATAATAGTGAGAGAAATAATTTTTTGTATTACCATTAAAAACACATAAAAACCATTTCTTAGAAAAAAGTTCATTTTAAGCATAAAATTTATGGTTGAATAATATTATCAATGTTTATTATTTTCTAGAAATAGATTAGCTTAATATAAATGAAATAAATATTACTTATCTTTTAACTCATTATAAAATCAATTTTTTATAAAATATATTTTCATTAAATAAAAAGACCAATAATTGGTTTTTTTTAGAATTAAATTATTACTTATATTTCATAGGTTTTATAAGTTTAAAAAAATTAGATTAAAATTCATAAAATTATTATTTATATAAAAATTTGAAAAAATAATTTTTTTTTAAAATTTCTATGTCTCATATATATACTGATAAGGTAATAAAATTCCCAGTTTTGGATAAAAATGCATTTCCCACTATTAATAAAAATATCAATTATTTTAGAAAATTCTAAAAAATTAATCCAAAGTTCATTTTCACATGTTGAATAAAAGATGGAAGTAATTTTATTATCTCAAACTTATATAATTTATAAAAATTAATTTTAAAAAACTGAGTGTACAATGTATTAAAAATTATTTTTTTTGGAAAGGATAACTTATGTTCCAAAATGTCAAATATGGTGTTGTAAATTGAAAAAAATATACTAAAATAATAGCTTTACTTAAAAAAAATATATATTTACTTAAAAAATGACTTATGAGAAATGAAAACTCATTCTTATATAAAATAATTTCAAAAAAATCATGTTATTTATAAGAATGATATTTTTCATTAATGGCCTAAAAATCAATATTTTTAGAAAAAACCCAAATATTCATATTAAAATAATATTTCCATTTTAAATCAGAAAATAAAATTTTCTATGTAAAATTTAGTTTAAAAAATACTTTATTTTAACTTTTAATTATAAAATACAATGAGAATCTAATGTCATATGATAATAAAATTTTCAAATACCAGTTATTATTAATTTGATTAAAAACTAATAAATATATAATTAATCAAGAAATATTTTATTTTATGAAAATAATTATTTAAAAATAATATACATAGTTTTATTTTAAAAATTTACAATGTATAAAAATATTGATTCTTAAATACAGTATAAAAGTAAGTGAACTTTAATAAAATCACCATCATATATACAAATATATATATTAATATAAATGATAATTTAGTTACTCATATTCATACTGATAAATTCAACTACTAGGTTTTAATAGTAAAAATATATGATGATTTTTTAGTTTGGTGTTTCATATGGAGAAAACATTCAATCATATTTTGCATTAATGAAAAGAAAACTTATATCAAAATATCAGGTTGTTACATTATCACCCTATTTAATTAATTTTATCATCACCATTTTAATTCTTTATAACTAGTAATATATAACGATCTTATTGTAAATATATTCATAATTATGGATATAACTTTTCAATATGGAATCCACCTTACTCTGTTATGGCTATATTGAGTTAATTATATTTCCTGAAACAACATTAATCTTTCATACCATTATATACTCAAATATGTATATACCCTATTCTTATATTCTCCAAAACATACCATTAAAAATATATATTAATCTCCTAGTCATTAACCAAAAATTAATCAGATTTTACTTAAAAAATTTACACTTATCCTCAACCACTAGTTCATAAGGTCATACCCCAATCAACAAAAAATTCAAAATCCAAAAAATGAAAAAACATCACTAAAAAATTTGTGGATAATTTTTTATTTAGTCAATTTTCAATTCCAAATTTATTAACACTTTTTATCAAAATTTTATTAAAATAAATCAACTACTTCAATATTAAGACTTATCCATACCAAAATAATTTTTTATTTAAAAATTATCTCAAAAAATATAACCTTTTCCTAAAATTACTTTTAGAAGTTATCAATACCTTTCAATATTTGTTTCAAGACCATTAAAGAAAAGGTACTGAAGAATAATACATAGATGTTTTATATAATCCCCATAAAATTTATAATATACTTGAATATCATAGATAAATATCATTTAATAATAAAAATAACTGAGGGTATAAAGATTTGATTTCTATTAAGATATAAAACTCATTACCATTGGTAATAATAAGAAACCATCATTTTCCATCATAATAGAAATATACTAAGATTCTCATCTATTTAAGTACGATACCTTATTTGGTTATAATTAATAGATTTTTCTAGATACATACATTTTCCCAATTCATTTCTTTGATATTGTTTCATCCAAATAAAAAAAACCAAAATGGTTTTTAATATAATTTGAGTAAATGATCATATGAATAATAAATGTCAATGTTAATAAGTTTTCTCAAATTAATTACTCATTTAATCCCATCATACTTTAATTTCAACAATTCGAAACTATATTCATCCTCTAATACTCTTGGCGAAACATTAGATACTTTAAGTTCAGTTATCTTATAATTGTCATCATAGTACCGTAGATTTATTATAAAATAAAATTTTCTTAGTGGTTTCTAAATAGAATATGATTAACCAATGCATAACCCCAGTTTATTCTTACTTGGTGTAATGTTATGACTCTTTATCATGTACCATATTATAATGAAGTTAATAAACAACACACAAACTTCAGGTGACTACCCCTTGATAGAACAATGTCAGATCCTACAACCAATTTTTAGTATATATATAGTGGTGCATTTTCTAGGAAAACCAAAAAACCTATAATTTATGAAAACATTAGATATTATCCTATTCATATATTATCCCTTATACTTTTATCTAGGGTTTTCACTGTGGATATTTCATCCTAATATTGAAAAATAACTACTTCATACATCGATACCAACTTTAGTGACAAAAGACATAATGTTATTTTTATTTCCATAATTTTATTACACTTTTCAAACAAATACCAATTGAGGATATATAGGTATTGTGTATTTAGAATATTAGATATGTGAATAAATCAAATTGAACATAAAAACATAATAAATATTTTAATCTAACCATATTGTTGCTAAATCTTTTATATAAAATACAACGGTACAAGATAGCCTTGGGAAAGAATGATAATGATGAACTTGAAAGCCATGTAAAAGAAAAAACCTAGCAGTAAGAAATGTCATGAGGTTCAATATTAATAACATGATATTATAAAGTGAATGATAAAAAAGAAATAAAACATTTAATATTTAAATTAAATCATAATATCATAGAATAATAAGCATTTGGAAATATAATAAATCATGCAATTATAGTCATATATCAAGGATAACCACAATGACAATATTACAGAGGCTAACCACCATCATAATCATTATATTATACGTCTAAACACCATCATAACCTGTTATTATTAGGCAAAATATCTATGAACCATACATGATACATCATGAGATATTAACATTATCTAATGCATTAGAGGGATATTAATTACCCACCCATTACATTATAATATGTACATTAATATGTGTACCATAAGGGAAACAAATATATACAGAAATCATAAGCATGATGTAACCCAGAATAATAAACAGGGATTCACAATATTTTATTAAGATATAACCAAATTAAATATCATATATATTCTCAAGAATGTAAGGAAATATATTATTTTTGAGGTTCATTTTTATATGATAAACATGACCTGTAAATATGGAATTCCACTGAAGGAAATATTTATATGAAAACTGATTAATGGGAAGAAAAATGAACCACATAGATGGAAAATTTAGAAATGTGAAAAGTGTATTTAAAGAAATATTTTTTGAATGTTAGAAATATACATTTACAAAAAATAGTTTTCAAATCATAATTATGGATTTTAGAAAAAATAAATAATAAGGGAAAAAAATTTGTGAAGAGACTTGGCATTAAATTAGGCATATGTAAGTTCCCTTAAATTAGGTTCCCTTATAAAAAAATATTTTAAAAGAAACTTAAAAATGTAATTTCTCCAATAAATAATGTTTAAGGAAAATATTTATATATTTAATGATCACATATATGCCAAAAAGCATTGATAAAATTGTGAATAAGATAGAATAAAATGGGTTAAAATAAGAAGAATGTGCAACCAAAAGTTAATGAGGTTAGATTGGAGGATCCCTCCTAGATATAAAAAAATTCAAATATATCCCCTTTAAAGAGAAATAGATTAAAGTAAAAGTTAAAATAAAATTAATTTGGAAAATACCTACCACTAAACAACCATTTTCCATAATACAAACCATTTAAATTAAATCATGTTTATAAAAAAAATGTTTCTTAAATAATGAAATCTTGAGACGAAAATATTATGGATTTAGTTATTTTTTAATCAAAATTAATTGGAAGCATGAAAATTATATGGTTTATTAAATATATTTCATTAAATCATGGAGTATTTTAAATGAATTATTTGGTAGTATATAGACAATATAAGTACGAAATTCATAAAAAAAATTAAAACATATCTCGATGAAGAGGAATTTTGATGGAACCCCTACCCTGGGTCTGAAAGTGTTATTTACACACAATTAACTTCAAAAAAAAAATTAAAATAACTTCAATAAATAAATTTTCAATAACCATATTCACCAATATTTAATTATATATGATTTATTTATATCTTCTGTTAAGTATTATTAATATAGGTTTCATTTACGTTGGTTACTCGTGGTTGTTTATTAAATTTAATCAAAACAATTTTGGTTTGTTGACCAAAATCAATGGTGTGGTAAAATAACACAATGATATCAATAATTTAGTAGATTTATTTCCTTTATTATTCTATTATTAAAAAGAAATTATTTAGTTTCAACGTTTATTATAAAAAAAACCTATTTAAGAATGGTTCCTCAAAAATTCATTTAACACTGATAAATTTACTATTACTATTTATTATTTTTATAACTTATAAATTTTTATATGTTATCCATATAGAATATTAATAGAGTAAACAATGTTATTTTATATAGTAAGTAATGTTTTGAATTCATCCATGTTTGGTGGTCATGTGTAAGAACCGAGATCTTCTTTTTAAATATTTTTCTCATTTTTTTGGATTTTTTTGAGAAAAGAGGAGTTTCTGGAAATTTTTTAAGTATACACCGTGTACTTTATGAGTACATGCCGTGTACTTCCTTACTGGAAGAGACCGTGTGCTGGTTGTGTCCCGGCCACACACATGGCTATGTGGGGGTGATATGGAGGCCGCAGAAAGTGGAGTATGGAAAAGGAAATTACATGATGTGTACTTTAAAATCAGACGCTGTGCATTTTATTTTATTTTCATAAAAAGGACTGGGGTTACGTTTGTTCTCTAGAAGTATCTTCTTATATGTGTTGTTCGACCTGGAGAAACCGTATGATTCCAAAACTTCTCCGTGCCCCCAAGCCTCCGTCTGTACTCCGAATTGAACTTCGTCGATTGCGTTGGAACCACATTGGTAATCTCTTCCTTGTTCTTGAGTATCATTCCATGATTTATCCTATTTCTTAAGTTATCATGGGTTGATAATTTTATACATTTTTGTAGATCTTGGGCGATTAAATGTGATTCAAGCCTCATGGTTCAAGTATATTGATCTCCTAACCCAAAGGTAGGTGGTTTGAGCCTTTCTGTTTGAAGTCTTTGAGTATTATGTTCCAATTCCACCAATACCATTGAATGGGGTATTGCAAGTTTACCATTTTACCACTGTTGGTTTCCAGCCATGCTTGTATGCCTATGTAGAATGTTCTGCTCATTCTTTGTTTTGTTTACGACCGTTTGGTCCTATTTAGCCTATTGGTTGTTTACCTATTTTCTATGCCTTGTGGTCGGATGATGGAGTGTTTTTTTCTGACATGCTTGAGATGTTTTAGACTAGTCATCCAAGTAGTTCTATAAGGTTATATTGGCCATATAGCATTACTATGCGTTGACTTACATGGGGCAGTGAGAACCTGGTGTTATAGACTAAAAGAGGATAGACCGAGCGAGATTCCTCAGAGAGTCTTTGGAAATTATATATTATAGGGTGACAGAACAAGTGAGCTTCCTCAGATATCCTTTGAGATTAATAGACTATACAGGGATAGATCGAGTGATATTCCTTAATGAGTCATTATTTCACTTGAATTACCTTGAACCACTCCAGGCAATAAAATAATTGACAGGGTATGCTTCCTTAGGGAGTCTATGAATGACAAGGGGATATAAGATGAATTGATTGAGTGAGATTTCTCAGAGAGTCTCTTGACCTTGGGTCTATTAGGGGATTTTAATGTGTGATGTTCCTCATAGATTCCCTAACTACCATAGACTATAATGGGAATTGACCGAATGAGCTTCCTCATGGAGTCTGCTAATTTTTGTATGACTGAAACAGAGGGGTTAGGATGAGTGTACTACCCAGAGGGTCGTTGGTTCTTGTTAGGTTGGACCAGAGGGGATGGTTGTGAGTACTTCTCAGAGGGTTACCTGTTTGTGGTTAGCTGCTTGTTTGCTATTTCTTGATATTGGAACAGTGGATTGATTACTGCTGAGTATTTTTCCGATTTACTACTTTTTGTACTTTTACCTGCCATATATTCACTGACTGTTAGACAAAGATCTTTGGGTGTTTTTCTACTGGGATTTTTTATCACACCCTATTTGGTCCATGATTTTGGGACCAAAAAGATTATATTTATATAGGTTAGATAAGGGAAAGTGCCCTTCTACTTCAGGTACATGACTTACTGTGGAGTGGGAGAGCATGGGACCGTGCTTGGGCTTGTGATGCTATGGAGCTGTGTATCTATTTCTTTTGTACTATTGTTTAGTAATCTATTGTATCCTAGCATTGTGATATGTTTGGTTTCTTTTCTAGACATGTGTATCATGCATCATTTATATATGTGCTCTAGTTGTTTCTTACTTTTACTCTTTAGCTGATTTATTTTTTATGGATTATAACTACTTCCTCTATTGTATCGTGTTTCTCTTATACTGTGTACTTTGTCAATGAGGGCATAGTTTCCCCACTACCACATCCAAGGCCCTCACTATTAGTCAGAAGCATCTGGAATTCGTGGAAATGAACTTGAGGTCATGTGGCTAACCAGGTACGGGGCACCTCTAGGTGGCTTCCAGAACTGGGATGTTACAAAGTGGTATCAAAGGATTTCTTTTCTCTTGAATTAATATTTAGAGAATATAGCCAAGGGTAGGATGGAATAGGTACTTGGTAGTAAGGTGTGCCTGGGAGTAGCTAACCCGTGTACAGGGAAAAGCCAATCTACCTCATTTATTGCAAATTCTTCTGATTTTTCAAGTTTACGGTTGATCTGATTTTCACCGATGGGTGACTCACATGTTGTGTGTTGTTACCGATGATATTATTGGGGTTAGATTTCTGTCGTAACCTGATGAGAAGTGGATATGACATCTCATGCATCATATATGCACTAGCTAGAAATCACATGTCATTCCTTTTACAATGCCATTTATGGTGCATTAGTGATTGCATTTTGTTGTGATGGATGTTGGGTAGAATGTGCATGCTGTTATGATAGATTCTTGATAGAATAAAACATTCAATAGGTATTTCTATATGTAATGCATTGATTATATGAATGTCAAATTTTGATTCTTGACGTGTTATGGGCCCTCATGGATCGGAACTTGTTGGATCATTGACTTGTTTCCCTTGTATATGAAATGAATAAGATTCCAAGATTTGATTCGTGAGGAGTAGGGTCCCTCACATATCAAAATTTGGCACCTTAATGCTTGTTTTCTATGTTTTCTAGGCTCAGGAGCAGTTTTTGAGGCCACTATCCGGAAAAACACAGAATATACAGTGTGTACATTATGAATACTCGCCGTGTAGTAAATTACCGTGTCACTGACTGTGTGGGCAGGGACACGGGGTTGTGAAAAATCATGAAGGAACACGCTGTGTACAGTATGTACACGTCGTGTTGTAGTGACGATATGTCTACATGTGTGACTAATGACACAGATGGATGAAACTTCAGCTATACACACCATGTGCTGATGTCACATGCTGTGTGCACATAGAGCACGTCGGGTATAGTGTACCGTGTAGCCGGCTGTGTAACTAACAACATGGGTCATTGAAACTTGTCTGGTACATGTCGTGTCCTTCCTAAACACGCCGTGTAGTCTAGAATTAAGAGGACCGTGTGGGTTAGGCATGTAAGGAGTCTCAGGAAGGGGAATAGGGTTCAAGTACACGCCGTGTGTGGGGACAACACGCCGTGTGGTTGGGGTGTTACACGACCAGTTCTGGCAGAAGTACACGCCCATGTCGATGGCTTAAAAGGACACTTCATGTAGTGTTTATACACGCTGTGTAATCATGTTTTTTAAAACTTGAATTTTTCCTACTTGTGTTCCCTTCATGTACTCTTATGTTTTCAGTCCTTGATAATCCTGATCTAATGTGTGCGTTTGACCATTTATAATTATGCCACCGAGACGTCCTCTAATTGTACACTAGTTTTGAGACGGTGATCAGACAATGGATTGGGATGATCAGGAACTTCCAGAAGATCCTCTTATTGTTCCAGCCTTGGCACCAGCCGTTATGCCTGACACAGGTGCTGATGCATAGTTCATGGAAGGATTTCTGAGGATAATACAGGCTTTTCAGGGAGTGCTGTCTCTTGCCCTGTCGATGCCAGAATTGAAGAGTGTTTTTCAGTAGAATCATCCTTCTACATTCTCAGGGGATGGAGGACCCCATGCTGTAGTGTCATGGCTAGAGGCCATGATGAGAATCTTCGAGCATCTGGAGATACCTCTAGAAAAGATGGTGATTCTTACTATATATATGCTTTGAGATGCCACCAAGAGGTGGTGGGTGGTGATCTCACAGTCCCGACACCAGCAGAGTATGACTTGGGATGAGTTTTGGTGCATCTTATACAATTACATATACATGGAGACCTTGAGGTCTCATCGTGCCCGGGAGTTTATATGTCTGGAGCAGGGCACTCTTTCTGTTATGGAGTACTCATCTCGCTTTACTGAGCTGTTGCGTTTCTTGCCTATTCTAGGAGGTGATGAGTTGTTCCTTGGGAGGAATATTGAGGATGGTCTGAGGCACGGCATCCGATCATAGGTGAACATCTTCAGGTTGACTTCAATATCTTCTATCGTCAACTAGGCTCTGATCGCAGAGTGAAATCTGAGGGATTCTGGAGTAGGGGGCCAGGGCGGTTCGACATCTAGAGTTAGTATTCCTCCTACTGATAGCAGGAAGTGCCACAGGGAGTCTACTTGAGAAGATCAGAGTAGGTGTGATGCATCGTTTGGTATCCAAGTTGTGTGTTACCAGTGCAGAAAGAGTGGACATACTAGGCCTCAATACCCGAGAGACCTTTTTTAGTGCCGATATTGCGTCAAGATGGGCCATCTTCAGTGTTTCTATAAAATATTTTCACCTGCAGGTGGTGGAAGGGTTTCTTATATGACCCCAGATTCAAGAGAAGCATCACCAATTTCTCACCTATCTGGGAACTGGAGTTCTTCCAGCTGTTCGGGACGAGGTGGAAGTCGTAGCCATAGTGGTCAGTCACCAGGATACCAGTGACAACAAAGTGGATTAGCTCAGAGTGGTCAGGTAGGGTCACAGGGCCGTGGAGTAGGCCAAACCATTGTAGTAGAGCAGACCCATCAGAAGAAGGATCCCTACCCCTCTACAGTTCTTGGAATGATCTTAGTTGCCTCGGTTTTATCTTCAGTTCTTTTCGATACAAGGGCTTCCCATAGCTTTATATCTGTCACTGTTGTGGAGAGTCTTGATCTCTTAATATTTTCTTTTGTCGACATTTTGACATTAGATACACCGTTGGGAAATATGAAACCTAGTGTACATCAGTACAAGGAGTGCCCTCTAGATATTGGTGGGTGCCACCTTCTATGAGACCTGTATGTCCTAGAGATGACAGGTCATGATGTCATTCTCAGGATAGACTAGTTAGTTCCATTCGAGGAAGCTGTTGATTTCTATCGTCGTAGGGTGAGTTTTATTTCACCAGAGGGTGAATCTTGTATTCATAAGGGAGAGTGGGATGTCCGGGATAGTAGAGTAGGTCCCGATTATCTTGGGTTAGGAGGAGTTACATCCCAGATTGCCAGTCTATATCTTGATGACTAGGGGACTTCACATTTGGACTTTACACTAATAGTGGATCGTTTCAGGGATGTCTTTCCATAAAACTCTTCATATTTTCCTCTGGGGCATGAGGTAGTCTTCTATATTGAGATTGTGCTAGGGGCATCACCCATGTCCATTCCTCTTTATAAAATGGCTACACTAGAGTTTCAGGAGCTCAAGAAACAGTTGGAGGAGTTGCCAGACAAGGGTTTTATCTGATCCAGTACTTCTCCTTGGGGTCCGCCTGTCATGTTCTTGAAGAAGGAAGACAGTACCCTCAGGCTTTGTGTGGACTATCGGATGTTGAACCGATCAACGATCAAGAACTGATATCCCTTTCCTAGGATTGATGACATCTTTGATCATCTTTGAGGATCCTAGGTGTTCTTGAAGATTGGCTTGAGGTCCGGGTATTAACAGTTGCTCATTAGACCATCTGATATACCTCTCACAGCCTTCTGGAGTAGGTATTGTCTATATGAGTATATGGTTATGCCGTTTGGTCTCATGAATATGCCTATAGTTTTCATGGAACTAATGAACAGACTGTTCCATCAATACTAGGATTTCTTCACGGTTGTTTTCGTGGGTGATATCTTGGTGTACTCTCACACTCAACATGACCATGCTACCCATGTTGAGATCGTTTTGAGTACACTAAGGGAGCATCAACTATATGCTAAGATCTCTAAGGGCCACTTTTGGATGGTCCAGATTCACTTCTTGGGACATGTTATCTGAGAGACATGAGTATCAGTAGACCCATAGAATGTGAGGGAAGTAGTTTCCTGGGAGCATCCGAATAATGTCTTTGAGGTGTGAAGTATTCTAGGGCTGGCTGTATACTACATACACTTTATTCGAATATTTTCACGCTTAGCAGCACCGCTGACGGGTATGACTAGGAAGGGTGCAATGTTATTGTTGTCAGATTCTTGTGAGTCAGCCTTTCAGGAGTTGAAAGGGAGGTTGACTTCAACACCAATACTATTCTTGCCAGATCCAAGAACGAGCTATATTGTTTGTTGTGATTCTTAAGGTATCGGGCTGGGATCTATGCTTATGTAGGGAGATGAAGTCGTTGCATACGGGTCTCAGCAGTTAAGGCCACACGAGAAGAACCACCCGATGCATGATCTAGAGTTGGCAGCTGTTGTTCATTCCCTACGCTGTTGGAGACATTATCTGTTGGGAGAGAATTTTGTGGTTTTCACCGACCACAAAAGTCTCAATTACATTTTCACTCTGCGTGACTTGAATTTGAGGCAATGAAGGTGGGTTGAGTATCTCTAGTCTTTCGACTTTGGTCTTGCTTATATGCCGGGAAAGGGAAATGTAGTGGCTGAGGCGTTGAGCAGGAGGACCAAGAGACAGATAGTTTAAGAGGCCATTAGTGAGTATAATCTTATGGCCCTATTCTCTAAGATGCATTTGGTGGTCCACGACAAACAGGGGTTGATTTTTTTTTCATCTTTAGCTATTACATCTACGCTTCTTGATCGAGTTCGAATGTGGCAGCTATCAAATTCTGAAGGCCTAGTCCTACGACAGTGTGTGTCAGGAGAGGACCATATTCCTGGGTAGACCATAGGTGAGGATAAGATCTTTCATTTCCAGGGGTGTGTATGGGTACCAGGAGACATACGCAAGGAGCTAATACATGATTTTCATTCCTCTATTTGGGCAGTTCATCAGGGTGTCACCAATATGTATCGTGATCTACACCACCAGTATTGGTGTCCAAATATGAAGAAAGATGTTGTCAGTTTTGTCATGAGGTGTTCCACCTGTCAGCAGGTGAAGGCGGAGCGTCAACAACCAGTAGAGCTTCTACAATATTTACCCATTCCCCAGTGGTAGTGGAATGATGTCACGATGGACTTCGTGATAGGTTTTCCGAGGTCACCGTGAGAGAATGATGCGGTATTGGTTATCATTGATAGACTCATGAAGGTTTCTCACTTATTGCCGATCAAGGAGACCTCAAGTGTTGATGAGCTAGGAAATTTTTACATCCGAGAGATTATACGTCTACATGGAGTTCCCCACTCCATTTTCTCGGACAGAGATACACGTTTTACTTCTCGGGTCTGGCAGGGGCTTCAGAAGGCTTTGGGTACATAGGTACATTGAGTACATCATACCATCCCCAGACAGATGGCCAATCTGAGTGTAAAATTCATGTGCTTTATGACATGCTTCGAGCATTCATCCTGAATTTTTGAGGTTCTTGGGAGACGCATATACCTCTTTTGGAGTTTTCAAAAAACGACAAGTTCTAGGTGACTATTCAGAAAAAACCATACTAGGATTTGTATGGTAGGTCATGCCAATCACCCTTATGGTGGCTGGAGGCAGGAGAGGCAGCTATACTAGGACCTCGTCTTGTCTAGGAGACCATAGATGAGATAGAGTTGATTTGTAAGAGGATGTCCAGTGCACAGTCTCATCATAAGTCTTATGCTGATCAGCGGAGACGATATCTGGAGTTTGTGGTTGAGGATCAGGTTTTCCTTCGTCTCTGACCGAGGCTGGGACACAGGAGGATTAGGAGGCCGGGTAAGTTTTCACTGATGTACGTCAGGCCCTTTGAGGAGTTGGAGAGAGTTGGGCCAATTGCTTATCAGTTGTAGTTAAGTTAGAGTTACCTGGCTATGGACGACGTCTTCCACGTTTCTCCGCTCCGATGTTACTTTTTAGAATTGGCTCATGTCTTTCAATCTGAAGAGGTTGATCTCGAAAAGGATGGATCATTTGAGGTCCATCCTATCCAGATTTTTGATCACAGTAAAAAGGTTATATTTGGCCGGTCCGTTCCTTTGGTACGGGTGCTATGACATCACCAGTGTGTACATGAAGAGAATTGGGAGAGGGAGGCTGATGTACGAGCACAATGGCTTGAGCTTTTTGATGTTTCTTTTCTACGTCGTTCTAGGGATATTTGGGGATGAATTTCTTTAAGGGGGGAAGTTTGTATAAACCCAGATTTTTTTTCACATATTTTTTTCTTTTTTATGGAGTTTTTGAGAAAAGGGGAGTTTCTGTAAATTTTTTAAGCACACACCATGTACTTTATGAGTACACACCGTGTACTTCGTTGCCACAAGGGATCATGTTCTAGCCGTGTCCTAGCCACACACATGACCATGTGTGGGTGACATGGAGGCCACAAAAAGAAGAGTACGGAAAAGGTGATTACACACCGTGTACATCAAAATTACAGGCCATGTATTTTGTTTTTTTCATTAATTGGACCGGGGTCGCGTCTGATCGCCAGAAGTGTCATCTTCTAGGTCTCATTCGACCTGGAGAAACTGTACGGTGTTGAAAATTCTCTGATCCCCCGAGCCTCCGTCTGTTCTCTAAATCGACTGTCATCAATTGCATTGGAACCTCATCAGTAAAATATTCCTTCTTCTTGTGTTTCATTCCATGATTTCTCCACTTTATCAAGTTATCATGGGTTGATCATTTTATATTTTTTTTAGATATTCTGTGTTTTAAGGTGATTCAAGCCTCGTGCTTCAAGTATATTGATCTCTTAACCCCAAGGTAGGTGTTTTGTGCCTTTCTGTTTGAAGTATTTGAGTATTCTTGTGCAAATTCTAGAAATACCCCTGAACAGGGTATTTCATATTTACCATTTTCCCCTATCATTTTGCTACCATGCTTGTATACCTATGTAGAGGTAAATTGGATAAGATTTGGGTTGATTGATATACTTGGATGTTCTGCTCATGCTTTTTTCTGTTTACCACCGTTTTGTCCTTTTTAGCCTATTGGTCTTTTACCTATTTTCCATTCCTTGTGGTCGCAGGATGGAGTGTTGTTTTCTAACATGCTTGAGATATTGTAGACTGGTTAGACAAGAAGTTCTGTTGGGTTAGCTTGGACATATAGCATTACTATGTGTTGACTTACATGGAACAGTGAGAACCTGGTGTTATAGAATAAAGGAGGATAGACCGAGTGAGCTTCCTTAGAGAGTCTTTGGAAATTATCGACTATAGGAGATAGACAATGTGAGCTTCCTCAGAGAGTCTTAGAGATTTATAGACTATAAGGGGATATACCGTGTGAGCTTCCTCAGAGAGTCTTTATTTTACTTGAATTACTTTGAACCACTCAAGGCTATAAGAGGAATTGATCGGGTGAATTTCCTCAGAGAATCTGTGAATGACCTAGGGAAATAATAGGAATTGACCAAGTGAGCTTGCTAAGAGAGTCTCTTGACCTTTGGGATATAAGGGGAATTTACCGAGTGAGCTTCCTCAGAGAGTCTTATAATTTTCGTATGACCAAACCAAGGGGTTATACTAAGTGTACAACCCAGTGGGTTGTTGGTGCTTACTAGGTAGCACCAAAGTGGATGTATGTGAGTACATCCCAAAATGTTACCTATTTGTGTTTAGCTGTATGTTAGATGTTTCTTGATATTGGAACTATGGATTATTTACTACTAATTATTTTTCATGTTTACTAGTTTCTGTACTTTTAACTACCATATATTCACTGACTATTAGAAACAGATCTTCGGTTGGTTTCCTACTAGGATTTAGTCTCATACCCTGTTTGGGACATGCTATTGGGCCCAAAAAAATTATATTCCTGTCGGTATAGATAAGGTAAAACAACATTCTACTTCAGGTACTTGACTTTCTATGGAGCTAGAGAGCATGGGACCAAGCTTGGTCTTGCGATGCTATGGAGTTTTTTATCTGTTTTTTTAACTTTGGGTTAGTACTATTCTGTATTCCATCATTGTGATCTATTTGGTTTCTTTTTAAGACTTGTGTATCATGCATCATTTATATATGTGGTTCAGTTTTTTCTTACTTTTAGACTTCCCCTTATTGCTTTTTTATGGATTATTACTACTTCCGCTATTGAATCGTGTTTGTCTTCTGCTGTTTACTCTGCCAATGAAAAAACAGTTTCCCCACTATCACACCCAAGGCCCTCGATTCTAGTTTACAGCCTCTAGCATTCAGGGAAATGCGCTTCAGGCCATGTGACCAACCGGGACGGGCCGCCTCTGGGAGGCTTCCGAAACCGGGACGTTACATCATGGAAAAAAATATATTTTATTCATGGATGTGGTATTCTACACACACACATTACAACATTTATCTCAATGATTTTGGAGGAAATTCTAAAATAGATATTTTATTAGAATAATAAAATTTCAGAATAATAAAAATTATGGTTCTATCATACCTTCCTAGATAGAAGTTAAGTCAGGGGTGTACAATAATAATAGAACTTAGAAATGTTTTTTTGATAGTGTTACCTTTCCCTTAGAATTTCTAAATTGGGTAACTAATTAAGAATAATTATCTTGGTCTTTTGGTGAGATAAATGCTTAGAAGGTTTTGGAGGGTTTTTAGGAGATATTAGGGTAGAGTTTTTTTACACAAGGATTTGTAATGGGAGGAGAAATGAGATGGAGTTGGCCCCCTTATATTAGTGAAGAAACAGGCCATGTGTTAAAATCCTTGAATCCCCCTATGGGGGGTCTGTTAATATGGTGTGGTTTTAGGTAGATGATGATGGAGTGACACAAGAATAGTTAAATATCCAAGTAATGTAATTCAGACCAATCAATGTAATGGTTTTTCTATGGAGTGAGTCATCCCTTGGAGGGGGTGTGGTCTCTCCTTGTTGGGTCATAAGTTTGTGGGTTATCTCCTTTCCCTGTAACATATAATAACATAAATTAACAAATAAATGTAGGTGTTTGAGCCTCCCTACACCATATATTATCACACATGTGTTCCACCTATATTATCCACTCGCAGTATGTTTATTCACTTTAACCATAATTAATCTTTACAATAGTAAATAAACATTCACCCTAGGAAACCATTATTAATAAAGAAAAATTAAATTAAATTTATTTAGAAATTTAAAAAATATGATTCAAAATATGTAAATAAATTTAAAAAATCAAATATATAAGTGTTATAGAAATTAATTTTACTATTAGTGTACATACCGCATAAAAAAAAATTTCAGAAAATTTTTATTTTAAGCTTAAAATTCAAGTGTGGATATGATATCATTATTTATGATTTCAAAAGAAGTAAATTATATTTTATAATGGAAATAAGTGTTACATGACTTTGAACTCAAGAAATAAAATTATTTTTCACTAATAATATTACATTAAATAAAAATACTAAAAATAGTTTACTATTAGAATTAAAAAATTACTTTTGTTTCATAGGTTTCATATGTTTAGTAAAATATTTTTAAAATGAATAAAATTATTCATTAATTAAATAATTTATTAATTAAAATGTTTTATAAAATTTTCTATCTCATATATATAATTATAAGGTATTATAAGTCACAATTTATAAAAAAATAGATTTTTCACTATCCATCTAAAAATCAATTATTTTCGAAAAATACATAAAATTAATGTTAAGTTAATTTTCTAAATATTAATAAAAAAACTGAAGCCATTTTATTATATTCAACCTATTTAAGTGATAAAAAATTCATTTTGAAATACTAAATATATAATGTATTAAATGTAAATATTTTTTAAAAAATATAACTTATGTTCCATAATTTTTAATATAGGTATATGAATTAAACGAAACATTTTAAAAATCAGTAATCAACTTATAAAATATATATTTGGTATTATAAAATGGTTTAAATAACTTCATATTCATAGTAATATTATAATAGTTAAATTTATTCCCGATTATTTTTAAATAATGTATATTTTCATTATTATCCAAAAAATAATTTTTCAGAAGAACCCAAAAATTAATTTTAATTTATTATATTCAATATATGTAATAAAATAATGTTATTAATTTCAATTTCATATTTTATAATTTTATATTTCTACTTCTAAGTATAATATACATTGAGAAATAGTTTTTATAGGAAAATACCATTTTGAAATAATAGTTATTCATATTTATAATTTATATAAAATACTAATAAAGATATAATTAATCCAAAAATATTATATTTTATTAAAATTATTATTTAATAATAATATAGTTTTACTTATTTAATAAAAAATATAATTCATATGAAGATAAATTCGTAAACCAAAAAATTAGTTAATTATTTTTTTATAAAATAACGTTTATATTGTTAATTAAAAAGGTTTACTTATGACATTTCCATTCCTCTATGTTTTGAAAATCACTTACACTTTATCTCAAGGAAAATTATTTTTTAAGGATTATTTTCTTAATGAAAATTTCCATTCTCTAAGGAAAATTTTATCTTTACTTTTGTTTTAATTTTGTTGTTTATAATCTATCAAAACCAAAAACATTTTATTACTAAGTCAAAAATTAGGATTCATATCTAAAACCTTGGAATCTTATAGTTTCTTTGACATAGATTCTTCAATTCGTATACTCATAAATCTCTAAAATTCAGAATCCAAATTCTCAAAAATTCATATTCTGCATTCTCTGAAATTCAAACTCTGAATTCTCTAAAATTCATACTATGAATTAATTGAAATTGAGATTTTAAATTCTCTGAAATTTAGACTCTAAATCCCTGAAATTCAACCTCCAAATTCTTTGAAAATTAGATTCTGAATTCCTCAGTATTCAGACTCTAAATTCCTCACAATCCAGACAACAAATTCCTCATAATTCATACTCTAAATTTCTCATAATTCATATTTCAAATTCCTCAGAATTCATACTCTGAATTCCTCAAAATTATGACTTTGAATTCTTCAGAATTCGGACTCCGAATTTCTCAGAATTTAGATTCTAAATTCTTTGGAATTCTGACTTCAGAATAAATATAATTCAGTTTCTTAATTAATTGTGAAGCAGAATCCAAATATCCATGTTTTATAAGATTCAATTGTTTATATGATTAGACTCTAAACATTAATTTTTCCATAGACACTGGAAATTCATATTTGGTTAAGAAAATTCATTTTACTTAAACGTGTTATTATTATGAAATGATGTCAAACAATCTGTTTCTAACTAACCATTTGTTGAGTGACACATGTACAGGTCCCTCCAAGATTCAAGGAAAAATATGAAAGTTAGAGGAGGGGGGAGACCGATAATGTTTTTTCCTATAAATATAATTTCATTTGAACGGGCTCCAAAATAATTACATCAATCTATAAATTAGATTCTCTGAAGTGATTTTTAGAGAGAGAGACTCATGTTTTATTCGGATTTGAATATCTTGTTCTGTTTACTATGTGTGACTCTAATTGTTGTTGAGTAAAATTGAGGGCTTCCGAGGATATGAAGATAGAGGTGTAGACTACCTTAAAGTTTGAGGAATTATTGGGATAGAATGATTAAGGTGCCAACTATGATAAAGATTGATGAATTCAAGGGATAAGTTGACAGAGGTACCGACTAACTTAAATATCTAGGTCTTGTGGGGATTTCAAGACAGATTTCAATATTTCGATCAAGGGCTTACTCTGGTGTGGGTAAGATAGACTCTATTGAATGTATAATTCAAGGTACCTTTTTCCAAGTCTGTTGGATACCCTAATCATAGGTTTAAAATATTTTATATTTGTTACTTGTTTTGTTTCAAGACTTATTTTAACTGTATTATGATAACGGAAGAATATATAACTTTATTATACATTCTTATTCATTTATTTACTCTGATAAATACGATTATATATGTTTTAGGGAGAATATTTTCATATGTAAACTTTTCTTATGTTTAATTTTCAGAACCATTTTTATGGAACCTAAGAAATTAGGATCATAGAACTATTTTAGGGTTTGATAATTTACATTTTTTAACTTTGTTAATCATAGATTTCATTAAGGTAAAAAATGAATGTTTTTAAACATACATTTCACCGATATTTTATTTTATCCTCTACATTTAGTATTTCAATCCTACAGTTGGTATCAGAGGAGGTCTCTATAATACTTATACCCACATATATGTTTTCTTGCTCAAGATTTCCTAATTCTTAATTTTCTTGCTTAACTTTTCTTGTTCATGATGTTGTTGAATATTTTCATCTTTGTATATAAGCTTTTAATAGATACAAGTTTTTTGGAATGATATTTTATTATTGAATTGAAGGAAAGAATGTTGGTTCCATTTAAAATTTAAATCCTACCAAACCACATATTTTTTAAGGTAATGATTATGAGTACTAGAGAGATAGAATGAAGACTTATGTTATCAACACTAGAGTAGAATTTTTTTTTATGATTATTGGTGACTAAAAACTTTCAAACTAGGAATTGAAAACCTTCACCAACCAAGAAAAATCAGAATGTCAACTAAACTAAAAGGTACACAATACTATGTTTTGTTCTATGACCTCGAATATATACAGTCAAATATATTCTTGTGAAGATGCCATCTGAATCATAAATAAACCCAAGGTTACACATTTTGGTACATCCAAAGTGATAAAAACTAGAAGAGCTATGTTGAGATTTGAATATCATGGATTTTTATTTCCTTATAGATAACATGTTTGCATTGTTTAACAATGATTTATAACCATTTTACACAGTCTTTAGTCTATGAGAGAGAAAGTCCTTGATGATAAAGCTCTTGTAGAAAAAATAATTGACATCATGCCAAATGGGTGGGATTAAAAGGAAAGTTATTGATGAGAATAGGAAGGTATCTCAAATCACTCTTGAAGAACTTTTTGAAAATATTCTTCAGCATGAATCCAAAATGAAGATAGATGTTGATTTCTAAAAAAAGAATAATGGTAATGGAATTGTATATTTTACTAATACATATAAAGTTAAGGCACTGAAAAGGGTAACTAGATCTAAATCTAAGAAAAATGTTGTTATATCTGAATCTAGGGGTAGTGATCATTCATAAAATTAATTAGAAATTATTTCTCGAAGGATGAATAAAATTGTGGGATAGAAATACTTTCAGTATAGATATAATAAGAAATAAAGTAAAGATAAGAAAGACTCATATGTCACTTTCTATGAATGAAAAATAGCCAGACACATAATGAAATATTTGAATATGCTTAAAAGAAAAGATAAAAATGAAAAATCATTCATAGAGAAATTGGATGAATTATTAAAATAATTAGGCTAAAAAAGAATATAAGGAAAATTATACATGCAGTGCAAGTAGTGGTGACTCATTTGATGAATCCTTATTGTATGAATCATTTAGTTCAAATAATCATGGTATACTAGCCAAACTATATATTAAAAATCATTGTCGAATGGGCAGGGTACACAATGCCAAATATTTTACTAATGTATCTCTGAATACAAATTTTACAGATAATAAATATTATGTGTCTTTAGATAAAGAATCTTATTCTGATGAAGATAGATATTTACATATTTTTGAAGAAGTTTAAAGATCTTATAAACTTCTTGTGACTGAAATTTTTAAGGAAAATAAGATGTTAGTGAAAGAAAATTCTAGATTTTTTATTTTAACTAAATATGTATCAGATCATTCTAAAGATCCAGATCAGAAAATTTTTTATTTTGAAAGTGTTTCTAAAAACTATAAGGATGTTAATTTTTAGAAGTATAAATATTCTAAAGATCTTGGTGGTGTAATTTCTATGAAAAATATTTCAGAGTTTAACTCTAGTTATAAAACTAATAATATTTAGGATAAGAACTTGGTTATCAAAATAAATTCGGAAATATTTTCCTTTACAAAAGGCCTATCAAGCTTTAACTCTCATAAGGAAAACATTGACAAGATGTATTCCGAAATTCCTACTTTAAGGAATTGTTCTGGATTTGGTCATACTCATTCTAAACTAGTTTTTAGTAATAACTATTTTGTTACCCAAAGTTATTAATTTTGTAAAAAATGTCAGTGTGGTGGAAATTGGGAGAAAAACTATTATTCAAACCAAACTCAATATTTAGGATTTCATAAATATTATTTTTCTATGAATATATGGTTTCCTAAAATTTAACATTATGAAATTTATAGATTCATGAATGGTTATATTCCGAAAGTCCAACTCTTTTATTTTCAAGAAAATGAGGAAAGTACCAACATTTATACATGGTACATGGATAGTGGGTGTTCCTGATATATTACTGTGAAAAAAAATTCTTTGAAAATACTATCAAGATGAAATGAGGAAAGGTAAATTTTGATAATAATGCTCATAGAGAAATTTTTGGTATAGGTAACATTGTTCTTCATGGAAAAACATTGATTTCAAATGTTTTATTTGATAATGTTCTTATGTACTACCTCATTAGCATAATTAAATTATGTGATGAAGGTTACCTTGTGAATTTTAGAAATAACAAATGTTTAGTATGAAATTACAAGGAGAACTTATTCTTTCTTCCCATAGAAATGAGAATGTATACACACTAAACATTAAAGAACTTAGAATCCAATATTTACCTTTCCATAGTACAATAGAAGATCAATCCAGTTTATGGCCTAGAAGGTTAGTAAACTGTATCCTTATGAACCTATGCAAAATCTCAAAGAAAATACATGTTAAGGATCTAAAAGGGCTTAGATTTGAATCTAAAAAAGTTTGTGATCATTGTAAATATGTCATGGAACATAAATCAAGTTTTTAATGAATCGACACAGTCTCAACTTCTGATGCATTATATTTATTGTATATGGATCTTTTTGGATAAAAAAATTGGAAGTATTAGAAGAAAATTTTATTTATTTGGTTTAGTTGATGATAACACTAGATTTATATGGGTCTATTTTCAATAAAATAAATACAAATATTTTTCTTATTTAAAAACATTTAAATTCCAAGTCAAAAATGAGAAAAATCATCCATTGATAACTATTCATAGTGATCATGGAGGAGAATTTCCAAATTCATATTTTGAAACTTTTTGTAGTAAAAAAGGAATTAATCACAACTTCTCATCTCCCAAAACACTTCAATAAAATGTATTTTTTGAAATATGAAATTGTATTCTTCAATAAATAACAACAACCATGTTGAGTTAATATTCGATAGATAAACACTTCTGGGATGAACCTTTCAGTACTTCTTGTTATACTATAAATCGATTTTTAATCAAACCTTTTCATAACGAAAAACCTTATGAATTGTGGACTGGTAGAAAATGATAACTTTATTACTTAAATGTATTTTGGTGCAAAGTATTCATCCTGAATACAAAAGATAACGTACATAAATATTCACCCAAATACGATGAGGTAATTTTCCTAGGATATTCCACTACTTTTAAGGCTTATAGATTTTTTCAATAAAAACCCTTATACTATTGATAAAACAGTGCATGTTAAATTAGATGAAACTGATCGTTTTTAAACAACCCAACCCTACATTTTTGAAGTGTTTTAAAAAACTAATGATAAACACTTGATAAAATATTCTTCAGACAAGGAAAGTGTTCAAGAAAATATTTCTAAAGAATTTACCCCAGATGATTTCCTACCACATGTTAATGTATATATTTTAAAAAACCCAAATCAATTGTTTCTTATGAATCATCCTATTGATAGTATCATAAGTGATTTAAATCAACCAATAACTACTAGAGGTTCCTTAAGGAATGAAGTAGATCATATATAATTCCTTTCCAAATTATTACAAAAAAGAACAGATGAAGACTTAGGAGATGATGATTGGATTAAATCCATGTAGTATTAGATAAATTAATTTGAAAAGAACAAATTAAACACCTTGGTTGAAAAACCTAAGGAACCTTATGTAATTGAAGAAGAATGGGTCTTCAGAAATAAGTGTGATGAAAATGGAATTATAGTAGGAAATAAATATATATTAGTTTATAAAGTCTATAATAAAAAATAAGGAATAGAATATGAAGAAATATATGTTCCAGTAGCTAGATATGAATCTATTATCATTGTACATTCCTTTGCCACATTCGTTAATTTCAAATTTTTTTGAATCCATGTGAATTGGGATTTCCTCAACAGATATGTTCAAGAAGAAATTTATTTTGTAAAACCTCCTTATTTTGAAGACAAAAAAAATCTTAAACATTTTTTCAAACATACCAAAGCTTTATATAGAATTAAAAAAGTCCCTAGATCCTAGTATGATGGACTTACATGATTTTTTCTACAAAACAATTATGCTAAGGGAACTGCTGATCCAACTCTTTTTATAAAAAAATATAAGAAAAATGTTTTTATTATTATAATTTATGTTGGTGACATTATATTTGGTTTAACTCAACAATCTTTACCAGATTTGTTTGAGAATCTAATGAAATATGAGATTGAAATGAGTATGAGGTGTGAGTTAACATTTTTCCTAGTTTTTAAAATTTCTCAAATACCAGAAGGAACATATATATCACAACATATATATATTAAAGATATTCGTAAAATGCTTGGAAATGAAAACACTAAATGTATATGCACTCAAATTAGTACATCCTATATTATTGGACTTGATAAAGCTAGGAAACCAGTAGATCAAACATCGTTTAGAGGTATGATAGGAAGTTTTCCATACATGAAATCTAATCATCCAGACTTAATGTCTCCAGTATTCTTATGTAAAAGATATCAATATAATCTAGACGAATCTCATTTAAAATTAGTGAAAATAATTTTTCACTATTTAATGGGATCTATGGATTTATGAATTTTCTGTACTTCTGGAAATGATTTCATTTTAAAAATCTTTTCGGATGCTGATTTTGACATATATAGAATGGATAGAAAAATAACAATTGGAACTAGTCATTTTTTATGTGATTTATTAGTTTCTTGGTCATGAACGAAGCAACAGTCATTTTCAATTTTGAATACTGAAGAAAAATATGTAGAAGATGGATGTTTTTGTGCTCAAGTGTTGTGGATGCAACACACACTCACAGAAAATGGCATGAGTTTTACAAAAACACAGATATTGTGTGCCAACACTAGTGCCATTTCTCTAAGAAAAAACCATGAACATCACTCTCGTGAAAAAAACAAATATATTAGGCATTACTTTCTTAGAGATCACATAATTAAAGGAGATATTATTCTCTAATTTATCATAATGTCAGATAAAATTGCTGATATTTTTACAAAATAATTACCCTCTGATAGATTTGAATTCATTAAACAAAAGTTAGTAATTATAACATTAAGGTAATATTCCATATTAATTTTTTTGAAACATATCTCATTACATTAAGAAACTAAATTTTATAGGGGAGTACATTTGATTGATAAACTAAATTTTTCCATAATCAATTTTTTCATAACTAATTTTTTTTATCAATTTTATTTGTAAACCACAATTCCGGAATCAAAATTCCCGAATCCAAAAATTTTACTTCCTTAATAAAAAATTTGTGAAACTAAAATTTTTCAAGAAGAATATTTATATTTACTGATAGTTTCCTAGAAATTTAGAAGGAATGTTTATTTACATAAGTTTTGGTAATTGAATTTTTTTACATGTTGAATTTTTATCTTGTTTCTAGAAATCTTTTTAGATTCATGTTCCTTAAATCCTAAATTTTACCTTAAAACCTAAAAATATCAGAGCCTACCAATTCCTTTTTCATATTTAATATCAACTGACATATAATATCATGGTTGTTTCAATAGTTGAATCAATTAGGGGATATGAACCATCACATCAATGCCTATATTATGGCCATCCTATTCCTTGTCCCATATCAGTTGTCAAGACTTTTTGTGCTGAAGCTCTACCTTAATTCAAAAGGATCATTCGACATTTCAGAGTTTTCTTAGATTACAGATTTCTTTGGAAGCCTTTCCTCAGAAGAAAATTTCTTTAGTTAAGGAAATATCAGAACATAAAATATAAAGGGAATGGTTAGTTGATCCAAGATTTTTAAAATGTTATAATTCTCTCATTACAAAAAATATTAATTTTAATGGATGGGAAATTATCTTCATAGCCAAAATAAAAGGGAAAGATCCAGTTTATCTAGAGTTTCTTATTGTGTTTTACAAGACAATAATATTTTTAATGAAGGTGGAATAGATAAGTTTTTGATTAAGAGTTATGGTAAAACCTATTCCCTTTCTATCAACATGGTAGCTAGTAATATTGGAAAACCATATGAAGGAGAAGAAATTTTCTACACCCAAAAGCTACCATATCAGTCAGGAAGCATTGAGAATGAGATAGAAATAGATTTCCTTGGACTCAATGAAGTGAAAACATAGAAGATAAACCATATCTCAAATTTTTTTAGGATTCTTGAGTTATGGGTACATCGTTTTATCTTTATGATAAAAGTAGACAAGGACTCCTTGAAGAAGAGTGATATCATCATTCTGGATTTTCTAGTTAACTTGAGAAAGAAAAATTTAGTGAAGTACCTCATAATTATGATTTCTAATATTACGAATAGAACTCTCAAATATAAAATAATCATGTATCCAGAAATTCTATTTAAGATAATAGTTCTATGCCTAGATTCGTACAAAATTCCATGTAGCTCTAAGACAAAAATCTTCATGATTTTGTTACTAAGTGATTAGACGTTGAGAATGATGAAAGTTGGTTATAATAGAAAATAAGAAGAATTTTATTATATATTAGAATGTGAAATTAATGATTTAGCAAAGAAGATGGAAGTAGTAGGGACTTCCAATAAACCACAGAAGAAGGGAGAGTATGAAGAACTGAAAATTAAATAGAATCCTTTAACTCCCAAAATTCAGTCTGCACCCACAAAACAGAAGAAGTAAAAAACTTTATTTGATGAAATTTTATCAAAATGGATGTAATATATGACGGATAAAAAAAAGGGGATCCTTGTTTTCATATAGATCATTCCAAGGAAAAGGCCATGAAGATTAAAACTGCTGAAGAGCTAGAGAAACAAGAGAAAGAGAAGAAACAAAAGACGAAAATGTCTGAAGCTGAGATTGTTCGAGAAATTCTCTAGGATACTAAGAAAGACCCTGAACAAATTTTGGTGCTAGAATAATTTATCAATGAACTATTACCAATAGAGACTCCAGAAAAAAAGGTTATAATTTCAGAACTTGAAGTAGAGGAAGAGATAGTTCAGGAAGAGGAAGTAGAATTTCATGAAGAATAATAAGTAGATGAGAGTGATGATCTAACAATGCAAGTTGAATAATATCATGAGAAGGAATATATTTCTGAAAAACATTCAATGTAGACTTCCCAGGAATAATCGACCAATATTATTTATCAAGGAAAACAACATAAGGGTATGGAATAATTTAATAAGCCTTATAATGTTGAAAGACTCAATAACAAATTTATCCAACCTACTGATATTAAGGGAGTTGGTGAGAATGAAAAGGTTGATAAAGATAAAATCGTTCAAGTCACATATAGTTATCATAAATATCCAAATGTTATAGAGACTATTTTCAATGTAGAAAAAAGAAAACAGGTGTTTGTTGAGACCCCTAAAAATGATTTAATGGTTAAAAAACTAGTGGATCATCTGAGAGGAAGGCTATAGACTTAGAAAAAGAATCTTCACCTATAAGGAAATAAGCTTCTGAATCATCTTCCATGGGTTAGGACATTATTGTATAGTCTCTGAAGAAATTAGTAGACACCATTACCTTGTTTTTGAGTATTGATTGAGGTGTCAGCAACTCCAAGACTCCTTTAATCATAAAACAGAATCTGTAGGAATTCTCATGGAAATATTTATCCCGATTAAGGCTGATTTCAAAATCATTTTTATTGGTTATGATGCTCACAGAAAATCTTTTAACGCAATTACAATGTGGTCCATGAAAAATACTGAATAGTTAAGAATTATTAATGACATTCAAGATTCAGAAAAGGATTCTTTGATAGATCAGATTATAGGATGAAAGATCTTATAAAAATATTTATAGAAAATATGAACCTTGAACAAGTATTCCAGAAAAAGGATGAAAATAAATGAATGAAAATATGAACTCAATTGCCTTAAATTTGATGAGGGAAATGGATCTAAGAATAGATTTCAATGAAAATTTTAAATAAGAAGAAGAGTTATTGATGTCTCAGTAAGAAACTCTTTTGTACGAGGATGAAAAGATCATGGATAGAGAAGAGAAAAATTAGGATCAGGAACAATTACTCAAGCACTTTGAGGAAGACTATAAATAGATAATTAAATTAAAGACTATCATGAAAAAGATCATGCCGAAATAAAAAATAATAATGATTTTTTTCCTTTAAACATTGGTCTTATGTTGTATTCCTCTTTTTGTACCATTTTTTACAATCTTAATGAAAATTTGGTTTCTCTTTACTTGTTTGGTGGTATTGTTGTAATCTTTCAGTACCAATTTCTTTTCATTCCCTCGATTATTTTTTTGAAGAAAAAAAGGTAGTGAAAGTAATGCTAAAAAGAATACTAAATATAATGAATAGAATTCCCTATGTAAGGGGGAGTTTTAGTAAGGTTGAGTTTACTTGAAGAATTATTTAGTATGAAAAAAAATTAAATATCATTAAGGAAGTAAAATATATGATCCTTAGGAATTTCAAAACCTAAGGGGGAGTTATTCAAATTCATCAAGATTGAGGAGGAAAGGAAGATAAGTTTTTCATTCAATGTTCATAAATCAGATTATTAGTCGTTATATTATTTTTCGAAATGTTGTTTGTGCTTTCCAAAAAGGTGGAGATTGTTGAGTTAATATGGTTTCATTTTGACATTTTCATTCCTCTATGTTTTTAAAACCACAAACACTTTATCTAATGGAAAATTATTTTCCCATTCTTAGGGAAAATTTTCATTCTCTAAGGAAAATTTTATCCATAACTTTGTTTTCATTTTACCTTTTTACAATCTCTTAAAATAAAACTCATTTTATTACTATGTAAATTTTTTTGATTCATATATAAAACCTATGAATTTTATAGTTCATTGGATATAGAGTCTTCTATTTTTAGAAATTAAATTCTCAGAAATTCAGACTCTAAATTCTCTGAAATTTAGATTCTGAATTTTCTAAAATTCAGACTCTGAATTTTATGAAATTAAGACTCTGGATTCTTGGAAATTCAGACATTAAAATCTCTTAAATTCAGATTCCAAATTCTCTAAAATTTTGATTCCAAATTCGTTGTAATTTAGACTCCAAATTCCCTGAAATTACGATTATGAATTCCTCATAACTGAGACTGCTAATTCCTTAGAATTCAGACTCTGAATTTCTCAGAATCTAGACTCCGAGTTCCATAGAATTGAGACTCCAAATTCCTCAAAATCAAGACTCAAAATTCGTCATATTTCATACTCCAAATTCCTCCAAATTAAGACTTTGAATTCCTCAGAATTCAGACTCCAAATTCCTCACAATTCAGACATAAAATTCCTCATATTTCTGATTCCTAATTCATTAGAATTCATATTTCTGAATCTATACAATTCAGATTCTAAATTCTTTCTAAAACCGAATCCGAATATCCATGTTTTATAAGATCCAATTGTTTAAAATATTAGACTCCAAATTTTATTTATTTCCATAGACTCTGGAAATTAATATTTGGTTAATAAAATTCATTTTCCTTACACATGTTATTATTATGAAACGATGTCGTACAATTTGTTTCTAACTAACCTTTTATTTAGTGAAAAGTGTACATGTCCCTCTGATATTCAAGGAACAATATGACCATTTGAGGAGGGAGCCGACCATTGATGTTTTTCCTATAAATAGGATCTCATTTGAACAAGATAAAAAACTGTTCCATCAATCTAGAGATTACATGATGTTAATTGATTTCTACGGAGAGAGACTCTCATGCTTTGTGTGGATCTAAGCATCTTGTTCAGTTTGATTTATGTGACTCTAATTGTTGCTGAGTACAATCAAGGGCTTCCAGGGATAAGAAGACAGAGGTGCAGAATACCTTAATTTTCATGGACTTTTGAGGATAGGAAGACAGAGTTTTCATCTCCCTTAATGTTTGAGGGCTTCTTTGGATAAGAAGATAGAGGAGCATACTATCTTAATGATCGAGGAATTATGGGGATAACTAGATAGATTCTAATATTCCTATCAAGGGTTTACCCTAGTGTGGGTAAGATAGAATTTATTGAATGTATAAATCAAGGGACCTTTATTAGTGTTTGTTGGATACCCTAGTCTTTGGGTTAAAATATATTTTTTAGTTGTTTTTTTGCATGTCTCATTTATGATATATTTTTTTAAAGGAAGAAAGTATTACATTCTTATATTATTATTTACTATGATAAATATGATTCCATATGCTCTTAGTTATAATCTTTTCCTAAATAATCTTTTCTTATGCTTTATTTTCGGAACAATATTTATAGAACTTAAAAAATTTGTTTCATAGAACTATTTTAGGGTTTGTGAATTTACCTTGTTTAACTTTGTTAAACATAATTTTCCTTAAGATTAAAAATGATGGGTTTTAAACTTACAATTACCCCCCTCTTGTATTAGAGCATCTACATTTACTATTTCAATCATACATATATTAATAATTATATATATTAATATGTTTCATAATTCTGTAACTCTTATACATAAAAACTAATTAAAAAGATTGGTTTTAATGGTCTAAACATATTATAATTTCTGTTTAGATGTAAGTTTCATGTGGATAATGATATCAAAAAAATTGATGTAATTAGATGAAAAAATATATTCAAAATATCTGGTTAGTACATTTTCATCATACTGATGAATGTTCAAACTATCATATTCTATCTCACATAACCAGTTCATAACCTCAATAATTATCACATGATATTTATATTTTAAATTAAATTTCACATAGATCCATATTAACTATTATGTGTCTAGTTTATTTTTACGATTTAATTGTGGAACTACATTTATTTCATGTATTTCTAATTCATAAATAGTTTTTCCCCTTTAAGCATCAAATTAATTATTATTTTAATTTATCTCTAATATCTCATAGTAGATTTACATGAAAATTATTACAAGTTTAAACAACCATGAAAGAGGTTCCACACTTATTTATTTTGATACGAACCATAGGATGTACCCCATTATATCCAATCCACAACAGCTCATAGTTAGTTGGTTACATTTTCAATGTTAGTTAAACTGACTATGAACTCTGGTTGATGAAGGGTTAGTAATTATCTTATGGTTGGATAAACATTCCATTGAAGGGTATTAAATATTTATCATAGTCCATTGATTTATAATATCTTGAAATTCATGAAAACAAAAAAGATATGTTTTTTATTATATAAAAATTAAAATAAAATATAAAAAAATATAAAAAATATAAAAAAACAAAGGTCACTTAAGGATAAATTTAAACTTAAATCTAAAATAACCAGTTAAATTAATTATTTAAATTAATAATTATACTAAATAAATGTCGGTTATTTTGGAAAATTACCAATATAATTTTTTTTTGAAAATAAAACACTATTATATACCCTTATAAAAATGGTGGTTACGTGATATGATAATGATTATCCATTTTTTACATTATGAAATCTTACTAAAATATATAATATATCTTTTTTCTGTAATATTAATCATAGGGGTTTATGATAGGTTATAATTTATTTTCTATACACACAGTTACATACATACACCATGGCATGACCACATATATAAATTTATTTTTTGGTAATTCCTACTATGTATTATATGCTTACCCACAATATATTTAAATTGTACAAAAATTTAGTTAGTCATTTTATCTTATTGTCAAATTGACGAATACCTAATTTGATGACAGATAATTTATATAGATTAATCGTTCTTACATGGTTTCTTGGGGTAATGGATTCCAATGTTTTACTTAATCTAGAATCTTTTTTAGTTTTCTAATATAATGACATTAGGTTCCCTTATGCCCTTTATTTATTTTTATACTTAGATTATAGTATAGTTTCATCTCTTTAGTATAATTTATATATACCCACATCTTTCTTATTCATAGTATATGATTTACCACATTTATAGTTTATCATTGGTAAATTATATTTTTTATTCACAGATTATTAATGGTTTCATGTGTGATTTGTATACATTACTTATGTATTAATTATTCCATTGGGTTTAATTTTTGTTTTTTAGAATATTAGTCCATGTGTGTGTAAAATTAATTTTTTTTAGTTAGGAATGTAGTTTTACTTATGTATAACTAATATATATATATATATTGATAATTTTTTGTCTGAAAGTTATAGATCAAGTGTTACATTAAGAAATTAGCCTAATGTTTTCATATGTTTTTTATAGAACCTTCATGTTGGTTTCCAAATTCTACTAATTTATGAAATGGTTTTTATTCTATAATATTTTATGGTCTATGATCATACATATTCTCAAGTTGGGTTATTATATCATTTGTGATATAACATTAGTTTTTAGAATAATTAACCAAAAATATATTTAGATACACCAATAATAATATGAAAAACTGTAATAGGGTAAAAAAATAAGGTGAGATGAACTTAGAGTAGTTCATTTTTATAGTGAAGATTGAGAAGATGGTGGAAATATGATACAAAGTGTTATATTTGAAATCCCTATTCTAATAAGTTTTAATAAGGAGTATGGTATCATTGATATTGTATCTTTAATTGAGATAGGTCAATAAAATTACATGATTTCATATGAGGAGTCATTAATTAGAAGTTTTAATATTATTTATATATTTATAATATCTCTCAATTACATCTATCTTAAAGGCAATGTTTATGGTTAGTCCAAGGTCAGACCCGTAAGGATATTCCATTCCATGCGTAAAAAATTGATTTGAAAGTAAATTATTGTGATGAAAATGATTTATATTTAATTAAAAATAATTAAAAAAATCAAATAATGTGATAATATTTAGAATTCATATACATATAATTATGATATGGTGAATCTTCTAATTTCTTTATTGTATAATTTTTTTTGATAGTATTGAATCTAAAAATATCTATGGTCCTGATGTTTGTTATGAAATAAATAAAATTTTCTTATAAAATAATCAAACAACTATACTCATTTAAAATTAAGGTGATATAAAACAATATTTAAATATTAAATAATGAATATTGTTATATGAAAATTAATAAATTTGGATTGTCCTATAGTGGATTTCAATCACCCTAACAGGGGGGTGAATCAGGAGTCAAAAACATTTACCAATAGAGTTCAACTAATATTTTTTTACTACCTCTATGTGGATAGAAAATATATCTTTTGTTAGGATGTATAGATATTTATAATGTAACCTTACTACTTTTTCATAATTCTATGAAGATAAAGTAATATAAATAGCACATGAGTATTTTTGCAAGGTTAAACCTCAATTTAATAACCTAATCAATTATACATTAAATCATGTCAATTAAAAAAAAATTACTAATAAATTTATTATAAACAAAAAGTGGCATGGGATGTTATCATCCTTAACCCAAATTGTGAATCCCCAAAACAATGATTTGAATCCACAATATTACTAATATGGTTGAGAAATATCCTGAAAATATCCTTCTACCTCATTGTCAGAATTATGGAATTGTTTATATGGGAACCACTAATATTAAAGTGTTATCATAGAACTTCCCCATGGATGGAACATCGAAAACTATGTTAAACTTATTTTAACATTAATGAAATTCATCCCATCCTATGATTCTGGTAGACTAATCATTTTGATATCTCATTTCATGAAAATATGATGTCTAGAAGTTTTGTATATTTGAACTTAATGGTACTTTGGAACTCCTCATCTCTGTATTTTAAATCCATAGTACTCACTTGTCACCTTAGAATTTCAAATTTTGGTAGTCTCACTTATTGAACCATTCTGTTCTTCTAGAGTGTATTTGGTATTCTACTTCCTCTCCTTCTAAGTTTATATAATTTAAATACTCTCTCCCTATTTTTCATCAAATTTTCTTGAATGATGTTTACCCTTTATATATCAAATAATCCACCAATAAATTTGGGAGAATGCATAGTCTCTCCTGTTAATTTACCACTCACATCAAGTATTCAATCGATATCATTAAAAAAATTTCATGATATTAGTATTTAGAATTTTTAAAATCCTTTGAAAAATATGAACTCAACTTATGTAAAATCTTCATAAAAACTAATCTCGAATCATTAAACCAATCGACATGAATATTTTAACATTGATCATACAGTTCAAAATCATCAAATTTGTTTTAGATTTTCATGGATATAAAGATCGTTAATATTGTTTTTTAAACAAACTTTCTAGTTCTTCAAAAAATATACCATAAAATCTTTTCTTCAGGTTGAACTAGAAAAACCATTCCTCAAGTAAAAATTAATAAAGGAATATAATCTATTCAATTATACCATAATCTCTCACACCCTTATTCTAATCAACATGAATCACTATAAAATATAATATAATGAAGTTTTTTCATGTTGAAGGAATATCACCATGTATATTCACAAATATAGTATTTAAAATAATGTTAATTCCTTCTAAAATTTTATAGGGATATTACTTTAATAGACTTAAATTTGATCTTTTTAACATTGATATCTCATATAAGCTAATAATATTATTCATATTCTACTAATTTATCTTCATGGACCTAATATTTTATATACTTTGAATCTTTAAACAAATTACATTTTGGTTCTTTTGTGGAACATCTACTGCACTATCATTTTTTGAACTCTAGATTGTAGAGTTGTCCAAAAATCATCATCGATCTTCCAATGTTACAAAATTCAATTTTTCTATATTCAAATTATATTCTTCCTTCATCTTATGGTTCATCCATTAGGATATTTTAAGATTTTGTTCTTCAAATCATGATCGATCCAGTAAATATAGATTGATCAACATTCATTCTAATCATACTCCTCCATGTATTTTAGTGTGTTATCATATCTTTTGTTGATTATCCGTCTTTTTATAAAATAATATCTCAATTATTATTTACATGAATCCATCGGATCTATCAATCAATCCATTTTCAAACCTTTATATTGGATTTGTGAATTCATCCAAACATGGATCATTATTTATATTAATCCTAAATGAAATTACTATGATAAATGAATAATATAGAATCATATTCATTATTCATATGATAATTTAAGTTCCCTTTGGAAACACAACATACTCTGTATCTTCCATTTCTAGATACATTCAAACTTACTACCTTTATCATATCGTTCAATGATACTGCTTCCACTGGGGAAATATTAACTTTACTACATTACATTTTTTTTCAAAATCTTTGGAAAAAAATCTCTTCACAAAGAAACATTCACCATACATTATTTATATAAAAATATTTGGGACTTATCCAATTATTTTGTGTGTTCTATCCATCAGTTCTTACTCACTTCTTCTTTGTTCAATGAATTAATTTCAACCATCATAACGTTTTATCATTTGAATTCAGAGATTCTAAAAAACTATACATTATCAAGAAACACATTTTCTATATTTTTTTCTCATTTCATATATCTCTACCATATATCAATAATATCTATAATTTGTTGTTTTATATTCTCATCTTCTGAATTCACCATTCAGTGTGTTCCTTCAATTTACCATTTAATTATGAACCATTATAGATAGTACATATTCAACCAAAAATATATGTCACAAATACAGTTATGTTTACTAAAATAAATCATTAGTTTTTTTTTGGATACATGTAGATAATATTATTTCTATAAATTCATCCTCAATCAAACAAGAACATTCACTCAACTTTCTTTCATTACTTTGGGTGACACATTTTTAAAATTTTTTAGATATATCAATCACCAATTCCAAAGTGTCTCCATAATGTAAGAAAACATATAACTATGGTATTACTACTTTTAATTGTTACATAATTTAATGTTATTACTTCTTTTAGACTAAATTATATAAGACATATTGAAAATTTTATTTTACTATTGCTTACTCGCCGGCATTTTCATAATCAATTGAAAATAAATAAAATATTTTATCATCACCATCTAAGGGGTAATTCAGTATTCTCCATTGGAATTGTTTTTAAAATTTTTACCTTAAATTAAATGAGTTATCTCTTTACCTTATAGAAGATAAATTCAATGTATTCTATATCACTGATCAATTTTCCATCCCCTTAACGATTTAAATTTGGATTCCCCATATTATCATCTATGGGTTAAGGATGTTGTTTTATCACACAGTTTATTCTTATCCACTTCTCTTATATTGAACTGAATATAAACCTTGAATTTATTCAATGAAGGATATCGCCACATTTCATAAGGGAATATTCCATATATTAACCAAATCTACGTCTACATGAGCCCTGATTGGGGTAGAAATAAAGAGTGATTAACTCTAAATGTAAAGTTATCCAAAAAAATTAACATGTGATTCCAAATTTCATAAAATCTTATTCTAAGGTTTAGTTAATCAAATTTTTATTCATATAACATTCCTATATCCATATCAAAAAAAGGATAAAAACATTCCGGAATAAAATTATAGGTTTCTCTACCTTTCTGAATTTGTTTTCCATAATATAATAATTTCCCCAATTTTTAATTAAAATCCAATGTTCATATAAGAATATGAGAGTATGGGAAATATACCTCATTAATGATAAAACTTATTTATATGCATTTTATATATAAAAAATTTCCAGATAATTATCCAGAGCTTCAACCCAAGGGTTCTTCAATGTAAACTATACAATAACTTTATAGTTTAATTTCTTAATTTTTTTGTCGGGAAATTGAACCTTCTCACTTCTACTTTAATTGTCTCTAGAATAACTTCCTTTTTCCTAAATTCCACTAAAATGGAAAACTCTATCAAACAAAATTTTAGGTAATTCCATGAATTATGTAATATTTAATTCCCATTTTTAATAAAAACATTTAGATTAATTCTGAATAAGTTATATATTCCTTTTACACTTGTTATTAGAAAAATGAAAAGAATCATTTCTCGACACATAAGCTTACTTTTTCCAATCTTAATTTTTATTCATTCCTTCACCCTTAACATTCCATGAATCTATCTTTATGGGTCAAACAATCATATTCTTTTTATTTTCACCTATCACTTGTGTGTGTATATCCTGTTCAAAAATAAATAAAAAGAATAATCTTATACATATTTTTTCACACATATCCCCCTTGATTCTTCCAAATGATCATGCTATATTCCCATAAAAACATTCATCAAATTTAATATTCTTCTTGGAAATTGTAAATTTTTTAGTACATGTATATTTTAAATAATGTCTCCTTTTACTCACTAATATCTCCTATATTGATAACCATGCCATGTATTATCAGTAGTATGTCCACACAACAAATACCTTCCAAATTACTTTTTATCGTCTTTTATGTTACTCTTCAGAGGTAAATTTTTATGAACTTAAATTTCATTATTAGGTATTTATTCCACTATTCTAATCATCATGTGTCTCTCTCAAATTTAATTAAATTTATTACATCTTATTTGTTTCATCAATTTTAATATTGATGAATTTATTTCATATTTCCATTAAGTGACCATTATTTTAATAAAGGATGAATATTATATTTAGAATGAAATATTAAATTACTCTCATTTTGGGTTTATCCTTAATTTTATTTACTCTAAAAGGTATACCAACTATATATCTTCCTTTTTTCATCAATTGTTATGTTATTATTAAATTATTTTTCACATGGGTTGTGATTGGAATTTGTAACCAAACACTTACCATAACCATAACCACTTTTTCCCACAACTTCCACATAATATTTTATGTTATTTATATTTATTTCATGTCAATAGTTTTTCATTATTATATGAAAAGTGGTTGAAATTTGATGAGTTAGTATTAACAAAATATTGACACCCTCTTAATGTAGGCATTCTCAATTTTTTATAATTTGAAAAATTATCCCTACAATCAATGGACTCGTTCTTAAATTTTCTATAGATCCAAATATATCTAATAAATTTATAAATGTTTTTTTGACTGAAACTTTTCTTGGTGTAGGGTTCTTCTATTTATCTAATATTCCTTTATTACATTGAAAAATACTATAAGGAACATCATTACTTCATACTTTCTTCCACCTTTACTATGGTAGGTAAATTATCACTTTTCCCCATTCACGTTTTTCTAGAATTAGTTTAGTTTTGTAAAAATTAAAAAAATTGGATTTAAAAGATACTAAATATCTTGATCACATGTTTACCTTTTCCTTTGATTTTTTGAAATATGGTACTTATCACAACTTTATATTCTTCTATCCACTATATTATGTAATTTTTTTAGATACTTCTATAGTGTCACTTATCTTTTCAACAACACATGAATATTCAACATGATTAGCTTTCATGTTTCCTAACATTAATTCCAAATCAATAAATATAAGGCATTTTTATATTCAAATCATACATATTTTTTAGATAAATATTTAAATTTTTTAATCATTTGTTCATGTATTTTACATTTGTTTTGTAGATATTTTCTTGATATTTTTTTCTTGTATATTTTTTATAGTTAATATTTCTTAACATCTATTATATATTTTAGTGCATAGAATATTTATTTAACAACGAACTTTATAAAAAAATTTAATGAAAAAACCATTCAAAATTAATCTTCTATAAGGTAGAGATTTTCTTAAAATTTAATATATTTTCTTCCTTGGATACAGAGAGTTTGCTAAAAGTTTTACACTCACTTAGGTTCTCAATCAGTTCTTTCTCCATAAAATAATAATTATTATAATTCTATGATTTGAATCCACATATTCCCTTGATAAATGAAAATATATTCATGGAATTATAAATGACGACTTCACCTGTATGATATTTTATTTTAGAGAGAGAACCGTTTTTATAAATTCATACTATTCACTATATAAACAAAATTCACATGGATGGTTGACTCCATATGATTATTAAATATAAATTCCACACACATTATCTTCATTAAGTGTTCGATCCTCATACTAATCTTGAGAGGAAAACTATCTTATCTTTCGACCATCCTTCTTGATTTTCAATATTTTGGCTCATTCTTCAATTTTGTCAAGAAATTGAGTATCTTACATTGTCATTATATCATGTATACATTCATATATTTTGAAGATAATAACTTCTCAAATTTTAAAAATAAGTATTTAATAGGTTCAGTGAAAATAAAATGTGATTAAAAATTATTTATCAAATCAGGGGAAAACTACAGGTCATATACTAAAAGATCATGTAGACACCCTGATGTGGGGGGGGGGAGGGATGAATCGAGGGTGACCAAAATTACGTATTAATTTCAAATAAAAATTTATTACTTTCTTTAAGCTAATAAAACCTCTACCATTAGTTATGATTTATGGATCCTATGTATAATCCCACATTACTTTTACCTTATTCGATTTAGGTCATATAACATAAATTACACACAAGGATTTTTACTAGGTTATTCTATAATATGAGGACCTAATCCTTTCCAAGTTGACACTTGTCAGAGTGATAATTTGGATTTCTAGGTATGGGTTATCTGAGTGGTTTTCTATACTCGTGTGTGAAACTAGTTCCTTAGGGGAGAAAATGAGGATGGACCCTTTGTAAAGACATCTATGCAATGCCTAAGGTGATACCTAGACCCCTATCTGAGATACATGGTATAGACCCCGAGTTCACCATGCCTTGAGTGATATAAGAGATATTTATATGAGTTTTCTTAGATGGAGTCAGTGGAATTAGTTATATTTGATGTTATTGTAGAGGCCATTGAGATACTATATTGATCACCATTGAGGGGCTAAAGAATCCAGCTGGATTTGATGGATTGATTAATTTATCTATTTTCATGTGATTTATTTTTTATAATTATTATGGAATGTTATTGTTATAACATGGATGTATGGCCACCAAGAGGAAGCACAAGCATAGGGTTACCCTCTATCAGTCTCCGTACAGACACACCCTAGTCCCTCATTGAAAGTTGGTAGCCTCTGGTGTTTAGGGAGGAAAACATGAGTTCTTATAGCCACCATATTGGGGTACTATTTACTGGCACCTAGGATGGGATGATACAATGTAGTATTAGATCCTATTGTTTCATTTTTCATAATGACGGGGTTTAGAAAAGATACCAGGAAATGGAAATTTGGACCTTACCCTATTATTGGAGTTAGTTAGACCATGTGTAGGGGAAACCCAAATTACATGGGATAGGATATTGATGTTATTGATTATTCTAATTACAATGGATTTGACTTCACCATTTGGTGACATAATTTTTTATAGGGTTATCTTATTGGTATTATTGAAATGATGTTTTTTATTTTTTCAGACCAATGAAATGAAATAAATTCATAGAATTTATCCTACTAGGAACCATAGGATTAAAATTTCATGGATTATTCCATACCATATCTAATATCATTGTGTATTTCATGTTTCACATGTGGTTACTTTTGGACCTAGTTTTTGTGCCTTGTAGTGGTTGATTGTTATAAATATAAAAGTATACCAACCCTTCATTTAGGAACACGATATGGTTTCGATTAATTGGAAACTCAATTTCTATTTATAAGGTATTTGTGACCATATAAATTGGGATAGTGATCCAACTAATTCTACTATTTAAAGGGAAATTAAATCCACAAATGAATTAAAAGAATACCACCTTAAAATGAAATGATATTAACATAATAATTGTTATACCTTGACATGACCTAACCACATTAATGGGAAATAGGATATGCTACATGGGAGTTTAGTGATCATCATGTGTTTTCATATCCTCTATGCCTTGATTTAGGAGAAGTCTATATTCCCTGTTGGGTTTTAGAGAGGCTTTGTACCTTCCCTTTTTATTTCTTTCCTTATATTTTTTTCCTATATATTTTCAATACTGTATGAGGAGTACGCTTGGAAATGTAGATCTATTCCACTGAGATGTCATCATGTTATATGCCAAACGATTGTTAATGAGAACACTTTAGAGGTGGTTGGACCTCATACAACCATGATACCTTTCATATTACTACTAGAGGCACCCCTGATGATCTTCCACTGGGTGCCAATTCTCAGTTCCAGGATAGTTTCCTTCGCTTCACATAGATTGTTCTGGGTGATCACCAGTCCTACCCCCCAATGGCAGACCAGACTCAAGACTCTCAGTAGTAGCATCCTATCATATTCTTGAGGGATGGAGGGCCTCATACTACAGAGTCATGGTTAGAATCCATGGTGTCAATATTTGACCATCTGGTGATGCCTCTTCATTGGAGGTTGATCTGCAACTAACATGTTGAAAGACTCCGCCAAGCACGGGTGACACATCATATCTCAGTCTAAGAATCACCAAGATATTATTTGGGAAGACTTGAAGATGTATTTTACCATCACTTCTTCCCACAAAATACAAGAGAAGATTGTTCACATGAGTTCATGCATCTTCAGCAGGGCCAAATGACTGTGCTTGAGTATTCAGGTCTCTTCACTGAGCTTCAGTTTTTCACTACATATATGATGATTGGAATATTGATTACAGTGAGAAATTATTATGATATTATTGGTTTTGATTTCCACTCATAGGTAATTTTTTTTGAATATCTTTCCCAATACAGTGAACCAGGATGAAATTATGGAAATAAATATCAGATAAGATTGTAACATAATCCAGGATGGTTCTGTTCCAAGGTAGGGTGGCGATTTTTATTATAGTAGAAAGATCCATTTTGAGGGTGCATCTGGGGGTGGTCCCAACTAGGTGACACCCGCTGAATCTATAATGTGTAAAAAATTTGGAGTCTAGGCCACATGAATCCCTAGTGCATGAGGAACCCAATTCAGGGTTGAGAATGCAGTATGATGGGTCACCTACAATGCTTATTCTGTTATTTGGTTCCAACATCTAGTGAGAGGTGATCTATACTAGAACATCTATATGGTATGGGTTATAGGAATCCATTTTTGGATGTGAGTTTCTCATATACTGGATGATCAGGATGAGGTGGTAGTTTCCATGGCTAAAGTAGTCAGGTCCGAGATAGTTAGTATCTTCCGAATTGATTTTCTCAGGCTAGTCAGAAAACATATCAGGGATGAAGTTCAAGGCATATATATGCATTGAAACATATGCACAAAGAGGAGAGTCCATGTCTATATTTGGTTAGAGGTACTATTATAGAGACCTCTACATTAGTTTGTCCATTTTTCAAAAACATTTTCATGACCCTCTTTTATATCTGTTATGGTTGGGGAATGTATTTATCTTACAGTAGATTACTTCTATGGAATCATGTTTCTGGACATGATATTAGGGTCCAGAAAAGAGTAAATACACAAATTTTAGATGTTTCCACTTGAAGGGGGGGGGGGTGCTACTTCTCTTGAAGTTTATCCATATTTGAGATGGTCAAATTTGACTTCATTATTGATGTGAACTAGCTTTGGTCTTATTATGCCCTATTGGATAGCTATCACATCCAAGTGACTTTTAAATCACCTGAGGGAATCATCACATATATAAATAAGGGTGGGTGAAAAATCTTGGAAGATTGAGCTGGAAATAAAAAATTGGGCTTGACCAAGTGGCATCTCTGTTGGTGGGTATCTTTATGAGTGATTATGGGATTAATGTCGTGGAGTCCCTTCATGTAGTGGATCATTTTAGGGATGTCTTCTAAAAATATTTCTTCATCTTCCCTACTAGGAGAGAGGTTAATTTCACCATAGAGATAATACTAGGAGGGGAACCGGTGTCCATTCCTCTATATTGTATGGAACCTATGATGCTCCAAGAACAAAAAAAGTTGCTTTAAGATCTTGAGGCTAAGGGATTTATTAGAACAAACAAATCAACATGAGGTTCTCCAGTTATTTTTTGTAATAAGGAAGATGGTACCCTCATATTTTACAAGGATTAACATTGATCAAACCTACTTAGGATGAATAATCAGTATCCACTACTTCATAGAGAGGACCCCTTTGATCATATTAGAGTAGAAACTATTTTTATAAGATCGACATGATTTCAGGCTACTATCAGGTTGATGTGATTCCATTATATGCTCCATGTACAAGATTCTAGATCAGTTAGGGCCTATACGAGTATGTTGTTATTCCATTCATTATGGGGACTATGCTAATAGTTTTCAAGGCAATGATGAATCAAATTCTCAACCCATACCATTATTCATTTGGGTGGTATTAATAGTTGACATATTAGTGTACTCATGCACGATACATGAAAATGAAAATCATATTGAGATCATGCTGATTACACTGAGAGAGAACCATCTATATGTGAATCTTAGTAAATTCCACATTTATATTTTCAAGGTTCACTTCTTGGGTCATATCATACAGAAGCAATGTGTATTAGTGGACCTAGAAAAGGTGAGGGCCATGGTTTCTGGGGAGTATCTCAAGAATGTGTTCAATATATTTAACTTTTAAGTGATGGATTTTTATTATATGCATTTCATTTTGGACTTCCACTACAAAGAAGTTATTCTTTATTACCATGAAAATGAAGGGTGTGTAGTACCTATGGTCTGAATCATTAAAGACAAATTTTCATCTGTTAAATGGATGAATCATCTCAATACCAATACATATTATTCTAGATCCAAGATAAAGTTATAAATTATATTGTGATGCCTTGGAAACTAGGCTTGGTGCAGTTATAATTTAGGGTGATTGAGTCGTGGAATATGGGTCCTACCAGTTGAGGAAACATGAGTGGAATTACTTGATACACAACCACAAAACAATAGTTGTGGTTTATGATCTATATAGTTGGAGGCACTACATATTGGATGAGCAATTAATAGTTTACATGGATTATTAATTCTCAAATATATCTCCACACAATGATATGTGAATTTGAGGTATCGCAAGAGGGTTGAATACCTAACATCCTTCAATTTTAATCTTTCTTATACACCTACAAAGGGAAATGTTGTGGCTAATGAGTTGAGCTGAAAAACATAGACACAATACATCAGGGTTTCCAAAAACGATTGGATTCAGATGGATTAGTTTCTTTGAGATGAACCTTGTGGTTCAAGAACATCACAAGCATCTAATTCTAGTAGCTCTTTTAGTGACAACCTCCATTTTGAAGCTGGTTTGGATGAGGCAATTATCAGATTTTGAGGGCCTTGTTTAGAGGGGTAGTGTCATAGGATGGAACCAAATTTTTATTTGGGTTGTTGATAATAGTGAAAATATACTCTTTCATGACCTTTTATGGGTTCTTTTTGATATATGGGACGATTTGATGAGTTAACTAAATGCCTATGTTTGGGTAGTTCAACTTGGTCTCACCAAGTTATATAGAGATATATGTCATCATTATTTGTTTCCAAGTATGAAGAGGTAGATAACTGGTTTCATTAATAAGTGATCTATCTATTATATGGTGAAGGCATAACACCAATGACCTGGTGGACTTTTATATCCTATATGCATTCTTGATTGTAAATAGAATAATTTCACCATGGATTTTGTGACCGTTATTCCAAGATCCCCTAGTGGCAGCGATGTAGTGTGGGTAATATTAGATATGCTGAACAAGGTCAAACACTACCTAGAAATTTTAGATAGATCCTATATTTATGAGTTAAGAAGGATATACATCTGAGAGATAGCTAGACTTCATGGGATACACCATTTTATTGTTTCAGATAGAGTTTTTTGGTTCACATCATGGTTTTATAAAGGGTTGCAAAAGGAACTATATTCACAAGTGCTCTTAAGTACTACATGTCACCCCTAGACTGAAAGGTAGTATAAGTAAACTATACAAGTGTTAGAGGATATTCTATGGGACTATATTCTTGATTTTGAGGGTTCATGGGAAAACAATATTCCAAAAAATGTGTTTTCACAAAAAAATATATTTTTGTAATTGACTTAGACAGACTTATATATGTCCCTCTATGGTAGAACACTTAATTCACCGTTTTTCTTGCTAGTGGTAGTTGATACATGTCTATTGGGTACCCATCTCATTTAGAAGAATTTATAATTATCCCACCTGATTGAGAATCATATGGATACAACTCAATTAAAGAAGAATTCATATACTAATCTTCTCCATTAGCCTCTTGAGTAAGAGGTTGGACATGGTATATTTCTATCTGTATCGCCTATATTGGGACATATACGAATCCATAGACAGTGAAAGTTATCACCAAGATATGTTGGGCCTTTTGAGATACCAGAGAGAGTTGGGATGTTAGCCTATCGGTTTTTGTTACCTCAATGATACCATTCCATGCATGATGTATTCCATGTATCTCAGGTTCGACAGTATAATCGAAATCCATCTCATTAATTTGACCATGAGGATATCAAGCTGGATATGGATGCATCCATTTAGGAGCATCTAATACATATCATTAATCATAGCATAAAGGTCCTCCATGGTTGGTGTGTTTCCCTAGTTTGAGTGCTATGGTAACAAAGATTAATACAAGGAGAAAACTAAGAGTGGGAGGAAAATATATGTGCATAGTGGCATGATATTTTCTCAATAGACATTCTACTACACTCAGAAGGGATATTCAGGAATGTGTTCTCTTAAATAGGGGAGGTTATAACATCCACACATTCCTAAAAGGTAAGACCCATAAATCTTGGGTTATAAATTCATTTAAATGGCCCAAATAATGTTTCCTAAATATTTTTTATTGGGTGAATATGATACTTATTCTAGTCATGAATTCCCAAAATGGGAAGAGGCACACTGGGATTCATAATTAGAGAAAACTATTCAGCCCAACCTATATGGTTTCCCAAAACCATGCCATAACAGAATTTGGGTTGTAGAGGTCCACATAGTTTGTCTATAACTTTGTGATCCCAAGTTCACAACCATGCAACCAACTGTTGAATTTGGAAGGGAGGGTTCTCATGGTTTGCGCTCAATAAGTCAAATAATTTTCTTAATTGTGCGAGGTGCTGCCTTATAGAAGTGAATGGTGCATGGTTGGAGCACAGTTTGGAAACTGTGTGGCTAAACAATGCACAATGTGTTTTTACTTTAAATCTAAAAAATTTCTCTCTTTAATGATTTTAAAGCCTCATCCTTTCTTTTGTGTCCTCTCTTATGGGTTTTACCGACCCTTTGTTCGTAGATCCCTCCTCTTCCATCTTTATAGGTGTTGATCTATCTCCCTTCACTCTGGTCTTAATCCATCATCGTCAGAATTAATGGAAAGCCCTCAATAATCTATTCCTTACACACTCTTCTTTCTATAGGTTCATATTCTTTTTATTATGCTATTTTGGTGCGATGTGGGGTTTCTTATTTTCTAGGTGTTTGAAAAATACATATCTTTCATCCATTCTAAGTTGAGTCAAGGCTTGATAGAGGTTGAGAAGAGTTATACAATGTCAAGGTATGTTTTTTAGGAATTTCCTTCTCATTTTATTTCATTTTAAATAATGCACCACTGTTTCATGTGCCAAACCTTCTGGTGACTATTTTTTATTTCATAATAACATAAATAAAATGGTTTTCCATGTCCTATTTAACCTATTATTATGTATAAATCCTTATAGGGATCAATGAATTTGTTGTTGGATACCCCTTTGGGTGTTACCAATATAAATGGAAAATTGTATTTTACATAAATGGTCAAATCACAATGTGGTATTTTCTCCTTGTTAAATGAACTAATCATTTAAGTAAAATTAAAATTAATGGTTGGCTATGAGATTGGTCCTTGATTTTCATGACACTCACATTATATTTAAATGCTTATGATTGATGATTCACTTTATATTTAACATTCCTTATATTTAATATCCTATGATTATGTCGTAGGTTGTTTATTACCTTTATTCCATGCTATGGGACATAAATTTGATCTTGTAGTTTAATTTCATGTACTTATTAATCATTCCATGATTGGGTTGCTTGAATTGAAATCTTTTCTTGTTCAATATTGTTATATTGTTCTATTTAATTTTTATTTTTGACATGTGATAGTATATATATATATATATGATATTCATTGGTCTCTTTCCATTTGAATTGTTCCATAGTTTATTGTCTTAGATTTTATGGTTTGTTTAATATGCAAGAATGAGTTATTAAGATATTTCATATATGTCATGCAGTTATAACAATTCCATGACTTATGACATGTTCTTAGTTTTTATGGATCACCTACTGTGGTCTAGGAGTGAACAAATGTCTTGATTTAAGGATGTTATAAATGGACTAGCCTTCTCGGTTGGATGTACTAGATGCATAAGGATCGATAATTTGTATTTCCATGTACAAGCTCTCTAATAGGATTTCTATACTAGAAAGTGACACTATTTCCCTTGGGTAGAAACAAATGATGGTCCCTTTGGAAAGATTTCTATTCCATGACTCGAGTGATACCTAGTCCTTTATATGAGATACTTGGTATATACTTAGAGTACAAAATGCCTTGACTGATACAAGGGATTCCTATTTCGTTTTCCTTGGATAGATTTAGTGGAATTGGTTATATCATATGATCTTATAGAGACCCTTGGGATGTTGTATAGATCACCTTGGAAAGGCTTGGGAATCCACCTAGATTTGACGGATTTATTAATTGATTTCTTTTTCATGCAATTCATCTTTTATTAATATTATATAATGTTTGTGTGATAACATGAATGTATGAACACTAACTTGAAGCACAAGCTTGGGTTCAGCCTGTATTAGTTTCCTTATTTACAATGTCCCCTGTATTAACACTACGACATGTATGGGTACTTATTTTTAGATATTTGGCTTAGGCCAAAGTAGGTGGTATTGGTTTGGGTCGTTTTAGGAACCCAGATCGAGGTGTTATTATTATTTTTTTATGTTCCTTCATTACTCTTCTGGAACACAACTTTCTATTTAAATAATGAAATAAATCACTCTAGACACCATGGCTATCAGCATACTAATAATTTTGTATCACACCCCACATGGGTGACCGTTGGACCTAAAACAAATTTTATGATCATAGGAGTTGGAAAAGGGAAGTGTAAATCTTTCAATTTTTGATTGATTGTCCACTTTAGAATGGAGAAAATGGATGAGGAATGAGCCTATGGTGTAGATGATTGTAGTAGAAATTTTTACCTAATATATATTTTATAAGAAGTAGTATATGATTGTATCCCTAATTCCTCAAACTCACATTTTGTATATCATTATCATCACCATCATTGTACCAATTATTGTTATTCAGATTTTTCATGTTATTTATTTCAGTTACATGTTTTATTAAATATTTCCACTTTGGTCTATTATTTATTATGATTCAACAATTTTATTATCTATCATTTACCCTTGAGAATACTCTTATCTATAAGGGAATAGTCTCCCCATAGACAAACCATAGTCCCTCACTACTAGTCATCAACCTGTAGCATTAGGGGTGGCATGCTTGAGGTCATGTAGAAATAGTCTCAGGGTACTGTGTAGTGGCACCTAGGGTGTGATTCTACATAAAAACTACATCCTTCTCATCTTCCACAAAACAGGGAATGAAAACATCAATTTTTTGTATGGGGGACTACCACCTCAGGAACCAATGTAATTTTCATACCATCATATTCTACTACAGATGTTCATGGTGGAAGAATTAATGAATTAAATGATATTAAAAAAAATTATTCATTCTTTTAAATTAAAATATTATATATTTTATAACCTTAAAATCATTGTAAAACTCATTTCTTTGTTTGTATGTATAGTGGAACACCACCTTGCGAAGAGATGTCATTCATTTTTTGACCGCATCACATAGATGGTATATATAAGTGTATTAAAAGAATTAGTATGATATTTGTGATACAATTATAATTATGGAAGTTTAAAATAATATCACCGTACTTCCATCGTGATTGTTAAAAAATATAAATTTTACTCATGCATACATACAACTTACCGTCTCCATGATTGTAACATATTTGATTTTTATATCAATATTTCAGGGTTGGATTTAAAAGTATAATTAATGTAAAAAATTTATAATTATTGATTGATTGATTATTTTTTATATTAAGGAATAATGAACGCTTTGACCACGGTCAAAACACCTATTCCATTTTGAAATTATGAACTAAGCATCCTCAAAACCCTCAATATAGACATAAATAAATAAGTAAATAAATATGTAATTAAAATAAATGAATTAAATGGTTAATGTATAATGAATTAACCTTGTAAATTATTCTTATCAAAAAATTGATATAATTTTATTATACAGGAGATAGTAGACAAGCATGTCAAGTCTGGAATCAATATTAAGGATTCCATCTCAATTTCCTTTCATTGAGGCATATTTTATTACTATGGACCAATGTATTCTATATGTTGTATATACAACACTTTCTTCAAGTTATATCACAGATAATTCATAAATAATGTTATATTGAGTTATAATTACTTTTAATTTATCCAAATATATTTTATTAAGATGTTACCAAAGCTGTAAAGGTTGTTGGAAATAATATATTTTCTTTTCTAGATTGATTATATTTAGAGTTCCATTAAGGTAAATCCTATAAAAATATTTTATTGAACTTAATAACATTTATTATACTCTATTCATGAATATTTATTAAATTTTTGGTTTCCATTTCCTTCGTTATTGAATTAAATAATATTAATAAAGTTGATTGCATGCAATACAAATCCAGTATATTATTTTAGATAGAAAATATTTATCCTTCTTGTTAAACATTCCTTAAAATTTTTTAAATAATAATAATAATATTATGTAATGTTTTTAATGAAATTTTTACCCATGTTTTAATTTTTATCAAATGGTTTGAAAAGAATATTTATTTTATCTTCTGAAAAAAGTAGATATTTTTTTACAAAAAATGTGAAAAGAATTTTTTCTTTTAAATTATATTCCATGTAAAAAAGTTCCTACCATCATTACAAATCAATTTTTTGATGATTACTTTATAGTTTTCATTGGTAATTTTTAAATAATGTTTTTTATTACTATTTAAATCAATTTTAAATAATTTAATTCAATGCAAAAATGGTATTTTCCTCAAGAAATATTCTATGTAATATTTTAAAGAAATTTTCATCAATGAAGACAAAAGTTTATGTTATGGATTACATATAAAATATGTATATATTTCTTTCAAATATATACCTATATTATAATACCTTACATTAATTGGATAATATATGCCTTGTTTTCATATCTCAAACTTCTTCGTTATGAAATTTTATTTGATTATGATGTAAGAAAAAATTATACAACCCATTTATTTCCATGGTAATTATTATGTTTATTCCTTATGATGGATTTCCATTTTTGGAACACATAATCATGACCATGTTATGATGGTTGTTCCTATATAGAATTCTATTAAATTGGGTAATGATTTAGTCTCATGAGACATCATGTATGGGATTAACTAGTAAACCAAATCCAATATGGGACTTTTACACCATGTGACATTTTCTAGGAAGGTAAAAATGACTCATGTTTATATCATGTTACATGTTGTTTCCATGTTTCATAAGTTTCCATGAACTTATGATATTGTGGTCATTATATTATTCTCCCATGTGATTATATGTGTTCTTAATCTTTTATGATATCTTGTAAGATCCATTAAATCCCACTTTATTTTTATTATTATGTTTTTTTACCTTACATGATTTTTTATATCATACAGTTGGTCTATGTATTCCCCATGTTATTCCATTCAGTTTTATGAGAACAAAATGATTTTGGGTCTCATTATAGAGAATATAATAGAGAAGTTTCACATTAATCTCTCTTTGAGGTTTTATGAACCCAGTCTTCCAAAGACACTAGGGTACACGATCATTGGGTTGTAATAAATGAATTATTATTTAAAAATCATGGAATAGTATGTGTAAAATTCAGAGGTCTCTATAGTTTATATCATTGAAATTTTTAGTTATTTTTGTGGTTTAGGATTGAAATAATTTTGTGAGGACCCTAAGGATAAGAATAATGTTAATACTAAGTATATAAAAATCATCATGTAATTTTTGGGAAGTATAGGGCGAGTAGGTTTCATGAAATTACATATGAGTCTAAATAACATAGATGCATGTGGATCCAGAAAACTTGTTCCTGGTGGTAATAAGAACAAAAATAGTGAATTGGGTTTGAATTAATCACCACATTGTGATGAATAATGGGCCTTTCTGTACACCATTTTTTCACTATCGGGGGATATGTTTGGGAGATTCAAAAACTCATTATGATCCATTATGAAGTAATAAACAAATTTTAAGGTTAGAAAACCTAATAGAAAATATTTCCATGTATAATATAGCCTGAAATCTTGAGACTCATAAGTTAGGATATACTTACCATTTATCACTACTACAATATCAGTTATTATTTGAAACTTTTTAAAAACCCATGGTAAATCCTTCTTTTAGAAGCCAAAACTTTTAACCCTCCACCCAACACCCCCAAGCCCAATTAACCCAAACCCCCACTTCCCCAACCAAATTAAACCCTCACATTGGATCCACATCTTCCCCTTATTTGTGTCCACTCTCTCACCCTCGCCGACAACTCCCCTTATCCTACTCACCACCAACCCCTTTCTCACCCTAACAACCATCTCCCCTTCAAACCCTTACCACTGACCCCTCTCTCCCCCTATTTTGCATCCCTTCCCCCCCTCACCGTCAAACCCTATTCTCCCCCTTGCCACTGTTCCCATTCTCCCATGATCTCCCGGAGTCTGAGCTTAAGGTATAGACCCCTATCTCCCCTAAACACTCATGAAAATTACTCCCTAGTAATTTTAATTTAAAATGGAATGTTTTGTGATTTTATCTTACATTGTTTCTTTTTGTTTCAACATAATATAAATGTTGGAAAAATGGTTGGAACTACTAGTGTTATCCCTTCTTTAGAGGCCGATAGGGCGGCTAGATCATTACAAGGTGGTGGTGCCTCTACAAGATCCTTTAAGGATGTTTTTCTTGGGAGGCTTCCCGTGGTGGCCTCCAATGTCCTGGATAAGGTGGTCCTGGGTCCCCGCATCACTCCAATCAAAATGGATCATAAATAGCCAAGTTTTAGAGATAATCTTCTTATCGTTGTTCTCTCAGATCAAGAAATTTAGGATGTGATTGTTTTCCATGATATTTCTCTCATTTCCCATATTTTCCAGGTGAAACCCTCTGTGGATGAGTTTAAATACATTTTTGACTCTTGGAACCTTCAACACCCAGCGGTGGTGCCCAAACATTCCATGTTTTCCTTCTGCATTCATTTCTTCATAAAGGAGGACTTCATACGTGCATGGTCTTGGGAAGACCGAAGTTTTGGTGAACGTCATTTTACTTAATCACATTGGTCATGGAAATTCCATTATGGAAAATAATCTTGAATAACTGCATTCTATATTCAATTATTGGGCCTCTCACTCCCATTTTCTCAATCCTTCAATATTGTCTACAGTTTTTGATGCGCTGGGTAGTTAACTTTTCTCGTATTTGAATATATAGCTGCTTCTGGATGCAGTAAAATAATGGATTTGGGTGGAGATGGAAATTTTTTGGATGTTCTCATTCAATCTTCTTAAAAAATCTCTGGAAGAGTTTAAATGGTGTAAACAACTGGTTTATATTTCTCCTCCCAGGTTTTTCTCAGCATGAGGCATCCAAGGTCACTCTTTGTATTTTTATAGAGGAAAATGGGAAAGACAAGAAATATTACAGTGGGTGAGAAGAAGGTCGTTTCTAGCGAGTGACCTCCCATGTAGGGATCCTATGATGAGGCGTCGTCGTCTAGGGTTTGGGTGGTGGTGATGTATTCGGCTGAGGCCATAGTCAATGCTACTAATGAAAATTTTGAATCTTCATAAATTTTAAGAGGGATTTTGGAAAAGTATTCTACATTTCATGAGAGGGCCTACAGCGAAAACAGTTTTTCGGAAGCCATTGTGTTATTCAAAAATTTACCTTTGTCCCTTCCCTCGAGTTACTCGGAGGTCTCGTACAAGTGTCTGGTGGAGTGGTGTTTTCTACCGTCAGTGGATTTTCACTTTCGCGTTTGGAGCTCTAGCTTGGCATTCAAATACATACCTAGAGAGTAGGTTCCATGCCCCTTCAGTGTGCAGATTCCCCATTTTCTCCCTCCTGAGTCTCTCATGATTTTATTTCTCATCTCAATGGGAGGATCAAATATGGATTGAATCTTCTCCCAATGAAGATATTTGTCAGAAGGAGTTTGGAAACATATCTCTCTATCTTAGAACTCTCCACATCATCTGCTGTTGAAGTCTCTTCTTCAGAATGATGCAGACCAAGCCGATCATCATAGTTCACTTGTTAAAAAGAGGCTCTCTTTTCTCGAGGATTCAGATAGTACTTTAAAGAAAAATAGCCTCATTTTGAAGAAGAGTTAATCTGCTAAAGGATCCTCCAGTCTAGTCACTCATTCGATGGCTAAAAAGGTGAGTGGTACTATCTTATTTGCTCCAGGTTCATGATCTAGTATCTAGAAGGAAAAATTGTTTATCATTTAATTTTTTCATACATTTTCTTGATTGGTCGTGGTTTAGGTACTCACAGAAAATGTGCCTTTATAGCCTCTGAGTCTCAAAGATTGGGTTCCTCCCTGGTATCTATTCTTGAACCCATGTGGGACCCCAGTAGGATAACATTAATCGCTAAAAAGAAGGGTTTTGTTTTTAATTTTCATTATCACCGTGTAAATAAACATATATGGATTTACTAGGAGAACTCATTGTAGGTGGATCTGGTGTAAATCTCAGATCAGTGTATTACGATTTGGATTGGGTTTAGAGGGTGGGTTTGACTCTGATACTTCGTTTACACCAGAACATATGTCCTGGCTAGAAGGTCCTTGTGGGAGTGTCTAAACTCCATTGATCTGGAGGGTCTTCCACGGTTCATCGGTGGTGACTTCAACTCGATTGTTGATATTTCAGAGAAGAGAGGTAGATCTAAAAACTCTACCAATGGCATGGTTGATTTCCAGTCCTTCATTACTGGTAGAGGTCTCTATGATATGAGTATCAAAGGGTGAAAGTTTACATGGTGAAAAATCGTCATGGTAGAAGAAGGATCTAGAGTAGATTAGACACGGTTATCTCAAATATCCAATGTCTTGAATCCTTTACTGGTTCCTAAGTGACTCTTCATCCATGAATTTTGTCTGATCATGCACCAATTAAGATCGTATCGAAGAGAGGGAGACACCATAGTAAAAATTCCTTGTACTCGACCAGTTGGCATCAGAAGGAAGGTTCCATGCAAATGATAAATTCCTCGTGAGAACAGATGTTCTCAGGGAGACAATGGGTTGGACTCTCTAGATTTTTTAGGTGTCTCAAGAAGGATATCATGTTTTGGTTTCTTGAAGACACCTTGGTAGATAATTTTTTGGAATCATTATAAACTAAAATTGAAGGGATGGAGGTCGAGCATCAAAAGGGTTGGGGTGATCATACCTTCTTGAGGAAATGTGACAAGCATGGAATTCTGGTTGAAAGGTTGTTGTAGGTGGAAAGGGATTATAAACAACGTTCAAAAATCAAATGTCTTAAGGAGGGTGATCGGTACTCTATGTTTTTTCATGTATGTATAAAATAATGTTTATTGATTAAAATAAACATTATTCATGGGGATGGTTCTTAATTTGTGGATATTGATGTCACCGGTTAAATAGCCTTAGATCCCTTCAAGACACTCCTTGATTAAAATGTTATTGACTTTCCTCTTGTTTCGGAGTGAGAGGCGGCCATCATGGATGGTATTTACCCCAGTGTTAGGGATTTTGAGAATGATCTACTCAGAACTCTTCTGGATGGGGTTGAGTTCTGGGAAACTATTCGTAACATATCCCTGGATAGTGCTCCTGACCCAGATGGCTTTTCAGCTACTTTCAATGTGGAGTCTTGGGATTTTTGGGGGCTTAGGTGACTGAGTCTATATAGGATGTTTTCATGGGTGGCCCTTTAAACAGGTGTTTATGCTCCTCCAGAGTGGTTTTAATTCCCAAAATCAAGGATCCATCAGCAGTGGAACATTATCATCCCATCACTTTATGTAATGTGTCTTACAAGATCTTAGCCAGATTAATTTCTTGAAGGTTAGACAAGGACAATCAAAACGTCATCTCTCAGGAACAACACATATTATTCAAAGGAAGTGGTATTCAAGTAGTGACATGGATTGATAAATAACTTGTGGATGATGTTAACAAAAGGTTCATTGGATCCAATGTTATCATTCAAGTTGACATGGATAAATATTTTAATAAGATAGAGTGGAGATTCATTACTTGGATGATGAGGAATCTTGGTTTCCATGAATAGATTTGTGACCTTGGTTTCTGATTCTACTCCTCTACATGGTTAATTGTTTTACTTTTAGAGAAGTGTTTCATTTTTTAAATGCGTCTGTGGTGTGAAATAATGGGACCCCTGGTCCCCAAATATTTTTATCATGTATTAGGAGAAATTGTCTCATAATTTTTTCAAAAGATTGGATGAAAGGAAGATCCTTCCCTTTCATTCCCAAAAATTGGATGATACCTTCACTTACTTAATGTTTGATGATGATAATCTTATATTCTGGAATGCCAGGAGGTGTTTTCTTCAAAATATCATGGAGGTTATGATAGTTTATGGTAGTATTAGTAGTCAACATATCAATTTTATAAAGAGAATTTTTTTATTTCTAATAAATTATTTATAAGGAGGTCTTGTTACATTCATGATTCCTCGGTAATTTAAAGGAAGTAGCTTCCAATGATGTATCTTGGCCCCCCTATTTATTTCGGTTGGGTGAAGAAGTAGTTCTTTGAGAATCTTGTCAACATGATTCTCAACATGAATCTTAGCTGTAAGAAAATGTTTTTATCCTTGGGTGGTTGTGTCTCCCTTATTAATAGTGTTCTAGTTTCCATTATGATGCATGTCCTCTCCATCATCAACCCCATATGAACTATTTGTCTAATGGAGAAACTTTTGAATAAATTACATTGGGATGCTAATGAAGTGGGCCACTATCAATGGGATTTATGGGGTTGCATGGTGAAGTTGGTTGAGGTGGGTGGATTAGGCCTTAGAGAGGTGTCATCTTCCTTGCATGCCATGAAGGGTCATCTCGCGTGGGATGTAATAGAGAGTAAATCTATTTGGGTCAATATTATCATGTATAAATAAGGGCAATGCTGGGAGGACTGGGATAGATAGAGACTCTCGAGACTTTAGAAAACCGTTTATTCTCATGTGGATGTAATTATTGAAACCTCTCATTGGGTGGTTTGGAGAGGGTATATTAACATGGGAAATGATAAATGGGTGGGGAAAAATGTTCCTTTATGGTTTCCTCATTCAAGTTTTTTCTATCAAAGAGGCTCAACAATTTCTCTTACTTCTAGAGTGCATCTTGAATTAGGATCAATTGTCCTCTTTTAATGCAATGGTATTCTTGGAAGAGGATGGACAATGATTCTTTACTATTTCATCCACTAGATTCTTCAGTGGTCATGATTATCGAGAGTTTTATCAAACGTGGGGTATGCGGGACGAGTGGGCCTCCCTCTTATGGTACAAGTAAGTTTCAACAAAGATGAATTTCCTAGTTTGGAGGGTGAGAAACCAATCTATTCATATGGAAAATTACATGCAAAGGAAATATGTTTATCTAGCCTATAAACTTTATTACTGCTTGTCTCTAAAAATTGAATCGATTCTCCACTTATTTTCCTCGAGCGACTGGGCGGCCTGATTTTAGCATGCTTTGGGTCAGTGGGGCTATTTTGATCCTTCATCCACCTCCTTGAAATATTTCATCAGACGCTGGTTTTTGAATGTGGGATCTCAAGAATCAGAGTCCAAGGTACATATCATCATTTTTATCACGGTGGTTTGGACACTTTTAGAGGCACAAAACAAGGAAAAGATATATGGGAGTCCTCTGATTTATTTCATAAAAATCAGACTGAAGGTGTTGTTACATGATTTAGGCTCTCTTATTAAGGGTGGACTATAATCTCATACAATTTCTAGCCTTCTTAGAAGACCTCTGAATCAGTCCATATCGTGTGGAAGTTGGATTACATGGTGACCCCCATGGCAGGGTTTTAAACTCAACATTGATAGTTCCTTTATGAATGTCCATTTGCATTGGTTGGGCTCTTTCGTAATGATAATGGATGGGTTTTTTGTGGATTTACGTTCCTTTTATGGTCTGGGGAGTTCGATGGTAGTAGAAGTGATAGATTTTCTTTCTGTTGTTGAAGTTTGGAAGAATCCTCCTCTCTTGGTGGCGGAGATTGAGAAAGATTCATAAACTCTTGTCCGAGATCTCCATGGTAAAGCTATTCCACCTTGACATTTGATTTATTTGATCTGAAGGTGTATTGTGGAGATCAAACTAGTTTTTTTGTTTCATCTTGTCAATAGGGAGGCCAAATTTGTCGAGATTCCCTTTTCCAAGGGTTCATTTCTCAGGGTCAGATGATCATTTAATAAAGTTTTAGGATCATTACCAATTGAATGTAATAATTTTGTCCAAGGGGATTCCATTGTACCCCATAAATTTATACCACCCTATCATTGGTTGGTTTTTGCGGTTTTATCCTGTTTTCTTTAGATATAATAATAGAAAATCAATTTTCAGTTAGTCAACACAATTATTCCATAGAGTGAGGTAGGAATTGATTATTCCATTCTTGGATTTTGAATTTACAAGTTTAGTTAATTAATTTAAATGTGTCCATGGTTGTTTTATGTGCTTATATATCCATTGGCGGTCCTATGGGATTTGGAGTATTTTGTGATTCATCGATTGAGGTAGGTGGTTCCATTGATACTTTGTATATTCTTAACCAGTAAGAGGTTCATGGAACTGAGTTTTTAGATAAAATTATTATTTTAGGTCTTCTAATTAGTTATATTTTTCATGATTGATAAAAATCATGTGGTTATCATTGTTAGGAAATAATTTAGGGGAATACATTGCTAATATGATTAATTTATTCTCTTTCAAATTGTATCCTAGTTAAGGGAAGTGTGAATTTAGTAGGAATAAGATTATGTGGAAATACATCATAGTGAAATCATCTTGGTAACCTTCTCAAGATTCACATGGAATGTGATAATTAGTATGCTTCCAGTGTGGATAATAATGAAATAGGATGTATATGTTCCTATATCCACCTCATGCATGTCATCATTGAAGTACGGGTGGCCATTTTATGAATTATTTTGAATGTATATTATTGAAGAGTGTTGGTCGACATTTAAATCACATTATTGGAGTAATAAATAAAGTCTGAGTACCAATGTGGAATGGGTCAGTACTCTAGAGTATATTTGTGGGGATTTATTTTAAATTGAATTCATCACATTATATGAATCTTGGGAAACACCTTTCTAATTTATAGGAGGTGGTGGAGGTTGAGCTTTCTATTTGGATATCTATAGTGAGAGGTAGCATCTTTATCACATACACTATTAGTTATGCTATGATTGAAATTGAGGCATGAAATTTTATTATATCTTTAAAACTACTTAATCTTCTAGGGTTTCACATGGATTTTATTCCATTATTATTAGATACTAATACTCCAATTTCAGAGAAAAGTAAACTACTTTTCACTTGTATTTCATGATTCATCATATCATATTATATGGAAGTCAACTGGAATTTATTTTGGTTGCACTCTAAATGGGGTTAGATAATTAGAGTATTAAAAACTTTAATATTTCATCCACATATTTGTAATATTTCATTTGGGTTTACACTAAAGTAGAAATAAATTTATAATAATCTATGTGAAATGCTTTTAGATCATAATTAGAATATTTTTTTATAAATAAATGTTCCAATTTCTCATTTAAATCCTTTTAGACCATTGAAAACTAATAATATATAAATAAGATAAATCTTTAATTCATACCTCATGAATTTTGAAAAATAATTTCATTTTGTGTAATTTTTTCTTTAAAAGGATGTCTTTGACATAGAAAAAGAACTGACATCCACTAAACATCCACAATCATGATATAACAGTTTTGATTAACCCCACCACTTTGAGAAAAAATATAAATACAAATACAGCTTGTGTTCCTGGATCATGGTTTAATATTTTTTCCATATGAAACTATTAATATTTGGAACACGTTTTCCTTATTTTCATCAACTAGAAAACAATTTGGCTATTCAATGTCCACTTCTTATTCAAAAATATAATTTCAGAGTCTATACTTCGCATACATCTGCTGAACCTAAAACATGTTTTGGTCATATATGTAAAATACCAATCTTATCGCCTCATTACTTGATAGAGATGAGAAGTTATCATATAGATCAATTCCATATATATGGTAATAAAATTTAAACTTCTATATTTTTTTATGACATTTCAATCCTCCTTGATCTTGTTTCAGAAAAATATTTTCGTTAAGATATGTTTAATCTCTTTATCCAGGTAATAACTTTAAAAATAATATTATTTTCAATCTGATCTCGTTTCAAATTTATGTCTTTTCATAAGTCACATCATTAATAACTTCATTTAATGTTTTTGATTCATCCATGGATATAAAAGATTATTTCTACTTAGACTACATTCTATTAGTCTATATAGTGGATATCTAGTCACTAACAATATTATTCTAATAGAATTTATCCCTCTTTTCATCAGTTTATAGATTTTTTTGACATTTTCATAATTAAAAAAGTCCACTTATTTGTATTCCAAATCATGATCAACTCCCCAAGTGTAACATAATTCATAATTGCACTATTCATCATAAACTCAATTTTTTTCATGTGGTGCCTTTTTTTGGATTAAATGAAATGAATTCCATAGAGGAAGCCTTATACTAATGTTAGTCGACTCTCAATCAAGGTTCCCTTGACTATACTGATAGATGATGATTCATATATCTCCCTCCCTATAGAATTTAAGACACCATCTATTTTTTCCCTTACACCATCTATAACACCCTCCATCATATTCTCTATATTAGATCAGCCAATGCCTCGTCATTCCTCATCCTTAACAATGAGGGAGTATTTCTCCACTCCTGGTTCTTTGTGGGTATATTGAAGGGTGATTGTTATAGGTACAAATTTTAATATGAATAATGTTACTTCACTTTTTTATATAAATTATAGTGTTTTCAAAAAACATGGAAACAATGATACTATTGATAAAAACATGGACTGTTTAGATGTCTAGAATCTGAATAAACTGAAGATAATTATCTCATTTGACAACTATGGGGTCCCTACAGATGAAGTTGTAGGATTATTTGGCTTGAATCTAGAATAGTCTGTGGCACAACTGGTTACCTTTATAATTATATATTATGTTTGGATGCATATGCCTTTATTGTGGAAAAATAATGTTTCTGATTCATAGATAAAGGTAATTTTAGAAAATTATAATGTAATTTAATGTCATTATGTTATTAAATTATAATATTTTTAAAATGAATCTCCTTGTACATATTTTATCCTCTTTCCTGTTACTGATATAATATCATGACAATGAAAATTTAATATTTTTGGTAAGAAATAGAATTATTTTAAATGAAGATTATGGAACGAATTCAATGATACTTCATTGAATTAACAACAATATTATGATAATGTTCCCAATGGGGTACCTAGAGGGTGATGGAAATTTTTTATTGATAATAACCGTGATGAGAAGCACATGGTATTTAAATATATGTTGTTCTATTAATCTAATTTTATGTTTATACATGAATATTACATCGATATGACATTGAATAAATTACTATTCGATTAAATTTTATTTATTTCAGTATGTTTCAATGAATAATGCATCGAGTCGGGCTTAGAAAATCATCCCTCACACTACGGGGTCCAAGAGTTTTTCAAGAAGCCAATTTAATCTTAGTAATTTTTTTCATTATATTAAATATTAATAAGATTAAGTTATCTTTTATATATATTGAATTTTTGATTTATCTTTTTTTATTTCCTTCACCAAATTCAGGGCAACACAAATCCTTCACAAATGCTTGGTTGGATGTTCATAAAAAACATGATGGGTGTTTTGTTAATGAGACTACCAAGGATATTGGGGTATGAATTCATTTTTCATTATAATAAATTATTATTAGTTGACACTATGATAATATATCTTGATTCTAATTTGACAGATATTTTATTTATATGTAAAAATTAGTGAACTACGGGACGCCAATCTCATGCAGTCCATCCGAGTCTCCCAGGATGACCCGGTTGATAAAGTCCTTAAGAAGTAGCATCCTTGTTTTGTGCATAAGATGGGTTTGGGACCAATAAAATCTAATATCTTTGGTAGACAATCATGGATTACATCTACATTTACTTCTGGTTATAGTCACTCCCTAATCTAAGATGCTAAAAAAGAGTTTGTTTCGATGCACAACACAATTCCGGAAAAGGGGGTTCATATATCCGGTTTGAAGAAAGAGTTGGTTGATTAATATTAAAAGACATTAAGATCAAGACCTAATTATATTGCATCAGTGAATGGTATTGAGAAAGTAAATCACAAAACATCGAAATCATTAAATTCAAAAAAAATTATTTAATTTTTTTTAAATATGTATATCCAACATTGTTTCATTTTCAATATTATTGTCTTACAGGTTCTAGTAGTAATAAGTAGAGACGTAGATAGAGAGGGTGATGACCAGAGATCACCATCGTCCAGTGATTAATGAAGAGAGTTTTCTCATGTTTTATTTGTGGCAAAGACTGGACAATGTCGAGTGAGATAATATGTGCATTGTATATGTGTACTATGATTGTGAGATGGTGAAACATTCCTTTTCTGTACATGACTTGTACTATGATTTATGTGTAATATGATTATTCTATGTTTAATCTCTTTAGAGATGGTTAAAAATGAGGCTAAATAATGTTTTTTCCATAGTGGTTTTAACCACTGCTATTTATGGTATATTGTTTTGGGTGGTGGTTAAAATCCCCACCTAATATGACAAACTTTTATTTAGCACTAGTTTTCGAAATTTTAACATTTTTGATTTTGTTAAAAACATTTGAATTTAGCGACGGTTTTAATGACTACAAAAATCCATGTAATTTTTTATTTATAAATCTACCACTAAAGCACTAAAAAATAACTCTAAATACATTTTTATATGATGATTTCAAAAAAAACACCGCTAAATCGAAGGAACCTTCACATGTTGGATCCAGACACCAATTTTTGTGGTGGTTTCATGAAATCATCATAAAAACATTTTCTGACAATTTAAACCACCACTATATGATGATTTTTATGTAGTTTATAAGTTATTCCTTGTAGTTTTATAATTTTTCATTTTTTTATGCAAATTAATTCTCATATTTTCTCTTTTATTATTTGTATTCAAATATTCCAAATAGTAGAAATCATGGAAATAACCAATGTGATGGGAAATGCAATTTTCTACTGAACCTGATTCCTAACCTAATGGGAATGGAAGCTATGTATACTATGATCATTAAAATGATGTATCTCAAATAGAAATTAAAAACTAGAAGAAATATTAATTTCCAAATAGATCAAAGAAAATAATGATGATTTCCCATGAATGTTCAAGATTTAAAGTTAATAAAGAAAAAAAATTCATTTCTAACATGTCAAAAATGTGTGAGGAGGCACCATATAAAATTCTAGAGGAAATAGAATATTATTTTTCTATTTAAAAAGAGTATAATAAGAATCTAAGTACAATAAAAATGAATGATTTTTTGTTATTAAGATATTGGAAAATAATGTTCACCCAAAAGACTGTTGGGAGTTAAATGTCATAGATATGAGAAAATGGTCATTATTCAATTCAATTCCCCAATCTAGGGACTAATTACTAATTTAATATGATATGAAAATCATTTCTGTTTAATTATTTTAAGTTTTTATATTTTGGAACTTTAGAATCATGTTGTTGAAGTATTTTTTTCAATGCTATTCTAGTTACGAGAATCACAAAACCTATATGTATTATTCTATAGTAGTTTTTATTTAAGGATTTGAAAGAATATGATAAATGGTATTACTGAACTAGAAATATTATTTAATGGTAATTTGATATTTCTATTTAAAAGTAAATGATTTATGAAAATATAATATTTAATTTGTGATTAATATTGAGGTTATTATAGTTTTTTCAGAAAAGAATAAGCTGGAAAGAAAACCTTAGAGGTTAAAAAATGTTATTTAATAACTAATAGTTTTTTTTAATATGTTCATCATATTAAGGTAATTTTATAGGATAAGGGTGAATTATTAATATTGTTATCAAATTTTTTCCATAGTTTTAGATAAATGAAGACCCAAAAGTTGAGAAACATCCTGACAAAACCAGTAAGGACATAAGGATTGAACACAAAATTGAATGGTGATAAGGGTGAAATTCCTACCACAATACTATGTGATGTAATGGTTAGTAAAAAATTGTTTTTAATTAATATATTTGATGGATAAATATTAAGTTTATTTTGGGAATCAAATTTTAAGATAATTATTTTTTGAATTTTATTTGGATATTGAGGTGATTAATGATATCATGGGAAATGTTTCATTAGGTTGAGGTATATGTAACCCATAGGCCTAACATGTGATTTAGCATCAAATATAATTTTGTAAGAACATAATTAAATTCTAAATAATTAATTTTATTTGGGATGTACGATTATTTAGTTAAGAAATGATCTAAGTTGAACTTTGGATTTTGTGATTTATAAGGATGAATTTTTCTTTTTGGGGATTATCATACCTTATAGAAACTATATAGAATTTTTGTTAATATCTAAATACTAGGGGAATATATTGATATAATTTTTTAAATAAGGTGATCCATTAGAAGTAATTTTTAGTGCTTTGTGAATAAAAACACATTGAATATTCATCATTTGGAGAAAAAGGTGATATTTTGGTGAAAAATAATTAACTGATGATATTATACTTCTCAAGTAAGTATATTTCTTTGTTTCTTCAATCTATATGGTATAAAAATACCTCAAATTTAAGAAAAGGATCTTTAAAAAAACATTATACATTTTCAATAAATCAACGTTCTCTTCTATTTTAATAAAAAAGTAAATTTTTATCTTCTAAATGAATATTATATCCAATTACATATTTTCACTTTCCACCAATGTTTTCATTATATGGAAACTTGGTTTTTTGGCGACATTTATATCTCTCTTTCCATATTTTTAAGACGACCTTTTATTAACCATTTTTACGATGTGAGTTTTACTAAAAGAGATTTTTGAAAGTAAACCCCTTGATAATCAAGAACAGGAGAAAATTATTTGTATTATATTTTTAAGGGTGGTACAATAAAAGACCCCATTATTTTAAAATAAAACTATTTTTTATAATGTTAATTATATTAAACATTGAGTTTTAATAAACCACAATATACTGATATTATTATTATTTAAACATTGTAGTCATAACCTAGTCATTAAACAAGGAGGTATAAAGAGTAAAAATAGTTTATAAATAATTATAGGTGTTTAAGGTAAAAAATATATATGGATGAATAAGTACTTATTTTTTAGAAAAGTTTTTATATTATTTGAAAATACATTTCTTCTCAAAAAATTATGTTAATTGATTATTCGGAACAAATAATAAAATTGAAATTTTTTATTTTTAAAAAATTTATTTTAATTTAAGAATTAGAATATCATGTTTAACTTATAGTGAATATTTTATAATTTTCAGAAATGAGTTTTTTGTCTATGAATATTGAAAATATTGTTTATATTAAAAAATTCATTTTCATATTAAGTATTTATAGAGATAAATAATATTTTAATATTTTTATAATGAAAAATTAGTTAAATTATTTTATTTTTAACCTAATTTTGTTCATTGTACTCAATTTTATTGTCGATTATGATATAGAAATTTATTAGACTTTTGAAATATTTTTTCATTAGAAAAGAGTTTTTCATCATGTCTACGGTTTTAATTTTAACTAAAATTATGCTAGTTATATGAATTGAATTTGAATTTTTTTCATATTTATAATTATTTTAAACTATATTACACAATCATTTCGACTTAATTATTGTTCATAATTAATTTAAATAATATATATTAATTACCACTGTTAAGGTTAATATGGATTGATCAGGTGTTTAAACAAAAGAGATAAGTGTTAAAATGAATAAACAAGTTATAAAATTTATATTTTATGGAAATTTTACAACCTAAAATCATCTATAGTTTGATTTTGTTACATTTTGGCACCTTTTTTATGGTGTAAAACGTTTGTATATCTTTTTTCTTTAAAAAAAATCCATGTGTGTCCTCTCCCCACTTATAAAAGGTATGCTCATATCCTCGCTATGACACTCTTAAAAATCATTTGGTTAAAAACAAAAATTTAAAAATACATTAAATAATTCAAAACTCATACCCTAGAGGATATTTTTTATCATAATTCCAATCTAGTAAGGTTATAGTTATAATCTTAAATATGTGTCTGAATAAGAGGTATAATTCATAGCCATCCATTTTCTTATTATATAGTGTCCCCACTATGCAAAATGTTACTCCGAAATGATAATATAATAACATCAGTATATAAAATACACTATGATTTTATTATTTTAATGGAATAACCTATATCCATCTTCCCTTCTATCAAATGAGAAATGAATTCACCATTCGTGTTCAAGGAAGACTACCCCCTCGCAAACCAATGCATTTTTTTGCATCATCACAACTCATGAATGTCAATGATGGTGGATTTAATGTTTAGAGATGATATTATTTAAGTATTAACCATTATATATAGTTAATATATCAAATAATTTCTTACCTTACCATCAATGAAAAAATTATAATGTCGTTCGTGTGTATGGCAGACTTCTGCCTCATGATTTGATGTTATTTGTTTTTATAACTGCATTACATGGATAGTAAATATAAGTGTATTTAATCAAATAATATTACTTTATGATAAAATAATTATAATTTAAAGATGAAAAAACACTTACAATCTTTCCATCATATTTTTTGACAAATTGGAACTTTACCCATGCATACATATGACATATCATCTCTGTGATTGTAACATAATTAATTTTTCATAACCTTTTTCATGGTTTGATTTAATATAATAATTGATATGTAAAAATTATAATAATTTAATTATTAATATTCTTAAGATTATGGTATGATAAACCCTATGACCATGATCACCACATCATTACAGTTTTGAATTTTTGAACTGACAGTCCTCACAACTATATCGAGGTAAGGCATTCCGTCTCAATTTCTTTTAATTGATTCATATTTTTATTTTATGAAAAAATATATGATGTATATAACAATATTTTTTAATTTTATTACATTTATACTTTTTATTTAATGTTATTTTAAGTTACATTACATTTTACATAATCTGTGGGGATTTGATTCAAATATTACTAAAGCCATAAAGATTGTATATTAAAATCTCCTTTTTTCAAGATTGTTTATGATCAAGGTTTCATTGTGGGAAATCATATAATTTTTTTTTGAAAAACATAGATTTTATTCTCATATGTTCATGAAAGGGGTTTAAATTCACGGTTTCCATAACCTACCTTATTTAATAAATACACATCAATAATGTTTTTTTAAAAAGGATTGAGGCGCAAAAGCCTCTATATTAAATGTAAAAAGAAAACAAGAGAGGAACAACAAAGAACCACAAAATAAATACAGAACAAAAAACTAGGGACCTTAACCCATTCAAGCGCTGCATTCAGATTGAGGGATTCCCGCCTGAGTCCAGGCGTTGCTGTCCAGCTGGAAGCCCCATGTTCAGTACTCCCTCTCAAGTAGGGAAGGAGTAAAAAAAACAGACTGGACGACTCTTATAATTATGAAAACTGAACCTTCAAGCAGCGCCTTTGCTGCTCCTGAGGGTAAGCTCATCAAGGTCAAACCATCATTGGATGCCTCACCAGGGTCCTCAAAAGCAAACCTGATAAATATACAAATGAATTGGAAAGAAAGAAGAAGAAAAATATAGATAACAGAACATAAAATATAAATTCCCAAATCTGAAATTCAGTATCAAGGAACTCAAACTTAAGACCAAACCGGACTATGCAAAGCTTGAGAATGCTGCTACACCGCATTCATAAAAGAACCAATTCAAGAAATGATCTTAATAATATGGGATCTGTCCAAATCCCTTTTCAAGAGGGGTAAAAAAACATTAGGAAGTTTGTCGTACCAAATTAAGACATCACCTTCATCTCCTTTGTTAGCTAATCCATCTGCAACATATTTAGCTTCCCTGTAGACATGAGTAATAATATGATTCATAGAGAAAAGGGAATCTAAACAATTAATCCATAGATTATGAAGCTTCCAGGAAAGGTGACATGAACCATCCCTAATAGCAGAGACAATCCTAGTCGAATCACTCTCTACCCAGATATTATTCCAGCCATATTTTTTGGCCTGCTCCACTACAACGATGATTCCCATCATCTCAGCTTCAATTGAAGAAACAATACCACAAGAACCATGAATGCAACCCGCCATCATTCTCTTATGATCTCTGAACACGGCACCATATCTAGAAGGACCAGGATTCCCTTTCGATGCACCATCCGAATTAACTTTCAACCAACCAACAAAAGGCTGTTTCCATAGAACTTCAAAAGTGCCAACTGGACGTTTAAAATTTCATTTGATACCAATTTGGTCAAGAACAGTGAAATCTTGAATGGAATTAGTACAATAATGATTCTTAGGCAGGCCAGCCACACGTATCTTAGAAAGTACGTGTGAAAGAGAAGAGGTTACCGAGAAGGATTTATTCTTGTGGAGAATTTGATTCCTAGAGAACCAGAAAAAATGCAACAATTCAGAAGTAGCAACTTGAAATAATTCCAATAGTTGTGAGGAGAGACCAAGATAGTTCCTTATTTGAATAAATTCCACAATAGAGGACATCCTAGGAAGAGAAATCTCAAAGATATCTGCTAAATCCTTCCATATTGATGCTGCAGTTGCGCAACAGAGGAATAAATGATCAGCATCCTATCTGTGTTGGTGACATAAAACACAAGAAGAACATAAAGATATACCACAATGTTGAAGATAATAATCAGTTGGAATCTTGTAATGAGCAATTCTCCAAACCAAATTGGAGCGAGATGGTCTAATAAAATATTTATGCAAGTTCCTCATCCATTTATTTTCAAAGTTGGGGTTCAAGGATAACTCATAAAAAGCCTTTGAAGTGAGAATTCCATAAGCTGCAGGCTCCCAAGCCCAAAAATCCACACATCAATGAAGTTGTTTGTAATTATTTCCAATATTTCATGTTATTTTAGATCTAAAATATGTAAATTCCATATCTATATATTCCTCAAAATGCCATGAATAATTTTTTTACTTTTATATATTGTTTTTTAAATAAATATTTCCCATATTTTAATTTTAAACAAATTGTTTAAAAGTTATCTTTCTATCATTTTCTCAACAAGGCATTTTTTACAAATGTATGATTTTTTGACTTATACGACATGTATAAAATTTTATATCATCATTAACACTATATTTTTTGAATATTAATTCTTTTGTTTTTTTGGTACCTTCTTAAGAATAATTTTCTATAAAATTGTAGAAATTTTTATATTTTTAAGAATTGATTTCAAAGTAAAAGTGTGCTTTCCTCTAGAAATATTACATTAAATGTTTTAACGAATTTTTATCAACGATGAAAACCATTGATGTTATGGATTTATTATAAATAATGTATACATGTATCTCACATATACACCTATCTTATCCACCCATAATTTTATAGGTAAATACATTTATTATATTAATCTCTCAAATTCCATTATTATGAAATTTCCTTTTATTATGATATAAGATGAGATTAGGTACCCCAATTCCTTCCATGGGTAATTATTATGTTTAAGACTTTTGATTGATTTACTTTTTTGGCACACATAATCATGAACATGTTATTATGGGTTCACCCAGATAGCGATCCAATGTATTTGGTAATGATTTAGTCTCATGAGTCATCAAGTATGATATTAGATATTAAAACTAATCCCTTATAGTATTTTTATCTACCATGTAATATTGATTAGGTTGTTATCCATGACTCATGTTTATGTCATGATATATGTTTATAACATATTTACTATGATTCCATGATATTATGATACAATTTTATTTATTTTATAATCCCATGTGTTTACTCATGTGCCTAATCTTTTACGATATCATGTTATACCTTTGATTCAAAAGTTATGCTTTATTACCATGCTTATTCCATTACAAGGATTTTTTAGATCACCCAATTTTTTCTATGTATTCACTTTGTTATCCCACTCTATTTTAGGATATTTAAATTATATTGGATATCATTATGGGGAATAAAATAAAGATGTTAAATTTTAGTCTCTCTTGGATGTAATATGAACCTAGCCTTCCAAAGACCCCTGTCCCCACAATACATGGGTTGTAATAAATGGATGTTTCTAATAAAAAAATCATTGATTAATATATGTAATATTCATGGGTAGATATAAAATGAGAAAATATGACATTTTATCATTCTAAAGAACCACTAGATAGCAGGTATAGGGCCAATTTATAGCTGGTGGCACTGGCAGTGGCTCTGGGCCACTGCCCACCCCACGAGAATACCGATGGGATCACATTGGAATGTTAGTGGTTGTAGTATACCATCCAACTATAAATCACATTAATGGTCGTAAAAACCTCCCAAACACCATTGGACCTCTATTATATGTCCATGTAAAATAATTGGATGTACTCAATCATGTGAAATATTGTCTTGAAGGTTGGTTCAAAATCTGACCCATGTAGAAAATTGAGAACTAAAATTCTTTATGGAATTTCATAAGTGTTCATAAAAACATTGTTTTATAATCTCTCCCTTAGAAATTATCATCACCAAGAACTGTAATTGAGAACTCCATCATTTTTCAAATTCACTTAGGCTACCAATATAAAAATAAATAACTGCGGTATACCCCCTAAATACCAGACATGCACCTCAAGTGTATTATACATATAAAGGAACTCAAACCAATAATATCAATTCCTATTTTTTAATTCATCACTAAAAATGATATTGTTCTCTTATAAGTTCATATATTTCCAAAAACCCATATTTCATAATCCATATGATCATATGATCTATGGTGCTCCCCTCCAAAATGATTGGATCACAAATCCAATTCCAAACCATGGTTTCTTCCCATTATTAGTATTTCATTTAGAAATATATCTTTATTAGTCCAATAACCTAAACCACATAGTCTATAAAAATCCTACAAAAAAATAAGTGAGATAATCATCCAAACACCAGGGCCCAATATTGTTTTTATAACCCAACCATATGGATACGTTCCCACCATCAACTCACAACACGAGCATATAAAATCTTCCCGAAAAGCATGGCCAATTACCAAAAAATCACCTATCATATTCTAAATGACCAACCTGAGGTAGTTATTGACCCACTACATAATAATTTGGCCTCATCCATAGGAGAGTCACATAACCCATGATATATGCTATTGTCCCCACCATAGAAGTGAACTTTTCATCACATCTCTATGTCAAAAATAAATCTCTACAAACCATATACAATTTTACATTGATTAGAAATTCTGACATTTTAAAACCAATGACTTACAACTCTTTAACCCAAATCACCAATTAACATCTGTTCTTGAATCAATATGTTTCCATCAAGGAAAACTACCAAATTTACATTCATAACGAGGGTCACTCTCTAAAATAACAATAGTGTTATCCCTACCATATGGCTGAACATATCTTGTTCCTCATGTTCCACATAAATATGATTTATCACCAAGAACATGCATCTCTTATTTTCATCTATGATTATTCCACCCCATTAGAACCCATCAACCTTTATCTCATACATGGCCATCACCATTTCCAATTTAAACAAAACTATGTGTGACCAATGGAAGCACTACCACAATCGTATCTAAAAATAAATGGGTATATGCTCTAGTACCACCCCACCATTTAAACCCATCTCACACATCTATATATTAAACATCATTATAGTTAGCATAGACAACCTTAATAATATCTTGATCATCAATGAGAACACACACTTCACTACCACCCAACACTGTTCTAGATCATGAATGTCAACCTTTACTTTCACCATACTTATAGGTTAATTTAATATAAATATGGTCTTGAACATAGATAATCGTATTCTTTAAAACTATGATTTATACCACAACACTAAAAACCATGGGGATTATTCTCAAAAAGGATGAGACATAACAATATCCTATTTGTAACCTGATAGCACCTCCCATGAATTGGTCTTAACACAAGCATACAAAATTATTACCACCTCTAAAAGAATCACAAGTTTCTAGGAAACCCTTATCGTTGGTTACACTCAATGATCCAAAAATATCTGACTCACCAACATTTATTCAAATCTAAGGGTCTCTAGGTTTCCCACAGATCCTACAAACAAGGCCTCATGTATAGTTCAGATCTCATAGAACATCATACACATTCCCATCTCCAAATACCCAATGATATCCAACAAACCCAAACACCAACTATAGGGTCTCACGTTTATACAATTGATATCTCATTCCAAAAAATATCCACTATATAGGGATCTATCCTATCCTAAAATATATCTATGATACTGATCACTTTTAGATTCTAACTCAGGATGATCCTCTATGGTGTCATCCAGTATGATCTGTGTCATGTAACCATAGTCAAAAATCCTAGTTAGATAGAATTAAAATACAAGATATATGTTAAAAATCCATATATATTATTATTGACACTTGAAAAGAATAATAACATGGGGTGCAATTTTTTCTAGTGATGATATGATTCTAGAAAACCGTCGTCACTCGGTTTAGTTAAATAGAGTTTCATTCTGTGCTATGTAGGAAAACACAATGAATGTTAGTATAGAAACATTATTCTACTGAACCAATACATTAACTAAAAACTATGGGTTTGCCACTATGGTTCCATGTGCATCACTAACCTAGTAGCATAACCCAATATCCCATACACTAATGGAATATATCATCATTCTCTATATCAACTGTCTCACTATAGATCCACATGATATTAAATTAAAAGAAGTTATATATACATGTTGGTCTATTTGAGTAGAATGGATCCAACTAATTATATGGGAAAATTCTATACAAGTAGTACTAACAGATTAAATAGATGTACCTCATTTCAGTGACATGAATCACATTAGTAGTTCCCAACATGGAACGTTAATCCTAAAATCTAACTCATGATACATGAGATGCCTCTTTCCACTATAAACTATGAGCCAAAATCTAGAACTGGTCTCTTGCCAATGTCCCAAGAACCAAAAAACCATAAGAAATAATAAATTCAATCATAACATGGATCAAATGAGGCGAAACTCAGATCAAATGTTACATCAAACAACCATAACATCAATCCCATCCCAAGAAACTCGGACTTCATACTGGTAAAAATGATCATGATAGACCTTCCCAGTATCCATCGCAAGATCTCACATATTCCTATATATATTGGTTACCATATAAAAAATAGTAAAACAAAATAAAAATAGCCATGATGACACTTTGTAATCCCCAAACATAGATCAATCCATATAGCAGCCATACCAGACCAGCAGATGTCTTCAGGCACAACACCCTGTACGCTAGAAGACATTTATTAGTATTAAGTCGTCTATAGGGATACGATAGAGATAATTTTACTGATTTACTAGCGTGAAAAATAATATCAAAAGAAAAAAAATTATCAAAAAAAAACATCATATTAGATTTACCAGATAATAATAAATAATCAGTAGAATATAAAATATAATATAAAAATCAAACACTAATGCTGACATACATTGTTAACTACCACCGATATGATCCCATATATAGAAATAATAAAAATAAAATAAATATGTGGCTTCACTAACTCTTATATCCATACCTCATTATAACCTCTTTATACCGTTGCAGCAATCACACTCAATTAGGAAATTATTGAACCTCTACCCTACATGATCTTGTAATTAGCGAGCGCTGTTTAGGTATCCCTATGTAATGGAAGCTCGTGCAGTTTGTGAGCACATAACTCAATAGGACACCACCAATAATATACCATAATATACTAGTAGTTTAATGATTCATTGACATGACATGATCAGAATAATAAATAAACTATGGGGAAAATAATAATAATAATCGAATTAGAATACTTGGTTCAACACAATGTTGTAATTTATCTAAGTATATCATACTGAACATTCCATCCAGCATATCACAACCATCCCAAGGGAGTACACATATACATGGAACATTCCCAATATTCATTATCAATACTTATGTTTCTGTCCCTGATTGAAAATACCAACCATTACCAGTACTAGGATACCACTCAACATGAGCATCAACTCATGGGAACCTCCATCCACTCTCTATAAATCCAATGCTCACACCTCCATCATGATGAGTATTAGCCACTGGGTAGTCAATACGAATATCTCATCTTTAAGAGTTTAGGATAAACTCCATGGAAATTCATGGTCATTATTAATGTTAGGGTGATAAATGATTCTTGAGAATGGTAGTCCCTAATAAATAATACATGAAAAATGGGGGTTCAATACCCATTGGCCGCATGGACTATAGTAACGGCAGACAACTGTAGCGGCGACAGGTAACTATAGCGGCAATATGTTCTATAGCGGTGGTAGGTAACTTTAGTGAAGACATGTTAATGTGGCGGCAGTAGGGTACTGTAGTAGCGGTGGATACTATGCAATACAACATTCACAGAATGGGACTTGAGCAAAATATTTGGACACTACGGGCCATGTAATGGACTAAATAACCACTGGGACTTTGGGCTATGTAATGGGTCTCCCTCTACCTAGTTAAAAGAGGTCCTTGCTTTGCTTTCAAATAGTAAATGAGGCTTTGGACCCAACCTTTAAAAAATGATATATATGTGAATTATGAAATCAAAGGGATTACCATCCCTAAATCCTATGTTAAATATCCTATTAATTCAACATCTTGTGGCTACTCAACTGATCCATAAGTAGTGAATCCATTAGATACTTGTTGGGAATCCTTAATGTCAATTAAGGGGATCCATTTGTCTACCTAGCGATGCCTCACACCTCATGATTGGGCAGATACCCACAACTGACACTTCATTCTTTCATTCAATTACCATCATTCGAGGTTTTTCTAAATATAATATTGGTATCTCTATTTGAATTATAGAACTTGGGCATTTATAATGGCCACACAACATATTTGAGGAATTTATTCTTTTTCTAAGAATTTCTGTATATTTGGCCATACCCACACTTATTTTGGATCAAAGGTGCTATTTTACAACCCTAATCAAGTAAATTGGAGTTAATGGATATTTCAATACATAGTTAAAAGATACCAGGGATCACATCTTAAAGTATTGAATAGTTTTACAGTCTTGGAGGACTAGATACATTTATGATTCTCCTATTACATTTGAAAAAATGAATGCAAAAATATAAAATTTTCAAGATACATTTTTTATTTATTATATTAAATCTTGGAAATCATTCATATATATATTCTTGTAATCCCATTGAAATTAAAAAAATAAGAAAGGGTGATATTAGATGGTCATTATTTGAATTCACACAGGAGAAACTATCCCATGATAAATATAGAGATTATAATATAGAAGATAAAAATAATAATAAAATATTCCATATAACTATTATGAAACGGAAATATATACATGGAAAATAGGGGAAAATAAATAATAATATGGGAATCAATAACTTGTTTGATAATTAATGAATTTATAATTATGTAAATATTAAAAATACCATCTAGGCCTTATTCCCAGACATTATAAAAAACCATCAAGGCCTCATTCTAAGAAATTATAAATAAATGGGTAAAGAATACCCTAAATACCCAAAATATTTATTCTCATGAGACAAAAATATTCATAAAAGGGTTATAATAGATCCTTTTTATCATATACTATGTCCAATGCATTAACTATATTAAAGGGAAGAATAATAATTCAACACACAGTCAACATAAACATTTATATTGAAAAAATAGCATATTAAATGCTAATATTTTCCCAATAAATAAAAAAAATATCATTATCATAATAATTAACTATAAATATTGTTGGCGGTAACATTAGAGTATATCCATAGTAATGAAATATATTAATCAAAGGATGTTGATAATGATGAAAATAAATTTAGAATATCCCATGTAAATTACTTGTGGAAAATTATATATTCATTTTGAAATAACAAATTTAAAAAATAAAATTTTCCAATATATTTGGAAAATAATTTGTTCTAAATAAACATGGAAACATGTAAAGAAATCATAAAGGAAAATAATTTTCAGGATAGTCATAATTTTTTTTCATTTAGTAAGTGTTTAAATAATAATTTTGTTTAGACATTGGTTATAGAGTACCTCATTCAGAAAACAACAAGAAGATTCAATTTATTTATTTTTATATAGATTCATACATAGGTAAAAATTTATTTAATAAATGTTAAATGAATAGTAAAAAAATCATGAACTACTTTTAAAGAGAATATGCACATGGAAGAAAAATATTGCTGACTAAATTGGAAAAAAATTGAATTGTTTTAAAATCATCCTTTAGGTACTTTTGAGTACCAAAGAAGGTAAAAATGGAACAAATACTTGAAAAACCTATAAAAAAGAGTATAAGAAAATTCATGGGGTTTAAGATATAAATGTCAAATAATTCCCCAAATTGAAAGTGAAACATAAATAATTCTGAATAAAAATGGTTTTATGAAACTAAAACTTACCACTTTAATAACATTCAAATTAAAACCCCCATGATTATATTATTTAAATTTTAATTTTACTTACAATTAATTAATAATTCTACATGATATTAAATTTAAAAGGGTTATTATATACAACTCATAAACATAAATATGTGGATATAATCTAACTTATTTACATGAATCAATATTGAGATGAATAACCCTTACCTCAGGTCTCAGTTTCTTTGTTAGTTGTTTTAGCTTATTATATAATAAATATAAATTTAATATAATTATATAAAAAACTATATACATACTTATAAAATCATATATGATCCACTTATAATATTTCAACACTATTTTATAATAATTATTTAAAAAAAATTGTTTCTAAGTCATAATTATTATTTATTCATGTAAATTTTGGTTTAATAGTTCATCCATGTGTCTTTTTCATGGTTATATTATCTCCATAATTTTTATAATGATATAAATTTAAAATATATTCATTATAATAATAATTAGAATTATCCTTGGGAGAAAAATATTTAAAATGAATCACATCACTTCATATAGGAGGAAGTCCACATGTATGCATGGGTGACGTAATAATTTTTCAATAGGTAGAAGGGTAAAATGGGGATGAAAATTGAAATGCACCACCTGGAAAAGTCGGTATGTCGTACTTACACACCTGTAATGCTTTCGCATTTACTAGGTTATATAAGTGGTGGAGAATTTTAAAAAAATAATTATAATATTATAATATTAAATTTTACAATATATATTTATTAATTTTTGATGGGTATAAGAAATTGATAGTTTTTAGAAGGAGAAATATGTTTGAATGATTCGGTAAAGAAGAGTACATGTTCTTCAGTAAGCCTCATTAACATCCCTTAATAAGGTCCCTTGAAATGGTATCTTAAGAATATTGGAACCTCTAATTCATATATAGGGAACTTTAGATTAAAATTGGGTAGGGTTTTTTCATTCTAGGTTTCTCATGTTGGTTTAAAGAAGATGGAGGATGAGAATTATATTATATGTTGGGGGATTAAAAAACTTGAATATTTAAAAGGAATAAAATATTATCAAGTCATATTCATGAAAAAGTTTCTTATAAACAATTAAAATTCTAGAATAAGGTGATACAGTTTATAATATATTCATCTAATAAGATTTTTCTATATTTAATCCTCATTTTGAACCTTAGCTTTTGGGCTAACCCCTTTATTAAATAGTTTTTACCTTAACTATGGTGAAACATTTTTAATTATTAAAAGTTTATAAATTTACTTATAAGATAAAAATTGGATAAAAAGGATAGAGGATGATATTTCATACAATATAATAGACCCCATGTCCTCTTTCAAGTATTTAGGATTTATAAATCATTTAATAATATATTATTTTACCTAAAATACCACAAAATAATTTTAAGAACTATTCACATATTTTGAATTTAATGAAATAAGGATAAGAATAATATTAGATTATAAAATCTTTTAAAATCAATTATATATCATTATAAAACAAATATATTTTGTGACACCATAATTAATCCATGAAACATTACTTTTTTATGTTTTTAAAATCATTTACATTGGTTTATCTAATAGAGGAATAATATCAACGTTATTAAGCATTTATGGTAATTATATCATCCTTAGAAAATTAAAAATAAATAAAAATCAAAGAAAAATAAATAAATTATGATAAAAATACCCATTTAAATTCATTAATAAAATACTCTTTTCCCAATGTGAATGTGTAAGAGAAATTAAATGCGAGAGGGTGAGGTTTTGGAAATTTTCTCTACTAAAAATAATATAAATGTCTTTGTCAATGAAAAATGGCACAAAGATGCCATATTTTTTAATATATTAAGGGTGTGGAAGAATTAAACTCAAATATTATATATATAAATGTTTATTAATGATTTGGAAGCCCCATTATATTTTTTTTCCTTTTTTATCCCATTTTACCCATTATAGACATGATAGAGTTTACAAATGTTACTATTCTTGATGCCTAAAAATAAAAGTGATACATTTACCAAATTTGAACCAGATGATTCCTAATATAGAATAGATTCTATCAAATTTTATTTAATTCATGGAAGCAATTAATTAAAAAATAAACACAAAAAATGTGATGAAAAATAGTAGTTTTGGAAAATACATTTTTCAATCAAAAGATAAACATGCATTAACATTATAAAAAAATAATTAAATAAATTTAAATTCACACAAATATATATATATTGACATATAATATATAAAAAAATTAAAATAATTCATAAATAGAGATTATTTTATGTAATATAAATGTAAAATAACTATTCACTAATTTTTTTAGAATATGCGTTTTAGAGTATAAAAATGAACTTTTACCTAAATTGATTATAATGATGATTCCTTGGAAATTATTTGAATTTTTCATAATTAAAGGAGACTTATTTTAATTTATTATAAATATTAAATAAAATATTATATTTTTAAATTAATTGATGTTTTGAAAAATTGAATGTTTTACAAAAATCATCATTTTTTACTATTTAGATAAAAATCAATCTTTTCAAAGAAATCAAAAAATTTCACCCTATGGAGAATTAAAGATTATGATTACAGAATCTCAATGTTTATTTATTGAAGAATATTTTTACAATTTGGAGAAATTAATTATAATATTCTGTCATAAAAATACATACTATTTTTGAAAAAAACAAATGTTTGGAGAATAAAATCGATTAACTAAAAAAAACTGAGTTTCTATTTATTAATAATTAATCAAAAATATTTACTAAGTAAGATATAAATCTATATATATTTCATAATGTGGTTAATCCTATTCATACCCGACAATTGAACAACTAAGTGATAAACATTAAATTAAACTAATATTTTAGTATATTATTTTTCACATAAAGCTTAATGTTGCATGTTATGAATGATGTCAAGTAGAATATTATTTTAAAATAATGTGGTTAATCCTTAGAAATTTTTAGTATATTATGTTCTCATATGAGGTGAACATTAGTGTAGAGTGAAACTATAAATATAGGGAATTAAAAATGTCTATAGAATAATATAGATTGATCGAGAACATGGTTATAAAATGTTTATGACGACAAAACTATAAATGAACAAGGGATAAAGAATGACATAATTCCATTAAGAATGAAGGTAAAAAGACCACATTTTTATTTCAGGATCATTTTCTATCGTTGAGGGATTATAATTCAATCAATACAGAGAGCATGATAAAATGTACCTACATGATATATTTCAATATCATAAAGATAATTTTATCATTTGGTTGTTCTTAAATCAAATTTCACTTCTAGGTCATCACTTACTCTCAAAAGTGAATATTACAGAGAAATATTTCATGCTTAAAGAAATAAAGTTAACTTTTATAGGATAATAATATCTATAATAGGATGTAAAATTATTTATCATGTTTTACTCTACAAGCCTAAACAAAAATGTTTAGCACATGATAAATAATAACCAATATGAATAAAAATTCTTATGATTGAAATTCAACATTAATATCAGAATTCCCAAAAATAATACTAAAATTCAACTTAAACAATTAAATAAGTAACTAAGATAAAAAATATTCATTAATATCCCCGACCTACTTGAAAACATGAAAATTAGTATGATATGATCACATAATCCTTCAAGATAAATTTTAAATTTATCTCAAAACTACATTTATCACTCATACCAAAATGTATTTACACTAATAAGATATCCTCCAAAATATGCTAACACTTTCTATAAACAATTTTAATCACCATAAAAGTTTTAAAAATATATATTCTACTACATTATTACTCAATATTTATTCCTAAAACCAAATCCCACAATTATATATATGATAAAACATATACACCCAAAATATAATACTCCAATTATCCCTATTATCCATCAAACATCATTTTAGACTTTAAGATTATCAATTCCATTCAACATATGTCCATAACACAAACTATCACTCTTCCTTGATAATTATTTTACTTACAACACATGTTATACTTAAGTGTTATATATAACTCAAAAATCAATAAAAACTTAATAAATGAATCATTCATACTTGCATCACGTAAAACCTTAAATGGAGTATTTATTCATTTAAACTTATTATAAATTGTAGAGTTATTAACCCATAATGTTATCTAAAAATATAAAACTATCCTCATCTAAATCATTAAATTAGTGTCTTTGTAGAATTTCCAAAAATAAATAAATATTTTTAAATGTTTAATAATATTTTATAATGAACATGTGAATCAACCAATGAATATATCCTAGGGGTTCCTCCCTAGGTGTATAGTCTTAAGTCCACTCATCAAGCCCTAGATATGATCGAGTAAATTCAAAATATACCACCTTATGAGATTTTATCCTTAGTTAATCCATGCCTCAACTATATCCACTTCATAGTATCTAAGAAGGGATATATTTTCTAGGAAAACTAGAAAATAACTTCTTTACCAAAGATTCATGATACTAATTTGTATATATACTTATCCCTAAATTCCATGAGAGGGTTATGTTTGGTAATATACGTTTTAAAAAATCTAATTAATATGGTTTTTAATAAACATCCTTTGATACCCAATCTAACACAGTGACTGTGGTAAACTAGAACTGCTTTTAATTTTACTACATTGGTACAAGATACAAGGGATCCCATCTCGAAGGTTCGAATAGTTTATTATTATTAGGATACTAGATGTATATATGATTCTATCAGTACATCTAAAAACATAAAAGTAAAATTTAAAATTATTGTGTAAACATTATTATTTATTATAGTATATCAATAAAATAATTCATATATCCCTTTACAGTATCTTATGAAAATAAAAACAAAATATAGTTTGAACTTAGATCCTAAATAATGGAAAACATACAACAAATGATATCAAAGAATAAATATAGAAATTTTAATAAGGAAGAGATAAAAAATCAAATATTCCATATAAAAATATAATAAAAGGGGAATATATCCTTGTATAACATAGTAACATAATTAATATCATGGAAAAAAGTTAGAGGTTGTATAATGAAGAAATTGGTAATGATTGATGTCTCAAACATATCATCGAGTCCTTATACAAGGTCTTCATAAACATACCATCAAGTCCTCGGACCATATCATAATATATTAACTGGTAAATAATAAGCTAAATTCCAAAATTAGTTTGTCTCATAAAATATAATGATGAATTGAGGTTCTATAATGGGCACCAACCATCATAAACTACGTCCAATGCATTCATCATATGAAAGGGGTCAATAACAATTCAATATGCAATCAATATAAAAACACATATTGAGATACAAGTATATGAAATGTTAATATTTTGTATAATCAGTAAATATAACAACACGAGCATAATCCATCCATAGTAATAAGGTCGATGTTAAAATTAGTTTATATACCCATTAATGTATAAGATACATCAAATTATAATGATATAAATGAAAATAATTTAAAAAGATCACTGTTATATTTCTTGAGGAAAATAACCATTTAATTTTAAAATAATTTATTTGAAATATGAAAATATATATAATATTTGAAAAAAAAATCCAATGAAGAAACAATTGAAAATTTTAAAATAATCTTAGTGGAAAAAAATAATTATGATGGAATGAAAAGTTCTTCCGTTGGTATGTGATAAAATACAGATTCTATCCACACTATTAGAAATAAGGGTGTCATTTGGAAAATCACATGAGGGGTCCCTTAAAAAAACTATATATAAATTAAAACAATGGTAAAAATGAATTTAAAAAATCATTGGATAATATTAAAGACATTATTTAAATCACTTTAAATAAAATATAGACATGGAATAAAAATATTCTTGATAGAATAAGAATAAATGTTATGTTTAAGTTTATAAATTCATTTTGGTTTTTTTGAGTAACAAAGAAAGGAAAAAATGGATACAATAATTGAAAACAAAATAAATAACCATATTACAATAAAATATATGGTGTTTAATATAAAAGGATCACATAATTACTTTTTTGTAAAATTAAACATAAATAATTATGAACAAGGATGTGATTGTGAAATAAACCCCCACATCTTTGGTAATATTCAATTACAAAGAACTTGGTTGACTTAATTGGAATTGAAAGTTTAAATACCATTAATTAAGATAGATACATGAAATAACATGAGAAATGGGATTTTCACACTCCTCATAGATAAAAATTATTCCATATCATTAAACTTACCTCAATGAATCAATATTGAGATGAAGAACCTTTACCTCAGATTTGACTTGCTTCATAAGTGATTTTATATTCTTATATAATAGATTTATATTGATTATAATTATATAAAAAACTACAAGAAATTATAGTATCATATAGTATCCACTAAAAATATTTTAACACATATTTTTTAATGATTCTTTATTAAAAATATCATTTCTGAGTGTTAATAGTTCTATATTTCATGTATGTTTTGGTTCAGTCATTTTAGTCAATACAAATTTATCATGGTTCCATAATATAAATAATTTTAATAATGAGGCAAATATAACATATATTCATTATTTACATATTTATAACCATCCTTGAAAGAATGATATTAAAAATGATGCACATAATTTATCGAGGCGGTAGTCCACACATATGGGAGAACGACATCATTATTTTTAACAAGTGGAAGGAAATTAAGGTAAATTTTATATTATATTTACATAATCATAATTATATCATAGATATATTATCTATATTAATAAGTTTCTTATTTATAAACATCTTTTTAAAATAGTGATGAAAATTAATTACACCGGTATATGGATACGGTAAGTTTTACCTATGAAAAAGTGATGTTTTAACTTCACATAAGATGGAACAAAAGAGGATAATTGTTGTAAAATAATCATCATTACATATTAGTACATTTTTTAAACTGTATTTATTATTATATTTTGGGGAAAAAATAAATTTTTATAGTGTAGAATAAGAAATAAATATGAAATATTTGGAAAAAAGATTACATATTCTTCAGTAAGCCTCATTTAGATCCATTACAAAACACCCATAGAGTTATATTTCAAGAATATAAACACATTTTATTGTTGTATCGTGAAATTTATAATATATTTGGTTATTTATTGGTCATGAAATGTGAATTTAGGTGGCATATAGATGATGAAGGATGGGTGTGCTTTTATAATTGGGTGGAGGAACATTCCTTGAATATATCAAAGGATTAAAATACAATTAAGTCATGTTTATTGGAAACTCACACATAAATAGTTTGAATTTCAGAATAATGTGATAAGGTTTGAAATCCATTTATACAATAATATTTATAAAAGTGGAAGTTATATGTTAAAACTTATCTTTGGATTTGACCCCATCATTAACGAATTTTGACATTGACCTTAGTAATGACCATTTCATTCTTAAAGGGTTATAAATTTACTTATAAAGTAAAAATTATCTCACAAAATATATATTTATGAAAATTTATACCATATCCAATCCTAATGTCCTCCTATATTTTATGATTCCTAAATCATATAATAATATATTATTTAACAAATAATATCATAAAAGTTATTTTATGAATTTTTTACATATTTTGAATTTAAAGACATAAAGATAGGAACATAACTTGAATATAAACTCTTTAATAATAAATAATAAATTATTTTTAATCATAAGATTTTCATGACCCCATAATCTATCAAAAAATTATTCCTTTTCATGTATTTAAAATCACTTATTTTTATTTTTCTACTTTTTTCCTGAGCATGGTGTTAGTCTTTTATAAGAATATAAGTTAATCATTCTATACATGAATAATTAAAAATAAATTACCATGATAAATGTAAAAAATATGGTACTTTTTTTTGAATTCCTATATGACATATTTTTATCCCTTTTTGAACATTTAATATGAACTAAAATTAAGACAATGACTTTTTAGAATGTTCTTTTACTTAAAACAATATAAAGGTCTTCATCATTGTTAAATGGGACACTGATGCAATATTTTATAATATTTGGAGATTTTTTTGAATTAAAATCTTGTAATGATTTTTATGAATGTTTATTTAAGATTTTCAAGCCTTATTCTATAGTTTTAACCATTTTACCCCCATATTAACCTTTACCGACATGGTAAATTTTAAAACTGTTACTATTCATAAGGCCTAAAAATATTAGGGAATTATTTAAAAAATCTGAACCTAGTGATTATTAATTTTAATGAAATATTATAAAATTCAATTTCAATGAATATAATATATTAATCTAAAAAGAAACCCGCAAAACATGATGAAAATGGGTTTTTGAAAAAATGAATTTTGAATCATGAAATGATCTAATATAAACTCTATGATTTGTAATATTTATTTTATGAATCTAAAATATTATATATAGAAAAATATTTATATATATATAGTTTAAAGAATTCTTCATTTGGGATTATTTTAACTCATAAAAATGGAAAAACATTATGCATTTAAAAATTATTTTTTTAGATGCGTTTGTATGAATAATAATATACTTATTCCAAAATGAATTATAATTATAATGCATATGAACTTAATTATATTGTTACTAATTTAAATTTATATAAATAAATTTATTATCAAATTTAAAATAAAATGTATTTTTTAAATTACTTGATTTATTGTAAAAAGGCACATTTATATAAAAAAAGCATCATTTTCACTATTCACAAAAAAATCAATATCTTTTAGAAAAATCCAAAAGATTATCCTAATATAATTTTTATATACTGATTTCAAAAATTAAAATATTTTCATTAAATAAATTTTTTAAAATTAATTGTAATTACTTTTATTATTCACTCAGAAAATTAATGAAAACATTTTTTATAGAAAACATTTTTTGAATCCAAAAATGACTTTACTAAAAAATAGGGTACTAATTTCCTAATAATTAGTAAATAAATTTATTTTGACTGGGAACTATATATATATATATTTCACAATGTGGTTAAACTTATTCGTATCCAATTATTCAATGATTAGGATATGTCCATCAAATTTTAATAATATTATAGAATATCATGCTCTACTTAAAGGATAGTGTTGCATGATAAAAATTGATAGAGCATGATATTATTTTAAAATAATTAGTATGGTTGTAAAATAATAGCTCTAGGAATCCACTCACATATCAATTAAATCGTTGAATTCCTATTGAGATAGGCATCCATCCCCAATATATCATGTGATCATGTCCCAAACATACCAGGCATCTCATGGGATTATTTATATAATCTAGTTATTCATAGGAATATTGGAAAATAAAACTATTTCTAGTATTATCAGAAAATTACTATGACTCTTAGGAAATCACATATCATATCAAACTATATAATTAAAACATATCATTAACTATCCACACTGCCACACCTGTTACCACCATCTTAGCCCCATCGGGCTTACACATTATGTACATGTTTATGGTAGAATCAACTATCAAATATACCCAAAACCACATACATATTCCAAGGTTCAACTCCTAGTGGTGTACCTAAATGGGTACCTTAAGGACATCATAATAATTGAGGAATCCCAATCGGGATCCTCAATCAGGATTGGCCTCTCAGACCGATGTCTGACGATCAGAGGACATCTCATCACTCAATGCCTCCAAAGTATTCTCACAGCCTCATAGACCTTAGGGGTACATCATAATAGAGATAATATCTTGATATGGATCATGACCTATCTATATGTCTTGGTTCAATCCAGACTGGTAAACTCATTCCATCCGAAGAATACTTTTCCAAAAATCTATCCACATATTCAATACATGTCTAAAAAGACATCACTCGTCCAAATGGTGCTATCCACCGTCACACTACAACACATATTATAGGTTCCCTAGTGTTTACATATTTTTATAATCTATGCTGAAAATAATTATGATCAAACCATTAACCTAGTTCTCAATGTCCTCAGTGGCCTCAGAACATTTCCTCCTTTATTTTGGGTACTCATACAATTTAGCAATTTAATTTAAATTTTAAAAAAATTATTTTTTATATTTTCCATTGAAATAATAAAGAGGTTTCTCATAAACATGAATATAAAATCTATGATATTATTTATAGGTCTTTTAGAAGGACCACTTCCATCAACATGAAATTTTCTATTTCATCCTCATCCCAGCATCTCACTACCCAAGCTCATCCAAGCATGGCCCAAACGTTTTCCATGATCAAGCCATCATATGAGAATTGGATATAGATGCACTATAAAAAACTCAACCAACCACAACCAGATGGCCCATGAAATACCCACAAAACCAACTAAATAAAAATACCTTTGATAAAATAATGAATGATTATGAAAAGATTTCTTCTCGGGAAGTCCTCAAGAGGGGATTAGTGGAATCCCCATCACACATATCTGTCTCACCATTCTCTGGTGTAATAAGAATTAAAAAAAATAACCAAAGATGATTAAAATTATGATAATGTAAGTAGGAGGTAAATAGGTGTTTTTTGAATTAAATACGTACCTCAAACTGATCAAAAAACCATGAAAACTCTCTCTTAAAGGGGCTTCTAGGAGGGGAAGGAATGGGATATTCCCCCTAGTCTGTATAAAAATATGAGAGGTTGAAGGAGGGTATGAAACCCTAAATATTTGATGGAATAATATTAAAATTTAACCTTATTAAAACACTATCAGCTAGCTAGTGGAACCTACAATGGAATGATGACATTTCCATCCCCATTAGTTAGCCGGTGGGCTAGTACAGGCTGGCTGGGGGTTAATTACTATAGCCTTGCTAGCCCGACATCCCTTTTTTTCTCTTTGAAACCTCCCAATATAGTTTAAATACATTTCACCTCAAACTAAACCCATTATATGTGTTTAAACATACAATATACCATCTCAAATTCGAATTCAAATTCCACCCCATTTTATAAACTGAAAACTTAATTTTTTTTTGAATTTAAAAGGTATATATACACATACGGTTTTACATACTATATAAAATTCACATTAAAAAATAAATATTTATGTGGTAGAATACTAATATTCCCCATTTTGTTTGATAGTGACTACAATGTAGAGATTTATGAAATTAATAATACCACACCATAAGGAATATTGCATTGCTATTTTGATGACAATTCGGTGTAAAACATTCACTAGAGAGAATGTCTTGTTGGAATAGGATGTGGATGATGATTTTTTTGCATTATTGTATGAATATTAAACCAATATTGACCATGTTTTAGTGTATTTTCTATGACATTTTGGAGATTTGGTTTAGGAAAATGAGATCAACATGAGTGACTGAGAAGGATGAGATGAGTATAGTGCATAAATTGATGAGAGGGGCTCGAGCATACCAGAAGAGTATATAAGATATTAATTTATATGAGATAAATATATTTAGTAAAAAAGTAAGGTTACTCTAGTTATTCTATTGGGGATAATAGTTTGTGGAAAAAAACAATCCTGATTGTGGAGACTTATCCATGTAGATTATTCATGAGAAATGAAATGTGATCATGAGAGAAAAACCATGATTAAATCATTGATTAAAATAATATCTTGGAAACATAATCATATATTGATATAATTTATTTATAATATATAAAAATATATTTTATGACCACTATATAAAAATATAATGATAGAGTATGTGAATTTGAGAGGATAAATCTAAGAGTTGTCATGCTATAAAAAATATTGATGAGAACTATCAAGAAAGAAGATGGGAATTAAAATATTATACTTAGATAGATTTTAATTTGGTTATTAGAGATGAAGTAAAGAAGAATAATACCTGAGTGAGATGTCCAATACTACTGAACAGATACAATCAAGTAAGTAGAATAATTGAATAAGTACTAAGAAGAGATAATAAACATTTAATTCACTTATGTTGTAGAAGATAAAGAGTGTGAAAGAGATATATTGAGAGATTTAGTAAATATATCTATGAAATATTTATTCAAACTATGCTATTTAGTGTATAAAATCATGTTAAAAATATTTTGGTCTGTATTCATGAGTTCTGAGTTTAGTATACTAGAAAATAAATTTCAATCGAAGAAATTAGAAGGTATGTAGAGATAGAGAGCCTGATACACATGTGGTTTTATTAAAGAAATGATGACTGTAAATGTAACTCTAAGTTAAATAAGGAAATCCACTATTTAGTGTTGACACGTCACTGTGTGTTACTTTTGATCTAAATCATGATGAGAAATAAGATCTGAAGTACAATGAGTGGGACGCTAGTATAAAAAATTATATTAGGATACTACTTGGAAGACTTGTTTTATATAGTGATTCACACCTTTATTATATTATGTTTATGTATTAAGTATCATAAATATCCAAATAAATATTAATTGATGATAATATATTACGGGAGAATATATTACTTTTATATTCCAAGTATGTTAAGGGGTAGGTGTCCTGAGAAGGGATGAATCTTATAAATTTCATGTCCCATATTTACTTTCATTATTTTACTACATGCGGGGTTGTATGTCATGTTAAAAAGAATATATATATAATTATTAACTAGATACATATATAACTGATTAAATGGGTTTTATATACTAAAATAAAAAGGAATTTATAAAATTGGACAACACCAGATTCAACCCCTCTCAGGTGTTTCTGCAAGGTCCCCTAGGCACCCAAATTGGTATTAAAGTGTAGGTTCCTTCAAAATTATATCAATAGTTTTATCAGAACATAAAACTAAAGAAAAAGTTTCCATTTTATATGTTTTAATTTTTTACATGATTTTTTCACATTTTATATATTAATTGTAGATTTCAAGAGGATTCATAAGAAGCGTTGATATAAGAAAGTTTATCTAGCCCCACTATTACTAAAATAGTGTTTTCAACCAATAATCTCAGAAAAATGAAATATAAATAACCCTATAAGATGAGGAATAATTCAAAAGTTCATGATAACATACTCTTGGTGGAAGGTGTTCATAATAGTAAGTTTTTATCAGATAAATCTATTAATTATTGTACCTCCAATAGAGAAATTTTAGGAAATTGAAAGTGTTTTCATTAATTTAATAAATACCACTACCGTAAATTGATGGTTTATTTGAAGATTATCCCATAAAAATTAGGGACATAAACATTCATATTCATTAAGAGATTCCATGATGACAATTATTAACAATAATTAGCAGGTGATGTAATTGAAAAATTATTTGTAATGAAAATGAGTTGCAACAACACTATCAAAATACATGTGCAAATATACAAAAAAACTACCCTGATTTTTAAGGGAATATTCAATAATTATGATGAATAATTAAAAATATCTTCAAGAGTGAATGAATTTTTTTATAAATGTTGTAAATTTAGTGATCTATTCATTAGTGAAGCTATATTAGGTGTCTAGGAATATCAAGAATGAAAATCCAGAAGTATAATTATAAAGAGTAAAGGATATTTACTATAATTATAATTATTAATAAATATTCATTATGATAAATTTGGGGAGTTGGTGAGAGATTATGAAGAAAGGGTGAAAACTCATGAAGACCTAATATACAAAATTGACATGAAGTGTCTTTAGTTAGAGTCAAAGTTGAGAGATGACGAAACTAACTTAGATAAAACTTCATAATATATAAAGATTATAATTGTTTCCCGAAAAAAATAAATTCAGAGTCTTTCCTCAAGAGAGACTCTTAATTACGGAAAAAATATCTTGAAATGATCTCTAAAACATTCCAACTTAGGCTGATTGAAAAATGATTCCCACAAACCTTGAATTTTTTTTTCAAAGTATATTATTTCAATAAATTCAAAAAAAAACATTAATGAAAGGGTGAGATCAAATGCTCAGTTAGGGAAAACATAGAGAACATAAAACAATCCATAAACATTTGAAAGAAAAAACATGAACATGAAATCTAAACCTTAAAACCTCAAGAAAAGGCACAAATCTTGGAAGTATGTAAGGCATTCATCATAAAGGAACATAAATCATGATAAAATAGCATGGGAATAAAACATGTAATTGTGGAAACCATTCAGAACATGTCATGATTTTCATAGTAGCCAAGGCATTGCTGCCAAGATCATCTTAGTGGACAAAGTCCCTTTCTGAATCGAGTTCACTCCTCGTTTCAGTCCTATAATACTGAACTGGATTAACTTACCATTCCATCCTTGTCTATATCATGAGATATAAATCTTTACCCAACGAATTGGAGGGAGATATAAGTCCCACCCATATCATAATGAAATCATTCTTACTTGTAAAACAAAATAAACATACATCATTCATAATAACTCAATGAATAAAATGGGTTTCATAAACATTATACCATCATTACATAATCCATATAAAAGAAATGGATATTTCATCATAAGAAAAGTGAAACCATATAAATCAGAGAGACATTATACTTGAAACATACACATATGAAATAATTTCATCTTAGATGTAAAATGATTTTGATAAAACATTTGAGATGAATTCTTGAGTAAAATGTCCTTTCTTCTTCAAAAGCAATTTCTTTTCACAAAACGTCATGCAATTTTAAAAGAAAAGGATTTTGTTGAAAAAAGTCATGAAATATTTTTGAGGGAGCTCCATGAAAATGAGGGTTTATATAACTATAAAAATCTTTTCATTCCATATAAGTTAACAAAAACATTCTTCTCATACTTTTGCCGGAAAAGTCAAAAAGTACCTTGTAAAAGAAAGATTCCTTACATACCATGTAGTAAAAGTCAAAAATGGGTAAAAAGGACTTTAAACATACATGAATACATTTTTATAAAACATGGACACGTATTATAGAAATAAGCCTAGTAAATTCATATGAATAAGAAATCTCAGATAAAAATGAGATTTGAAAAATTATCCCTTACCTTAGGTCTGATATGCTTCGTACGTATCCGAACCTCCTCTTCTTTGAAGCGCCTCTTTGAGACCTCCTCTTAGGGAACTAAAATTGGTCTTTGAAGAAGACCATGACCTCTAGGATGTTTCTAGGGAAGTGGAGAAGAGAAATTGGCAGGGTTTGGCCGAGCTTGAAGGCTAAAAGTGGTGTGAGGAAGAGAGGGAGGAGGTTCCCTTTTATAAGGGAGGAGAGGGGAACCTTTGAAAAAACTAAAAATATTATTTTATTATAAAGTCATATTCAGTTCTTAATAGCTCAAAATTGATATATTTCTAAGATAAGGTGGGGATGGGTTGAAATCCTCTCATACAATAGAATTTAGACAATTTTAGGTCATTATATTAACCTTATCTTTTAGTTTTAACTCTTAGTTAATTAGAATGACATTTACCATGTCACTTTATATTTTTATATTATATAGTTAGTAAACTTACTATATAAATCCAAGATACCCCATAGTGGTCCATTAATGATACAGCTATCAGGATATAAGTATCTTGGCTGAACCTTAGATTTTTAGGAATATAATAACAATTAATAATATAATATTTGTTTTAAAAACTATTTTATGTCAATTTTGACACTATTTGGTAATTGATTTTTGTGAAAATCATTACAGAATGATTAGATCTAATAAGGTTAATTAAATAAATACTAACATGTAATATTAATATAGAAATTTATTCGAATTCATAAAAAGTCTCAAATTACATTTATTTGGGTATTTATAACAACAATTATGTTAATATTTCATTAATAAGATAATTACTACATCATCATTGTGTCATAAATAAATTAAATTATTTTAAGTCTAAAAATTACAAATAAAATACCATTATGTAGGAAATCGTTTTATCTTTCTAATGAATATTTATAGTCTAGTTTATCTTATGTATAACCCTATATTAAAAATGATTTAGTTATTAAACTTTGATTTTAACTATTTTAACCCTTCTTTAAATAAATTAATAATAAATGTCTTAATCTAATCCAAGTGGGCCTAAATGGTCATATTTTATTCCTAAGGTTGTTTTGGCCGAATTACACTTATCCAATAGAATTAGGACATGTTTTAGGATAATAATAATATCATTTTTACCCTTAATTACCCTATTTACTTTTAACCGTGGTTAAAAAAGTAAAAATTACTATTCACCAAAAATTAATTTCATCTCATTGAACCAAATTTTAGTCCTTGATATTAACCGTGTCTCTAGGATTTTCGAAATTCCACTCATAGAAGCAGTAAAATTAAGTTTTATAAAAAATTCAGTTTTTTTAACTACCACTTTGTGGTTTCACCATTCATCAAAAAATTAATGTTTCCAGAAAAATACCAAAAATTAGGCCTAAGATATATTTGATATTATGAATTCAAAAATGATGTCTATTTTACCAAATTAAAAACATATCAGTTACATTAACTAATTTAAAAATTAATTCCCGTTGTCAAAACAAATAGCGTATTTTTAAGAGATAATAAATATCAAAAGATTGACACTTGTTTATGTCTGGTTTAAATGTGAAATTAAATCCAATGACCAACATTTTATTAAATTGTAAAAATACATTCTAAATATACTTTTAAACCACTCAAATTATTAATTTATCACTATCAATTATTTCGATTAAAAAAGTTGTTTTTAATTAAAATTTAGTAATTTTCACTATTCATCAGAATATGAAAGTTATTCGAAAAGTACCAAAATTTCACCCTAAGATAATTTAGATATTAATAATCCAAAAATGAAGTCCATTTTGAATGATAAAATTTATAAAATTTCAAAATGTGTGTATTAGTATTCATAACGGCTAGTTCATAATTATATTATAATAATATCTCGTTTAGTGAAACTCGGTATTGCGTACTACACATGCTATCGAGGAAGGTCACGATTGCGTGTAATGCAAGGAAAGTCAGGGATGCGTTTTATGAAAGCTCCTTTTGGTGTAGCGTACAACAAAAGACATTAATGAAATTAAAAAAGAACATTTTTCATAAAATCTCGAGGTGTTACATTCTACCCCCCTTTAAATGAATTTCTCCCTCGAGATTCTTCGGGGTTATAAATGGTTTACTACTCGAAAGATTATTTAATAGAAACCCACATTGTAAATTGGAATACCAAAACGTGGCTTTGAAAACTAAAGTATGAAATGTAACGGTTACCCAAATTAACTCATCATTGGGTTTCCACATAGGAGAAGATAGGTGAAAATATGGATATGGAAGAAAAATCTAACCATCAAGTTCTGATAAAGAGTGGTAGAGTACATGGCTATTAAAAATCCAACAATCACAAAGCCATAAATTTTTGATGATCTAAGGTACCATCTGATTCATCGGATATAAGAGCACTAGGACAACATTTTTGGTTTTCAAGATCATTTCCATAATGTTGATGAAATTGGAATTAGATGAAATACATTTGTGATTTTAGTACAGTCTCACCGTCGGTCATTCTTTGGACAATTTCCACTTCATTTATTAAATAAATGAAGTTGAATTTGTCTTTCATGATGTGTTAGAAGATCATGTGATAGAATGATGGGTCATTCCATCTGTTTCAAACAAAAGGATAGAAAAGTTATCAAAAAATACATAAGTCCATCTATAGTGAGATTAATCATATATGGTTCCTAAAATGGACTTATACTTCATATATCATACTTCTTAATATAATAAAACTAGTTTCTACTAAACATGGACTTCCTGTAGGCTAGTGGTAGGCGATAAAGGCCAGTCTCACTTTGGTTGTGGGTTCGATTCCCACAGCCTTGTCCGACACGATGGGCTGTCGCCCGACCTACAGGTTGTCCTTTTTTTTTCTAAAACTACATTACTATAACATCCCATCAATAATATCGAAAACAATTTCTATCCTTAAACAATACTAACTTATATCCAACATAATCCCTTTCAATCTTTAGGCTTATCTAAAATACTTCGGTCCAAGATCATAGTATAAAGAAAACAATTTCTAGAAAGGTTATCTACCAAGAATGTGAATACAAGCATTTATCCCACATATATCATAAGATATATCTTGTTGGTTGCATTCCAAACACATTAATACCTTAGTCATATATTCTCTTGAAACATAAATTACCATATAACCTTACTGAAAACATGAATATTTTCAGAAGGTATCTCATTCTATATACCAAAATCCAAAAAATTCTATATAATCAAACCATAATATCACTTAGTCCTTATATCAGTAATGAGCTCATGAATAAAATCAAACATCCCATTATCTTCTTATCCCTTTATTATGCGCATAATATCTGAATAAACTTCCATGGTTACCGGTACCATTCAACATACACTTTCAAAACATAAGGAAAGACAACAGTGTAACAATTCTTAGATGTCTCATTCTTTCATAGTACCATGAGATTACTTATACAACATTACACTTGATAAACATGTAATAGTTACACTACCTTCTTAAACCATTGAATGAGCTTCAACAATTCTTTCATCTGACATATCATTTGTAGTCTCATCATCATCATCAACATAAATACTACCCATACGACCATACTGATTCTCTTCCTGAGACATTCCCTTAGGGAATTGGTTTGCATAATGCCCGTACATTCAACATTTAAAACATTTAACCATTGACGATGTCGTAGAAATACCATTATCCTCATCCATGTTGTTAACTGAACCTTTTCCTTTGCACTTACTGGGTTTGTGTCCTTCTTTTCCACACCCAAAGCATCTTCTAGTTCCTTTGAAATAATCTCTCCAATGCCTCTTCCCACATGATTTACATGAGGGAAATTGAAATTTCTTTCCTCTATGATCATCATGAAACTTCATCTTTCTCTTATTTTCTGAGTCAGGAAACTTACCAAAGTTGAGATTATTGATCATATTATGAGATTGATGATTAGGCATAATAACGATGTTTGGACTTCCAAATCCCGTTTCATTTGGTTTCTCATGAAGAATATCATTCCATTGTCCGTCATATCCTCCATTATCATGAATCTTCCTGTTTCCAGCCATTTTCTAAAACCCAAAAGAATAGTGTGAGCGGAAAAAATAATGCTATGGAAAACAACATATTAAAGGGGGAGCACCCTCAATATCTAACATCTTAAGTTAAATTCTAAGATCGTTACCGTAGTTCTATGACTATATCCTATACGTATACTTATCCTTAGGGACATCCCTATACATACCTTAGAAATATCTCCAGGTATCTCACTAACGTTTTCAAATCCTAGTTTCCAAAGGTTGACTAAACCTTTCCTCTGATACCAAATGTAGAGACCCGAAGCATGACATACCTGGAAAATACATTACTTTTGCGAAAACTTAATACATAACAAAAACAGACACACAAGTATCTTAATAGTTTAGTGTCTTTGGAAACTCGGAATATAAACATCTAATCATGTTGAAAGATCTTCAACATCTCCCATAACGATCTTCCCCTTTTCATTTCCTTACCTAAAACCTTTCTTTATCTCCTGGGGAAAATAAAACATAAAAAGGGTGAGCTCAAATGCTCAGTAAGGGTAAACATAGAGAACATAAAACAATCCATAATCATTTGAAATCAAAAACATGAACATGAAATCTAAACCTTAAAACCTCGAGCAAAGGCATAAATCTTGGAAGTAAGCAAGGCATTCATCATAAAGTAACATAAATCAAGATAAAATAGCATGGGAATAAAAAATGTAATAGTGGGAACCATTTATCACATGTCATGATTTCCATAGTAGCCAAGGCATTGCTACCAAGACCATCATAGATGACAAAGTCCCTTTCTGAATCGAGTTCAATCCTCGTTTCAGTCCTGTAATACTAAACCGGATTAACTTACTATTCCTGCCATGTCTATCTCATGAGATATAAATCTTTACCCAATGCATTGGCTGGAGATATAGGTCCCACCCATCTCATAATGAAATCATTCTTACTTGTGCAACAAAATAAACATACATCATTCATAATAACCCAATGAATAAAATGGGTTTCATAAACATCATACCATCATCACATAATCCATATAAAAGAAATGGATATTTCATCATAAGAAAAGTGAAACCATTTAAATCATACAGACATTATACATGAAACATACACATATGAAATAATGTCATCTTAGATGTAAAATGATTTTGATAAAACACTTGAGATGAATTCTTGAGGAAAATGTCCTTTCTTCTTCAAAATCAATTTCTTTTCACAAAAAATCATGCAATTTTAAAAGAAAAGGATTTTGTTGAAAATAGTCATGAAATATTTTTGAGGGAGCTCCATGAAAATAAGGCTTTATATCACTGTAAAAATCCGTTCATTCTGTATAAGTTAACAAAAACATTCTTCTCGTACTTTTGCCGGAAAAGTCAAAAAGTACCTCGTAAAAGAAAGATTCCTTACATACCATGTAGTAAAAGTCAAAAATGGTTAAAAAAGACTTTAAACATAAATTAATATATTTTTATAAAACATAGAAATGGATGATAGCAATAACCCTAGTAAATTCTTACGAATAAGCAATCTCGGATAAACATGAGATTTGAAAAATTATCCCTAACCTTAGGTCTGATATGTTTCATACGTATCCGAACCTCCTCTTCTTTGAAGCACCTCTTTGAGACCTCCACTTAGGGAACTAAGATTGGTCTTTGAAGAAGACCATGACCTCTAGGATGTTTTTAGGGATGTGGAGAAGATAAATTGGCAGGGGTTGGCCGAGCTTGAAGGCTAAAAGTGGTGTGAGGAAGAGAGGGAGGAGGTGCCCTTTTATAAGGGAGGAGAGGGGCACCTTTGAAAAAACTAACAATATTATTTTATTATAAAGTCATATTCGGTTTTTAATAGCTCCAAATTGATATATTTCTAAGCTAAGGTAGGGATGGGTCTAAATCCTCTCATCCAATAGAATTTAGACAAGTTTAGGTCATTATATTAACCTTATATTTTAGTTTTAACTCTTAGTTAATTAGATTGACATTTACCATGTCACTTTATATTTTTATATTATATAGTTAATAAACTTACCATATACATCCCAGAGACCCCAAAGTTGTCCATTAATGATACAACTATCAGGATATAAGTATCTTGGATGACCCTTAGATTTTTATGAATATAATAACAATTAATAATATAATATTTGTTTTAAAAACTATTTTATGTCAATTTTGACACTATTTGGTAATTGATATTTGTGAAAATCATAACAGAATGATTAGTTCTAAAAAAGGTACTTAAATCAATACTAACATGTCATATTAACATATAAAATTATTTTAATTCATAAAAAGTCTCAAATTACATTTCTTTGGGTATTTATAACAACAATTATGTCAATATTTCATTAATAAGATAATTACTACATCATCATTGTGTTATAAATAAATTAAATTATTTTAAGTCGAAAAATTACATATAAAATACCATTATGTAGGAAATCTTTTTATATTTCTATTGAATATTTATAGTCGAATTTATCTTATGTATAACCCGATATTAAAATGGATTTAGTTATTAAACATTGATTTTAACTATTTTAACCCTTCTTTAAATAAATTAATAATAAATGTCCTAATCTAATCCAAGTGGGCCTAAATGGTCATATTTTATTCCTAAGATTTTTTTTGGCCGAATTACACTTATCCAATAGAATTAGGACATGTTTTAGGATAATAATAATATCATTTTTACCGCTAATTACCCTATTTACTTTTAACCACGGTAAAATAAGTAAAAAGTTACTATTCACCAAAAATTATTTTCATCTCATTGAACCACATTTTAGTCCTTGATATTAACCGTGTCTCTCGGATTTTAGAAATTCCACTCACAGAAGTGGTAAAATTAAGGTTTATGAAAAATTCAGTTTTTTTAACTACAACTTAGTGGTTTCACTATTCATCAAAAAATGAAAGTTTCCAGAAAAATAACAAAAATTAGGCCTAAGCTATATTTGATTTTATGAATTCAAAAATGATGTCTATTTTACCAAAATCAAAACATATCAGTTACATTAACTAATTTAAAAATAAATTCTCGTCGTCAAAACAAATAGTGTGTTTTTAAGAGATAATAACTATCAAAAGATTCACACTTGTTTATGTCTGGTTTAAATGTGAAATTACATCCAATGACCAACATTGTATTAAATTGTAAAAATATATTCTAAATACTCTTTAAAATCACTCAAATTATTAATTTATCACTATCAATTATTTCGATTAAAAAAGTTGTTTTTAATTAAAATTTAGTAATTTTCACTATTCATCAGAATATGAAAGTTATTCGAAAAGTTCCAAAATTTCACCCTAAGCTAATTTCGATATTCCGAATCCAAAAATGAAGTCCATTTTGATAGGTAAAATTTATAAAATTTCAAAAAGTGGGTATTACTATTCAAAACGACTAGTTCATAATAATTTTATAATAATACCTCATTTAGTGAAACTCGGTATTGCGTACTACACACGCTATCGAGGAAGGACACGATTGCGTGTATTGCAAGGAAAGTCAGGGATGCGTGTTGTGCAATCTCCTTTTGGTGTAGAGTACAATTAAAGACATTTATGAAATTAAAATGAATATTTTTCATAAAATCTCAAGGTGTTACAATTAAGTTATAACCCTACTAGATAGTATTCTTATACTGAAGATAATAATAAAACACTATTGGCTATGAAGTAGGTAAAGTAATTATGTTTTTTTCCTTGGAGTTTAAATTTGGGAAGAAAGATATTGAGCTATCTGCATCCAAGAAGAGAGTAAATAGGAATGTAGAGCAGGATATCAAACCCATAGGTAGAATTTTATTTTATTTTTAAAAATTATACAAAATCATAGATTACTTCAAGATTTCCATGAATTTCAAGGTAAAAGGGAAGAAGATACTATGAAAAATGAAATCCATCTAATAGAGAGACACGATAATTGGATTAGTAGTTGATACTCTTAGTGAAGAAGTAGAAAACATACCAATAGAGAGTATTGAATAAGTTTGTAAAAATGAATGAGGTAGATTTATGAAGGTATGACATGTGTATTTTATTTTCATAACATAGTTTACCAAATAAGAAACATTGATGAAATAAAAATGGAAATCACATGAAGTATCATGTTCAAAAATGATATTTTAAAAAAAAATTATCCACACCCCAAAATGAGGTATGTAATAATCTTAATTATATCTTAATAATATGTAATGAATATTGTTTAGAGGTTAAAAGATTATAGAATAATGAATAGAATCAAATGACTATAGTTTCTCTACTAAATTGGCTTATTATTACTAATATAGAAGTGTAAAAATAGAATAAGTCTATTCTATGAAGAAATTTTATGACTTATACATTCAAATAAAATGATATAACGAAGTGGTATACAAAATCAAAACATTTTCGAAAAGGGGATCCAAGGTGAGAAATTAATCTCATCCCAATCCCTCAACATAAGGAGTTTTTGGATAGAAAAACTTTTTCCCATATCTTTTAGTTATGTTCTAATATTAATAATTAAATGTGATGAAGTATAGAGAGAATTATTTGAGGAGTAGTAATTCAATAAGTCAAAGCTACTAGAGATTTATTATATTCTACTAAATCTTGATTTTTTAAATACCCATAAAATATTGAAGGAATTTGCATGATTTTCATTCTCTGGTTACTATATTAACTCATAATCCTTATTCTTATCTAAGGGAAGTGATTATATAAAAATGTGGGGAAGTACCTTTCACTTTAAGATTTTTGAAATATGTATTCAAGTGAGGTGTAGATTATTAAAATATCTTGAAAATCAATCAATATACCCCTTATAAAAATAAATAAATTTTCAGGATCACATATAGGTCCTTCTATAGACATTTTTGTCAAATAATATCACTCTTGTTCTCTTAAAATGGTTAAACTGTGTAGATATATTGTTGATGGGTTTGTATATTATTTATTAAGAAATTATGATGCCCCCATTACCAAAAGTAACTATGGGGAATATTTTCCGCATTTGTTTTTATTTTCAATTAAAGGGTAAAAATTTAAATTTAATTTTGGAAGAAAATTTAGAATTGAAAATAAATCTAAAGGGATAGATTAGATAGCCCTTGGATTTGACATATCTTAGATTATATATTTTTTTTCAATATGAATTATGTCAATGTATTTTAGCGGTTAAATATTTGGATTCCATTAACATGTAAAGGATAAATATATTATGTTTTAAATTATTATATTGGATTCCAATATATTCATGGGTAATGGATCTATAATAAAGTGGATATTACTAATGAAGATCTAGCTGGAAAAATTCTAGGTTATATCTAATAAATTAGGATATTGTTGCACTCATACACATGGTCATTAATACTTTTGATTCTTCTAATAGAACTTTCTATAACATGTTAATGAAGGAAGTGTGTAGAGATGATTTTTAATTATGGATATTTATTTTTAAAGCTAGATTAAAATGAAGGACTATGATTGAAATTATTAAAATCTATCTCAATTATAGATTAAATAGCCTTGAAATTAGATGAATCCATACTAGTGTACTACTTATTAAATACTGATTTTATTATATACAACATTTGGATGAAGTATTTTAGAAGGATGAGAAGTCCATGAGATTATTTGTTTAAGGATGGATCTATTTGAAAGATTTCTAAATTTTGAGGATTAAGTGATGAAAAATATGCTATGTCTTCCAACATAAGTATCATAATATAAAATATATGGTGTCAATATGTATCTATGAATGTTTAATTGTATGACTTATTGGGTTATATTCATTAGTATAAGTCAGAACACGCTATATGTTGACTTCATCAATGTTGACAATATGTCTCACGGGACACTCAGGGGAAAGCTAAGAAAAGTTGTGGACTGAAATTTAAGAAATCTTAACATCATTTATAAAGATAGAATTTGGTATTATGATTCCAAATCACTTTCTCATAGATTTAAACATCATAAAAACATAAATGGGGTTTTCTTTGAATAGTTTAGATTAATATAGTTATTTCAAAACATAGGGTACTGATAGAATAAATAAATTTCATGAATTTATTAATCATACAAATATTATGTAAAATTTCAATCAAAAATGAAATAATATTAACTAAACTATTTTATTATATGGTTTAATTTAAATGTTTAATTTCAAAAATTTATCAATAAAATTATAAAAAAAGTATTTAGTATTTTCAATCTTCATTTTCAAATTTAGTTTTTTTGAAATCTTGGGATTTTCCAAAAAAAATATTGATTTTTAGTTAATAGTGAAAATACTGTTTTTTGGTAAAAAGGTATTTTCTTTTTAATAAATAATTTAATTGAAAAGTCCCATTGGTATATTATTATGATTTTATGTATCATAAAAATTATTGTTTTATATTTAATCCACTTAATTACTTTTGAATCAACTTTATGTAATATTTTAGTATAAGTTTGTTTTTGGGTTTAAAAAAAGTGTTTTTAAACTATTTTTAAATGCTTAACGTTTTGATATTTTAATTAATTATAATAGTCCTTAATGAGAAATGTCTTACTTAAAATTTAGACTATATATAAATAAATATCAATTTATTTCATAAAATTATTATTATTAATCACATAATTAATATAAAATTCTCTTATTCTTGAAAGATACACTACCTGAAAATCAACTTTTTTTCATGTCAATGAGTTTTTTATATATATAATTATGGTATTTTTATTAAAATTATAATTCATCAATAAACATACCAGAGAAAAAATTAATAAATATAAATAACATGGTTATAAAAGTATGAATGAGTGAAAATGATTACAATATTTTTTATGTAACGGGGTGAGATCTGCTGGAAGGTTCTCCATCCACATAATTTCATAGTCAACTACTTTATTTGGTAGACCATCGAAAACCCTAATATTCTTCTAATAATCATAGTGGATTATATGACTGTACTCTGTCAGTTGTTGGAGGAAAACCATCCATCTTGCTTGGAGGGGCTATGTTAGGTGGACCACCTCATGTTGAAGGGCACTCATGATGTTAGTGGAGTCGCTTTCGATCTGTATGTTATTACATCAATTTTTCATGATAATACCAATGGTAATAATGATGTTGTACATATCTAATTATAAAGTGGAGGAAAAACTACACGTACCATAACAGCATCCCAGAATATGTCCACTATGATTTCTGCACACTATTCTACATCTCACAGGGCCTGGGTAGCATTTTGAGGCACTATACACATTTATTTTCATCCAGCCAATGAGATGGGTTTAGAAAAAACATCTAAAATACCTTTCACCGGAAAAATATTCATTTGATTCCAATATAATGATGAATAATAATATCCTTGATAGAATTGTGGGTTGTACAGGTTTTCATCATTCCAACTTCCTTTGTAGCAATGAAGATATTCACTTGATCTTCGTGAAGATTGATTGTATTATTGTTGTGAAGGAGAAAATTTATTTTATAATAGATGACATGATATAGTTTGGAAAAAAAGGAAAATATACTCAATTTTAGTAGAGGTGTTCATAGCACTTCATCTTTGAAGATAACGTTGAACAGAGTCCAAACCGATCCATCTGAGAAAAAGAAATGTCAAATATGTATTTCCAAAATGGAGAAGTAGTAGAAAATGATACAAATATGTGGTAATATTCCTCTGTATTATTTTAGATATATGACATTTAGAATAATGATTAATAAGAAATAATTTAAGATAACAATCAGTGGGAACTCTATTGTGGGATATTCTCTAGATGGTGGTGAATCAAGAGGGTCTAACCCATTTCATTTTAATGTTATGTAATAAAGAAAAATCTGGATTTTACCCATGATATTATTATTATAGTAATGTTTGGATTTTAAAATTCCATTAGGAGCCATTACCCAAACCATAAAATCATCAGTGTTGAAAAAAGGGTAGTTGTTAATAATAGTTCTAATCTCATTATGTAAATCTAAATATGGAGATCACATGCATTAATTTATGGAGATATTAATATCATATTTAAATACAAAAATTCAATGAATGGTATTTTGTAATATAGATTCAATATTTTAAATAAGTATAAATTTTGTTATCAAATAATTTAAACTTATTTTTTGACCAAAATGAATAGTTAAATTTGTAAAAATCAATTACCACTAGTATGGTAAAGAAGGTTTTTTTCAATGGGGGGGGGGGGGGGGTTAAAATCAATAGATAATGAAACAATAGCCTAAAAACATTCCTAAAATATATTATCTTAATTTTTTTACCTCATCATATCCATGTCTCAATAATACACCATTTTGGTCTTTTTGGGAATGTGAAAAACATGGGTGCACTTTTTTCTTTTCAAATTACATGTGCTCCACTCATCTCATTTATAGAAGGCCAACCAGTCTACTCACATATCCATATTTTAAAACCATTTTGGGTTATAACATACCTTTTAAAATCACTTTAAATCTTCCATAACATCATCCTAGAATATTTTTTTTATCATAAACCCTTTCTTGTAAAACTTATTTTATAATTCTAAAATTGTTGTCCAAGAAGTGGTAAAATTCCAAACCCTATGTTTTTTGTTTTATTTTTTCTTCACCATCCTTAAAATCTTATTCAATTATACATATATAATAAAACTAGTATCTAACAAATATTGATATGTTATTATGTTAAGTAAATGACCTATACCCATCAACTATTCCCTTAAATTGGAAATGATAAAATCACTCGTGTGTATGATGGACCACCACTTCACAAACCGATGTGACATGTTTTCTAGCATCACCTCTCATTGTTGAGTATGATTATGAATATAATTTATATATATATATATATTAAATTTATAAAATTATTATACATATGTATTCATTATACAAAAAAAATCTATTTCATTCAATTTCATAGGTGATATGATTTCGTCGCTCGTGTGTACGACGCACTACCTCCTCACGAAGCGATGTGATTAATTTTTCACTTAAAAAATAAATGGAAGGTAATAAGGGTAATGTTAATGAATATATATCATATAAATTAAACAAATATATTATTAATTAAATATTAATAACTATTAAAATATAAATAACATTTTATTTATTAAATTTTTACTCACTAAAATATGACAATGTTGTTCATGTACATTAATAATTACATCTTCATGAAGTGATGAGACTATATTTTCAACATCACACATCATTTAAGAAATATATTAGTATATTAAAGTAAATAATATGGTAAATAATATTTTTATCATTATTTAAGGAAACAATATTACTTAACTCTTATATATAATTATCCGTGAAAAATTGAAAATTTACTCATGCGCATGTACGGTCTACCATAACTATGATCGTAACATGATTCATTTATTAAACAAATATTTCATTATTGATCTTAAAATTATAATTGATTTATAAATGTAATATTTAGTTCATTATTATAATTTTTCATTTGTTTAAATAATGACCACATAAACTATAGTCCACCTACCAAATTCATTTTGAACATATAATCTAATTTTTTTCGAAACACATGACATAAAATTAATTAATTAATTAATAATATATAACATGGTAATAAGTAAAAATGAATAATAAACCATAAAAAGGCATTGAATAATGTAAATATTTTACATAATTTTATTATTAAGAAATATAAATAATTTATGTGATGGGTTTGATTCAAGGTATGGAACTCCATCCTAATTTCCTTTCATTGAGTAATATTTTGTTGTTATGAATCTATATTATTTTATAAGGTGTATTTATATCAAATTTGACATGTTATATCATTAATTTATATGTAATCATGATATTTAATGTTTTTTAAGTTTATTATATCTTAGGGATTATGACTCATGTGTTTCTTGAGTGATAAGGGAATTTTCTTTTTTTCTTTTTTAATAACATCCACTCTAAAGGTTTTCTGTCCAACTCATTCCCATACATATCAATGTTTTCAAAATGATTTTAATAATTTTTTATTGAAATAAAATTTTTATAAATTACATTTTATTTCGATTTTTTAATTTATTTTAAAGGTTTTCAAAAGGAATATTTCTAGGTGTTTTATAGAGAACATTTTGAAAAATGACAAAAGGAATGGCCAATTTTTAATGTATTCGGTGGAAAAATTTTCATACCCCCATGTCTATTATTTTATTTTTATACTCATTGTAATAGTTCATATTTTCATAAATGAAAAATATATTTCCCTTTTTTCGTATTTTCCTATTTAAAATGTGGTTTTAAAAGAAATTGGTTTTTTGATATCCAAAATGGTTTTTCATATCGATTCAGAAGTTTTTTCAACGGGATTTTAATGCAAATTTGAAGGATTGAAATTTTTTATATGTTATATGTTCCTTGGAATTTTTTTATTATGGGTGAACCCAAATAACACCAGGTGATCCCATTATAGATTATATTATGGATGTTCCAAAATATCACTCCAATTCATTGAGTAATGATTATATTTTCTAGAGAATTATATTAGATATTATTTGTATGGTAATTAGAATTATTAAGGGGTTTTAAGGGTTATATATGGTTTCTTTTAGATGATATCCCAAGGAACATACATGGTTTCATTATTCTTACCAATTATTTTTAAAAGAAATCATTGGTTTTAAAATAGTAATATTAGGGATCTTTTTAAATGAATTATAATTCAATTTATATGTAAAAGTATATTTTTTAGAAGTGATTTTTCATCAGTTTTTAGGATTTTCAATAGACTAAGGGATTTCTTGTTTTTATGTCCTTTATTGAGTTTTTTATCCTCATGCAATTTTTTTAATATGTTTTTTTCAAAAAATTTAGGGATTGGTAAGGGAAAAGAAGATGTCAAGTTGATAGTCAAGAATATTTTTCATGAAAATATATCATGTTTTTTTAGAAGAGTTTTATAGTGGAAAAAATGGATACGGGGTAGAAGTTTCCACTTTGTATTATATGATTTTTTATGTATGGAAAATAAAATAATTCTCTAAAACTATAAACTTGAAAGGATCATGAAATATAAGAGATTCAATTCTTAACACAAAACTCAAGATTATATTATTTTTAAGAATGAGTCCTTATAGTTGATATCATAGGCTAGTTTTGAAAAATTTAGAGTTAAGGATAATGATTATATCATACCCTTGATGTATTTTAACTTATGTATAAGTTTAAATGATATAGAACTTAATGATAAGCATGTTACATTATATATGTTATGTTTGTTCAGAATGGTTTTCCCTAGAGGAAATATGTATTTTATACTTGGATGTTTTTGAGAGTAAAATATCTTTACAAATAAGTATACCCAGATGGTTGGAATTGGAACATAAAATTTCTTTATAGTGATGGATCAGTTGATATATGATATAAATTTTTGTGTAACCTATACTAGAATGGAATGTAATCTACTAGAAAGGAATATATCCTTAGTTTATATTTTCATGAGGAAACATCCCACATTATTCGGTGGATCATATGTCCCTTTGGTTTCCAAAGGAATGATGAACACATTGGAGAAGATATTTGAAGTCATTGGATTTTCAGAAAGTCAAAAGGTTACTCTTGACTTTTATTCATTTGAATTGATGTTTAAATATTGTGGTCTTTGTTTAATATAAATATATATATATATGATCATAATTCAATGGAATAGGAAACATTAATGATATTTTAGTTGAGAAATATTTCCCAAATCATGTTTAACTCTATATGAAAAAGAAATTCCTGGAATTATGGCCAAAGGATGATACTTATTTGGCCATATATGAAGCTAATTTTACAATACAAGATATTTATATATTGTATTATTTTTTGGAAATTGATATTAAAACTAATATATTTTAATATTTAATAAAACCATGTAAATGAATTTCTTTAAACACATTATAATTTAAAACGTATGAGAAAGTTCATTATACTTAGAATGATGAATTTTTTTTTGGAACTTATGTTTCTCGTGATGATGTAAGTAAGAAGAAGTCCTGAATATAGGAAATGGGAAATATATAACAAATATATATATATATATATATGAAAATTATATTTCTGTCCAATGGTAATTTTGGTAAAAAAACCCTAGAGAATATCTTATGAAATTATGGAAGTGTTATTGATGTGGAAAGATTATAAACATGTTCCATAATTACAAGGAATATAATCCTGAAAAATAAAATAATGGGGTTAGTAATAGCAACCCAATGGTGAGGTTTTCTAACTTCAATGAGTTAGATAATTGTGAAAATGTGATCATGTTGTTTGGAAATCAAGATAGAATTCAATAAGATCAGAAGTAACTGAGTATGGAAAACTATTTTTCTAATACTACAATAGTTGTTGGGATTTCAGATGAAGTGGTAACATGTATGTTACTTGTGTATTTGAGTTATTCAAATACCCTATTTAACTCTGTATCTTCACACTAATTCATTTATATGAGGTTTGAATATAAATTGGTAATATCATCCCATGATATTAACCACGGTGATGCCGAAATCCAGGCCTTTGGCATTATCATCCTAAGAATCTGCTCGCTACGTCACGACTTCTCTTGCTCCACCTTCTCCTTTACCAAAATAGAAGGAAATAATGTCACCCATCAGCTAGCGGCTTTAGTTCCCTTCGATGTCAACCAACAATGGCTGGAAAATTTCCCCTCTTGGATCTACTTATGTATGGTTTCTAATATTCACCATTAATATAATCCTTCTTTCATAAAAAAACAATGATTTATCAGAATATTCCTGTTGTAATTATTTCTATGGTCTTTCTTGAAAATATTTTTTAACAATCCATAATATATTTTTATATAATTATGGATATGGATTGTATTTTATTTTATAATGATAAAATAGATTACATAGCCAAGAAATTTTTATTCCCTGTTTTCATGCCTTTGATAACAAACCAAGAACATGAGAAATTTATTAGATATTAAAATGAATGTTACTTATCTCATATGGTTAATAAGAAATAAGTAGTTCAAATTTATGATGTTTTAGTAGTAAATGAATACATATTTTTACTTACTAATTATTTTCCTAGTGTTATTCCTGACTAAGATATTGAATTTACTATTTACATACTTTCATATGCTAATCATATTACTAAATTCCCTTATCAAATGAATCTAGCTGAACATTTTTATTTGAAAAATAAATTTCAGGAGTAGTTAAGTAAATGTTTTTTTCATCCAAGAGATTCACTATAGTTTGCTCAAATTCTATTTGTTAAAAATAAATATAGTTTAATGAGACTTTTCATTGATTATATATCCTTAAATAACATCACTATTTGGAAAAAGTACCCTTTTCCACAAATAAAAGAGTTGTTTAATCCACTTCTACGAGCATATTATTTTTAAAAGGTTAACAAGAGGTCTGAGTACAATTAGTTGAAGGTGAATGAGGCTGACATTATGAAGACTTCATTAAAGACTATATATGATACCTATGAGTATTCATTTATTCCATTTAGGTTTCACAATGCATCTGATGTATTTATAGGCCATATTAATAGAGTTTTTCATGATTTCATGGAAAAGATTGAGGGTGTGTTTATTGATTAATTTTTTTTATATTATAAAATTTATTAGGAACATTAAAGACATCTAAGGATTGTTTTTAAAACCAAAAAATAAATATAATAAATGGTAATATTAGTATGTTATAAACTTGGTTACAAATAATTATTTACATGAACACATTGTTACATAAGAATAACTAATTAATGACCCTACTAAATAATGTTTTTAAATAATCTAAAATACATAAAAATATCATAGATGTGTTTTGTTTTCTTGGATTAGAACGTTATTACAAGATGTTTGTTGAAATAATTTTTTTAGTCCACTGATTATTTTAACATAAAATGAGATAAATTCATCTAAATAAAATAATGGTATGATTATATTTAGGAACCAAAAATAATATTGGTGAATACTCCAATTTTGGACCAACCTTACAGAAATTGATAATTTTTCATATATAGTGATTCTTGTTTGTTTGGATTTGGTTTTCTATTAATGTTAACTGATTATGAAATTGCTTATGCTTTATGTCAACCAAAATCTCCTGAGCTAAATTACCCTACACATGATCTAGATTTAGATGCTATAGTTTTTTATTTAAAAATTTGGATGCATCCTTTTTATTGAGTAAAGTGTGAAATGTATGGCGATAAGAATAATTTCAAGCATATATTCATTTAAGAAGAAATAAACATAAGATAGATAAGTTGTATGGAACTAATTTGGGATAATGATTGCATGATTCATTACCATCCTTGAAAACAAAAAATGTTGACACTGCTTCTAGGAGAAAAAATAATATTACATTAACTATGTTACATTTATAATATATACTTTTGGTTAATGATTTGATAAATTTTAACCTATAATTTTTGGATACATAGAAATTATGTTCGGTTTTAGGTTTTAATGAATTAGAATTTTTTATAAATAATTATGAAAGAAAAAAATAGAGGATAAATATTTTAAGAATAAGGTAGAATCTATTAAGAATTTTAAGTTTTCTGATGATAATATTGATGAAAAAAGTGTTTTACGGTTTGGAAAAATATTATGTGTGACTTATGATTCCCATTAGACGTAAGTGTTTTGAGGTAATATCATAGTCATCCATTTTCAATTAATTCGGGATGTACTAAGATGTACATATACCATTGAGAGTATTACTAGTGTGTTGGAATGAAAAGTGATATTGCAGAATTATCATGAAGTGATTGACTTGTCAGCACATTAAGGAAGAACAACAATTACCGAAGGTAATGCTTCAACCTTTTCCTGTGATGGAGTAAAAATGGTAAAATATGTCCAAGGATTTTATGGTTGATTAACAATGAATTGTCAAGGTAATACTGTGATATAGGTTATCATTGATTAATTAAATAAAGGTAAACATTTCCTTCCCATTGACTATAAAATGTCTTCAGATCAGATTTTTTGACTACATCTAAAGGATAAACTCAGGTTACATGGAGTTCCTCGGTACATTATATTTGACTGTGATCCCATGTTGGCATATAATTTTTTGAAAGAATATTACATGTAATTAGGTATTGAATTAAATTTTAGTATGACATTTCATCTTCAAACTGATGGCTAGTCTAAGAAGGCGTTTTATACATTGGAAGATATGGTTCATTCTTGTTCAATGGATTACTAGGGATGTTGGGATAAATTTTTTTCTTTCATGAATTTTCTTATAATAAAAATATTCATTCGAGTATTCAAATAGAATGATTTAATAATTTATGTAGAAAGCGATATTGAACATAATCTATTTTGGATAAAGTTGGAGGAATGATGTTTATGGGACTAGATATTGTAGAGGAAATGGATGAAAATGTGTTGTTTATTCAGAAATATATTAGGATGGATTAGAGTAGGCATAAAACTTATATAGATAGCTGTGGGAAATATCATTCTTTTGATGTAGGCGATCATGCCTTTGTGCGATTATATTTATGGAAAAGTGCTATTTGTTTTGTAAAAAGGTAAATCTATGTCCATGGTTAATTAGACCATATAAAATCATGGGGGAAGTTGGATCAGTTTCATATAGAGTGTCTTTGACTCTGAGTTTATCCTTGGAACATAAAGTATTTTATGTTTCAATGTTATGGAAATATGTTGTAGATTTTGCTCATTGTTTGAGACCTAAATGAGTTCATATGGAAGAGAATATTTATAATGAGGCACATCCAGTTTATATTGTTTACCATAGATAAAAAATTCGGAATAAGATGATTCAACAGGTCAAGGTTTTTTCCAAAAACCATTTGGTTGAAGAGGCAACATCAGAATCTGAAAATGATTCAAGGGAATGTTAAACCCAGTTGTTAATAAGTTAATTAAATCATGTTGATTAATTTTTAGAAATTTTGAATAAATTGAAAACAAAATTTATTAATTATTAATTCACATTCATGATTTTATTCATCATAAAAATATTAAGTAATTTTTAAATAAAAAATGTAGTATTTTTAACAAAAATCATTACATATAATTTTTTATTGAAATGATTAAGTTCAAAATTTTGGAAATTTAATTATATAAAATGACTTTAGTTTATTAAATCAGCATATAGAAATTTACATTGTGTTAAATATTTTGATTTATTTTGGAAAATATTTATTTTTCAGTGAATAATAAAAAATCCATTTTTTTGTTAAAAATGTATTTTCTTTTCAAAACCATAAGTTACATAAAAGTGAAATTATATTTTCATAATGATTTAAATTAACATAAGTATTAATGAATTATATTAAATCCCTTTAATTTATTTTTAATCAACATTATGTTTGATTTTAGTATATGATTGTTTTTTGGGTTTGAAAACATGTTTTTTTTAAATAGTTTTAGATTTCATAATGTTTCTCCATTTCAATTAATTAGAATAATCCCAAAGGAGTAATACATAAAATCAAATTTTTATATTTATATTAATAAATATTAATCTATATTCATAAAATGTTTATTATTAATCATAGATTTAATATACAATCGTATTTACTTGAAAAATACACTTATTAATAAAATTCACTTCTTAAAAACCCAATTTTTAATCACAGAAGTGGGTTTTATATTAAATTTAATTCTAAAACTTCTATGAATTGAATTGGGAAAAATATATACAATATTTTGTTTCTTAATATTTTATATTATATAATTATTTCAACTTAATCTTTTACCAAAATGAATAGTGAAAATTCCTAGAATTAACTACCATGGTTAAGGTGAAAATGGTTTACTAGGGGGGGGTGTTAAACTAAAATGAGAAGGGATAAAATGAACCTAAAACAAGAATAAAATAGATTTTATGTTCTTATTTAGAAATTTTCATGTCTGAGGGTCTATAATGGTCTATTTTTTATTGTTTTGGCTTGTAAAAAATGGGTGTACACTTTTTGCTTTTTAAAAATTACAGTCACACTTATAAAAGGAAAACCACTATCATCTCTTATTCACACATTCAAACCATTTTGGTTTTAAAATACCTACCCAAATCAATTAAAAACTTATATAATCTAATAATTTATTCCTTATTCAGTCATAAATCTATTCTAGGAATACAGTAGGAATAAATTTATAGAGGTGATCTAATAAGAAGTAAAATTCATAACTATGCATTTTCTATTTTATATCTTCTTCCACATTCATTAAATATTATTAATTTATGATTATATAATGAAACCAATATCTCGCATATAATAAGATTTAATTTTTTAAGATAATTAAGATTATCAATATATTATTCCCTCAAATGGGAATCAATAACTTAGCTCATTTGTACAGTGAACTACCGCCTCAATAACAAAGGTGACATGTTCTTCAGGAACACCTCTCATGATGGGGTATGATGATCAATATAAAGTATATATACGAAAATTATATCATAATTATAACCCTATATTAATAATAAAAAATATACCTTATTTACATTCCATCCACATTGGATATGATAACTTCACTTGTGTGTACATAGGACTACCGGATCGCGAAATGATGTGATTTTTTTTCAATAATTATTTAAATGGAAGTAAATAAAGATAAATGTAATGAATATATGTTATATAAATTGTATAATTATTATATTAATGACATATTTATCCTTATTGTGATATAATATATTTTTTCTTTTATTTTTTCTCCCAATGAAAAAATGATAACTTTTTTCTTGTACGTGAGGACTATCTCTTTCACAATGTGATGTGACTCTATTTTTATCACCACTCTAATTAAGTATATATATAAGTATAAGTAAATAAATAATAAATTATATATGATGTAATTATCATTATGAAAAGATAAAATATTACTTACCACCATTCCTAAAAAATAATTGAAAAATGGAAATGTTAATAATATTTATGTATAACTAGGATTCTCTATGATTGTAACATACTTAACTTCTCATAAAAATATGTGATGATTTGTATTATAAGTATATTTTATGTATATATATGATAATTATTTTATGATTATTATTCTATAAGTGTATAAATAATGAATTCTTTGACCATAGTCGACCTACTAAAGTCATTTTTTGACTCATAAGACAAATATCCTCGAAACAACCGACCTAAATTTAATTTATTAATAAATCATATAAAACCTAGTAATAAGAAAACTAAAAGGAATAAAAAAATATAAAACAGTTATTATGAAATTTAATAATTAGCATATTTTTATTATTTATGATCATAAATAACATATGTGATGAGTTAGAGTAAAGTTAAGGGACTTTTTTTCAATTTCATTTAATCAAGACATATTTTAATTTTATGCGCATATATTTTTTATTATATGTATATGATTACAATTTGACATTTTATATCTTTAATATATCAATTATTATTATATTTAATGGTATATTTAATGTTATTATTTCATGGGGATTATGATTCAAGTGTTTCCCATGAAATAATGAAATTTTCTCTTTAAAAGTAATATGTTAAAGTTTTCCTTCAAACTCCTTCACAAACATGTCTATGTTTCTAAAATTAATTTATGAATGTTTTTATATTAACATATTATATTTTTACAGTATATTTTATTTCTATTATTACTTTATTTCATAAGATTTCAAAATGAATCTTTTTATGTGTTATAAACAAATTGTTTTAAGAAACAACACAAGGAATATCTTATTTTTAAATTATATGGTGAAAACTAATTTTCCTATCACAATGACTATTATTTTATTTCTAGATTACATTGAAATAATTCAAGAATTCATAAATGAAAAAACCTCTTTTACTTATTCTTGGTATTTTAGAATTTAAAATAGGGTTTCAAAATATTATTTTATTTTGATATCCAAATAGGTTTTTGAAAGGGTTTTAAAATGAAAACTTATAGGATTAAAATGTTTTATTGATGATATAGTCCTTGGGAATTATTTAATAAGGGTACACCCAGATATCTCTGGGTTAACCCATTGTATATTATATAATGGGTTCACCTTGATAGCACCCCAATACATTGGGTTGTGATTATTTTCTATGAATAATTATATTGGATGTTATCTAGATGGTTGTTTCAATTTGTAATGATTCTATAAGGGTTCTTTGAGATGATGTCCTAGGGAACCAAAATGAATTTTCTATGCTTTATAATTAGTTCTCATGTAAATTATTTGTTTTTTATATTGTAATTTAAGTGATCACTTTAAATTAATGATAATTCTATTATTGGATAAAAAAAGTTATTTTTTTAGAAGATGATTTTCATTGGTTTTCATGTCTTTTTTGAACTAATGGATTTATTATTTTTATGTCCCTTATTAAGATTATCGTGATCATACAAAATTTTTAAAATGTTTTTCATAGGAATTGAGGATTTTTAAGGGAAATTATATGGTCATGTTGAAAGTGGTGAAGATGTTTCATAATAATTAATCCAGTTTTTAAAAAAGTTTTATATGGTGGGAAAATGGATATTGATCGAATATTTCCAATATATATTATAATGTTTTGTTTTGTATGATTTATGACCTAATTATTTAAAAATCCAATCCCCAAAAGATCATCAAATACAAGAAAATGAATTTTTAACATAAAATTCAATATTATATAATGTATATGGTCATGTACTTAGAGTGATGAATTGAGTGAAACACAATTAAAGATTATAGTTTACAAGAATGGACAGAAATTTTAAATTTGTATTAGACTTTAAAGTTTAATTTTTCTAAAAGGATAAATTTCATAAAGGTAGTATAGGGATCACATTAAGGTAACATAGAACTACATGTACCATATAAAGGTTTTAGTAGTTTTTATAGAGGTTACTTAGGACCTTCGTGAGGGTAATATGCAAGATACATGTCTTTTATAAAGGTAAATTGGAAATTTGGAGAGGTATGTGATTTCCAGTTGTGAATTTTAATAACCATATAAATGTAACATGGGTCTAGATGAAGCTTATATAATTATTTTCTGAGTTTCATAAAATTAATTTGGACATATGTATGAGTAACACTAAGTTTAATAGACCCACATCAAGGTAATTGATCTGTATAAGGGTAATGGAGGACCAATGTAAAGGTCACATTAAAAAATTAGGAGATATATAACGGTCGATTAACATTATATATACTATATAGATGGTGGTCACACCACTGGGAGTTATGAAATGAATAGTACCACACCATATAGAATATTCCATGGTTGTTTTATTGAGCAGTTTGTGCGCAAAAATTGCCAGAGAGAAATAAATAGTCCGACTATATAAAAGATGACATCATTGTATTTTGAGTTGATAGTTGAAGATTAAAATAGAATTTACCACATCATAGTGTATTTTCTATTATCGTATTGAGTGAAGGATAATGAGAATGAGCATAATATGAGTGAATAATAAATATGAGATGAGTATAAGGATAAATATGATGAAATGTACTCAAGACCAGTGGAAGAATTTGACAGATCTTCATTTAGTTTACACAAATAGAATGAGATAAAAAAGAAGGAACTTTTGGTATTCAATAGGAGACAATTGTTTGAGGGAAAAATAATAACAAGGCATATAGATACTTATACACATGGATTTTTTTTCGAAAAAAGGAAATGAGATCATGGGTGAAAACCAATATACAAAACATTGATGAAAATGAGATTTTGGGAGCAAAATAAAATGGGTAAATTTTATATTTTAAATATAATAAAATATATCAGGTTGACCTCTATATATAAAAATATGATATGTGGGGAGTGAGTTTGATAGGTTGAATCTGAGAACTATTGCGGTGTGAAAATATTTGAGGATAATTCTTGAGTAAGGTGATAGGTATGCTAATCCAATGCTAAGAAAACGGATAATATGGATATAAAATTTGATTTTATGAATAATAATAAATTTATAAACTAAATTATACTATTGGACATATAAAATCATGTAATAATAATAAAAAATTTAGTAGAGGGAAGATCTAGTAAAGATTTTGAGTCACTTTTTCTAAAGAATAGAAATATAGTGAAAGATAATACATTACTAGTTTAGTGAATTTAACAAAGGAATAATCCAAAGAACTATGTTCTTCAATTTGTAAAATATAGGTAAATATATTTCAAATTGCATTCTTGTGTTCTGAGTTGAGCATAATAGATTTTTTTCAATTAAAGAAACTATTAGCTATGTATATATTTATAGGCCAAGTTTAATTTTTTTACATGAATAAATCAAGGAAGTTGAAGTCACTCTATGTGAAGAAAAGATATTAGTTGGTGGGTGTAATTAGATCATTGTGAAATAAATTTGATCTACTTTAAGAGGATAATGGAGATATGATGAGAAACTAGTGGGATTATCATATAAATAATTATAGAGGGATACTAATTATATTAATCATATAATATAGTGAACACATGCCTGTGTGATATGGTTTTATTGGATTCAGGAGGATTCATAGACAAATAATCTTGTATGGGGGATATGGTTATAGTGGATAATCCATATATTTGGCATTCAATGTATGATTAGAGTTGTTTTCTAGAGAGAGGATGAAACTTCTAAATACCACGTTTTATCTTTACTTGCATCCAATTAATACATGTAGTGGTGTGTATTAGGTAAAAACTATTAGATCTATAAGTCTTAACTGAATTTACATGATTAATGTTCTATGGGGGTTTAAAATTTTGAATGAAATCAGAGATTTTAAAATTAAAAAAACAAATGAGTCATCCCATCTCAAGAATGATGGCATGAAGCACTATGCATCTCCAATTCAATAAAAATACATATCATTACTTTTATTACCACTCTCCTTAAAAAACTGTCCATGTTGAGAAAATTTTGGATAATGTGGAATCTTCAAATGATCTTATGGAGAGAAATATTAATTATGTAATAATATGAATATATGTGTAATTCAATAAAAATATTCAAACAATTATTGTATTATCATTGGATTCCTATAAGATTGGTACATGTGAGTCTCGTGGGGTTGATGTAGTAGCTCAAGACAGATATATGATATTTTTTTGGATGGATAGATATACCATTTAATGTGTTTTATGTTATAGATTTATTTTTACTCATATACATTTTATGGGGATGTAGCCTATGATAGATAGACATTAGTGAGGATATGATTGAACGGTTGACCTCTTTAAAAGAATCCTTTTTTCTAGGATTGGGGTGGGATTAAAAATATTTTAAAACTTCTTACCCACCTATCTATATTGAGAGGGATGATCATAATTTCATGTATATTCCCATTCTCTCCCACTACTCAAAATTGGGATAGGTCACATAATTCTTGGAGATAGTTGGGGATGAGTATTTCATCCAACATATCAAAAGTGGGATAGATAAGGATGGGTAATTTTACCAATATCTCATATATGAGAATCTGATAAATGATACAAGTTGACATGTTTAGTGCCTATAATATCCAAATTATGATAATGTTATGGATGATTATTATCTTTAGTGGTGAAAAAAAATTATAGACCATTTCACATGGATTAGGGTAGTTTTTGATGCACCATATATTATCTATCCTCCTTCAAATAGCTATAGAACGTACAAAAAACATACATTAATGGTTTCACCACTAGAGATATTTATTTACCCTTGTATTAAAGTATATATATATATATCCTTTTAGATGTGTATTTCCTCTATAGTTCACACATGTATACACTTGTAACATGAGATATGTGTATTTCTTCTAGATGGAGTTATTTATTTTCTTTAATAATTGATAATTAGATTATAATTTTTATTTATTCAAATGTATTTTAGATTAGTGTATATGAGTATATCCTCCAATATTTTATTATTTTTGAATCTTTGGAGAATTTCAATGTAGGTATTATATGATGTGTTGTGATATATTATTGTTCGTTCCAAACAAAAAAATTAATGTTTGATAAGAAATATCAATTTAATATATGTGTTGATTGATCTCAAAGGATCCTACTTATTATTTTTGAGGATGTTAGGTGATATTTGTTTACCTAAACTTCAATTTCTATAGATTAACATTGACACTAGATGCTTATGGGATCATCTCGCAATTTATAAGGACAATATTTGGTATTTCTATACTAACCCCTACATGCACACTTGCATGTTGTTTTCCATAGGACCATACAAATCATCAAATAAAGATGATGGATTATCAGAGATCATGGTGATGGATAAAAAATATGGGTAGTTGGTAGATTTTAAAATTTATTTTTATGACTTCTATCTTTTCATTAGTTATTGTGATTTCATCTATTTGGGATGTGTGAGTTATACTAAGAGATTTTATTTGTATTGTCTTAAAATGTTTCATAGAGGAATTTATATATATGTTTTTTTAATTTGTCTAGATTTTTATTTCATTAATTTATGGATGATATTGACTCTATGATAGTAGATGATTGGTTTTTTAGTGTTAATTCCTCCCAATACATGTTCAACACTTGTCACTAACCACAAGAAAAGTGGTGGTGGACTTGGGGATTTCGGTCAAGACCAGTCCCACCATGGCCTGAGAAGTGACAACCCAAATCTGACCTTTAATAGGAGATGGCATGGTGACCAGTGTTGATTAGGAATAACTCAAACATAAGAGGAATTATCTTATGTTACCTATAGGCACACACCAACATACATCTATATTAACTAGTGGATATATAATAAAAAGAAAACAAAAAATGCATGCATACATCTATCCAAAATGCATAATACAACAGATGTAATGAAATTTAAAAGATGAAAAAATGGAAGACCACAAAAAATTAAAAAAAAATCCAAATTGATTAGATAGAGAGGACTACAATCAAATGAAACCCCTAGAAAAAAACCTCATTCCAGAAATAGTATACACCTCGTTTAGTATATCACGACAATCTCTACCTGCTCCAGGTACTCTTAGGAATCCATTGAAAGCCCTATCGTATGCACACGACATGACATGTGTGGGTAAAAATTGTGTAGGTTTGAATATAAAAATACAAATTATGAATCACAAAAAATAGAAAATAAAATGGATCAACATAAAGGAAATAGTATTCTAGACCCATATATAGAGAACCTAATGTAGAGGGAACTAGAAGATCCATCTCGACCACTCCTCAGTAATACCCTACAAGTCAAATCCACTCCACATGGTGTGTCAGTCAAGATATGTTAAAAACTCACAAGAAACCAAGAAAATACACAGATATAATCTTCTTAATCTCCAAATATCATGAGTATCCAACCATGAAACCAGTTATAGGATTATACTAGAGAATCAAAGATAATTCTCATCTGGGTGAAACTCACGCCACAATCATTACCATCATAGATGGAACTCATTTAATAAATAATCTCCATTAGGAACAAATTTCTAGGTACATATATAGTGACTAGAACCCATGGTCCTAATATCACTTCCTTGTACCCTCACAAGATCATATGAAACCAGGTGGAGAAGACCACCCCTCACCACTTCACACAGTCGAGGAGGCACTACTCAAGGACATGCACCATCTGCATCATCTCTGAGATAGTGGAGGGACCCAAACCTCATCACTTGACCATAGCAGAGGGATTAGTATCGACTAAGAATCCTGTGAAACCTATTTAGTTCCCATATGAGTGGCCTGCACCTCACTATACTGATGGATAACTACCTCATAACCAGGTGTCACATATAACAAGTGGAGTGGCCCGCTCCTCCAAAATATGATCTATAATCGAGGAAGATCCATCTCCCATAGAGGACCCTCTCCCTAAAACCACACATAGATGGGGGAGTTCCACTATATAGATAGAATACCCACACTATGTATATTGCAGAGTTCCATAAAACTATATAGTCACAGTTAGGGACTCACAGATCGCACAATGATTCACTATTCATGATCACCATTGACATCATTGAATTTAACATATTTTTATATTATAAATTAAATTTATTTTAAAAAATTGCACTAATTTTTTGAATCATTTATTTTGTTTGAATCACTATTAATAATTTTAATTTCACATGTTTCTATAATTTAATTGAAGGTGGAGATGATTTGGAGGGCCCATGAGGAAGTGGAAGAAAAATGGGCCAAGTTACATGGAATCCCCTGAACACTTATCAACTATTTTTCATGTTATACAAAATAATTGCATCAAAATGGGCTAATATTGTTTTGTAAGGTCCAAAAGTTTGTTTTTTACAAAGCTTATGAAGACACCTAAGTCCAATTCTGCCTTTAAGTGGCCCAACAAAACCGATCTTTCAAAATACCAAATCTGCACAATGTCAAAAGTGATGTGTTGTGTTTGTTCCATGTTTTAAGATGTAGGCCTACAAATGATTCCAAAAATTCAGTAAATACATATAATATGTGGGAAAAACCCATTTTTATGTTTTATAGAAAGTTATTTATCATTTTTTGGCCCCCCAAAACCACATGAAAATTGGATTCTTGAAATCAGGGTGCCCAAAACCACCTCCCACATTGCCTATAAACCGGCACATCGAACACCCCATTTCTAGGTTCATCCAGGAGGCAAGGTGATTCCATTTCGGAGTCCCAATGGAGTCTTTTAATCAATCCAATATGTTATGTTTTCCATGTGATGTTATATGTAGTCAACATTTTCTTTCTCTCCCCAAATTGAGTTCTAAATGCCTTGTGATCACTTGAGGGGGCGGGGGGACGTGATGTAAATCCCAAGATTCATGTTTGTAATATTGGAATGATATTTTTTTATTCAAGGTTTTTATGTTATTTGTCATGATACATTAATCTTATTTTATTGAGTTATGTACTGTTTTGTCACGCTCAGATCATATGATCATGTTTGGGGGTAACCATTCATGTGAGGATTCGAATATCGTTCATCAGTTCTTCTTCCACCATTCAATTGTAGTGTTTTTGTGGTTCATATTGGTCAATTGAAATATCATAAAGGCTGAAAATTTCATATATATTTATTTAATTGTATCACAAATAAATAACATAAAATCCTTGACAATTCGTCTAGTTCTTCGTGTGCTTCCTTGGGGAGTTTCAGTTATTGGTTCAAACAAAAATCACCCAATCATCAGTGTTATATAGTGAACCATTATCTGTTTCTGACTAAACCGTAGGATGTATGCTAATAAACAGTTATTATCATTTTTGTCATAGATGTTAAAATCCAAATATTAAATGATCATAACCAAATATCTTGAAGAAATTAAGGATGTGCATTGTGAGATTTCCCTGGGTTGACCACGTTTAATTAATTCAATTAATTTATGATATGTTATATTGGTTTCCATTTACATTTATATTATTAAATCAAAAAACACAAAGTTTTTAAAAATCCCATTCAATTTTTATTAATCAAGAAATTATTTTTAAATTAATTATCTAAGGATCTTTCTAGGGACAACTTAGGGTTCCTACAATACTGTAGAAATTCTTGCAGAAACTAATCAACTAATTCGATGCGCCTGATAATGAAATAAAATTTTGTCACCATTTTTGGGGATCCAAGATCATTTTTTTCAATTTATTTCACCCTAATTATTTATTTTACTTCTTAATTAGTACTCCTTTCAATATCCCCCACCCCTTTTGATTATTTTTATTTCTTTTGTTTGCTTTTATGTATTTATTATTATCTCTCTCTATATTCCTCTATATATATATATATATATCAAATTATACAGTATAACATTATATTTTCTTTTCTCCTTTCAACTTTATTAAGTGATTTTATTTTACCTGTATTAGATCATAAAAAAAACAAACATCACAACTTATTTACATGACACAATCAAAAAAAGAAAAATTGCTTGGATTTGATTGAGAAATTGGAAAGACAATTCCCTCAAAATTAGATGATATAGATTATGAAAATTAAGTAACACTGAGGAAAACCTTGTGGAAATTCATGTGATTCCAAACTAATCTAAAAATAAACAAAATCAAACCCTAGAAGATATGGATTAAAATAAAAGGACATTAAAATAATGGACCACATCTGATGTGGAGTGGCAACTTTCATACATCCAATATCTAGAGAAATCATCCATCATTGAGCTGATATCAGGACTCACTCACCTTTTCCTAATTTCTACAGACTTCTCATTGAAGAACCCCCACAATATCTCATGCAGTTTCACATAGTGTGATCCACCATGAAATCCCAAAATGTGTTTGAGGATCTCATTATGTTTATGAAATTCCGTTTATCCATTCACAGTGTTTCCAAACAAAGGATATACTATTTTCCTACCACAATTAGAGCTAGAATGACCTGAAACAACTCTTTCTAGAGAAATTCTTCCCTGCCTCCTAAACTGCATCAATTAGAAAAGAAATTTGTGGCATTATCAAATGACATGGAGATACCCTTAATGAATATTGGGAGAGATTCAAAAGAATTTTATGAAGCTTACCCCACCAACAAATTAGTGAAAAAATTGTAAATAAATACTTATATGAGGGACTTATTCCCATGGATCCTAGTATGATATATACTATAGTTGGTGGTACCCTTTTGGATAAAACCCCTTCCACCGCTCATGATTTAATAGACAACATGGCTTAAAATGCAAAACAATTTAGTACACTAGAAATTTCACCAACCCAAGTAGTTAATGAGGCAAGTCATTCAACCCTTGGAGAAAAGGTATATAATAAACATTATGATATTCATACCCTTATATGGAAATTATCTCTTGAACAAGGTAACTCAAATTCTTCTTCCATTCCATCGAATTGTGGTATTTGTTTTGATAGCACTCATTTTTCAAACTAGTTTCCACAACATCATGATTCATATGAGACTTTTGGAGAATTATTCCCTAAGAATACCTTTTAGAAAGATCCTCCCTTCAAGAAAGAACTATTTAGGTCAAATCCAAACCCCGTGTGAAAAGTACAACCTTAATACCAACAAGAAGAAAAATCAACCAACCGAAAATAGAAATGGTATCAATAAGGGAATGGTATTCAACCTTCCCATAATTTAATAGCTCAAAACAATCCAAATACTCTAAAATATGAACCAAGACTTGAGGATATGGTAAATCAAATGGAAGACAAGAACCTAAAGTTCCAACAGACCACACAATCGACAATTGAAGTCCTACGAACTCAAGTGGGACAATTGGAAAACACCATCAGTGAGATAAAGAAGAAAGGTTCTGGAAAACTACAATCAAAAAATGATTCTAATCCAAAATATTAATGTAATGTATTCCCAATCACAATTCGTAGTGGTAAGTATGTTTATTATTATAATCATTCTACAAAAATGGCATGCCCACCTCTTGAACACTCTCTTTCCATACCCTCAAAATATACTTAATGATTTAAAAACAAAAATTCAAAACAAATTGTCATTGAGTATTCCCCTGAACAATAAATTTATCTTCCTTTACATCAAAGTATCTCTAAATCTAAAGGAAATTTTCATAATGAGATTGATAAAGAGATAATGGATATATTTACAAAGGTATAAGATAACATTCCTTTAATGGATGAAGTTTAAAAATCCCACTATATACCAAAATTCGTAAAGAGATTTGCACCCATTAATGGTAGCTCAAGGGGATTGAGAGATTCAAACTATGAGGGAATGTATCATCCTTGATTCAACCAACATTTCCAACCAAATTCAAGGAGTGAAGAAATTTAGTGATACCTTTCACCATAGATGAGACATTCTTTTCAGATGATATGATAGATTTAGGTGTTATATTAATGTAATTACATAGTCTCTGAACACTTCTATTATAAAGACCCATACTTTACATAGATTGTTATTACTTAAGAATTGAAGAACACTTATTACAACATATAACAAAACAAAGAAAGGACCGTATAGGTATAGTGTCTTTAGAAACTGGGAAACATAAACAACTAGTTCATAAAGCATCTACTTTGCCTCCCATTTATTTCATCATATATAGAGTCCCTTTTTGGAATATTCTACTTAATAACATTCTTCCTAACCTGGGGAAATAAAAAATACAAATGGGTGAGCTCAAATGCTCATTAAAGGTAAACAAAAGAAATACCAATCACATCATATACATAAGCACATAACTTTTGGAAATCTTAACCTGGAAAAGAGATCATAATTTCATAACATGGGATAAATCATAGTAGTGAAATGTAATCCCAATAATAATAACATAAAACATGAAACTTTGTGTCATACACACATAATCATAGAGAATCATTTCTTGTTATTCAAGACTCATTGCCAAGACTATCTTAGGGGACAAAGACCATTTCTGAACCAAGTTCACTCATCGTTTCAGTCCTGTTTCACTGAATCGGTATAACCTACCGTCACAGCCATGTCTATCTCATGAGATATAAAATCATTACCCAATGCATTGTAGGGATATATAGGTCCCACCCATCTCATAATGATACCATTCTTATGTGTGCCACAAAATCATAAACCATACATCATAGAATAACCCATGTAATAAAAATGGGATTCTTAAAAATCGTGACATCATAAAACAATTCATATAAGATAATGGAATTCATAAAACTAATCCCATCACAACATAATCAAATCAATGTAATAATAGGGATAAAAACAGAGCCCTTTTATTATCTTAGATTGAAAATAATTTTGATAAAACACTTGAACTCCATTCTTGAGGAAAATATCCTTTCTACTTAAAAAACACTTTTCCTTTCTTAACATGTCTTAAAATTTTAAAAGAATTTGATTAAAAATAAACAAGAAAACTTGTAAAGGAAGCTTCTTTGAAATGATGTTTTAAAAATCCATTCATGCCGTATAAGTTAAAAAAACATTCTTCGTACTTTTGTCGTAAAAGTCAAAAAGTACCTCGTACGAAAAACGACAAAAGATTCCTTTCATATCCTTTACTAAAAACTCACTGAAGGGTAAAATTGGATTTAAAAAATTTTAGGTGGATGGAAATAATATTACATATTGAGGAAACATGGATGTGGATGATAAAATAACCCCAGTAAATACTTACGAATAAGCAATCTCAGATAAAAATGAGATTTGCAAAATTTATCTCTTACATTAGGTCCGATATGCTTTGTACGTGTCCGAACCTCCTATATAATGATTTAAATAATTTTATTGACTTATTACAGAATCATAATTATTTTTATGATATCATATATGGTCATATTATTAGCTTCTTAGTAATAATATTTCATTGCTACTTGTTATTCGAGTGTTTATAACTTTTTGTTCTTATGTGTGTTTTGTCGAATAAATTCTTATTCTTCTCTTTAGGTTATAGATACCTCATTTACAGAATGGTATTAGTGTAATATATATCATATTTAATCATTAAATTCATTTATATAATCATTATGAAATGAAGATCTTGTAGAACGAGTCGCATCACATCGTGGAGACGGTATTCCGTACGTACGCATAAGTGATGATATCGTTCTATGATCGTGGAATTGTATTGGAGTGTATGTATAATATTTCAGAATCAGTATCAATTTATAATAGTTATATATAGTCATTATTTACAATATTATACCCATCCAAGTAAGGTGGTGGTAGAAAATAGATTACACCACGGTGTGGAGACGATATTCCGTACGTACGCACGCGCAGTGATTTCTTTTTCCGTAGGATGGATATATGGTGAAATAGGGTTGTTTCATACTTATAATAACATATCAGTATATGATTGATACTGATGTTATTACTTAATAATGAAACAACTAAGGAAGAAGAAGTGGAAGAAAAAATAAAGATGAAAGCATCGGTTACGGACATTACCTCTTCTTTGAAGTGCTTCTTTGAGACCTCATTTTAGGGCACTAAAATAGGTCTTTGAAGAAGACCAGAACCTCTAGGATGTTTCTAGGGATGTGGAGAGAAGAAATTGGCCGGGGTGGGCCGAGATTGAAGGCTCAAAGTGGTGTGAGGAAGAGGGGGGGGAGGTGCCCTTTTATAAGGGAGGAGAGGGGCACCTTTGGAATAACTAAAAATATTATTTTATTATAAAGTAAAATTCGGGTTTTAATAGCTCCAAATTGATATATTTAGAAGCTAAGGTGTGTAGGGGTCAAAATCCTCTCATAAAATATAATTTAGACAAGTTTAGGTATCAATTTTAACCTTATCATTTAGATTTAACTTTAAGTCAGATATTTTAACTTTCACCGTGTCTTCTTGTTTTCTTACACTATAAGGTTAATAAACTTAATATATCAAGCCAAAAGAACCCCAATTTGTTTATTATTAATATATATAACCTTATCTTAGTCATTCGGCCGAACCTTAGATTTTTAGGAATAAAATAACAATAAATAATATAATATTTGTTTTAAAATCTATTTTATGTCAATTTTGACACTATTTAGTAATTGATTTTTGTGAAAAATCATAACAGAGTGATTAGTTCGAAAAAAGTTAATTAAATCAATACTAACATGTCATATTAACCTAGAAAATTAGTTTAATGCATAAAAAGTATCAAATTACATTTATTTCGGTATTTATAACATCAATTATGTCAATATTTCATTAATAAGATAATTATTGCATCATCATTGTGTCATAAATAAATTAACTTATTTAATGTCTAAAAATTACAAATAAAATAACATTATGTAGGAAGTATTTTTAGATTTCTAATGAATATTTATAGTCGAATTTATATTATGTATAACCCCATATTAAAAAATATTTACTTATTAATCTTTGATTTTAACTATTTTAACCCTTCTTTAAATAAATTAATAATAAATGTCCTAATCTAATCCAAGTGGGCCTAAATGGTCATATTTTATTCCTAAGGTTGTTTTTGGTCGAATTACACTTGTACAATAGAATTAGGACATGTGTTAGGGAAATAATAGTATCATTTTTACCCTTACTTACCCTATTTACTTTTAACCGTGGTAAAAAAAAGTAAAAAGTTACTATTCACAAAAAATATATATTCATCTCATTGAACCACATTTTACATACTGACATCAACCGTGTCTCTCAGATTTTCAAAATTACACTCACAGAAGCGGTAAAATTAAGTTTTATGAAAAATTCAGTTTTTTAACTAACACTTAGTGGTTTCACTATTCATCCAAAATTGAACGTTTTCCGAAAAATACCAAAATTTTACCCTAGGATAATTTCGATATTCCGAATCCAAAAATGAAGTCCATTTTGAAAAATAAAATTTATCAAATTTCAAAAAGTGGTTATTACTATTCATAACGTCTAGTTTTAATAATATTTTATTGTTTAGTGAAACTCGGTATTGCGTACGACGCAAGCTATCGAGGAAGGTTGTGATTTCGTGTAAAGCAAGCCAAGAAAGTGTTGTGTGTAGAAAATTAATCCTTTGATGATTTATATAACATAAAAGTCTCAGGTGTTACATTCTACCCCCCCCCCCCCCTTAAAATGAATTTCGCCCTCAAAATTCGTCACTTTGTAAAAAACATATGAGGATACCTCTCCCTCATCATATCCTCAAGCTCTCATGTAGCTTCTTCTAATTGGTGGTTCCTCCATAAAACATTCACCAATTGAGTGGTCTTGTTTCGTAGGAATTTTTCGCTACGATCCAGAATCTCTATCGGTTGTTCTTCATAAGAAAGATCTTGCTCAAGTGGCACAACTTCTGAGCTGAGTACATGTGAAGGATCAGGTATGTACTTTCTCAGGAGAGATACATGGAACACATCGTGAATTTGAAAGAGATTTTTTGGAAGCGCCAATCGGTAAGCTACCTTCCCAACACGATCCAGTATTTCGAAAGGACCGATATATCTAGGGCTCAACTTCCCCTTCTTTCCAAATCTCATTACCCTCTTCCAGGGAGATATTCGTAAGAACACTTTATCACCCACTTCAAACTCTAGGTCTTTTCTTCGGTTGCTGACATAACTTTTCTATCAACTCTGAGCTGCTCTTATGTGTCGTTGAATAGATCTGACCTTTTCTGCCATTTCATCAATGAGATCGGCTCCTAATAGCTTTCATTCCCCAACTTCATCCCAGAAAGTTGGAGTCCTGCATTTCTTTCCATAGAGAGCTTCATAAGGAGCCATCTGAATACTGGAGTGAAAGCTATTATTATAAGAAAATTCCACCAAAGGTAGGTGTTGATCCCAACCACCTTTGAAATCCTTAGAGAAAGCTCTCAACATATCTTCTAGAGTTTGAATTGTTCTCTCAGACTGACCCTCTGTCTGAGGATGATAAGTTGTGCTGGAACTCAACTCTGTATCCATAGTACGCTGAAGACTTCTCCAGAACTTCGAGGTAAATCTCGGATCCCGATCAGATATAATAGAAAGTGGTACTCCATGCAATCTTACCAATTCCTTTACATATATCCTGGCAAGCTGATCCAGAGAGAAATCCTCTCTAATAGCAATGAAGTGTGCAGACTTTTTAAGACAATCAACTATGACCCAAATATCATTATTTCCTTTGGATGTTTTAGGAAGTCCTGTGACAAAGTCCATAGTGATGTTTTCCCATTTCCATTTAGTTATGGGTAATGGGTGTAACATCCCCTTAGACTTCTGTCTCTCAGCTTTAACTTGTTGACAAACCAAGCATCGAGAGACATATTCAGCAACATCTCTTTTCATGCCATCCCACCGGAAGTACTCTTTCAGGTCCCTATACATCTTCGTGCTTCCAGGATGAATAGGGAATGACGATCTATGATCCTCATCCAGCAGCTCCTTCTTTAATTCGGGGATGGGAGGAACACAAACCCGATTCCTGAACTTTATTATCCCATCACAATCAAGGTTGAATTCAGGAACATTTCTCACCTTCTTTTGTAACTCGACATCTTCTTTCTGTTCCTCTTTTATCTTCACATGTATAGATGGTTGAACATTCATTTGAGAAAGATACGATTTTCCCCTTTCATTATAATTCCAAGATCCATCCTTTGTAAATCCATAAATATTGGATCTTTTGTGATCCTCATCTTGGATAAACTGGCATGGTCTTGTCGACTTAATACATCTTCCACCTTGTTTTATTTCCCAGGGTGGTAATGAATTGAGCAGTCGTAATCCTTAATCAGCTCCAACCATCTTCTTTGGCACATATTTAGCTCCTTTTGTGAAAAAATATACTTTAAACAATTATGATTAGTATAAATATCACACCTTTCACCATAAAGGTAATGCCTCCAAATCTTTAATGTAAAAATTACCGCAGCTGACTCCAAATCATGAGTTGGGTAATTTTTTTCATGTATTTTCAACTGTCGTGAGGCATAAGCTATCACCGTATCATTTTGCATAAGAACACACCCCAATCCCTTCTTGGATGCATCACTATAGATCACAAACCTTTCTCCACTACAAGGCAGTGTGAGCACATGTGCATTGGATAACCTTCTTTTCAAGTCCTTGAAATTCTCTTCACATTCCTCCGTCCAAACAAACTTAACTCCTTTCCAAGTCAACTTGGTGAGTGGATTAGATAATCGTGAAAAATATTTCACAAAACGTCGATAATATCCAGCCAAACCAAGAAAACATCGGATCTCAGTTACTGTTGTTGGTCTCAACCATCTTTCGATAACCTCTGTTTTTGGTGGATCCACAGATATCCCCTCTTTTGAGATTATGTGACCCAAAAATGAAACTTTTTGAAGCCAAAATTCTCACTTGGTAAATTTGGCATAAAGCTTCTCCTTTCTCAGGTTCTTCAATATAATTCTCAAGTGATCTTCATGTTCTTCCTTTCTCTTTGAATAAGTAAGAATATCGTCTATAAAGACTACCACAAACTGATCAAGATAGTCTCTAAAGACTCTATTCATTAGATCCATGAAGATAGTAGGGGAATTAGTAAGACCAAATGGCATCACTATAAATTCATAGTGTCCATACCCTGTACGGAAAGCCGTCTTTGGTATATCCTCCCTTTTGACCCTTAATTGATGATACCCTGAACGAAGATCAATCTTGGAAAAGTATTGGGCTCTACGTAGTTGGTCAAATAGTTCATCAATGCGCGGGAGAGGATATTTTTTCTTGATAGTGATCTTGTTAAGTTCTCGATAATCAATATAGAGTCTCATTGATCCATCTTTCTTCATAACAAATAGAACAGGTGCTCCCCAAGGTGACACACTAGGGCGTATGAATCCCTTATCAATATTCTCTTGGAGTTGCTTCTTCAATTCCTGCAACCCAATTGGGGCTATTCTATAAGGTGTCTTTGAAATAGGCAAAGCACCTGGTACGAGTTCTATTGAAAACTAAAATTCACGATTCAGTGGAAGACCCGGTAATTCCTCCGGAAAGACATCATCAAACTCCCGTACAATGGGAATATTATTAATCATGAGTTTCTCACCAACCATTTGAGATAAATAACCTTCATTTAGTGGAATCAATACCCATAAAATGGAAGAAATTTCCACTAGAAGGTTATGTTCATCCTTGCATTGATAGATGATCATAGATTGATCTAGAATATGAAATCTGACTTCCCTTCTTTGGCAATTGATATGAGCTCCTTGTAGAAAAAGCCAATCCATTCCAAGAATCACATCAAATTCCACTATAGGAAGGATCACAAGATTTGCAGGAAGCACTTTCCCATAAACATCAATCGGAGAAGAATTATAAACTTTTGATGCGACTGTTGTGCCATTAGGTGTTGTCAAATATAACTCAACATCTAATTGTTGAGGTAATACGGTGATACACTTAGAAAATTCTTCAGAAATAAAGGATTGGGTGGATCCAGAATCAAATAAAACATTTTCTACTTTAGAGTGGATGGTAAGTGTACCTTTCACCACATCGTTATCGTACTCCACATCACTGATTGAAATTGCATGTGACTTTCATTTGTCTTTAGCCTTAAGAGTTTGTTGATGTCGACCATCATCATCAAACCTTGGATTAGGGAATTTATTGGCATAATGTCCCATCTCCTTACACTTGAAACATTGATGTGTAGTAGGTTCATTCTGTGTATACCTTCCTTTGTTTACATCATTAGACATCTTCTTCCCATCATTGCGGCATTCAAATGCCCGATGACCTTCCTTTCCACATTTGAAAAATTTACTTATCCCTTTAAGACAACTCCCTCCACGTTTCTTTCCACACTTTGAGCATAAGGGAAAGCTCATCTTCTTTTCAGTGTGCTCTTTAGATTTTCCTTTGAATTCCATTTTCCTCGTCTTATCAAACCCATATGACTGATGGGTTACTCCAATCTCCATCTCAACTTTGAGAGCACATCGAACGATTTCTTCGTAGCTATTAAAGTCCCCTATGGATAAGGCCCTTCGAAGACTTGGTTTTAAGCCACTAAAGAATCGATCGATCTTACTCTCAGGTTGGGTAATAATACCAGAAGCGTACCTTGAAATTCTTGTAAAATTTGCTTCATAGGTACCAACAGATTCATCATCCTTTTTCTTCAGTTGAAGAAACTATTTCTCCATCTTTGTTCGGAGAATACGAGGGAAGTACTTATTGAAAAATAAGTTCTTGAACTCGTCCCATTCCATGGACTCAATTTCATCCCTTTGCCTCGTATTCTTAATAATATTCCACCATTGATCAGCATCACCTTCCAAACGATACACTACTAAGATGACTTTATCATGCTCAGAACATTGAAGAACTGAAAATATCTTTTCAGTAGTACTAATCCATTGTTCAGCAACTAATGGATCAGTAGACCCGCTGAATGAAGGTGGACGCTGCCTCATGAAGGATTCAAGAGAATGTTGCTCCTTCCTTTGCTCGTTTGGAAGTCCTGCATGATTCATATCTTGATAAAGTTGTGTGAGCATGGCTAAAAGATTTTTCATTCCAGCTCCCATAACGTTTGGTTGCTCAGGTGGACAATCATTGCATTACCCGTCACATTCCGCATTAACACGGTTCCTTCGGGTTCCAGCCATTGACTAAAACCAAGAAGAATAGTGTGAGAAACACTAATTATAATAGGAAAACCACATAATCAAGAATAAAAATTCACACTTAAGGTCTTATCCTAGGTTATTCATGGCCATTTATAAAACACTAAGATTGTGTTCTATGGTTAGACTTATCCTTAGGGTTCTTACTAAGTCTTTCACATCCTAGTTTCCAAAGGTTGACTATACCTTTACTCTGATACCAACTATAACATCCCATACTTTACATACATTGTTATTACGTAAGAATTTAATCACACTTATTACAACATATAACAAAACAAAGAAAGGACCATATAGGTATAGTGTCTTTAGAAACTGGGAAACATAAACAACTGGTTCATAAAGCATCTACATTGACTCCCATTTATTTCATCATATCTAGAGTCCCTTTTTGGAATATTCTACTTAATAACCTTCTTCCTGACCTAGGGAAATAAAACATACAAAAGGGTGATCTCAAATGCTCAGTAAGGGTAAACAAAAGAAATATCAATCACATTATATACATAAGCACATAACTTTGGAAATCTTAACCTGCAAAAGAGATCATAATTTCATAACATGGGATAAATCATAGTAGTGAAATGTAATCCCAATAATAATAACTTAAAACATGAAACTTTGTGGCATACACACATAATCATAGAGAATCATTTCTTATTAGTCAAGAATCATTGCCAAGACTATCTTAGTGGACAAAGTCCATTTATGAACTGAGTTCACTCCTCGTTTCAGTCCAGTTTCACTGAACCGGTATAACCTACCGTTACAGCCATTTCTATCTCCTGAGATATAAAATCTTTACCCAATGCAATGGAGGGAGATATAGGTCCCACACATCTCATAATGATACCATACTTATGTGTGCTACAAAATCATAAACCATACATCATAGAATAACCCATGTAATAAAAATGGGATTCTTAAACATCATGACATCATAAAACAATTCATATAAGATAAAGGAATTCATAAAAATAATCCCATCACAACATAATCAAATCAATGTAATAATAGTGATAAAAACAGAACCCTTTTATTATCTTAGATGGAAAATAATTTTGATAAAACACTTGAACTCCATTCTTGAGGAAAATAACCTTTCTACTTCAAAAACACTTTTCCTTTCTTAACATGTCATAAAATTTTAAAAGAAGATGATTAAAAATAAACTTGAAAACATGTAAAGGAAGCTTCTTGGATATGATGTTTTAAAAATCCATTCATTCCGTATAAGTAAAAAAAAACATTCTTCGTACTTTTGTTGGAAAAGTCAACAAGTACCTTGTACGAAAAACTACAAAATATTCCTTTCATATCCTTTAATAAAAACTCACCGAAGGGTAAAGTTGGATTTAAAAAATTGTAGGTGGATGGAAATAATATTATATATTGAGGAAACATGGATGTGGATGATAAAATAACCCCTGTAAATACTTACGAATAAGCAATCTCAGATAAAAATGAGATTTACAAAATTTATCCCGTACCTTAGGTCCGATATGATTTCTACGTGTCCGAACCTCCTGTATAATGATTTAAATAATGTTATTGACTTATTACAGAATCATACTTATTTTTATGATATCATATATGGTCATATTCTTAGCTTCTTAGTAATAATATTTCATTGCTACTTGTTATTCGGGAGTTTATAACTTTTTGTTCTTATGTGTGTTTTGTCGAATAAATTCTTATTCTTCACTTTAGGTTATAGATACCTCATTTACAGAATGGTATTAGTGTAATATATATCATATTAATTCATTCAATTCATTTATATAATCATTATTAAATGAAGATCATGTAGAACGAGTCGCATCACATCGTGGAGACGGTATTCCGTACGTACGCACGAGTGATGATATCGTTTCTATGATCGTGGAATTGTATTGGAGTGTATGTATACTATTTCAGAATCAGTATCACTTTATAATAGTCATATATTGTCATTATTTACAACATTATACCCATCTGTGTAAGGTGGTGGTGGAAAATAGATTACACCACGGCGTGGAGACGGTATTCCGTACTTACGCACGCGCGGTGATTTCTTTTTCTGTAGGATGGATAGATGGTGAAATAGGGTTGTTTCATACTTATAATAACATATCAGTATAGGAGTGATACTGATGTTATTACTTCATAATGAAACAACTAAATAAGAAGAAGTGGAAGAAGAAATAAATATGAAAGAATCGGTAATGGACATTACCTCTCCTTTGAAGTGCTTCTTTGAGACCTCCTTTTAGGGCACTAAAATAGGTCTTTGAAGAAGGCCAGAACCTCTAAGATGTTTCTAGGGAAGTGGAGAGATGAAATTGGCAGGGTTTGGCCGAGCTTGAAGGCTCAAAGTGGTGTGAGGCAGAGGGGGTGGAGGTGCCCTTTTATAAGGGAGGAGAGTGGCACCTTTGGAATAACTAAAAATATTATTTTATTATAAAGTCAAATTCTGTTTTTAATAGCTAAAAATTGATATATTTAGAAGCTAAGGTGGGAAGGGGTCGAAATAATCTCATCCAATAGAATTTATACAAGTTTAGGTATCAATTGTAACCTTATCATTTAGATTTAACTTTAAGTTAGATAATTTAACTTTCACCATGTCTTCTTGTTTTCTTACACTATAAGGTTAATAAACTTACTATATCAAGACAAAAGAACCCCAAGTTGTTTGTTATTAATATATATAACCTTATCTAAGTCATTTGGCCGAACCTTATATTTTTAGGAATAAAATAACAATTAATAATATAATATTTGTTTTAAAAACTATTTTATGTCAATTTTGACACAATTTAGTAATTGATTTTTGTGAAAATCATAACAGAATGATTAGTTCGAAACAAGGTAATTAAATCAATACTAACATGTCATATTAACCTATAAAATTAGTGTAATTCATAAAAAGTCTCAAATTACATTTATTTGGGTATTTATAACATCAATTATGGATAACCGGCCTCTTCTCTATGTCTTCAACTCGTTCCCCTGAACAGAAATATGTGTTTGTTTCATCAATCCCTATACTCCCACATGTAAATTTCTGTTAAGATAGAGAACCATACCATATCTCACATCCACATGACCTGGTATCACTACATGGTGTGTCCCTCAGATACAGAATATGTATACCCAAATTTCAACTTCCTGAAATGGGTAGAATGTAAAACCTGTTTCCCTTCACTACATGTCGTGTGATCAGTAATTTCGAATGGGAAATCCCTGTGAGCCCCCGAAAACACCCTAGTTTCCCCCAAAACCCACAGATCGACTCCCATGGGGTCCCTAGTAGTTTTATAAGGGATCTATAAACTTAAAAAACTCATCAAAAAGTCTGTTGGTACTTAAAACTCAAATCTACCCACCTCATGGAAAAATACTGAATCGTTATGTTTAAAACAACTCTATAAATCCACCATAACATGATCTGGTGATGATTAGTTCCCAAATAGAGCTTGAAGTCACCTTCTCTCCTTGATTTATCATAGGGTCCATTCATGATGGTGGGGGGGGGGCTCCTATTCTACGTATTCTATTTTTGAGAAAGGGTTTGTGATTTTAGTTTTTTTAATAAACTAATATCATCAACTTAACAACCAATGCTACTTCAACTAAGAACAGAATACAAACAATTTTTATGTTCTAAATAATGTGAAACCGACATCCTATACTATACTGTGGCCTCAATTTTTTTATATGAGTTTCCTGTTATGAGTTATTCCAAATTTTTAATGAAACTTTGCATTTAAGGTAAAATATATTTATTATTTTTAATGTCACTGAACTGAGGCTATTTGAGTCCTAAAATCCCATTATTCCTATAAAAACACACTCAGGGTAACCACAAAAGACGAACCATAGCCAATGCCTAGCTCAAACAATGTTTAAATCATGGAAAAAGTGGGAAAAATTTTCATCAACTTTGATAGGTAGAAAACACCAAACCCTCGGTCCATCTATAGTCATAAGGTATAGTGTTACACAACCTCACTAACCTGATGTGGATACTGAAATAAGATGACAATCCTCATTCACCCTGGGATGAAATGCACCATTCCAACAAAAATAATCTCAAGAGAAATGTTGAAATTCCAACACATATCCCCACCCTAAACAAACAAAATCAAATAGACTCTTCCACAACACCACGAAACAATCCGCTTTATTCAGATCTAACTCTCCTACAGTATTTTGTATCTGATCACAAGAATGTGTATTTGTGGGTGAAGCATCCCTCTTCTCACTTGTCTGAAGGCACATCAAACAACACCAACACAAGGTTCTACTGATTCCCCACATCACCATGAATAATCCCTAATAAAGAATTAGATATAATAGAGTACCTCAAAAATAATTTCAATCAATATTTCTAAAAAAAGTTAATAGAACACATATTGGACCTCAAATCACCCTTAGAGAATTTGGGTTATTCGGCATTTTTGACTACTACTATTACCACCCCCATCATGCAGATTCATTAGCCTAGAACAGTCCACATAAGGCTAGTAGTAGAAAAAACTTGATACATCTGCCACATCTAACTGGTCTCCATGCTTCTCTGCCACATCCACTGTCCTGAAGAACTACATGATTCAAAAACTGCCCCCTACTAGGGATGCCCACCGAACTTATCCCTTATAGTGTCACATAGGGTTGAAAATCTCAAAAAATATGTCCCCATACATAACTAGTTTAACAATGCCTATTCTGTAGCTTACTAAATCCCAAATGTAACTCTCACGATGTAGACCAACGTGCTTGAATCTAGGAATTAGTATTCCCCCTGCACCATGATCCTATCACTAAAAATATTCTAAATGCTGCAGACATCATATCCTCTTGAAAACCACTCTTTTATCCATTATCTTGACCCTCTTCTAGGATTCTTTCTATACTTAGGGATCGCTCTAGAACCCCCACATAAGGGGGACAGCACAAGGAGACCAATCCTGCATGTTTTTCTCTACTGAGGCCCTCCTAAAGGCTCCAAACATGAAAAAATGTATCTGGAACCACATACATGGAGTATTACCAAAATATTATAAACCTCACCAAATACTCTGCCACATACATGATACCCTATCAAAGATGTATAAGCTCTTGGATACACCCCTACCTTAACATGTATAGATAATACTATTCCCTAAAGATCTGATCAAACTCTATCAAGGTGAGGATCACCTTTTTGTGGGTGTGCATCGCCAGGATTCACCAACGACCATCCAATCTCTATAGGAGTCCGGATTCGAGGACCTCCATCTAATTTGGGGTGTCCTGAATAAGAATAGAAACCCCATCACTACCTGAAGCTATTCAAAAGCTACATGGCGCTCTTGCTCACACCAGTACCTCAATGGTCACTACCTCTATACCTCATACAATACATTCATCTTAGGTGTATCATTGTCCTAAAGTACTAGCACAACCTGTTGATCAAAATATGGTGGCTCAACTGGCATACATCCCTAATGTACTACCTCAATACAAATTCCATGCACCAATTCCTCATCACTCAGATTATCTTCATCAGCATCCCCCCTGAAACCCTCTTTGGATCTCATCACATAGGCAACCTGAAAGAAAATCAGGATGCACCATAGTTAAATAGTATACCCAGTGAGATGACTCCAGAAGGACATGAAACCCCAAACCAAATACTATATGATTCATGTTATAAAATTCGGTGATGTCAAATCCTAAATCTACCAAGCCAACAATCATGTTATCAGATTCCTGGTGAATGGATATGTCAGCAGCGACATCAACACTGGAGTCCTAGGAAAAAAAGTGAAACTCAAAACACCTTACAACCATCTCCATGAAACCCAAAAAATCTCATATCTTGACAACTCATAACTCACTAGTCCAAGAGAAGAGCCTCCATTGATACCACTCTGTCATGACCTAATCTATAGGGGCCTGAGTAGTGACTACCCCAACCCCACCTCCTATAGTAAAAGGGTTAGAGACTATTTCCAAGTAGGTATAACACATACATGAGAGGACATAACCTATGTAACATATACACCTGCACTCAAATATATCTACTTGGAATAGAGTATAAATAAAAAAATTAATGGATACATATATCTCATAAGTAGATTACAATAGATGTAATAAATGTACAAAAACAACAAAATACAAGACCAAAAAACCATTAAATCATAAAACATACTCAGATGGGGGGGGGATCACTGTAAAATGAAACCACTAGAAAACACTACATCCCATCACTGGTATACACATTATTCAATGTATAATGCTATGTTAGGCCTACATAGGGTCTTCCAAAGACTCTATCGAAATGTATGTCACCTTCAAAAGACATGACTTGAATGAGAAATTCCTTTGTAGGTGTGAGTATAATAATACATAATAGACAAACCAATACCCAAAATAAATGGGGTAAAATAAAAGGAAATAGACTGCTCAACCCGTACAGATATAACCTATGTGAGTGAGAACAAAAAATATCATCATGACCACTCGTTGACTATACCTAACTAGTAAGCTCAACTCCAGATGGTTGTTAATCAAGATCCGTGACAACACCATAAGGAAATGAAAAAAACAAACATATATACTAAACTCAGACTCCATGTATCATGAGGTTCCAAACTCAGAACTAGAAATGAGATTCTACTTGAGGATTAAAGATAATAATAATCTAGGGGAAACCCACAATGTGAGCCATTTCATCCAAGATGGAACCCATCTAAGGGATACACTCAATCAGGAACAACTATCTAGGTCCATCTATAGTTACCCTCATCTTATGTACTTAAATCACTTCCAATTTATTGGAAAAATATCATAATAACCCAAGATTATAGGGCCACCCCTCAACACTATTCATAGTCAACAGAGAACTTCTTTAGATAATGAACCACAAACATCTTCACAAAGAGATTAGAGGAACTTACACCTCACTGTTTCCCTAAAACTAAGGGATTAATTTCTTATAACCATACTTAAAAACCATTGTAGAACCCAAATGAGTAGCCTAGATCTCACTACATTAAGGGATCACTAACTCATAACTAGGATTCACACATAACAAGTAGAGAGGTTCACTCCTCACAGTTGTGCTCCATAACCTAGGGATCTACATCTCACATAGAGGAACAACTCCCCACTACAACATATAGATGAGGGAGTACCACTTCATAAATATTGTACCCACGCCCTATGTATAAGGGAGTTACTTTACTGCCTGTGTGATCATAATGGAAGACCTAAAACATAAGAAGACAGGGGAGTACTAAACCTGGGATAGAGGACATGCACCTGAGTGCATCAAGGGAGTACCTACTATGGGAATAGGGGACCCACAACCAGTATGATGGGTGAGTTCCAAATCTATCTGAACAACCCATATAAAGGATTGAAACCCTACTGTGATAGGGGAGTACCTAATCTTATAATAGAGGACTCATACACTAGTATGATAGAAGTGACCCAACTCTATCATAATATTGATTATGTAGGACATGATCCCTTGTATTATAGGGGAGTTCCGACTCAACCGATTGAGGAAATGTCCCCGAGTATGATATGGGAGTAAAAAATCTATTTGCACAATGAGTATAGAGGGACCACACCCGGATGCGATAGGGGTGTCCCAACTCCATGAATGATAGCAGGGGCCCATTCATGCTATGACATGGGAGTACCAACCCTTGGATTACAAGTCTTCTAGTAGAGGAACCAGACTCCCGGTAAGGGGTTCCATCTCTACCGATCCAAGAGGTATGTGGAACCTCTGCGCTGAGATGATAATGGAGTACTAGTCTTAGGGCCCCTCTCAAAATAGAACCCAATATCAAATATCAATGAAGAATTAGTTAAAGAAGAATCATGATTGTTATGAAATGCATATCATCACTACCACAAGGAAATTGACCCACACCATAACACACCAGGGGAGAATTTCTCTACATGACTAAGGACTCTAGGGGACCCACTTTCTGATATTATATGGATGGGTACCAACCATGTAATCTCTCTAGTGATCCACCATGATCTAGAACTACTAATTAAACATCATGATTCAATCACGAAAAATTGTACCTCGTAAGCAACCAGGAGGATACCATTAAATTCTATGAAAACATTTCATATGATTGGATACTAAGAGACCTAAATTCGAGTCATGAAGATGGAGATACACTAGCTGGATGTTCCCAAGAACAATATATGGTGTTTGACACAACCTGGACAACTATAAATTTCTTATTCGAAATGTCTTGTCAGGCCATGTGATTTTACATCGGGTATACATGGGGTAAACAACATGTCTCCCCTCACATGCTCCCCAACCATGTACTTCCCCACATGACTAAGCCAACAGCCTCTACTAAAAACCATGTAACCATGGTACATCGACTTTCCATGGATAAATTCCTGGTAAGAAACTTCCTCATACCATTCCTATATATGAAACATAGTGTTTATGTCCTCATGGCATGTACTCCCACATGGACATTTACCTTAACAAGCCATCCCTGGAATGTCTCACTATCACAAAACTAAGGCTCACCACACGATGAGTAACCCTGGTACAGAATATTTATTCCCCAAAAGTCATATTTTCTAAATGGGATATCATATAGTTTATGACCCTACACTACATGTTGTGTGCTCAAGATTTCTGAATGGGAAATCCTTGCGAGACGCATGAAACACACTGGTTTCCTGCAAAAACAACAGATCAACCAGTACAAGGATCCTGAGAAGTTATCTAAGGGATATATATTATTAAAAAAATGAATTAAAATGGGTGTGAAATAAAAATAAAATCTACCTACCATATGTAAGGATAAACACAGAATCTTCATGTTTGTAATGATGCTTGGATGCGTCCACACCACAATCTAGTGATGATCGGTGCCTAAAACAGAGCTTGACGCCAACTCCTCTCGTTGATTTGGCATCTGGCGCATCATTCTCCATGTGAAAGAATAATCTTCCTTTAATGTACATGAGATGGTGTTAGGGGAGGATATTAGTTATTTTAATAAACTAATACCATCAACTTGCCTACCAACACACCATCAACCAAACACCTGAAATCGACAATTTTTATGTCATGAATGGGGTAAACACCATATTATAAAATCAACTATAGCCTTAGATTTGTAATCCATCAATCCCCCTAATATTTATTCCATGTTTTTAAAGAAACTATGTATATGTGAAAAACTATAATTAATATTTTTAATATCACTACATTGAGGATATGTGGGCCTCAGAATCCCATGTTGACTCTGCAATCGGCCTCAGAAGTATTCCTAGAAAAATAACAAATCCTTATAGGTCAAAACAAAAGTCACTAAATGTTCTATTAATTATTTTTCATGAAATGACATGTAGTTATTTGAGTAGTAATATGGAGTATAGTTTTCGAAACTTGTGTGGATTTTTTTGGGATAGTTAAACTAATTCATACTAAGGATCTATTGTATATGTAACCACATTATAATTTTTTTAAATGATGAAGTAGATAATTAATTCTTGATAATGAATCTTATTAATGATATTTGATTGATACATTAGTAGATTAACTTGGATTTTATATGGGATATTGTATCATACATATCTAGGTCATGATTTTTTTATTTAATTTTGGATTTGATTGGATGAATAGGGAGTCTATATGTTTGAGACTGATGAGAGATATCTAGGAATCCTCAACATTTGTTATTATTTTTATGTTGAGATAATTAATGGGGGACAAAAGATATAGATTTTTGAGGCCTGGATATTGTGTTTCACCATAGTGATTGTGTTGATGAGATGGGATAAAGAGAATTGGTGATATGGAGTGGATTAAATTTTTATACTGAATTATGTAACACATGGTAACAATCAGATAATATAATTTTTAAGTGATGGTATAAATATATTATTGTATGTAAAATAAAATCACATTATTTTCTTAATTTTTCTTTTTTGTGTCTTGAGTTTATTATATTTTTAATTCAATCTTGCAAGGAGGTTGAGACTTGATAGACTTCCTTGTTAAGTAAAGAGATATACTACTGAGTTTACACCAATTAGAGTGTCACCAATGGATGATTTCATATATTTAATAACCATAATCTAAGTAGAAAAAAATTTCTAGTGAGAGCTGGTAGAAATAGTGGTGATGAAAATACTTGCGAGGAGTCCATTGAAGGAGATATTCTTTAAATCCTTTAACTCATATAATGATTTTTGGTCCATATAAACTCTATAGTTCAAGAAAGTTTTATAGTATGATGTACATAAAAAACTAATATCATATTACATTGAAAATGGATATATTAGGGTATATTGAAAGTGATAATATGATATTTCTTATTGATAATTGTTATCCTTCAAATCCCAATTTGACTACTAGCCTAAATAAACCATTTCATCGGATGAAACCAAAGGTGTTGGCATGACTGAAGGCTACATTCAATATAACCACATCGATAAACTTATAACACATGATTTGTTGAATTTTAAAATAGGGATATTCCATGAGGTATCTATATAATGATTAAGTACCCATTCAATGGGTGTGTATGGGACACTTTTATATAGCTAGAAGACACTCCCTTAATCTCATATCTCTCTTCCTATAAAACTGTAGAGTTTATGAGGTTATTACATTGCATGGGTGAGAAAAGGACCCTAATCAAGAATTGGGTAATTTAGAACAACCCTTATATAACTATGAATTAGGGATTTCATTCAACATCCTCTTACTAGATCATCATTATTGAAACAAAGACAAATATCATTATAGTCTTTCAAAAATGTATGGTATACATAAAATAATTTATTCACCTTTTTCATTATTTCATTTATAATTTAATATTTGATCATAAATTTTAGTTTCTACATCACTTATAACATGTTTATAAAGTGTCTTTAGATCATTTAAAACCCAGAAGCGGTATTAAATCCTTACAATGTTTTTCAAAATGAAGGTTTTTTTGAAATAATAAATCTTATTGTGTTCTCTCTTATAAAATTTGATTGCGAATAATTAAATGATACATTGAGTAAGGGATTATGATATGGGAGATCATATATATATAAAGTAAAAATCCATTATTTTCTTTATCATTTATACCATATAAAATTTTGAAATCTTATCTAATGATAACACTTTGTGACAGGGTAAAAAAAGAATCATATCAACTTAGAGATATATTTGTACACGGAAAAAGATCATTGAGGTGTAAGGGTTAACTATTGATACACAAGGGTTACACCATTGATACATAACATTTTAGATATATAAGATTCATTCATATGTCATAGAAGAGGGAAGACCTTATGTAAGCCCACTTTAACAAGTTATGATAAGATCTTGAGTCCTAAAATATGGCTAATAGCTTGTAAAAGGATTAATCACTACAAACAATGAATTAGTTATTACAATTCCTTTAATTTCCTGAAATATGATTTAAAAAAAACTATTATTATTAAAATTTAATTTTTAATTGAATTATTTGATTTATAATTTTTTTTATAAATAATAAGTAGTGGAGTATTAATATTTTCTTTACTTTATGAAAAAATTAATTTATAATTTAATTTATTATAATGTGATTTTAATTTATTTATTTACTTTTGTAAAAATATACTAATAAATATTCCATAATATTAATTGATAAAAGAATTTTATTTGATATGGAATAAATTATAATTTATATATGTAATTTTATTTAGAAATTACATGGGTAATATATAAAGTGTTTATAAAATAAAAAACAATGAATAAGTATAAAAGAGTTTATATTTATGTTATAAATTATTCATAATAAATAATTTTAATTACATATATATAGGACTTAGTTAATGAAGTTATTTAAACTACATCAAAAAGAGTTTTGATGACTGATTTGATCACTATTTAAATAATAATAGATATTTGATATTTAGAATATGTATGTTTTTAGATATTAGAAATTAAAAAGTAAAATGTTAATATTTCGTGTAACATGTTTTATTTAAAGTGAAATTCAAAATAAACAATATTATAAATGAGTTTCTATTAAAAAATGAATATAATGTGTTTATAATCAATAATATGGAATGCACATAATATATAACTAAAATTTGAAATTGGTTATAATTATTTTTTATATATGAATTATTCATAAATGTCTATCTCATGTTTAAATTTAAAAACTATTCATATATATATATATATATAATTTATTCCCTAATTCATTATTCAATGTTATACTGTTTTTATATGAAATATGGTAGTATGATTTATTATAATTTGTAAAACGATTTTTAGAGATTCTCATTCATGCATATAAGGAGTTACGTGGTAGGTATGATAATGAGTTTAGTTTTTTACTACCATGATCTTTTCATATATTTAGTTATGAGCTTAAATTATGTAGTTATTTATAATTTATACATATTAGTTGAAACAATTTAGATAAAATCTGATTCCTTCCCTAAAGGAATTTTTCAAGACCATGATTATCTAATCAAGTAGTTTCATTCCATATATTAGATCCCCTAAATTATCTTTCATGATGAAATCACTCTATGAGGTGATCCTAATGGTTAAGTGACATATTATTAAGGTTTTATGGGTTACAATTATCCTAGATACCATAATTGTATTAGGTTTTTAGATGAATAGTCTTGGGATTATCTATATGATGCATTTTGAAAAGTATTTTTTCTTCTCGAATATCAAGAATATTGTATAATATGATTGGGATAATTTCCTACCTAAATTATTTTTTGATGAGATAGATGCTAAATTAGACACCTTTCTTAGAGAAATACAGATATTGTCCCGATAATGGATATGAAAAATTTAAAAGGGTTCTTTATTTAAGTTTGACCTTGTGACACCCCAATAGTCACCATTGACTTATGAAGGATCAGAGTGCCACTATCATTAGGTTACATCCCATGGAAACCATCACGGAAATTAATTCCAAGGTCATAACAAGATCACGGGGTATGAAATTACCTTACATAAAAAAAAATTAACGAACAAATAAACAATATATAATAAACTTGATAAATGATGTAAAATCAACATAAATCCAATGAAATAAGATACCAAAACTATAATATGATATGAGACAGTAAAATAGACTCCAATAAGTCCACATCATTGAAAGTCCCATGAAAATTAAGTGAAACCAAACACAGATGTGACACTATGACCAGAATCACTAAAATAAATCTCAAATATCCAACTTTAAAACAACAAGACTGAAGTATCTTGATGCCCCACTTGTGAATTTAGAGGCCATTACCATACCGGTATCATATTAATCAATTTTTATATTATAAATTAGATTCATATGTATGGAATTATTATATCAAATTAGTAGGAAATACCAAATAATTATAAGACACTCCACTAGTGTAGTGATGCAGGTTTTGCCATGTAATACTTTGAAATAATTATATGAATATTTCCAAAGTGAGTCACTGAGTTAGTGTGGGTTTCTAGTGAACGGGGAGCCTCAATGTGGTCATATTAAAATTATTAATTATATTATATCACCCACGAAAAATTTCATTGGAAACATAGAATAACATCTGAGGAGAGTCTCATATCAGATTTCTAAAACCGCAGATGAGTTTAGAATATACTTTTTACCATAAGGATGACATAAACATTGTCAGCACTAGGTGTTTGGTTAGAGGTGATTTGGTGGAGCATGTGATGGTGGGGAGTTAATTGAGAGTATGTTTTTAACCAAAATTATAATGATACCCCTACCCCCACCACTTTTGGTACACATATAGGGGGAGAAGAAGCCCCTCTCCCCCCATCTATCAATGGACAACCCAAGGACCAAATCGAGGAATTGAGACACCTTTGATCTCTGACCTAGATGAGGACCACATTCCAACTAGGAAGCAACATATTTTGTATACAGATTTGACCCTAAAGCTTCATGATTCTACCTAGATGTAGGTGTTTTGAGTTTTTATCCTTGATCTCAAATTTTATGGATCATTTTAGGGTTTTATATTATTTTGAAACCTTATATGGACCCCTTGAGGGTTGATATGTGTGTTTTAGGGTGAATGGGGGTGACCTGGGATACTGAAAGGTAAAATCATGGTGAATTTCCCAAATACACTATGTGTAGACAAGGGGAAAATTTCGTGTGTTGTTCCCATTCAATGAAAATGAGTATCAAGTACTAAACACCACGTAACAAGGGTTACACACCATGTAGGGGCCCCGTGTCATGTTTCTTGAGGATAGGGACTAGGTGTCCATCAGAACGTAGAAAGACATGTAAATGTAAACAACCAGAGTACATGAGAACATGGTTCCAGAAAAAGACACAACCAATATTCATGGCTAAGGGGCAATGTAGTCGGTAAATACCATGTACCAGGGGTACAAGCCATGCGCTGAATAGGGTTGGATAAGCCGTGTGATGGGAATACATGGTCGGGGCCTGAGTGATGTGATACACACCGTGTATCACTACTACACACTGAGTAGGCCTACATTCCTATCTAATTCATGTGGTTATAGGATACAGTCGAGAGTTCATGTGGGGTAACACGCTATGTAGACCCCCTTACACGTTGTGTAGTCTCCTCTCAGAGGAGTTTTCGTCCATCATATCTCCTCTTTTGGGGCTCGGATATAGGCCAATGAGTAGCTTATCCTATGCAGTTTTCCATTTAATATGAGATTGTGGATATATTTTTATCATAAGTGATGAATGGTGGGGTGATTTTATGAGTCCCTTGGTTTGGAGAGGTTTAGACAAGTAGTGGATGCGTGAGATCCCTTAGTTTGTCCTTATGATGGGTTGAGTGGCATTAAGTCATCAATGTAGTATTGTGATCCCCTCGATATGATAATAATCCATAGAGTCGTGTTATCCATCTAAAGGGGCTAGGGTGGGATCCTCTATCATATCATTAGAGTTGTAGAATCTGTCCGAAGAGGTTGTGGTAGGATCCTCTAGAATATCATTTCCCTAGATTTGGTTTTTGGTATCTTCATGACCAAATATAATTGGTCATGGATCCCCTATATAGTAGGAAACCCAAGTATGGTTTTTGGTATCTTTGGGAGTATGATCACCTACATAGTGGGATGTGATGGTAGGGTTATGGATTAATCGGTTATAAAATCCCCTACTCGGCAGCTGATCTCAGTAGGGTTATAGCACTGCCAAATATATGATCCCCTACACAGTAGAAAATTGATGTGGGGTTTGTGGAGTCACTGTGATATGATCCCCTACTTCATGAGTTACACCATATTGGGTTTATGGAATCGTTGTCACCAAAACTACATGAAAGATGATCCTCTATCTGAGTGATACTATCTTCGAGATTCCATATTGGTTTGTGGTGTCCCCTAATGGATACTTGGTGTGATCTCCTCTCTACGATATCATGTTTTTTCAGTTAGGGTTGTGGTTTCCCCCAACAAATCTCAGAAGTTACCCCGTAATCGAGGTATTTTGGTTTACAGTTTTCTGGATTGGGACTGTAGTGTCCCCCAGTTGATCCTGGGAGGAATCCCCATTTTGAGCGATGAGATATTTTGTAGTTTTAGTAGGGTTGGTAGCATCCTCCATCAGGGATGGGTGAAATCCACTACCTGAGTATCGAGATCCACTAAGTTCTAACATGATGTTCTTGGTATGGATATCCTATGACCATGTTATCTCAAATGGATGACCTTTTGGGTGGCAGTGTTGTTCCATTGGATTTTTGATATCTGATTCAGTGTATCTATTGGATTTGTGTCTTCTAGGATTTATGGGATCATGCACTATGTAATCCTGATCATATTTTTCTATTGAGCCTCGTGTCGGAACATATTCTTAATTATTGGGTCAAATAACCACGAGACATTGATTCTGATATGAGTATATATGGGTGTTTTTCTAGGTTTCCTAACAGTGAGGTAACATTCTTTGTCTGAACCACCATGTTTTTTGAGAAGACTAGTATTGTTTAGTAAAGGATTCTCTCTAGATGGAGCTTCTCTCTCATTTGGGTTCCCTTTGGCCAGGTTATGAAGATGGACTACTTTTAGTTGATCACTTATCTTTTTGGTCTTTGGGGCACTTATTAGCTATCATTATACTCAACCCTACATGGGATTTACCAACATGTGTTGTGTATTGTGAAAACCATGATCCTTTCTATAGTGTACTAGGAGGACCAAGAGTAGGGAGTTATAGGCGAGATAGACCGAAAAGGGTGTTTTTCAGAGATAGGTCGAGGAGCTTATCGGCTGGTGAATTTGACAGTGATCCCCTCTTACTAAAAAAGTTGATGTATTTTGTTGTCTTTATTTTTCTGGGCATGAATTTTTCCCTTTTTAAATTATGTTGTACTCTAGTTTGGGATAGATCTATGAATTCATTTCATTTCAATTAATTATATCTCTCTAATGATTCATGGAGTTGTATGTGGGTGCGTGTGTATAGGTACCACATGATAAGGCCACCCATGTGTGTGATAGCCTATTCGGCACTAGATGGTAGCCGCTAGCCTATGGAGGCAGACTTGAGGTGTCGCGGCTTGATCCCCATTGGGTTGGGTCATGAAAGAATGGTATTAGAGTGAGTTCCACATTGGGACTGTAGTGTCGTGTTCTTGGTTTTGGTTTCATAGAGACATTGTTATGATGTTTTTATTTCATATATCAGGCTAGAACATCATGTTTGGTGTGTTGTCTGATGTATCAATTCACCAAGACTCGGATACCCTGATTTTAGAATCGATACATTAAAAAATTGGTCACATGTAAAATAATGGAACATGAATCATATGTAACTATGTATTTTGGGTTTTCCATAGACCTTAAATAGTCATGTTCCCCAGATATAATATTGGAACATGGTTTTTCTTATTTTGATTTTAGGATGACTCTATGACAAATTCTTGAAAGGGTTCCATGGCAGGATTATGGTGACAATCCACCTCATGACAAGGTTTTAGTACAGGGAACTGGTTTAGATGCTGGACCTCTGGGTTGAATTCCGATTGAGCCACCACCCATTGTGCAGTGGTTTATACTGATAATGGAGGGTGAGGATGTGCATAGGATGAGTGTACTATATGAGTTCCAAAGGTAGCGACCTCTAAGGCATCAGGTTGATACAGAACCCAATAAGTTGAGGACTGGCTTGATGTAGTCCCACACATCTTCTTCCTTGTGAGGACACCTCCTAATCATATGGTGGTTCTGGTGGTGAGACTTATGCATGGTTTGTTTGGGGAATTGAGGATTATAGTGACAAAAACCCATGACTAGGAGATTCTCAGTACGTTATAGATTGAGTGTCTATTGAAGGAGGAGTTCTATCTAGCCATGTCGAGGTTAGTGTAGATCATGGTGGTTCTGCAACTTCTACAGGATAACATGATTGTGGTAGAGTACATGGAGAGATTCACAGACCTATTTATTTAAACCTTGTGTATTTTTATAGACCATTTCATTAGTGAATGCACCTTCAACGAGTTCCTTCACTGGGATATCAGGGCGTCAGTGGTTCCACTGTGAATTCCCACTTATACATGAGTTTTTGTGGGGGACTTAGTGGTGGAGAGATTTATGGCTGAGTAGATACTAACTGTTAGTGTTGGGATATGAGAGATGAGTCCTTGTAATCTATAAACAACACCAAGATCTGGGACTTATGTGTACGAGTCACTTCAATAAAAGATAATATGGTGGAGGTTATGAGGCTCTGGGCATCTATGCTAGTTTGGTTAGCCATAGAACATGTCGTGTTACACTTGAGACGACTAGAGAAAAATTTCTAGTGATTTTCTGACCCACTGTGCTCCGGAGAGAGCGTCGGTCTATAAACTACCTTGGAAGAGGCAGTGTTTTGAGCATGGAGGTCTTTAGTGTGGGGGACATGGGAGAGGAGTCAGTGGAGAAGCTGAAGGTGGAAGATTGTAGGAGTTTCCACCACCATGCCCAGCTGGTCCACCCCCAGGATGAGGGTGCTAGAGGATGTGGGTGAGGAAAACTATGATCCATTGTAGCCTTTGACCTAGAGGATTTGGGTGATAGAGGTATTCTCGGTTTAATTTCTACATTCTTAAGTAGTGTGGATATACACTTTTGAGAGGTACTATTTTCTTTCTACCTATTACACGATGGTTTTTCTAGGTGTTATAGGGTGCCAGCAAGACCATGTGTTGGTGTTGTTTTTCATAGCTTCGAATTCAAAAGGAATAAAGATCCCTCCTCCCACTGAGATGAATTTTTTTGATATGAGAAAAATTGTGATGATTAGCCAGTACATCCCAAAGCGCATGGTGTCGAGGTGTGGTGGATGATTCCCTCCGACTTATGTGTTCGGGGTGGGGTTGTGTGTTGATGGTTAGCATGGAGGGTGTGGTAAGACCCAATGTGTGAGCTTGGGAACACCTATTTTATAATGACCCATACTTTACATACTTTGTTATTACATCATAATTGAATCATACTTATTACAACATATAACAAAACCACAATAGGACTGTATAGGTATAGTGTCTTTAGAAACTGGAAAACATAAACAACTATTTCATAAATCATCTACACTGTCTCCATTTTATTTTATCATATCAAGAGTCCCTTTTGGCATATCCTACTTAATATCCTTCTTCTTGACCTGGGGAAAAGAAAACATACAAAAGAGTGAGGTCAAATGCTCATTAAGGGTAAACAAAAGAAGTATTAATCACATCATATTCATAAGAACATAATATTTTGGAAATCATAACCTGCAAAAGAGATAATAATTTCCTAACATGGGATAAATCATAGTAGTAAAATGTAATCCCAATAATAATAACATGAAATTTTGTGGAATACACACATAATCATGGAGAGTCATTTCTTAGTAGTCAAGACTCATTTCCAAGACTATATTAGCGGACAAAGTCCATTTCTGAACCGAGTTCACTCCTCGTTTAAGTCTTGTATCACAGAACCGGATTAACCTACCATTACAGCCATGTCTATCTCATGAGATATAAATCTTTATCCAATGCATTGGAGTGAGATATAGGTCCCACCAATCTAATAATGAAACCATTCTTATATGTGCCACAAAATCATAAATCATAGCATAACCCATGTAATAAAAATGGGATTCTTAAACATCATGATATCATAACATAATCCATATAAGATAAAAGGACATCATAAATATAATTCCATCATAACATAATCAAATCAATGTAAAAATAGGGATAGAAACAGAACCCTATATTATCTTAGTTGGAAAATAAATTTGATAAAACACTTGAACTTCATTCTTGAGGAAAATATCCTTTCTACTTCCAAAACATTTTTCCTTTCTTAACTTGTCATAAAATTTTAAAATAAAAAAAGTTAATTAAAAATAAACTTGAAAAAATTTAATGGATGATTCATGGAAATAATGTTCTATAAAATCATAAAAATCCATTCATGTCGTATAAGTTAAAAAAACATTCTTCTCGTACTTTGTCTAAAAAAGTCAAAAAGTATCTCATTCTAAAAAAGACAAAAGATTCCTTTCATATCTTTTAAGAAAACTAACTAATAGTTAAAATTGGATTGAAAAATTTGTATGAGGATAGAAATAATATTACATATTGTGAAAACATGGATGTGGATGATAAATATGCCCTAGTAAATTCTGATGTATAAACAATCTCAGATAAAAATGAGATTGCTATATTTTCCCTTATCTTAGGTCTGATTTTCTTCGTACGTGTCCGAAACTCCTGTATAATGATTTAAATAATGTTATTGACATATTCCAGAATCGTACTCATTGTTATGATATTATATATGGTCATATTCTTGGCTTCTTATTATTAATATGTCATTGGTACTTGTTATTCGGGTGTTTATTGCTTTTTGATCTTATGCGTGTTTTGTCGAATAAATTCTTATTATTCTATTTAGGTAATAGATAACTAAATTCATGAATGGTATTAGTGTAATATATATCATATTTATTCATTAAATTCATTTATATAATCATTATGCAATGAAGATCATGTAGAATGAGTCGCATCACATCGTGGAGACGGTATGCCGTACGTACGCACGAGCGGTGATATCGTTCTCATGATCATGGGATTGTATTGAAGTGTATATATACTATTTCAGAATTAATATCACTTTATAATAATTGTATATAGTAATTATTTACACCATTATACCCATCCACGTAAGGTGGTGGTGGAAAACAGATTACACCACGGCGTAGAGACGGTATTCCGTACGTATGCACGGGCGGTGATTTCATTTTCCGTAGGATGGATAGAAGTTGAAATGGGGTTGTTTTATATTTATAATACAATATAATTATATGAGTGATACTGATGTTATTACTTCATAATGAAACAACTAAATAAGAAAAGTAGAAGAAGAAATAAAGTTGAATGAATCGGTAACAGACATTACCTCTTCTTTGAAGCGCCTCTTCTTAACCTCCTCTTAAGGAACTAGGGATGGTCTTTTGAGGAGACCATAACATCTATAATGTTTCTAGGAAAGATCATAAGGGAAATTGGCAGGGGTTGGACGAGATTCAAGGCTCAAATGTGTGTTAAGAGAAGAGGAAAGGGGTGCCCTTTTTATAAAGGAGGAGAGGGGCACCTTTGAAAAAACATAAAATATTATTTTATAATAAAGTCATATTCGGGTTATAATAGCTAAAAATTGATTTATTTATAAGCTATGGTGGTGATGGGTCAAAATACTCTCAAACAATAGATTTCAGACAAGTTTAGGTTCCTATTTTAAAATTATCATTTAGATTTAACTCTAAGTTAAATAATTTTACTTTTACTGTGTCTTCTTGTTTTCCTACACTATATGGTTAATAAACATACTATAACAAGCCAAAAGAGCCCCAAGTTGTTCATTATTAATATATATAACCTTATCTATATCATTTGGCCGAACCTCAAATTTTTAGGAATAAAATAACAATTAATAATATAATATTTTAAAAAAAAACTATTTTATGTCAATTTTGACACTATTTGGTAATTGATTTTTGTGAAAATCATATAAACATGAATAGTTCAAATAAAATTAATTGAATCAATACTAACATGAAATATTAAAATATTAAATTTGTGTAAGTAATAAAAATCCTCAAATTACATTTATTTGGGTATTTATAATATCAATTATGTTAATATTTCATTAATAATGTAATTACTACATCATCATTGTGTTACAAATAAATTAACTTATTTAATGTCTAAAAATTACAAATAAAATACCATTATGTAGGAAATATTTTTATCTTTCTAATTAATATTTATAGTCTAATTTATCTTATTTATAACCCTATATTAAAAATGATTTAGTTATGAAACTTTGATTTTAACTATATTAACTCGTCTTTAAATAAAATAATATTAAATGTCCTAATCTAATCCAGGTGGACCTAAAGGGTAATATTTTATTCCTGAGATTGTTTTTGGTCTAATTATACTTATCCAATTGAATTAGGACATGTGTTAGAGTAATAATAATACCATTTTTACCCTTAATTAACCTATTTACTTTTAACCGTTGTAAATAAAAGTAAAAAGTTAATATTCGCCAAAAATTAATTTTATCTTATTGAACAACATTTTACTCCTTGATGTTAACCGTGTCTCTCATATTTTCGAAATTCCACTCACAGAAGCAGTAAAATTATGTTTTATGTAAATTTGTAAAAAGCTTTTAAGAGGTAGGTAAAAGACGGTGAAAAGTTCAACAAAAAATTTATATATCTAAAATTATTATAAAATGACTCCAATGAATTACATTAAACATATATAGGTATTATGTATCAATTTTTCCCTAAAATAAAAAAAAAATAAAAAAATTAAATAAAAAGTTAGTTTTTAAATACTAACCCAGTGTTTTCACTATTCATCGAAAATTGAAAGTTTTCATAAAAATACCAAAAATTCACCCTAGGATAATTTCGATATTCCGAATCCAAAAATGAAGTCTTTTTTAAAAGATATAATTTATAAAAATTCAAAAAGTGGGTATTACTACTCATAACGGCTAGTTTTAATAATATTTTAATAGCATATCGTTGTTTAGTGAAACTCGATATTGCGTACAACGCAAGCTATCGAGGAAGGTCGTGATTGCGTATAAAGCAAGCCAAGCTAGTTTTGTATATAGTAAAATATACCTTTTATGATGTATATAACATAAAAAAAATATTTCTCATAAAAATCTCAGGTGTTACATTCTACGCCCCTTTAAATGAATTTCACCCTCAAAATTCGTCACTTTGTAACAAACAGATGAGGATACCTCTCCCTCATCATATCCTGAAGCTCCCATGAAGCTTCTTCTAATTGGTGGTTCATTCATAAAACATTCACCAAGCGAGTGGTCTTATTCCGTAGGGCTTTTTCGCTACGATCTAGAATCTCTATCGGCTATTCTTCATAAGAAAGATCATTCTCCAGCGGTACAAATTCTGAGCTGATTACATGTGAAGGATCAAGTATGTACATTCTCAGGAGAGATACTTGGAACACATAATGAACTTGATAGAGATTCATTGGAAGTGCCAATCGGTAATCTACCTTCCCAACACGATCCAATATTTCAAATGGTCCAATATACCTAGGGCTCAGCTTTCCCTTCTTTCCAAATATCATTACTCTCTTCCAAGGAGATATTCGTAAGAACGGTTTATCACCCACTTCAAACTCTAGGTCTTTTCTTCGATTGCCGGCAATAATTTTTTGTCGACTCTGAGCGACCCTTATGTGTTGTTGAATAGATCAGACCCTTTCTGCCATCTCATCAACAAGATCAGGTCCTAATAGCTTTCTTTCCCCAACTTCATTCCATCAAGTTGGAGTTTGGAATTTCTTTCCATATAGAGCTTCATAAAGAGCCATATGAATACCAGAGTGAAAGATATTATTATAAGAAAATTCCACCAGAGGTAGGTTTTTATCCCAACCTCCTTTGAAATCCATAGAGCCTGCTCTCATAATATCTCCTAGAGTTTGAATTGTCCTCCCAGACTGACTGAATGTCTGAGGATGATAACTAGTACTAAAACTCATCTCTGTATCTAAAGTATGCTGAAGACATCGCCAAAACTTTGAGGTAAACCATGGATCCCGATCAGATATAATGGAAAGTGGTACTCCATGCAATCTTACCACTTCCTTCAAATATATCCTGGGAAGCTGATCAAGAGAGAAATCTTCTCTAATAGCAATGAAGTGTGATGACTTTGTAAGATGATCAACTATGACCCAGATAGCATTATTTCCTTTGGATGTTTTAGGAAGTCCGATGAAAAAGTCCATAGTGATGTTTTCGCATTTCCATTTGAGTATGGGTAATTTTTGTAACATCCACTTAGACTTCTGTCTTTAAGCTTTAACATGCTGACAAACCAAGCATTGAGAGACATATTTAGAAACATCTCTTTTCATGACATCCCACCAGAATTACTCTTTCAGGTCCCTATACATCTTCGTGCTTCCAGGATTAATAGAGAATGAAGAACTATGAGCCTCATCCAATAGCTCCTTATTTAATTTTGGGATGGGAGGAACAACAACTTGATTCCTGAACCTTATTATCCCATCACAATCAAGGTTGAATTCAGGAACATTTCTCACCTTATTTTGTAACTCTACATCTTCTTTTTGTGCCTCTTTAATCTTTACATGTATATATGGTTGAACATTCATTTGAGAAAGATAAGATTTTCCCCCTTCCATTATAATTCCAAGATCCATCCTTTGTAAATCCATAAATATTAGATCTTTTGTGATCCTCATCATAGATAAGCTAGCATGGTCTTGTCGACTTAATGCATCTGCCACCTTTATTGATTTCCCAGGGTGATAATTAATTGAGCAGTCATAATCCTTAATCAGCTATAACCATCTTCTTTGGTGCATATTCAACACCTTTTGTGTGAAAATATACTTTAATATTTTATGATTAGTATAAATATCACACCTTTCACCATAAAGATAATATCTCCAAATCATTAATTCAAAGATTACCGCAGCTAACCTCAAAGCATGAGTTGGGTAATTTTCTCATGGATTTTAAACTGTCATGAGGCATAAGCTATCACCATGTCATTTTCCATGAGAACACACCCTAATCCCTTCTTGGATGCATCACTATAAATCACAAACCTTTCTCCACTACAAGGAAGTGTGAGCACATGTTCACTTGATTACCTTCTTTTTAACTCCTTGAAATGCTCTTCACACTCCTCCTTCCAAATGAACATAACTCCTTTTCGAGTCAACCTGGTCATTGGATTAGATAATCATCAAATATCTTTCACAAAACGTCGAAAATATACAACCAAACCAAGAAAACTTGGTATCTTAGTTACTGTTGTCAGTCTCGACCATCTTTCAATAACCTCTTTTTTTGCTGGATCCACAGATATCCCCTATTTTGAGATTATGTGACACAAAAATGCCACTTTTTGAAGCCAAAATTCACACTTGGTAAATTTGGAATAAATATTCTCCTTTCTCAGGGTCTTCAATACAATTCTGAATTGATATTCATGGTATTCCTTTCTCTTTGAATAGAGAAGAATATCGTCTATAAAGACTGCCACAAACTGATCAAGATAGTCTCTAAAGACTCTATTCATTAGATCCATGAAGATAGCATGGGAATTTTTAAGACCAAATGGCATCACTATAAATTCATATTGTCCATACTTTGTACAGAAAGATGTATTTGGTATATCCTCCCTTTTGACCCTTAATTGATGATACCCTAAATGAAGATCAGTGTTGAAAAATTATTGAGCTCCGCGTAGTTGGTCAAATAAGTCATCAATGCGTGGGAGAGGATATTTGTTCTTGATAGTGATTTTCTTAAGTTCTCGATAATCAATGCAGAGTCTCATTGATCCATCATTCTTCTTAAAAAATTGAACATGTGCTCCCAAAGGTGATGCACTAGGGCATATGAATCCCTTATCAAGATTCTCTTGGAGTTGCTTCTTCAATTTCTGCAACTCAATTGGGGCCATTCTGTAAGGTGTCATTGAAATAGGTAAAGCACCCGTTATGAGTTCAATTGAAAACTCAACTCCAGGATTTGGTGGAAGACCTGGAAATTCCTCTAGAAATACATCATCAAACTCCCATACAATGGGAATGTTCTTAATCGTGAGTTTCTCACCAACCATTTGAGATAAATAACCTTCATTTAGTGGAATCAAGACCCATAGGATGGATGAAATTTCCACTGGAAGATTATGTTCATCCTTGCATCGATAGACGATTATAGATCGATCTCGAATATGAAATGTTACTTCCCTTCTTTGGAAATTGATATGAGCTCTATATAAAGAAAGCCAATCCATGCCAAGAATCACGTCAAATTCCAATATTGGGAGGATCACAAGATTTACAAGAAGCACTTTCCCACAAACTAAATTGGAGAAGAATTGTAAACTTTTGATGCGACTGTTGTTCCATTAGGGGTTGTCAGTACTAACTCAATATCTAACTGCTAAGGAAATATGGCGATACCCTTTGAAAATTATTTATAAATAAAAGAGTGGGTGGATCCAGAATCAAATAGAACATTTTCTACTTTAGAGTGGATGGTTAGTGTACCTTTCACCACATCGTTATCGTACTCCACATCGCTGATAAAAATTGCATGTGGCTTTACTTTTTCTTTGCCCTTAATGGTTTGTTGACATTGATCATCGTCAAAAACCCTTGGATTATGGAATTGATTGGCATAATGATGCATTTCCTTTCACTTGTAACATTAAAGTGTAGGAGGTGCACTATGTGAAGCCTTTTCTTTGTTCGCATCACTAGACAACTTCTTGCCATCATTGTGTCACTCAAATGCCCGATGAACTTCCTTTCCACATTTGAAACATTTACTTGTCCCTTTAAGACAACTCCATACATGAATCTTTCCACACTTTAAGAATAATGGAAAAATCATCTTCTTTTCAGTGTGCTCTTTAGATTTCCCTTCGAATTCCATTTTCCTCTTCTTATCAAACGCATATGACTTATGGGTTACTCAAATCTCCATCTCAAACTTGAGAGCACATCGAATGATTTCCTCAAAGCTATTGAATTCCCTTATGGCTAGCGCCCTTCAATGACTTGGTTTTAAGCCACTAGAGAATCGATCGACCTTACTCTCAGGTTGGATAATAATCCCAGAAGCGTACCATGCATGTTTGGTAAAATTTTCTTCATAGGTACCAACAGATTCGTCATCCTTTTGCTTCAGTTCAAGAAACTCCTTCTCCATCTTTGTTTGAAGAATATGAGGGAAGTAATTATTAAAAAATAAGTTCTTGAAATCATCCCATTCCATGGAATCAATTTCAACCGTTTTCCTCGTATTCTTGATAATATTCCACCATAGATCAGCTTCACCTTCCAAACGATATACTACTAAGATGACTTTATCATGTTCAGAACATTGATGAACTAAAAATATTTTTTCAGTGGTACTGATCCACTGTTCAGCCACTAATGGATCAGTAGACCCGCTGAATGAGGGTGGACGTTGCCTCATGAAGGATTCAAAAGAATTTTGCTCCTTCCTTTTCTCATTTGGAAGTCCTGCATGATTCATAGCATGAGAAAGTTGTGTGAGCATGGCTATAAGATTTTTCATTCCATCTCCCATAATTTTTGGTTGCTCAGGGGTAAAATCATTGCATTGCCTCTCGCATTCAGAATTAACACGGTTCCTTTGGGTTCCAGCCATTGACTAAACCCAAGAATAATAGTTTGAGCAACACTAATTATAATTGGAAAACCACATAATCAAGAATAAAATTTCACACTTACAGACTTATCATTTGTTGTTCATGGCCATTTCTAAAACACTAAGATTGTGTTCTATGATTAGATATATCCTTAGGGTTCTTACTCAGGCTTTCACATCTTAGTTTCTAAAGATTGACTATACCTTTTCTCTGATACCAACTATAACGACCCGTAAATTACATACATTGTAATTATTTCACAATTAAAGCATACTTATTACAACATATGACAAAACCACAATAGGACCATATAGGTATAATGTCGTTAGAAACTGGGAAACATAAACAACTTGTTCATAAATCATCTATACTGTCTCCCTTTTATTTTATCATATCTAAAGTCCCTTTTGGCATATTTTACTCAATATACTTCTTCCTGACCTGGGGAAAATAAAACATAGAAAAGGGTGACCTCAAATTCTCAGTAAGGGTAAACAAAATAAATATCAATCACATCATATTCATAAGAACATAACATTTTGGAAATCTTAACCTACAAAAGAGATCATAATTTTATAACATGGGATAAATCATAGTAGTGAAATGTAATCCCAATAATCATAACAGGAAATTTTGTGGCATGCACACATAATCATAGATAATCATTTCTTAGTAGTAAAGACTAATTCCCAAGACTATCTTAGCTGACAAAGTCCATTTCTGAACCGAGTTCACTCCTCGTTTCAGTCCTGTATCACTGAACCAGATTAACTTTCGTTCTAGCCATGTATATATCATGAGATATAAATCTTTACCCAATTCATTAGAGGTAGATATAGGTCCCACCAATCTCATAAGGAAACCATTCTTATGTGTTCCACAAAATCATTAATCATAGCATAACCCATGTAATAAAAATGGGATTCTTAAACATCATTCCATCATAACATAATCCATATAAGATAAAAGGAAATCATAAAAATAATTCCATCATAACATAATCAAATCAATGTAAAAATAGGTATTGAAATAGAACCCTAAATTATCTTAGATGGAAAATAATATTGATAAAACACTTGAACATCATTTTTGAGGAAAATATCCTTTCTACTTCAAAAACATTTTTCCTTTCTAAACATGTCATAAAAATTTAAACTAAAAGAAGTTAATTAAAAATAAATGTGAAAACTTTTAATGGAAGATTCATAGAAATAATGTTCTATGAAATCAAAAAAAATCTATTCATTCTATATAAGTTAAAAAACATTCTTCTCGTACTTTGGCTGAAAAAGTAAAAAAGTATCTCATTCTGAAAACAAAAAAAGATTCCTTTTATATCTTTTAGTAAACATTCACTAATAGGTAAAATAGGATTTAAACATTTGTATGAGGATAGAAATAATATTACATATTGAGGAAACATGGATGTGGATAATAAATATTCCCCAGTAAATTCTGATGTATAAACAATCTCGGATAAAAATGAGATTGCGAGATTTTCCCTTAACTTAGGTCTGATTTGCTTCGAACTTGTCCGAACCTCCTGTATAATGATTTAAATAATGTTATGGACTTATTCCTGAATCATACTCATTGTTATGATATCATATATGGTCATATTCTTAGCTTCTTATTAGTAATATTTCACTGCTACTTGTTATTCGGGTGTTTATTTCTTTTTGTTCTTATGCGTGTTTTGTTGAATAAATTCTTATTGTTATTTTTAGGTTATAGATACCTCATTTAAAGAATGTTATTAGTGTAATATATATCATATTTATTCATTCAATTCATTTATATAGTCATTATGAAATGAATATCATGTAGAATGAGTCGCATCACATCGTGGAGATGGTAGGCCGTACGTACGCACGAGCGATGATATCGTTTCCATGATCATATAATTGTATTGAAGTGTATATATACTATTTCATAATCAATATCAATTTAAAATAATTTTATATTGTAATTATTTACATCATTATAACCATCCACGTATGGTGGTGGTGGAAAACAGATTACACCACGACGTACAGACGGTATTCCGTACGTACACACGCGCGGTGATTTAGTTTTCCGTGGGATGGATAGAAGTTGAAATAGGGTTGTTTAATATTTATAATAACATATAAGTATATTAGTGATACTTATTTTATTAATTCATAATGAAACAACTTAATAAGAAGAAGTAGAAGAAGAAATAATGTTGAAAGAATCGGTAACAGATATTACCTCTTCTTTGAAGCGCCTCTTCTTAACCTCATATTAAGGCAATAGGGTTGGTCTTTTGAGGAGACCAAAACATCCATAATGTTTATAGGTAATATCATAAGGTAAATGGGCAGGGGTTGGTCGAGATTCAAGACTCAAATGTGTGTGAAGAGAAGAGGTGAGGGTGCCCTTTTTATAAGGGAGGAGAGGGGCACCTTTGGAAAAGCTTAAAATATTATTTTATAATAAAGTCACATTCGGTTTATATTAGATCCAAATTAATTTATTTCGAATCTAATGTGGGAATGGGTCAAAATAATCTCAACCAATAGATTTTAGACAAGTTTAGGTTCCTATTCTAACATTATCATTTAGATTTGACTCTAAGTTAAATAATTTTACTTTAACTGTGTCTTCATGTTTTCTTACACTATATGGTTAACAAACTTACTATAACAAGCCAAACGAACCCCAAGTTGTTCATTATTAATATATATAACCTTATCTATGTCATTTGGCCGAACCATGGATTTTTAGGAATCAAATAACAATTAATAATATAATATTTGTTTTAAAAACTATTTTACGTCAATTTTGACACTATTTAGTAATTATTTTTTTTGAAAATCATAACGACATTATTAGTTAGAAAACAATTAATTGAATCACTACTAACTGGTCATATTAAGCTATAAAATTAGTGGAATTAATAAAAAGTCTCAAATTACATTTATTTGGGTATTTATAACCTCAATTATGTTAATATTTCATTAATAAGGTAATTACTGCATCATCATTATGTCATAAATAAATTAACTTATTTAATGTATAAAAATTAAAAGTAAAAGAAAATTATGTAGGAAATATTTTTATCTTTCTAATGAATATTTATAGTCGAATTTAACTTATTTATGACCGATTATTAAAAATGTTTTAGTTATGAAACTTTGATTTTAACTATTTTAACTCTTCTTTAAATAAAATAATATTAAATGTCCTAATCTAATCCATGTGGACCATAAGGGTAATATTTTATTACTGATATTGTTTTTGGTCGAATTAAACTTATCCAATAGAATTAGGATATTTTTTAGGGTAAAAATAATACCATTTTAACCTTTAATTACGCTATTTACTTTTAACCGTGTTAAATAAAAGTAAAAAGTAACTATTCCTCAAAAATTATTTTTATCTTATTGAACCACATTTTACTCCCTGATGTTAACCGTCTCTCTCAGATTTTCTAAATTCCACTCACAGAAGAGGTAAAATATGTTTTATGTAAATTTGCAAAAAGCTCCTAGGAGGTAGGTAAAAGACGGTGAAAAGTTCAACAACAATTTTATATATCTAAAATTATTAAAAAACGACTCTAATTAATTAAATTGAACTTATATTGGTATTATGTATCAATTTTTACCTAAAATAAATTTAAATAAAATAAAAAATTATTTAAATAAAAAGTCCGTTTTTAAATAGTAACCTAGTGTTTTCACTATTCATCAAAAATTGAAAGTTTTCAAAAAAATACCAAAAATTCACCCAAGGATAATTTCGATATTACGAATCCAAAAATGAAGTCCATTATAAAAGATATAATTTATAAAATTTCAAAAAGTGGGTATTACTATTCATCACATCTAGTTTTAATAGTATTTTAATAGCATATCATTGTTTAGTGAAACTCGGTATTGCGTACAATGCAAGCTATCGAGGAAGGACGTGATTGCGTGTAAAGCAATCCAAGCTAGTGTTGTGTGTAGTAAGAGATTCCTTTTATGATGTATATAAAATAAAAACAAAATATTTCTCAATAAAATCTCAGGTGTTACATATTTGTATGTTGGTACACTCATGTTTTCAACATCATCATTGTATGTGAGACACTTGCCAAGGGATTTGTTTGTTTTGATGTGGATTCATACTGATGAGGATTAGGGACACTTTACCCACTAAT